>CM042382.1:28539461-29139461 GCA_023634145.1 Thymallus thymallus | reverse complement strand
ACGCTGGCCTTGATCCTGCGGTTGTTCCAGGGCTAGACAGTGGAGGTACTCTTCCTCGGAGACAAGCTCCTTACCTCCCACAAGTTCCTCCACTGTCCAGCCCTGCGCAGTCCTGTGGTGGTGGTTCTTTCTGTTATGGCTCATAGGAAGGACCTGAGGCACTGAGCAGTAGTATGAATACATTCCTTTTGTTTTGGATACAAAAACAAAACAAAGGAGAGACCAAAACCACGAACTGATTTGCGACAAGCACAAACAAAAAACCACACACAGGTGGGCACAATAATCAACTTAAATAGGATCCCCAATTAGAGACAACATAATGTAGCTGCCTCTAATTGGGGACCAACAGAAACCAAGCCGCCTAGACACCCCTACTGTCAAGCCCTGACAGTAACGTCCAGACACCATAGAGATTCCTAGAGATCTTACTCTAGTCAGGACCTGACAGGGTGTCTACTTTGAAGAATCTCAAATATAAAATATATTTGTTTAACACTTTTTTGGTTACTACATGATTCCATATGTGTTATGTCATAGTTTTGATGTCTTCACTTTTATTCTACAATGTAAAAAATAGTGCAAATAAAGAAAAACCCTTGAATGAGTAATATTCCAACCTTTTGACCGGGGGTGTATATATAATTATTATAATTATTATTATTATTATTATTATTATTATGTCCCCCCCACTTCTAAAACCAAAGTTGCGCCCCTGCCAGAAGGTTACCAGAAATAACATTTACCAGAAATCACAAATTATCAGTGAATACGCCTACATATTTTTCTCCGCTCTGCTAACGGGAATTTTTCTCCGCTCATACAGGAGTAATAAAGGCCTAGTGCACTAATTTGGAGGAGGGAAAAAATTATAAAAATTGTGATTTATCAGGCAGCACCGAGGCAGCACCCTCAGCACCCCTACTTCCCAATGCTATGGCTTCATAGGATACCCCTCTGCACTTGATCTATGAGTCGCTCAGCTGCCCAAACTTTAGACATGTCACTCATGCCCCCTAGTGAATGTAATGTGGAAAAAGTTATACAACAAATGCTCTCATTGGTCCTGTCGTAGCCTGAAGTAAGCTGTTTTATGCTTTATGGAGCAGCAGTCGATTGGAAATCAGCCCCATCATTGTGAAACTCTTCTCTCCTCTTGTACACTGGACAAAATAAGATTTCTTATTCTAATTTTCTGCTGAGATGGGACTCCTGTATATTTGCCTTTTATTCTCAATCTAGCATGAAGTGTTAGAGATGGCCTGACAGGCTGAGTAACAGCTCTAATTTGAATGGGAAGTGAAGTGTTCTACGTTCGTCTTACAAGTTGTTCTATACATCGTCAGACCCAGCCAAGCTTTTAAAGGCTCTTAAAGAGAGATTATTTACAAGCACGGGAGAGAACATGTATAATCTCTCCATGTATATTTGTTTTCACCACGCATGCACTGCAGTTTGAGCACTTCTCTTCACAAACTAAAAGATGAATACAATCATTCACACTGTCTTTTGTAGTGTACCAGTGATGAATTTAATTCCTTCCCATTTACCTTCCCTTCCTTTCTGGATAAAATTTGAATAATTATTAAGACTTGACATCAATGAGGATTGTAATAGAGTTAACGTGTTGCTGAGTTGAAATCACTTTCTCAGGTTTTATTTCTAACTGCCAACAGAGAAAAAACATGAGAAAAACCGAGACATCTAAGACAAAGATGACAAAATTTGAGGAACAATATGGTTTTCGATACAGACTATGGACTACTGTTTTCCTTGAACATTCAGACCATGAGATTATGCCCCACCCTCCCCCATTCTCTGTCTGAAAAGCTTCAAATAAAATATCATCACACACACTTTCCTGTTTGTTACTTCACTTTGCAGATGAGTTGACAGAGGGACCGTGTTCGTTGAACACAACAGCAACGCAAATCAAAAGAATTCACAGCGCTGCAGCAACAACAAAGATGCGATATACATTGTATTTTAATCTATCTATCTATCTATCTATCTATCTATCTATCTATCTATCTATCTATCTATCTATCTATCTATCTATCTATCTATCTATCTATCTATCTATCTATCTATCTATCTATCTATCTATCTATCTATCTATCTATCTATCTATCTATCTATCTATCTATCTATCTATCTATCTATCTATCTATTTTACTTTACCATAGGAAATCATACAAACTAGTTTCCCCCTGTAACTGTGACTGGTAGTTTCCCCTGTAACTGACTTTGAAGCCCAGTCCATTTTATGTAACAGTTTACTATTATGCTTACACTTGCCATAGTCGACTGCATCCCAATTGTCTGTCCTTTCTCCTGAAGTATGCACTTGTTCACTTTCAGAGGAAACACATTCTAGTCCAGGCTTATATCAATCCAACGCTTTTACTTGGGGAGTCAACCCCGTTAAAATCGTCCCATTCTGCCCCAGCAATGGGCAATGTTATGAACAGGGATGGATTAATGAAGGGGCTTACAGGGGCTGAAAAAAGGAAATATATACAGTATACAGCGTATTCGGAAAGTATTCAGATCCCTTGACTTTCTCCAAATGTTTTTACGTTAAAGCCTTATTCTAAAACGTATTATATCCCATGTTTTATTCATCAATCTACACACATTACCCCATAATGACAAAGCGAAAAAAGAAATTGAGCACAGGTGCATCCTGTTTCCATTGATCATCCTTGCTTGGAGTTCACCTGTGGTAAATTCTATTGATTGGACATGATTTGGAAAGGCACACGCCTGTCTTTATAAGGTCCCACAGAGCAAAATCCAAGCCATGAGGTCCAAGGAATTGTACGTAGAGCTCCGAGACAGGATTATGTAGAGACACAGATCTGGGGAAGTATGTCTGCAGCATTGAAGGTCCCCAAGAACACAGTGGCCTCCATCATTCTTAAATGGAAGAAGTTTGGAACCACCAAGACTCATCCTAGAGCTGACCGCCCGGCCAAACTGAGCAATCGGGGAGAAGGGCCTTGGTCAGGAAGGTAACCAAGAACCCGATGGTCACTCTGACAGAGCTCTAGAGTTCCTCTGTGAAGATGGGAGAACCTTCCAGAAGGACAACCATTTCTGCAGCACTCCACCAATCAGGCCTTTATGGTAGAGTGGCCAGACCGAAGCAACTCCTCAGTAAAAGGCACATGAGAGCCCGCTTGGAGTTTGAAAAAAGGCACCTAAAGACTCTCAGACCATGAGATTCTCTGGTCTGATGAAACCAAGATTGAACTCTTTGGCCTGAACGCCAAGCATCATGTCTGGAGGAAACCTGGCACAATCCCTACGGTGAAGCATGGTGGTGGCAGGATCATGCTGTGGGGATGTTCTTCAGCGACAGAGACTGGGAGACTAGTCAGAGTCAAGGGAAAGATTAATGGAGTACAGAGAGATCCTTGATGAAAACCTGCTCCAGAGCATTCAGGACCTCAGAATGGGAAGAAGGTTCACCTTCCAACAGGACAACGACCCTAAACACACAGCCAAGACAACGAAGGAGTGGCTTTGAGTCTCTGAATGGTCCCCGGACTGAGTTTGTGAAACCCTTGTACATATTATATATACATAGAGTCCATCAGCCAGCAGAGGGCGATGATGGACTGAATGTGGCGTGGCTAATGAAAGGCCTGTGCCATCCATGCCAATTTGTTATTGATAGGTTCACAGTATTCGTACACTGCCACTTGGAATACAGTTGCTGCCATGTTACTGAGTAATTTCTGTTGTCATTCATCTTACTCTGTGGATTCCAAAAGAGTAAATGACTTGGCTACATATATTTTACTGGGAAGTCTAAACCACAAGTCATAGGCCTATTCTGTCACACGTTACCCGAGTAGCATCGCAACAATAATCCATTTGCACATAAATAAGGGGATTTGTCTTATGTAGAGGAACTCTCAAGGATGTCCTTATACCGTCTGAAGTTGGCGAACTATATTCAAAACATTGACCTCTGTGTGAGCTAATAATTCTGTGTTATTGCTAATACCTCTTCTACCTCCACCCACCTCATGACCCTCCAAGCTGCCTGCTTGCCTGTCTACAGATATCAAACACCAGCCAACCCACCGGAAGTGCTGCAGAATGGAGATGAAAACGATTCCAGTCTGATCAGGTGTCAGGTTTCAGCAGCTCATCAAAGCTTTAGGAAATCATAAGAAAGGAAACAGCCGACACACTGCCAACATCTCCCTACTTTCAAAATGCAGAAGCAGCAGCTTCCCCCAACGGGTCTGGGGATGGGAGGGAGAGAGAGACAGAGAGAGACAGAGAGAGAGAACATCTTTTAAGTGCAGTTTTTCTTCAACCTCTTGAAATTCAGATGATGAAAACAATTTCACAGGTTGTGATGCTTTTTTCTGTTACATTTAATGTGGATCCGACCTCACAGTATTGGTGTTAAAGTGGGGTATTGGTGAGGCAAGGTTCTCAAATAGGGTAACCACCCCCATAAGGGTGTACAATTAAAAATGCTAGAATATTATTGATTAACATTGATTCAGCTCACTTAGAAGGAACCCAAGACTCTTAAGTGCAATTAGAACCTTGATTAGAATTAAAAAATATCCTTGGGAAGGAATCTTTTTTTCTTATTTTAGCCTTGCAGCAGATAAAAGCTGTACTGTAATGTGTGAGAAATATAACAATGAAATTAGACCCAGAGACACAGAACATTCCATAAGAGAGGGCTGTTTTTTCTCAGTTCAGGAACCACCTGACATTTTTTGTTTACTCTCTAGAATCCCACCAGGGGAGACAGATAGCTCCTTGACGTGCCTCTGTTCCTCCAAGGTGACAATCCTATCTGTCACCGTACAGCATCTCGTCTTGTACCCTGCATTTACATCGCCTGCCAATATGGTTGATAGCTTTGAATAGGTTATTCCTGATACTGAGTGAATGCCTTGGAATAGTAATTATGGTGGTGAATAATAGAGGGCGTTAGGTTAATAATTTTTGAACATTCTTTGAAGGGGCATGGATATTCCGACAGGCTTTCTAGTGGGTGACTATTTTGCACGGAGGGGTTGTGATCACCAAAGCCTTTTAATTGCTGTGGTTGGAACATACAGTAGGCTAATCCTTAGACCTGCATGTGGGACAGTCAGCGAATGAGAAAGGTTAGCCTCGAGGCTACTCCTCAATCTCAGAGAAATAGTTGTTTATCAACCTGGAAAAACAGTGGGCTAATCTAGGTTAATCAGTTAAAGATAGGATTCAGTCCCTCCAGCACTGCGAGGGATGAAAGTGAGAGAGGAGGCGAAGAAAGAGGAATGGTGTGAAAATAAATGAGAGATTTAATGACAACGACAGCAATACACAATACAGACTAAAGGAAACAATAACCTGCGAGGGGTAAAACAAACACACAATGCTATAAGGTGACCCTGATGACCAAATACGAAACAGGTGTGGATCAGGGTGTTACTGCCATCTTCCCACAACCGCCGGTTAGAACGCCGGCGAGGAGGAGCGCCAGAGAGGAGGAGGTCCCGCAGCTCTGCGCGGGGCATTCGTTACAGTACCCCCCTCCCTAGACGCGGCTCCTGACGTCGCCTCTCGCTGGCGCCCCGGACAAACCCGAGGGCGAGGAGCTGGCCGATCCGGCGTGAAACTCTGTTGTTAGGGAGGGGTCGCAGATATCCACCACCCAAATCCAGCTGCGCTCCTCAGGACCGTATCCCGCCCAGTCCACCAGGTACTGGAGCCGACCCCGCCGTAGCCGGGAGTCCAGCACCTTCTCCACCCGATACGCCAGACCCCCAGCTACCTCCATTGGGGGTGGAGGCGCCGCTACAGGGCCGGACCCCCTAGAGGACCAGGAACCACCGGCCTGAGGAGAGAGACTGCCTCCCGTTGTACTGCCTCCCGCAGACGGGCGTGAACAGCGGACCAGACCACCTCAGCCCTCCCAAACCACTCCTCCACCGCTTGTACTTCACTTGAACCCCTCTTCCAGGGGCACAGCGGAGGTTGGAAACCCAGTACCACCTGGAAAGGGATTAGCTCGGTGGAGGAATGGCACAGGGAGTTCTGAGCGTACTCTGCCCAAGGGAGGAAACGGGTCCACTCGCCTGGCTGTTCCATACAATAGGCACGGAGGAACCTCCCAAGCTCTTGGTTCGTGTGTTCCGGCTGCCCATTAGCCTGAGGGTGGTGCCCGGATGTGAGGCTGACCGCGACCCCCAGCTTGGACATAACCGCCTTCCAGACACGTGACGTGAACTGGGGACCTTGGTCAGACACGATGTCCTCCGGAAGTCCATACAACCGGAAGACCTGCTGAAACAGCACCTCAGCGAACTGGAGAGCAGAGGGGAAGCCGGGTAGTGGCAGGAACCGCACCATCTTCGAGAACCTGTCCATTACGACGGCGATGGTCATCTTCCCCTCTGCTTGCGGTAGATCCGTTATGAAATCTACCTCGATGTGAGACCAAGGCCACTGAGGTATTGGTAGAGGATGGAGTGCCTCCAGGGTCCGGCTGATACCTGGGTGTCCTGTAGTGGGTGTAGTGTGCACCCAGGTCACCAACCTTCCCCGCACTCTCCAGGGCACATAGGTTTTCCCCGGGGGGCATGTAGCTGGGGTAGGGTCCCGCCTCTCTGCCCGATGGATCTCGGCGTCGATGTCCCACAATGCAGGCTGGTGGCAGGATTGGAATGTCTTTCCTTAGCTCAGCCCCCCGGTCGTGGATACGGGAGAGTCTGTCCGCCCTGCCATTCTTCGTTCCCGGGCGATAGGTCAGGGTGATCCGGAAGCTCTCAAAAAACAAAGTCCAGCGGGCCTGACGGGGGTTAAGACGCCGGGCTGCCCTGGCGTACTCCAGGTTCCGATGATCCGTCAGGACAGTGAACGGCTCATGAGCAGCCAATGCCTCCACTCCTCCAATGCCAACTTTACCGCCAGTAGCTCTCGTCGTAGTTCCTCTCCGCAGCACTCAGCTTCTTAGAGTAATACGCACAGGGGTACAGCAGCGGTGGGTTCCCCTGTAGCTGGGAGAGGACCGCCCCCACCCCGACCTCTGACGCGTCGACCTCAACCGTGAAGGGCTTGAGCGGGTCCGGGTGACGTAGGAGGGGTGCCGTGGTGAATCGGCCCATCAGGTCGAGGAACGCCTACTCGGCACCAGAGGTCCAGTTGAGGCGTTAAGGGTGTCCTTCAAAAAATGACGTGAATGGAGCCGTAATGGAGCTGAATCCTTTGATGAATCGGCAGTAAAAGTTGGCATATCCGAGAAAGCTCTGGAGCGCTTTGACGGTCTTCGACGGTCTTTGACGGTCTTTGACCTCACCGCCTCCACCTTCAATTCCTCCATCTTCACCCCCTCCAGAGCGATGCGGTACCCAAGGAAGGAAACGTCCGTTTGGTGGAAGGTGCATTTTTCCTCCTTGACATACAGATTATTCTGTAGCAAGCGTTGGATGACAGCACGAACGTGAGCCACATGTTCTGGGAATGTCGGGGAGTAGACCAGAATGTCACCACATACCTCCCCGACATAGGAAGTCCCAAGGAAGTCCCAAGATGACCGGATGTATGGAGGAAGAGATCACCAACAGTTCCAGTCTCTCTCGATGGCAGCCGTGAATAGTGAGGGTGACAGGACGAGTCACGTGAGTAATGAAGCCAGACCCCACCGGTCGACCATCCAGGGCTTGGATGGAAATAGAGGACCTCAAACGGCGCAACGGCAGTCGGAGGGCGTCGACCAAGGCGTGCCAGCTGGTCACTGTCCCGAAGCTGCCCGTCGATGGCAATGGCCCAGGCGATGTAGGCGTCCAGCGTCATGGACTGACTAACACAAGCCAGCTCCATCTGGACCTCAGTCCGCAGACCCCTGCGGAAAATGGTCCTCAGAGCCGGCTCGTTCCACCCACTGGACGCAGCCATCGTCCGGAACGACAGTGCATACTCCGAGGCCGTGCCCCGACCCTGAGCTAGGCGCATAAGCCGCTCGCCCGCATCTCGCCTCTCCGTGGGATGGTCAAACACTGCTCGGAACTGAGCGATGAACCTAGGGACTGACCTCAACTCCTCAGCCCCGCTCCCCCACAGTGCTGTTGCCCATTCGATCCCACGCCCCGTGAGAAGAGTGATCATCATGTGTAGCTTCTCCGAGTCCGACACCGGCTGATCGCCTAAATACAGTTCGCACTGGAGAAGGAACCCACGACATCCCTCCGGATTTCTGTCATATTTATCTGGAACGGCTCTCCGGAGTTCTCCCCTCGGGACGTGTCGAGACTCGACACGATCGGGTGCTGGGGACGCTGTGGCTCCAGCTGAACCCACTGGGTGACCCCGCCTGATCGTGCTGCCATGAGGGACATCATGTCCCCGAGTGCAGTCACCAACCCGGCGACCTGTTCCTCCATGGCTCGGAGTCCACAGCTCAGGTGCCCGACCGGGTGGCCCAGCTCCCTCTCCGCGCCCGTCCATGGAGACCTAGGGAAAACGAGAGGGGAAAAGGAAAAGTCAAAAAGGTGCAGACAAAACGGACTGGTGGAAAAATAAAAAAGGTGCCTCGGGTTGGGCGGGTTATTCTGTGATATTGCGAGGGGTGAAAGTGAGAGAGGAGGCGAAGAAACAGGAATGATGTGAAAATAAATGAGCGATTTAATGAGAACGACAGCAATACACAATACAGACTAAAGGAAACAATAACCCGCGAGGGGTGAAACAAACACACAAGGCTATAAGGGTGTTACTGCCATCTTCCCACGACCGCCGGTTAGAACGCCGGCGAGGTGGAGCACCAGAGAGGAGGAGATTCTGCAGCTCTGCACGGGGCATTCGTTACACACTCGTAGGCCACATCTGTGTTCCACATAGTCCCTTTAACATGCTTACAGTTGACATGCTCACTGCTCACTGTATTGGTCACCCACGTTCATTACTACTCATTACATTTTATGTGATTCACTGGATTGGGAACTCCTGACCTGGAACAGCCCGGACAAAGCCACAAATGGACTGTTTGTCATCCGAGGCATGTTCTTAGTTTCACAGAGGTAGCATTGGCAATGCAGTATTTGCAGCTTTGATAATTTTATTCGCAGCACTCCATGGTTCCAGTGGGGAGCAATTCCACAGTAACAGAGTGACGCTGTGACTCACTTTTTCAGTTTAAAACGCCAGTTCAAGGTCTCTGTCTCTCCTTTTGTTATTTTTGTGTTTCTCAGATTAATAATAGGAATGCATTCACACTCCAGCTCTGCGCCTCGGGTCCTGTATCCTAGCGACTGTGACAGAAGAATCCACCACCACAGGACCAAGCAGGGCTGGACAGAGGAGGAACTCCCCAGAGGTATGGAAGTTATCTCCCAGGAAGAGTTCCTCCACTGTTTAGCTCTGGGAAAAGGCTGGGTCCCAGAGCAACAAGGACGAAGAGGCAGGCCCAGCTTAGAGCCCCGACGAACCCCCATACAGTTTTTTTGGGGGGGCTATGGGGGTGGTCGGGGCTCCTCCTCCATTCCCCGACCACCCCCATAGCCCCCCCAAAAAAACTGTATGGGGGTTCGTCGGGACTCGTGGGGGCTCATTGAGGAGTCCCTACAGCCAAGGGAGCAGGAGTACGCCCAGGGGTCGGACGATGACGATGAGGTGCTCCTGTTTCTCAACACGTGGGGGCTCATGGATGAGCCTCCGCAGAGCCGGGATCGGCGTAGGAGGGAGGACGACTGGGGGAGGCTGCGACCTTCCACAGCGGAGGACCAGCGGCCGCCAGAGGGTTTTTTTGACCGGCCCTCCAGTGCCGGCTCCACGCACCAGACCTCCGGTGTGCCTCCCCAGTCCGGTACGTCCTGTGCCGGCTCCCGTCACCCGGAGCCTCCAATGATGGTCCACAGCCCGGAGCCTTGAGTGACGGTCCACAGCCCGGAGCCTCGAGTGACGGCCCACAGCCCTGAGCCTCGAGTGACGGCCCACAGCCCTGAGCCTCCAGTGACGGTCCACAGCCCGGAGCCTCCATTGACGGTCCACAGTCTGCTGGAGCGGGACCCAGACTGTGGACCGTCACTGGAGACTCCGGGCTGTGGACCGTCACTGGTGTGCCTCCCCAGCCCGGTAAGCCCTGTCCCGGCTCCCCACATCTGACCTCCAGTGCGTGCGCCCAGCCCGGTGCCTCCAGTGCCGGCTCCACACACCAGACCTCCGGTGTGCCTCCCCAGTCCGGTACGTCCTGTTCCGGATCCCTTCACCCGACCTCCAGTGCGTGCGTGCGCCAGCCCGGTGCCTCCAGTGCTGGCTCCACGCACCAGACCTCCGGTGTGCCTCCCCAGTCCGGTACGTCCTGTGCCGGCTCCCTTCACCCGACCTCCAGTGCGTGCGCCAGCCCGGTGCCTCCAGTGCCGGCTCCCCGCACCCGACCTCCAGTGTGTGTGTACAGCCCGGAGCCTCCAATGATGGTCCACAGCCCGGAGCCTTGAGTGACGGTCCACAGCCCGGAGCCTCCAGTGACAGTCCACAGCCCGGAGCCTCCAGTGACGGTCCACAGCCCTGAGCCTACAGTGACGGTCCACAGCCCGGAGCCTCCAGTGACGGTCCACAGTCTGCTGGAGCGGGACCCAGACTGTGGACCGTCACTGGAGACTCCGGGCTGTGGACCGTCACTTGTGTGCCTCCCCAGCCCGGTAAGCCCTGTCCCGGCTCCCCACATCTGACCTCCAGTGCGTGCGCCCAGCCCGGTGCCTCCAGTGCCGGCTCCACGCACCAGACCTCCGGTGTGCCTCCCCAGTCCGGTACGTCCTGTTCCGGATCCCATCACCCGACCTCCAGTGCGTGCGCCAGCCCGGTGCCTCCAGTGCCGGCTCCACGCACCAGACCTCCGGTGTGCCTCCCCAGTCCGGTACGTCCTGTGCCGGCTCCCTTCACCCGACCTCCAGTGCGTGCGCCAGCCCGGTGCCTCCAGTGCCGTTTCCCCGCACCCGACCTCCAGTGCGTGTGTACAGCCCGGAGCCTCCAATGATGGTCCACAGCCCGGAGCCTTGAGTGACGGTCCACAGCCCGGAGGCTCCAGTGACGGTCCACAGCCCGGAGCCTCCAGTGACGGTCCACAGTCTGGGTCCCGCTCCAGTGCTGGAGCAGTCCACTCTACCGGTGGCCAGTCTAGGACCGGTCGTCTGCCCCGCTCCATGGCCGGAGCCGTTCACCACAACGGTGCCCAGTCTGGGACTGGTTGTCAGCCCCTCTCCAGTGTCGGAGCAGTCCGCTCCACCGGTGCCCAGTCTCTCCAGAGCTGGAGCCGCCCACTCCACCGGTGCCTAGTCCGGGACCGGTCGCCAGCCCAGCTGTCGGGTCAGAGTCTCCCACGCCGGGGTCCAGACAGGAGGTGAGGGAGGAGCTGCCACCAGATCCTGCGTCACGCCCGACGCCGGAGCCCCCACCAACCAGCCCCCACCTTTCAGTTTATTCAATCCCCAATTAGAGGCAGCTGTCTTGAGTTGTCTCTAATTGGGGATCCTATTAATGTTCAGTTGTTTCCACCTGTGGGTGTGGATTCTTGTGTGTGTTTAATTTGGTTTTGTTTCACGCCAGTTCAAGGTCGCTGTCTCTCCTTTTGTTATTTTTGTGTTTCTAGGATTAATAAAAGGAATGCATTCACACTCCAGCTCTGCGCCTCGGGTCCTGTATCCTAGCGACTGTGACACTAACCAGCTCTGCTGGCAACAAAAAAACGATTTAATCAATATTAGAATAAGGCTGTAACCTAACAAAATGTGGAAAAAGTCAAGGGGTCTGAATACTTAAGTTACTGTAAATCCGAGACACTCCATTTTAGTATGATATGTTACGTTTCATATGGTATATATTAATTTAATCCATTTCGTATTAATTACAATTTGTATGATATGTTAAGAATTGCAACTTGTACAATATGTTAGAAATTTGCTAAATGTATGATATGTTGCGAATTCCAATATGTTGTGCCTAACGTTAGCTAGGTGGCTAACGCTAACATTAGCTAGCTTTAGGGGTTAGGGTTTAAGGTTACGGTTAATGTTAGGGTTAAGGTTAGGAGTTAGGTTAAATAATTAAGGTTAGGGTTAAGGGAAGGGTTAGCTAAAAGGAACAAGGTTAGCGGAAGGGTTAGCTAACATACTAAGTAGTTGCAAAGTAGCTAAAAAGTAGTAAGTAGTTGCAAAGTTATCCGTGATGAAATTCCTTTGGGTTGCTAAATATTCACTAAATATGACAACCCACCTACACCAACCACACTCCTTTTGTTTTTGCCTACCTTATGTAACCATACCAAATGTAACAAATCATATTAATTTGAGTGTCCTGGATATATGTTTACTATGTTACTTACGTCTAGTTTATGAGACCGGTATGGTTAACAGAATAGAGGTAATGGAATGACATCATGGGTCCTTGATCTGATCTGCTGACTCTTCCCCTAACCCTAACCCTAACCCTACAGAATGTAATTCTCTTCATGGTGATGTTTCCTGAATAGGTACACAAAGGTAGAAACATTTAATATCCTCCTTTGCATGTTAAGTATATCCTCCGCCTCTAAAGAAGACCAAATTTGGTTGGTCTAGACCGGACCAAATCTGTATCAATCATAATGTTTGGATGTCACAGTACAGTACATTAAAGTAGAGTAGAGTACAGTACAGTACAGTAAAGAAGAGCAGAGTAGAGTACAGTAGAGTATATTACATATACTGTACTCTACTAATGTGTGAAATGGTTGAAAAACATATCTATGCCTTAATTTCCTAAAAATATAGACACCAATTTTGATATGCTCCTATACACTTCACATGTTGGTGCTCATGGGTCCTTTTGCATGGAAATTACCTGAGAGAACACTTACTCTGGCCAATAAGCTACTTATACGTTTACAACCACAATAAAATACACAGAGACAAACACACAATAGCCCCTCAAATACAGATACATTCATGCAACAAACTAAAGACATCATTGAGGACAACCACGGCAGGAAGCCTAGTATTTAGAGCGTTTGGCAAGTAACCGAAAGGTCACTAGTTCGAGTCCCTGAGTCGACAAGGTGAAAAATCTGTCGATGTGCCCTTGAGCAAAGAACACATTTCTCCAGGGTTGCCGTTGATAATGGCCGTGACAGCACTCTCCAAGGGTATCTCAGGGGGAGCTGGGATATGCAAAAAAAAACATTTCCATTTACAACTTGTATGAAACAGGACAAACATAACCACCCACCGTATTATTACATGAATCATACTATGATGTACAAAGAGCTTTGATGATTAAAGAGCCACTCCGCTGTCCAGAGGAGGTATCAGGGGCATTGTAATGATGTGGAGATGATGATGATAGGCCGACTGAATGGTGCTTCAGCTTCACAGAGTGTATGGTTAGAAAAATATCCATCTGATTTTGATGGCACAAGTGGTTGCCGCAGTAAGGTGATGATGGGTCTTGCTACTGTTAAGTAGGTGTAATATGTTTAAATATGAGAATATACTACAGTATCTGGACTTGTCCAATTCAAATGTATGTTGCGAAACGTTTTACCATGGTGCGCCCACTGAACATGTCTGCAGCACCCCGCATGCCCCGCCCACATGAGAATATGTATTTTTCAGCAAAATTAACTTGTCACTTAAATCTCGCTGGACTGATTACTTTCATTTGACTTATTTTTCATTAACATTTCCACCCCAGTAATGGGGTGGACATGTCACCCCAGTATTGGTTGAAATGGGCTAAATGGGAAACATTAGATTGCCGTTGAATTTATAAGAACTCTAATGCCATATGTCTACCAGATGCACATGCGCTTTGCCGTATGTTGTTTTTGCCAATGTCTAATTTTCCGTAATTGATGCACATGTGCTTAGCAAGGCTGCAGAACCGTTTGCAGCCTGAAGAAGATAAGTTTCACCAAAGCTAATAATTAGAACAGATGAAAGTTATTCTCCTATCAACGTACTGGTTTCATAGGCTGGCAGAACTACCAACAGACTGGTGCATTACAACAATTCATCTAGTTTGTCTCTTCTTCTGTCACCTATCTCTGGCTAAATCAATAAATTGCTAAGCATTCAAAATGTAAGGAGTACTTTTGGGAGTCAGGGAAAATGTATGGAGTAGAAGAAAAAAATACCTGATACAATAAGAACATGTATATATGAGTCTATTCTATGAAATAAATAAGTGAAAATCATTGAACTCCATTATTTGTCCATGCCAGTAAAATGTTTGACGTGCATTATACAAATTCAAAAAGTTTGAAGTATCTTAATCTATTGCCCAACTGTTGCTTTTAAAACATTTAAAAAATTGTGATGACCGTTGCTAGCGCAAGTGCATTATGGTGGTGATGTGTCTTGTTAAGTAGGAGGAAAATATTTTGAAACAAAGTGTCATGTCCTGATATGTTTCACCTGTCTGTGTTTGTCCCCTCCCCACACCAGGTGCACCCTATCACCAGCATTAATCAGTGTGGGTATTTAGTCTCTTGGGTGCTGTTGGCATTTGCCAGATCGTCTTGCTTAGTCAGTCGTTTCCAGCACTCTCTAGTATTATTAACTCTGCCAGTCTGTTTCCCGGTATTTGGACCTCTACCTGCCTGTTGGATTACGTTCCTGTCTAGCCCCCTCATGTGCCTTCGACCTTCTGATCTGCTGCCAAACGAACTCTGCCTGCATTACGGATTACGAGCCTGTCTACTCCTCTGCACTGCCAGTCTTCTGATTCCCGGTACCGAACGCTGCCTGAACTACGACTACGAGCCTGACTCCCCTTATTGGACGACTGCCATTCAGACTCCCGGTTACGAACATTGCCTGTCATTGACTACGAACCTGTCTTGTCCCATATTGCCTATTAAACAGTCAATCATATCTCTGCCTCCGTGTCCGCTTTTGGGTCCCGTATATCTGTCGTTGTGTCACAAAGTACTACACTACTGTATGTGCACTTGTCCAATTTAATTTTCTGTTGCAAAACGTTTTGCTACGGTGTGCCCACTGAACATGTCTGTGATATCTCTGGTGCATAATGATTCCAGTGGATGTAAATTACACATTTGTGGAATGGTTAATGATATGTTAAGCGTTTCTATATGCTGACTGGCTTTAAAGCATATCACAAAATATTATACATGGAAACAAATACCAGAATGAAAAATGACAACTCAGGGAAATATTCTTAATTAAATGACTCATAACTGATAGCAACACCTGAAATGAGCTGGGATTAAGAAAATCTCTTGACATCTCAGACAAACACAGAAACAGGCCTGGTACTTCTCTTATGGCCATTAAGATTCTCCCTCCCTTGTTAATTTTATGAGGATAAACAGATATATTTGAGAATTTGAGCTTTTCCTCTGTGTGTTCTACAACTGGAAATGGCCACGATGCAAGTTAAATTGATTTGAATGTGGCTTTATAGATCATCAAACAAGTCATTGTCTATGGTATAATCGCACAGTTTTTATTGAGGTAATATGTACATGTAGTTAGAGTTAAAGTGAATATGTATAACGACACAGGGCGAGACTGGCAGACGGTTCGACCCTTACTATAAAACAAGGGTCAAGGGTCAGGCAAGAGGCAGGTCGTGGACAGGCATAAGTTAAAAAACCAGGTCAGAGTCCAGGAGGTACAGGGTGGCAGCCAGGCTCGAGGCCAGGGCAGGCTGAATGGTCAGGCAGGCGGGCTCAGTGTCAGGGCAGGCAAAAGGTCAGAACCGGTAGGACTGACAGAGGGTAGAAGCAGAGTGAAAGAGGGGGTGTGGGGGAGGGAGGGAGGAGGGGGAGACAATGCAAATAGTCCGGGTTAGAAGAGTTCAATTGTTATATGTCAGGTATTGTCATCCAATCCTTGGCCTGGTCAGTTGTATTAATTATTATTCATTGTATTAATTATTATTCATTGTATTAATTATTATTCATCTGTATTAATTATTATTCATCTTATGAAATTCGTCATGTCAGTGACCCTGAAGCCTTGTTTGTGCAGGACAAACTCCATCCATTCTATAATGAAAAAGCAGCTACTACGCGGCAACAGCATACACCAATCCATACAGGGAACACCAATGACATTAATCTGGACGCACACTTTCAGCTAGACTCAACTTGAGTTGCTTCATAAGAACAAAAACAAAACTAAGGTACTCTCCATGAAATTTGGAGATGCATATGTAGAAATCTTGTGCCACTGAAGCAGACAAGTGCTGATCTATCCCCATCCTCACAAAATGACAACAGTATTCAAATTCCTGTAATGAATACATGATGAATCTGGATATACAAAAGATCTTCTTAAAAAAAAAGTGTAGTAGGCTGGAAATGTCCCATTGCGGTCACAACTATGCCTATTGTCACACCCCAGGAGCTCTTCCTTGACGATTATAAAGATACCTCATTTATACAATATGCAGAAAGAGGAGTGCTGTGACAACAGAGTGCACTCTGCCAGTGAATAATTCAACCCACTTACTCTGTCATGTCCCCCTTTGCAAGTGAGATGGCAGAGCTACACTACTGAGCTAATTATCTCTGTGTTGAGTCCACTGAAGCTGTCTCTGTATCTCCGTCTGACTGTGCCACTGATTGCTCTCAACAAAGGAAGAGATGTTTCAGAGTGGAAGGTAAAAAATTCATTATCTGACTGACACGGCAGCTTGGTCTCAGAGCCATACAAAATATACTGTACACATTCGAGCACCTCCAAGACATACACTATGATACCTACTAATGGTCTAGTTACTTGAGACAGAAACGAGAGTAGGGAGGTTAGTTGGGCAAAATCTGCTACAGTCTAGCTATGCAAAAGTTGCATGTTCGAACCTCGTCAGGGACTAATTGTATTACTTTAGCAAACCCTTCCCCTAACCCTTAGTCTAAACTTAACCCAGTTCACCTAACCTGCTGCGTAAATTAACCTTTTGTTGTTTTAGTTCTCCTAACCTTTGTCGTTAGTTCCTCTAACCACCAATGTGAATTCTCCCTATAATTCTCTGTTGTTCTTACTGTGCAACAAGCAACCTGGTCTTAGATAAAGATGTGCAATACTATACGTCTTCCAAGATGTATGATAAGTTAGATCATTCCAATTCGTATGCTATTGTACGACCGGGTAAGATGTATGATACTATACGTCCTCTAATTTGTATGATATTGTACTAGATAGATAGATAGATAGATAGATAGATAGATAGATAGATAGATAGATAGATAGATAGATAGATAGATAGATAGATAGATAGATAGATAGATAGATAGATAGATAGATAGATAGATAGATAGATAGATAGATAGATAGATAGATAGATAGATAGATAGATAGATAGATAGATAGATAGATAGATAGGGGGAAATGTCTTAAAGATAGATACTACCGCTATTCCCTTCATAATGTCACCTAACGTAATGTAACATATCATACTAAATGCAGTGTCTGAAATTCAGTGGTGTAAAGTACTTAAGTTGTTTTTTTTGGTATCTGTACTTTAATTTACTATTTATATTTTTGACAACTTTTACTTTTACTTCACTGCATTCCTAAATAAAATAATGTACTTTCACTCCATACATTTTCCCTGACATCTAAAAGTACTTGTTACATGTAGAATGTGCAAGCAGGACAGAATTATGGCTATCAATATAACGCTTTGTCATCCCTACTGCCTCTGATCTGGCGGAGTCATAAAACACAAATACTGCGTTTGTAAATTATGTTTGAAAATACAAGGAATTTGATGTATAGCGTATACTTTTACTTTTTACTAAGTATGACAATTGAGTAGTTTTTCTACCACTGTACTGAAGTACATTTAAAACCAGATACATGTCATCTTAATTAATGTCCCCTTAACTGATCAATTGCATTACAGTTAAAAACAACTTTGACTACCATCACCGATTTCTGTATGCTAGAAGTTGTCCCTTTTCAGGTTTAGAAGAAGTGACTACTAAATGTTAACTCCCGTTCTTATGAGATGGTTAGCATAGCTAGCATACAGAAATCGGTGGTGGTAGTCAAAGTTGTTTTTAACTGTAATACAACTGATTGGTTAAGATGACATTGGTTAAGATGACATGTGTAGGGGTTGACATACACACAAGCATTATACTCAGATTTTTACCTCAACATAATGTGAAATACACATATACACAACAATATCCTAAATGTAGGCTAATTTTGCTGGCAGTGAAAACAGCCAAATGTATCCACATAGGACCTAAGTAACCACATTTGTGGCCTGTTACAATATAGAAATCATGACACATTTGATCAGATTTGTTGAATTTGCGCCAATCTGGTCAATTGAACAGTCTGTGTTACATTTACCGCTTTTTCATCTAAGTTTTGGATATTTTCAATGATGGATAGGCCTAGGGATAGTTTAAATGATATATTGGACCTAAGGAGGAGAGGAGCTTAGAGGGTGATGATAGCAGGTCACGGTTTGTTGATGGCCTACGGTGGCCCGTTTGGCAGGAGCAATAATTGGATCGTAAAACAGACACTTAAGGCCAACATCTTCCTACCAGAGATTCTAATAACACTGGACAAATACAAAGAGGTGAAAATTGCTCTCGGCCAACCATTCTGTGACCCTTGATAAATCAACATCTAGTGCTCGTTTCCATAGACACAGTAGTTACAAACTCAGACGATAGTTTCAAATTATACAAGTAATTACATATTTTCATTGCAGACCCTATTTTATTCTTATCACACCTCTACACAGCAAAATATGAATACATAATTTGATATATTTGTAATCTGTCGTGAACTTTTCACAACTTTGCACCCCTGCCCAGTGCCCACACAGATCAAGACAATTCTATTTACAATATCCGTTAACGCACCTGGTTTGCAGGTATTGGCATCTCACTTAGGTATGTATACAGGATTGAGCTCTGATAAGAACAATCCCTAAATCCCAGAGTAAACTATAGTTAAATTTTCTAAGAGTTTGAATAGCATGTTAATTAAAACATTTTAAAATTATGTTGATATGGTTAAACTCAGCTGGTATAAAAGAGACAATGAGGGCGAATGCATCCTCTCCCTTGGATTTGACATAATAAAGTTCCTCCACAGCCAGCCAGGCTAAGCTAGGCAGGTCTGGTGTTTACAAATAATTTGGTAATTATAAGGGTGAGTGCTTCGTTAAGCTTATCTCAAAAGAAATCATTAGCATGTCATTATCTTGGGGCGGCAGGTAGCCTAGCAGTTAGAGCGTTGGGCCAGTAACCGAAAGGTCGCTCATTCGAATACCTGAGACGACAAGGTGTAAAAACCTGCCGATGTGTCCTTGTGCAAGGCACTTAACCCTAATTTGCTCCAGGGGCTGACCCTGTAGGTAGTAAATTCTCATTGTAAATAAGAATTTGTTCTTAACTGACTTGCCTAGTTAAATAAAGGTTAAATAAATAAAAAATCTAGAAGGAAGATCACTAGAAAATAGAGCATAAGAGAGAGTGAGAGGCTCAAGGGAGAACCTGGGGAAATGATTTCTATAGCAACATGCCCCACAATTCAAATGCCTAAATTTACATCAGAGAAACATACAGTGCAAACTACTGAGGATTAGAAGCAAAAGGACCTAATGATGTTTTTCTAACAGTGTTTTTATTCTCTCAGTCATCTAAGACAGTCTTGGTGAAAGTTTAGTGCAATGTCTAACCTTTAATTTTCTATTAAATGTACAAAAAATAACCCAATTGACACATGATCCCCTCGGGGAGCAGGAAAGCTGTTTAGTGAGTCACTAGCCATTGTTGGATGCCTCAATTATGAATTTAGCATATTTGAGTATAAGCTTTTAATTTGATTGCTTATCTGGAGCCAACGCTATGCATACCAGATGTTGTCTTGAAATTTCAAGGGCATCGATCTGGGAAACCATCAATTTGATAATGCACTCCAGAATTTACATATATCAAGATCTTCTTAATTGAAATGTACAAAGCATGGAACTCTGAACACTAACTGCTGACATAAATAAATAAAATGTTATACCTGTGTAGTGACACTGTTACTATTTTTACAACGTTGCTGTTATACAGTATTTACATTTGCTCCACTCCAAATGTAAGACTACTCTGGCTTCATCAGGATTGCAGATATCCTCTCCTCCTTCCTCCATCAGACCACTCTCTCCATCCCTCTTTTCTATGCTCTGTTGCTTCTATGATCTGCTGCTGACACATGGGACCGCAGAGGGAATAGGATTAAGTGTGTCCAACGAGTTCATACAGGTTGGAACACTTCAGATTCCCCCACACACAGTTGCTAATGCAACAGAAGCGCACGTGGATATCCAACGTTTTACAAAAAAAAAATGACTACTAGGAAATGAAGTGCTGTGACTGACATCCCATTTAAGTGTGCATGAATTGGTAATGATGACCAAATCCTCACATTGTTCTGATGATTTTGTAATGACAATAACAACATTTTCCAACATTTATTGTCATGTTACTGGATTTAAGCTCCTAGCTACAGTATCTGCTATTCTATTGGTTTTCGGATCACAGTTGAGGGTTGTTTATTTTGTTAATTTTTTTTGTAAAAGGGTTGTAAAAGATACAGTATATCAGCAATCTCCCAGAGGTAGAAAAACAGACTGTATTTCTACTTGTATACGTGGTGTCACAGGGAGATTTACCCTTTAATTTCCTGTCCCTCTGCTTACTTATTCCCAGGATGCAGCACAGAGCTGTTTTCCACAGATTGACATTCCTCTTGCTTCTCCTCTGGTGGACACAGTCACTCAGAAGCTTCCCATCACAGAATAAAACATATCCGACATTGTAATTGATACACCTTTGCAAAATCATAATTGCTTTTGTCATATTAAACTAATGTCAACAAAGAGTGATTTATGGGGACATTAGTGAAGTACTGTCCCCAAAACATTGTGAAATAATATCACCACTGTGTCAGCATAATGTGGCTGTCACAATGTCAAAACACTTTTATGAAAGTACACTTCAAATTGGAGATACAGCAGTGTTCATCTAGCACTTTATGACAACTACTGATGTAATAAGGGGCACAGATAGAGAAGAACATCTTTATAAAACACTTTTGATTGATTGATAAAAAAAATAAGTTTGGATCTCCAAATGATACATGGTTTTGTAATATATTTCAGCTTCCATATACTGTAATGTTTTTTTGATGGCTTGTTTTTTTCTGTTTCATGATGGATACATTTTAAATCAAACCAGCAGTTTCCTGGAGCATGGAGTAAGGGGAATTATCTTATCTGTGAAACTGCCGTATTCCAAGTAGCTGTACACATTGTATTATGAGTATGAAAACAAATTACATTTAAAAGCATTTTTCTAATATTTCCCTTTCAAGTATAATATGCATGACCTTTTCTTATATCCGGAAAACAACAAAGGTCCAATTTGTAAATGCTTTCAAATCTCAGTGAAGTATTGAGATTACAGCGGGCAAGGGCAAAAAGAGTTGTAAAATATTAACAGAGTGTATCACTTTCCCAGATACTGACCATTCCTCCTCTCTGTCAATCTTAGTTCCCTGCATCCTTGTGTTAGTGACCGCATGGCCCTCTCTCTCTTACCCTCTGACGTATTTGCTCTGTCATTTATGGCTTTTCTCTATTCCTGCCATGAAGCATCAATGACCTGTCACTCTCATCTTCACCCACCCCTGTGTCCTGTTCTTCACCAGTGACCTAGTACTTTGCTCTGGCTCCTCTTCTACATAAACTCCATGACTTTCAACAGTCCCAGCCTGGGTCAGTAGTGAACAGTTTCTCAGTGCTGTCCCCTCTAGCGCCATTAGGCAGGCAGGCACTGGATGGGTAGAACCTTGGAAACATGGTGACTAATGCCCAACTCCAAGTGAGGCCCTGCCCTGCTACAGGCAATAATGATAAGCTAGATGGAACTCTTTACCATGTTGTTTGTACTGGTCCTATCCTTTCCGATGTTTTATTTTTATTTTTATTTAACCTTTATTTAACTAGGCAAGTTAGTTAAGAACAGATTCTTATTTACAATGACGGCCTACCAAAAGGCAAAAGACCTCCTGCGGGAATGGGGGCTGGGATTAAAAATAAAAATACATACAAATAAATAAAATATAAATATAGGACCAAACACACATCACGACATGAGAGAAAAAACAACACTACCAAAAGAGACACCTAAGACAACAACATAGCAAGGCACCAACAAATGACAACACAGAATGGTAGCAACATAACATAACAACAACATGGTAGCAGCACAAAACATGGTATAAACATGATTGGGCACAGACAACAGCACAAGGGCAAGAAGGTAGAGATGACAATACACCACGCAAAGCAGCCACAACTGTCAGTAAGAATGTCCATGATTGAGTCTTTGAATGAAGAGAAAAAACTGTCCAGTTTGAGTGTTTGTTGCAGCTCATTCCAGTCGCTAGCTGCAGCGAACTGAAAAAACGAGCGACCCAGGGATGTATGTGCTTTGGGGACCTTAAACAGAATGTGACTGGCAGAACGGGTGTTGTATGTGGAGGATGAGGGCTGCAGTAGATATCTCAGATAGGGGGGAGTGAGGCCTAAGAGGGTTTTATAAATAAGCATCAACCAGTGGGTCTTGCGATGGGTATACAGAGATGACCAGTTTACAGAGGAGTTTAGAGTGCAGTGATGTGTCCTATAAGGAGCATTGGTGGCAGATCTGATGGCCGAACACCCTTACCTGCCAATCTATAAATGATGTCTCCGTAATCTAGCATGGGTAGGATGGTCATCTGAATCAGGGTTAGTTTGGCAGCTGGGGTGAAAGAGGAGTGATTACGATAGAGGAAACCAAGTCTAGATTTAACTTTAGCCTGCAGCTTTGATATGGGCTGAGAGAAGGACAGTGTGCCGTCTAGCCATACTCCCAAGTACTTGTATGAGGTAACTACCTCAAGCTCTAAACCCTCAGAGGTAGCATTCACACCGGTGGGGAGAGGGACATTCTTCTTACCAAAACACATGACCTTTGTTTTGGAGGTGTTCAGAACAAGGTTAAGGGTAGAGAAAGCTTGTTGGACACTAAGAAAGCTTTGTTGTAGAGCATTTAACACAAAATCCGGGGAGGGGCCAGCTGAGTATAAGACTATCATCTGCATATAAATGGATGAGAGAGCTTCCTGCTGCCTGAGCTATGTTGTTTATGTAAATTGAGAAGCGCGTGGGGCCTAGGATTGAGCCTTGGTGTACTCCCTTGGTGACAGATCTATACAGATCTGCAGTGCCGATGAGGTAATGGAAAATGGTTGACTTAGAATTAGGAAAGTGACACTTAAGAGATGGAGATGTCCCACACACCTGTATAGCTCTGAGATACAGTGCCTTCAGAAAAATATGCATACCTTATTCCACATTTTCTTGTACTATAGCCTGAATTCTCACACAAATCTACACACAATAACCCAAAATGTCAAAGTGAAAACATGTTTTTATAAATGTTTGCTATTTACTGAAAATTAAATACAGAAATATCTCATTTACATAAGTATTTACACCCCTGAGTCAATACAATAGAATCACCTTTAGCAGCAATTACAGCTGTGACTCTTTCTGGGTAAGTCTCTAAGAGCTTTACACACCTGGATTGTACAATATTTGCACATTATTCATTTAAAAAGCTCTGTCAAGTTGATTGTTGATCATTGCTAGCCAGCTATTTTCAAGTCTTGCCATAGATTTTCAAGCAGATTTAACTGTAACTAGGTCACTCAAGAACATTCAATGTCTTCTTGGTAAGAAACTCCAGTGTACAGTATATTTGGCCTTGTGTTTTAGGTTATTGTCCTTCTGAAAAGTGAATTTTTGTCTCCCAGCGTTTATTGGAAAGCAGAATTCTAGTATTTTGCCTCTATTCCGTTTCTTTTTATAAAAAGATAAACTCCCTGGTCCTTGCCGATGACAAGCATGCCCATAACATGATGCAGCCACCACCAAGCTTCAAAATAGGAAGAGTGGTACTCAGTGATGTGTTGTGTTGGATTTGACCCAAACTTAATTTCTTGGCCAGATTTATTTTGCAGTTTTACTTAAGTGGCTTATTGCAAACATAATGCATGTTTTGGAATATTTTGATTCTTTACAGGCTTCCTTCTGTTCACTCTGTCTTCTAGGTTAGTTTTGTGGAATAAATACAATGTTGTTGAGCCATGAGTTTTCTCCTATCACAGCCATTAAACTCTGTAACTGTTTTAAAGTCACCATTGGAAACTGACATTTCAGATTTTCATAATTCCACTTTTATTTAACCAGGCAAGTTAACAAATTCTTATTTACAATGACAGCCTAGGAGCAGTAGGTTAACTGCCTGGTTCAGGGGCAGAACAACAGATTTACAGCTCAGGGATTCAATCCAGCAAACTTTCGGTTACGGGCCCAACACTCTAACCACTCGGCTACCTGCCGCCCCTCCTTTGACATTATAGGGTAGTGTGTGTAGGCCAGTGACACAAAATCTCAATTTAATCCACAAAATTCAGGCTGTAAAACAACAAAATGTGGAAAAAGTCAAGGTGTGTGAATACTTTCTGACGGCACTGTATAAGCAAGAATTATAATAATAGTGTTTCCACAGTTGTCCTCAAGTGGGAGAGAGAGAAAAAGGCCTGGGGGAGCAACAAACAGAAATCACCTCCATTTACACCCGCAATTCCACTTTGCCCAATAGTCAATTTAAATTAGATGACAATTCTTTATTTTTGCATATAAATAACACCCCTGGGGATATTCAATAGAAATTTGTCTTCAATTATTTCTCTCTTCTTTAAAGATAAATAAACCCTCAGTAACTGAAACATGCATCCATCTAGTGCATCCTGATCCTGTCTCTTCTATTCTAACATACTGTATGATCAAGTCCTTTCCTGTCCTCACCCTATGTATGTTGTTCCCATTGTGGCCAATTCAATTGCAGTTATTCTGTTACTGATTTTTCGGTCACTCTGTTACCTATTTGAAGACAGAGTGACCTAAATCATAAACAAAATTGTTATCCAAATCATGTCCAGTCAATAGATTTGAAAAACTTTTTTTTTTAATGTTTATTTAAGTAGGCAAGTCAGTTTAGAACAAGTTCTTATTTACAATGATGGCCTACACCGGCTAAACTCAGACAACGCAGGGCCAATTGCACATCACCCTACAGTCTGGATTTGAACCAGGTTATGTATAGTGACACCTCTAGCACTGAAATGCAGTGTCTTAGACCACTGTGCCACTTGGGAGCCCAGATGCAAATGGTCTGAGTACTTATGTAAATAAGGTACTTGTATTTCTTATTTTTAATACATTTGCAAAAAAATCATTATGGGGTAAGGCTGTAACGTAACAAAATGTGGAAAAAGTCAAGGGGTCTGAATACTTTCCGAATACACTGCATCTATGCCTTCATTTCCACAAAATATATGCTCCTATACACTTCACATGTTGGTGCTCATGTTCCTTTTACATGGAAATGACCTGAGAGAACACTTACTCTGACCAATAAGCTACTTATACGTTTACAACCACAATAAAATTACACAGAGACGAACACAAAGCAAGACAGGCTGAAGGCGCTTTAACATTTGTCTGTGTATGTAAATAGCCCCACAAATACAGACACATTCATGCAACAACCTAAAGGCATCATTGAGGACAACCACGGTAAGTAACCGAAAGGTCAATAGTTTGAATCCCCGAGCCGACAAGGTGACAAATCTGTTGATGTTTCTTGAGCAAAGAACGAATTAATTGCTCCAGTGTTGCCGTTGATAATGGCTGGCTGTGACACTCTCCAATGGTTTCTCAGGTGGAGTTTGGATATGCAAAAAATACATTTTAATTTCACACCTGCTTATAATACATACTTGTGCATGTACTGTACATGTGTGAAACAGGACAAAATTATTATAACACGAGTCATACTATGATGTACAGAGCAATTGTTCGGACTATTTTATTTTACAAAAATAACAGAAAATGGTTTGTTTCCACCATGTATGAGAGTTTGACCCAAGTGGGATTTATTAAGCATACCTTTCTTTTTGGTTCACCAGCTGTGAATTAATACATCTAATTAGCTTCTGTTATTTTCATCCAGAGTAATCTTTTCACATTTTGTCACTAAGACAGAGTTGTCGAACTCCGTTAAGTAAACAAAGTGTTGTCTCAATTTTGTTATTTTGCCAAAGCCATTTGGTGTTCCTCCCTCTGCTACACTTTGGGTTTGGCCAAGGACAGAGATACTAGTCAGTTGTACAACTAAATGCGTTCAACTGAAATGTGTCTTCCGCATTTAACCCAACCCCTCTGAATCAGAGAGGTGCAGGTAATGCAGAGGCTAATGACATCTGAGTCATGTCATTAGCTTTTTCCAGAGCCAGGGGAACTGACTGCCAGGAATCAGGCAGTTGAGGTATGGAAATCACTCTCGGAGAGTAGTGTCAATTCAACTAATCGACTATGAGGATTACTGAGCAACCTTGAATTTGTTTACACACCTCAAAAGCAGAATGAATGTGCTTGCAACACAACAGCAAAGCACATAAGCAGAATGGAAGTGCTTTGCAGGCATAGATGTAATCAAATATATTAACAACCAAACAAAACCAGCCTCCCGAGGAATCAAAACTGCAACCTGGAGTTAGGAGCTTTTTGCTTACTCAGAGCAGTGATCAAATTACGTGCTCATGACTGAAAGACACCTAATATGAGCTGTCTGAGACTCTGAGAAGGTTTTACGTCATTGTAGTAACATATAACCAGGAGTGACCTACCATATATAATATCAATAGTGACATAATGTCACGTTTGGGTGCATAGAGAGACCAAGGCGCAGCGCAGTAATAGTTCGACATTGTTTATTTAAATAATAAACTAAACTTGAGCAGAACTATACAAAAAAATTAATGATATATATAATTGTATATATAACTGTGAACACACTGTCGTGACTGGAGATATAACGACCCACACAAATACGTGGGACATACAAACATATGTAGGATCCCTAATTAGAGACAATGCAGTGCAGGTGCCTCTAATTAGTGATCCAACACAAAACACCACACAGAGCCAGAAATAATAGACCTGTCAGACTCTGACCATGGATACATAGAGAAGCAATAGGCTGACACATAACTAATATTGACATATTCTGATGAGACCATGATTGCAGTATTACAGAACTGTGCATATCACCACATGAAAAGAGACGAATGAAAGAGAAGAACACTTAAAGGGTAACTTAGTTTTATACTCTTTACAGAGGCCTCAGGCTCTCTCAGACATCAGCGTCTGCCCTTTGACCTATACCGTATCCTAATAAATATGGAAATGGAAAAGAAATGTAGAAAATAAACTTTTGTCATTTTCTTTCTCCCTTGATGGTAAAAGTGGAGTGTGGTTTGTTTTAAGAGCTGTTGTTTGATGAGTTCTATTATCTTCTTTGAGCCTGACAGTACCCCCCCCCCCCCCCAAAGGCGAGGACTCCCGAACGCAAACCAAAACACATATACAGTGGGGAGAACAAGTATTTGATACACTGCCGATTTTGCAGGTTTTCCCACTTACAAAGAATGTAGAGGTCTGTAATTTTTATCATAGGTACACTTCAACTGTGAGAGACGGAATCTAAAACTAAAATCCAGAAAATCACATTGTATAATTTTTAAAAAATTAATTTGCATTTTATTGCATGACATAAGTATTTGATCACCTACCAACCAGTAAGAATTCCGGCTCTCACAGACCTGTTAGTTTTTCTTTAAGAAGCCCTCCTGTTCTCCACTCATTACCTGTATTTACTGCACCTGTTTGAACTCGTTACCTGTATAAAAGACACCTGTCCACACACTCAATCAAACAGACTCCAACCTCTCCACAATGGCCAAGACCAGAGAGCTGTGTAAGGACATCAGGGATAAAATTGTAGACCTGCACAAGGCTGGGATGGGCTACAGGACAATAGGCAAGCAGCTTGGTGAGAAGGCAACAACTGTTGGCGCAATTATTAGAAAATGGAAGAAGTTCAAGATGACGGTCAATCTCCCTCAGTCTGGGGCACCATGCAAGATCTCACCTCATGCGGCATCAATGATCATGAGGAAGGTGAGGGATCAGCCCAGAACTACACGGCAGGACCTGGTCAATGACCTGAAGAGAGCTGGGACCACAGTCTCAAAGAAAACCATTAGTAACACACTACGCCGTCATGGATTAAAATCCTGCAGCGCACGCAAGGTCCCCTTTTCAAGCCAGCGCATGTCCAGGCCCGTCTGAAGTTTGCCAATGACCATCTGGATGATCCAGAGGAGGAATGGGAGAAGGTCATGTGGTCTGATGAGACAAAAATAGAGCTTTTTGGTCTAAACTCCACTCAGCGTGTTTGGAGGAAGAAGAAGGATGAGTACAACCCCAAGAACACCATCCCAACCGTGAAGCATGGAGGTGGAAACATCATTCTTTGGGGATGCTTTTCTGCAAAGGGGACAGGACGACTGCACCGTATTGAGGGGAGGATGGATGGGGCCATGTATCGCGAGATCTTGGCCAACAACCTCCTTCCCTCAGTAAGAGCATTGAAGATGGGTCGTGGCTGGGTCTTCCAGCATGACAACGACCTGAAACACACAGCCAGGGCAACTAAGGAGTGGCTCCGTAAGAAGCATCTCAAGGTCCTGGAGTGGCCTAGCCAGTCTCCAGACCTGAACCCAATAGAAAATCTTTGGAGGGAGCTGAAAGTCCATATTGCCCAGCGACAGCCCCGAAACCTGAAGGATCTGTATGGAGGAGTGGGCCAAAATCCCTGCTGCAGTGTGTGCAAACCTGGTCAAGAACTACAGGAAACGTATGATCTCTGTAATTGCAAACAAAGGTTTCTGTACCAAATATTAAGTTCTGCTTTTCTGATGTATCAAATACTTATGTCATGCAATAAAATGCAAATTAATTACTTAAAAATCATACAATGTGATTTTCTGGATTTTTGTTTTAGATTCTGTCACTCACAGTTGAAGAGTACCTATGATAAAAATGACAGACTTCTACATGCTTTGTAAGTGGGAAAACCTGCAAAATCGGCAGTGTATCAAATACTTGTTCTCCCCACTGTATATGGGGGGAGGGTTAGGGAGGGAAGCTTAGTTCCTTGGTGGCGGTTCCGGCCCCGGCGAAGTAGGCAACTTCCTGCCATGCCGGACTGGGCACCGGTGGGGTAAACGGCTCCGGCCATGGAGCAGGGCAAATAACCGGGCCCGGAATGGGCACCGGTGGGGTAAACGGCTCCGGCCATGGAGCGGGGCAAATAACCGGGCCCGGACTGTGCACCGGTGGGACAAACGGCTCCGGCCATGTGTAACACTCCGCTGTTCATTTAAACAACAGGATGCACACTATAAATTAGATCGCCTGTTCACATTGCCTAGTCCTCATATAAATAACGGATATTTAGAGATACTCAAAACACCAAAAGACACGTTTAAAAAAGCAGCCAAGGTAAGACAGTAAGTGCCACGACATACATAGTTATATGACACAAACCTTATGTTCTAACCTTTCCCTTATGTGGCCACGCTACATAGATCCCCCCCCCCAGCCTTCGGCATGGGAGGAGAACGACCATACCAGCGTTTTATATTCACCACATTTACATTGTCTGTTTTCAGTGGACTGCCCCAACTCACAGTATAATTTATTGGACCCATTCTTTTTTTTATTTCAGCTGGACCCTCCCACTTGGGCGCTAGCTTGGCAGAAAATCTATCGCCGGCTGACGATAGAGGGTGCGTCTTAATCCAGACTAGATCTCCCGGCTTGAATTGCGCATCCTTCCGTCGGGCATTATAATATCTAGCTTGTCTGGCTTGTCGTACACCTACTCTGATTTTTACCTCCTCTGCCATGTTGTTTTGTCGTTCGACCAGAGTATATGACGCTTGATCAGGCGTGGGGGGTCTAAGGATCAACCGCTCCAGTGGACCATTCAGCTGACGACCCAGCATTAACTCAGCCGGAGCTCTACCGGTGGTCTCTTGGTGAGCGGTATTGATGGCGAACCTTAGCTCCGGTAACCACTGATCCCACGTCTGATGATGTTGGCCTACATAGGACGCAATCATGGTTTTTAATGTTTTGTTAACTCTCTCAGTCAGGTTCGTTTGCGGATGATAGCTGGTGGTGAGTTTCTGAATGCTTCCCCACGATTTGCATAGTTCAGCTAGCACTTTGGATGTGAATTGTGCTCCCCGGTCCGACACCAAGTATTTCGGCACTCCCCATCTGGTGAAGATTTCCTCTCGAAGAATTTTAACTATTTTCGGAGTCTTACTATCTCGCAAGGGGAACAGCTCTACCCACTTTGTGAAATAGTCGACAATCACCAGTAGGTATGTGTTTTGTTTTTTACTGAGAGGAAATGGTCCCATGAAATCCATCCCTAAAGTGTGTCCCGGATCATGAACTTGGGTATGCTGCAGGAATCCGCTAGGTTTCGTATGTTCATGTTTGTATTTTTGACAGGTCTCACAACCCTTGACGTATTGCCATACATCTTTACGGACAGAAGACCACCAGGCTACATCCAATATCCGCAACAATGTTTTTAGTCGGCCCAGATGTCCTCAGATCATGGAAGTAATGCAGAAAACCGGAAATCATCTCCTGAGGCACTACCAACTGGAATCTCTCTCCGGTATTCTTGACAGGTATCCGACGATATACCACACCCTGATGTTCTTCGAAGGTGATCCGTTGATCTTGAGCCTTACGTGTTTGGTGGGATCCCCGTAGGAGAGCAATGGCATTGTCTCGACTTTGGGCCTGTGAGATTTCTCCTAGAGTGTGAGGTATGTCTGAAGCACATTTGGGTGTAGTTATGGTCATACAGGGCACCCTGTCTCTCGCCAACGGCTCGTAAGCTCTGGACAAGGCATCTGGACCTACATTGAGACATCCTCTACGATGATGTACCTGGAAAGTGAACTGTTGCAGGTTTTGGGACAATTAAAGGCCCACGTAAGCGCTGCATGATCACTGAAAATGTCAAAAGGTCTTCCTTCCAGATAATGTCTCCATTTTTCCACTGCCCAGACCACGGCTAGACACTCTTTTTCCGATGTAGAATAATTTAACTCGGGTCCTCTCAAGGTTCTGGACGCATAGGCTATTACCCTTTCCCCCTCTGTTGTAAGTTGGGAGATAATAGCCCCTAGTCCAACATCACTGGCATCGGTGTGTACCTGAAAGGGTTGACTGAGGTCTGGTTGCATTAAGACGGGTGGATCTTGCAACCTCCTCTTGACAGTCTCCAGACTGATTTGGCACTCAGGCGTCCATTCCCATTTTACTCCTTTCTTCTTTAATTGGTTTAAAGGAGCAGTGATGTCAGCAAAACGAGGAATGAACTTATGGTACCATCCCGCCAATCCCAAGAAGCGTTGGAGTGCTTTGAGATCTTTAGGAGGCGGATAATCAGCCACCGCCTGGGTCTTTTCCGGATCCACTTCTACTCCTCTCTCCGACACAATGTGTCCCAGGAAGTTTAGTTGCTGTTTAAAGAAGTGACACTTCTTCATGTTGAGAGTAAGTGAAGCCTGGTTGAGTCTGTGCATAATAGTGTTCAGGTGTTGTACATGTTCTTTTAATGTCCTTGAATAAATTATAATGTCGTCAATATATACGAAGCAAATCTTTCCTCTCAATTCCGCTAGGATCTTCTCCATCAGCCTCTGGAAAGTGGCTGCGGCATTCCTGAGACCATACGGCATAACGCGGAATTGGTAGAGCCCCTGGGTAGTGATAAAGGCAGTTTTACTCTTACTAGCCTCCTCCATTTCCACTTGCCAATATCCTGACCGCAAGTCCAATGTACTGAACCAAGAGGCGCCTTCCATGGATTCAAGTATGTCATGGATGAGTGGCATTGGATATGCGTCCGGTAAGGTTTTGCTATTAGGCTTCCTATAGTCAACGCAGAACCTGTAAGTCCCATCCTTTTTGGGGACCAGGACTACGGGTGATGCCCATGGAGAGAAAGAGGGTTCGATGAGGTTGTCACTTAGCATTTGTTTGACTTGCTCGTCTATTATTTTTTTCTTGAAGGGAGAAACTCTGTAAGCCCTAGATTTCACAGGCATCTCATCACTTAAGAGGATCTTGTGTTGTTCTACAGATGTTTTCCCGAGTAGCTTGGAAGTGGTATGAGGCCAGGTCTCGATCAGCTTCTGTAACTCCTCCTGGTTATCGGAGTCCCAGTTGGGAATAACTTCCGCGACCGGTGAATCGAGAGATGGTTGCCAGGTTGAAGGTAAGGCGTAATAAAGACTCACTGTAGCTGAAGTCTGTCCTTTTTCGCCTACCGGAATCGTAGCCACTCCTGGATTTATGTTAGCTGTTACAAACGAGTGATACATATAACCTTTGCCCACTTTCAGCCCATATCTACCTTGGCCTACATCCAAGATAGCTTCATTGGCTCTGAGGAAATCCAAGCCAGCTATCAAAGGAAACGCCAGGTGAGCATCCTTCATGATATATGTATCCATGGCACATACTTTCTCATGCCAGTTGTAACAGATGGTTTTCTTATTGAAAGCTTGATGTACCTGTCCGTCTGCCATCATGAACCGTTGCAGGGGAACTGTATGGTCAGCATTCTGTTCACCACCTATCTGTGTCCACAGGGTTTCTTGCATCAGGGTGAACGTGCTCCCAGTATCCAGTACAGCCTTCACCTTTTGGCCCCTTATCGTTACAGACACTACCAGAAGGGACCTTATCAGAAGCGGTTGTGCGATCGATAAGCCAGCCATAGTTTTAGAGGTATTACGTTCATTTGGTCTCTTATGTGTCTTTTCTCTCCCATTCTGACTGTCGACCTTCTGCCAGTAATCCTTAGCTCCCATGCAGTCTTTTTCCACCATTGAACCCACTTTTACCAGTTGTTCCACTGTTTTCACTGTTCCCCTCAAACAGCCTGCAACCTTGGGGTTGGTGTTGTTAAGAATGCGGCTCACCATCTCTTCCTCAGACATATCAGGTTTCCACTTTAGACAGAGAGCTCGGTAATCATAGGCAAAGTCTCTTAGGCGTTGACGTGGCTGCTGAACCAGAGACCTTAATTTATCTTCCACCTCAGAAAGAAAATCCTCTGGTAAAAATGCATCCATAAAAGCCTCTTTGAAAGATTGCCAATCAGTTACCTTACTCCTCTCTGCTTTCCACCAGCTCAGCGCGGGTCCCTTCAGAACCGTGCTCAGGGTGCCGACCAGTTCCACACTGGGAAGGGGCCTGATGTCGAGATAGTTCTCCCACTGTTCGATGAAATTGAGCACATCCGAAGTCTCACAGGACTCCCCAAAAGAAGGAAACTCCAAACGAATCGGAGGCCGACCGCAGAAGGATGAGATATTGGGAACCACTGGAGGGGTAGGCACCCTGGTTGGAACCGACCTTACAGGAGTTCGTTCATATCTAGCATTGCTTGTCTTAGGAGGAACTTTGCCTCTAGATGCTGACATAGAAGTTCTATAATCATGACCAGGTATTTCGGAGGTGGCTGGAGTGTAGGGCTGTACTCTAGAAAGAGCAGGGCTACTGTTGCAACGTAGTTTTTTCATTTGAGTTTCCCATTTTGCATCTCTTCTCAGGAAACAATCAGCAACCGCTCTCTCCAACTTTTCACTTGATCGGTGGAAATGATCTTCTAAATCTGCCAAACCAGCGTCCACTGCCTCACGAAAACTTGTCTCACGATTAAGTGCACTCTCCAATGAATGTCTAGTATCTTGTTCATTTGTCTGTACTTTAGCACTAAGGGCCAATAAATCTACTTTGAGTTTGTCAATCTCAGTTTGCATTGTTTGTACAACATTTTCATTCAACACATAACCATCATCATCATCTGAATTTCCCTCATCATCGGAAATATACAAAGCACTGAGCATAGATGTTAATTCTCCGGTAGGGTTACGTCTAGTAACGAATGGGCCTGCAGTAAAATCTGCAACTTGTGTCTCATCCGAAACCCTTCTCAAAACCGGTACATCATACTCAGAGTTATCTGTATTTATCGTCTGAGTATGGGTGTCATCATTTACATTCTGAATAAGTCTCTCAAAATTCACATTTCCTTCCATCATTATGGACATACAAAAAAACTTATATCACAATGAAACAGTACGACCCCATACTGGCCACCACTATGTAACACTCCGCTGTTCATTTAAACAACAGGATGCACACTATAAATTAGATCGCCTGTTCACATTGCCTAGTCCTCATATAAATAACGGATATTTAGAGATACTCAAAACACCAAAAGACACGTTTAGCAAAACACCTTAGTGTATTCACAACTTTGATGACATAAATGACAAACACATATCCCTCCATAGATAAGACAGACAATTGGGTGATTACGTGTATGTGTGTGTGAGTGTGTTGTTTGTTATAGAAGAGTCTGATAATCCCAGCGTGTATATACAGATGTAGGATCAGCCTCACCGGTAATAATGTCAAGTCCGTGAGCGTGATCAATGGAGTGGAAACTGTCCAAAGTCCTCTAGATAAAGTAATCCTGGCAACGAGCCACTGCAATACTCCCAGGAGGAGCGGCGACGCGGCGCTTCACAGACAGGCATCCACGATATAATCCACGTAAACCCCGGCAGGTTAGTGAATGAGAAGACTTCTCTCGATGACCGGCTTCCCGGTTCTTTTTATATCTAAACCTAAAGTCATTTCCTGTTTACAGGACAACCCCACGTGACAACAATTCACGCGCAGATATCGCGTGAACAATAATGGAGGATCCCAAATACTCAAATGTAGAGGCAATTACAGCATACAGGGAAAAGCAGCCAAGGTAAGACAGTAAGTGCCACGACATACATAGTTATATGACACAAACCTTATGTTCTAACCTTTCCCTTATGTGGCCACGCTACACATGGAGCATGGAACATAACCGGGCCCGGACTGGGCAACGGTGGGACAAACGGCTCCGGCCATGGAGTGGAGCAGACTACCGGACCTGGACTGGGCACCGGTGGAGCGGACTGCTCTGGCACTGGAGCGGAGCAGACGGCCGGACCCGGACTGGGCACCGGTGGAGCGGACTGCTCAGGCACTGGAGTGGAGCAGACGGCCGGACCCGGACTAGACACCGGTGGAGCGGACTGCTCTGGCTCAGGAGCGGAGCAGACGGCCGGACCCGGACTGGGCACCGGTGGAGCGGACTGCTCTAGCTCAGGAGCGGAGCAGACGGCTGGACCCGGACTGGGCACCGGTGGAGAGGTAGATTCCAGCCACAGAGCTGTGCTGACTTCTGGAGACTCCGGGCTGTGGGCCATAGCTGGAGGTTCCGGGCTGTGGACCGTAGCTGGAGGTTCCGGGCCTTGGGCTGTGGCTGGAGGCTCTGGGTTGTGGACCGTCATAGGGGGCTCTGGTTGGTGGACCTTCGCTGGAGGTTCCAGGCTGCGGACCTTCGCTGGAGGTTCCGGGCTGCGGACCTTCGCTGGAGGTTCCGGGCTGCGGACCTTCGCTGGAGGCTCCGGATTGCGGACCTTCGCTGGAGGTTCCGGGCTGCAGACCTTCGCTGGAGGTTCCGGGCTGCGGACCTTCGCTGGAGGTTCCGGGCTGCGGACCTTCGCTGGAGTTTCCGGGCTGCGGATCTTCGCTGGAGGCTCCGGGCTGCGGACCTTCGCTGAAGGTTCCGGGCTGCGGACCTTCGCTGAAGGTTCCGGGCCGCGGACCTTCGCTGGAGGTTCCGGGCTGCGGACCTTCGCTGGAGGTTCCGGGCTGCGGACCTTCGCTGGTGGTTCCGGGCTGCGGACCATCGCTGGAGGTTCCCGTCTAGCCATAAGACTCGTCACTAGAGCACATCGGCGCTGGGAGTCCTTCTCCTCTTCTATTTGTATGATCCGCGGATCCCTCGGCTTCTCCAGAGGAAGAGTATTCCAGGCTCTCCACCACCTCGTCTGCTCCTCCTCTGAACGCTTGAAAAATCCCTCCGGTCTCTCCCTACCATGGATCGTGGGAAGACGAAGTGGTGGGCGATCCTCTTCCTCCAGCCTTTGAGAGCACACCAATGGTGTGGTGCGTGGAGTCGGCACGGGCCGTACCGAGCTCTGGGACGGCGCTGGAGGCACCGGGCTGTGACTGCCCCGATCTTCCTCTCCCCATCGCCTATCCCCTTCTGGTGAGGTATCCTCCAGGAGCCCCCATGAGTGAGGGAACCGAAGCACGTCGTAGTTGTCGTCCTCCTCCGACGAGTCCGTCTCGAACCCTCCGAGGAGTTCCTTTACCGTATACCGACGCTGCTCCCCCTCTCTCTCCTTCTCTCCCCACTTGCGCTGCTTGGTCTCGTTGTGGTGGGTCGTTCTGTCACGTTTGGGTGCATAGAGAGACCAAGGCGCAGCGCAGTAATAGTTCGACATTGTTTATTTAAATAATAAACTAAACTTGAGCAGAACTATACAAAACAATAAATTATATATACAGCGGGTGAAATAAGTATTGAACGTCACCATTTTTCTCAGTAAATATATTTCCAAAGGTGCTATTGACATGAAAGTTTCACCAGATGTTGGTAACAACCCAAGTAATCCATACATACAAAGAAACCAAAACAAATAAGTTCAGAAATTAAGTTATGTGTAATAATGTGAAATGACACAGGGAAAAAGTATTGAACACATGAAGAAAGGGAGGTTCAAAAAGGCATGGAAAGCCAAGACAATGCAAATTAATATCAGCTGGTTCAGTCCCAACTGATGGCCTACAAAAAGGTCTCATTGCCAAGGTGTCACACAAGACACATCTCATGATGGGTAAAAGCAAAGAGCTGTCTCAAGACATTTACAACCTAATTGTTGCAAAACATAATGATGGCATTGGTTAATAATGAGGCAAATTTATGGTGAAATGATTGTCTTTCCACTTCCGTATTATGGCCCCAACAGTGCTCACTGGAACATTCAGAAGCTTAGAAATGCGCCTATAACCAATGCCATCATTATGTTTTGCAACAATTAGGTTGCGAATGTCTTGAGACAGCTCTTTGCTTTTACCCATCATGAGATGTGTCTTGTGTGACACCTTGGCAATGAGACCTTTTTGTAGGCCATCAGTTGGGACTGAACCAGCTGATATTAATTTGCACTGATAGGGGGCTGGATTGCTTTTTAATTACTGATAGTTTTCAGCTGTTGTCTTGGCTTTCCATGCCTTTTTGAACCTCCCTTTCTTCATGTGTTCAATACTTTTTCCCTGTGTCATTTCATATTATTACTTAATTTCTGAACTTATTTGTTTTGGTGAAAAGTTTCTTTGTATGTATGGATTACTTGGGTTGTTACCAACATCTGGTGAAACTTTCATGTCAATAGCACCTTTGGAAATATATTTACTGAGAAAAATGGTGACGTGTTCAATACTTATTTCACCCGCTGTAACTAATATTGACATATTCTGATGAGACCATGATTGCAGTATTACAGAACTGTGCATACCACCACATGAAAAGAGACGAATGAAAGAGAAGAACACTTAAAGGGTAACTTAGTTTTATACTCTTTACAGAGGCCTCAGGCTCTCTCAGACATCAGCGTCTGCCCTTTGACCTATACCGTATCCTAATAAATATGGAAATGGAAAAGAAATGTAGAAAATAAACTTTTGTCATTTTCTTTCTCCCTTGATGGTAAAAGTGGAGTGTGGTTTGTTTTAAGAGCTGTTGTTTGATGAGTTATATTATCTTCTTTGACGGATTTTTTTATTTATTTACAGAGGCCTCTGGCCAATGCAGCTTATTTGCAGAAGTCATCTATCCTCCATTCCCCAAGTCAGTCAACCCTTCAATTCTGTAGAGAGGTTTTGGATTGGAGGCAATTTTCACTCATTCAGTTCTGATGCCACTCAGACAGACAGCACACATAACTACAGTAGCAGGCGAGTCTAGGTGAAATGATGCAGACAGAGGCATCACAGTTTCAAGTCAAGAGTCTTGTGGGTGGGAATACTCACTTCGATCGCCATATTCGATCTTTGAATACCCACTGGATCTCTGTCACTTGATGCACTAGGAAAGGCCACATAACTGGTACATAACCAGGTGGAGACTGACGCAATGAGCAACAACACAGTTTTAAATGGTAACTAAATGTGCTGCACAGAAATTAAACATGTAGAAGAGATATCACCCTTCAAAATTAAACATGTAGAAGAGATATCACCCTTCAAAATTAAACATGTAGAAGAGATATCACCCTTCAAAATTAAACATGAAAAAGTTTGCAGCTGCTTTTATCTCACTATCAAATAATTTCTTACTGCGGTTGTTTTAAATGAAAATGGTAAAAAATAAACAAAAATAGCTTCTTAGAAAACAGCAATTTCTCAAGCAATAATTTTATTAAGAATGTCTGGGAGTGGTCTGAGTGGGGAGGGGGAAACTGAAAACAAGCGGTTATTGGCAGAGAGGTTTGAAACTTTCTTTGAGCTTTCTGATCACCAGGCAGGCCAAATCCCCAGCCCACCAAAACAGGCTGACATTTCAGTCTTTTCAAACAGCTCTTACACTAAAAGGGCATTATAATAGTTTTCACAATTTCACAGTATTATTCCTTATAGTGTGGAAATACACTATATATACAAAGGTATGTACTGTAGACACCCTTTAAAATTAGTGGATTTGACTATTTCAGCCGCACTCATTGCTGACAAAGTGTATAAAATTGAGCACACAATCATGCAATCTCCATAGACAAACATTGGCAGTACTGATGAGCTCAGTGACTTTCAACGTGGCATTCCACATTTCCAACAAGTCAGTTTGTCAAATTTCGGCCCTGCTAGAGCTGCCCCGGTCAACTGTAAGTGCTGTTATTGTGAATTGGAAACGACTAGGGGCAACAACGGCTCAGCCGCAAAGTGGTAGGCCACACAAGCTCACAGAATGGGACCGCCGAGTGCTGTAGAGCGTAACGCGTAAAAATTGTCTGTCCTCGGTTGCAACACTCACTACTGAGTTCCAAAATGCCTCTGGAAGCAACGTCAACACAAGAACTGTTCGTCGGGAGCATTATGAAATGGGTTTCCATGGCCAAGCAGCTGCACACAAGCCTAAGATCATCATGTGCAATGGCCAAGCGTTGGCTGGAGTGGTGTAAAGCTCGCCGCCATTGGTCTCTGGAGCAGTGGAAACACATTCTCTGGAGTGATGAATCACGCTTCACCATCTGGCAGTCCAACGGACAAATCTTGGTTTGGCAGATGCCAGGAGAAGGCTACCTACCCGAATGCATAGCGCCAAGGAGGAATAGGTGGAGGAGGAATAGGTCTAGTGCTGTTTTTCATAGTTCGGGCTAGGCCCCTTAGTGCCAGTGAAGGGAAATACTAATGCTACAGCATACAATTATATTCTAGAAGATTCTGTGCTTCCAACTTTGTGGCAACAGTTTGGGGAAGGCCCTTTCCTGTTTCAGCATGACAATGCCCCCATGAACAAAGCGAGGTCCGTACAGAAATGGTTTGTCGAGATCTGTGTGGAAGAACTTGACTGGCCTGCACAGATCCCTGACCTCAACCCCATCGAACACCTTTGGGATGAATTGGAACGCCGACTGCAAGCCAGGCCTAATCGCCCAATATATCAGTGCCCGACCTCACTAATGCTGTTGTGGCTGAATGGAAGCAAGTTCCCGCAGCAATGTTCCAACATCTAGTGGAAAGCCTTCCCATAAAAGTGGAGGCTGTTATGGCAGCAAAGGGGGGACCAACTCCATACTAATGCCCATGATTTTAGAATGAGATGTTTGACGAACAGGTGTCCACATACTTTTGGTCATGTGGTGCATATATAATTCACAGGAAAATCACGTTTTTGACTGCACTGGGCTTTTAATGAAAATAAAAGTATTATTTCTACAAAATATCAAAAACTTTTCCTGTGGTGTGCACTGCGCTCTGAACCCCCACAGAGATGTGCTCTTGTTTGAGAGAAGTTCTTCTAAGTTTAATGAGCGTCCTCGTTATAGTGAACCCAGACGGCTGGAGCACACACACCCCTCAATCTGTCTGACGGTGCTGGTGAAAATGCCCTCTAACTCAAAGGACTCTCCCTGTGCCTGGACGGAAAATGAGCTATCGATTTCAGGCATGACAAACAAAACACTGGAATAACTAGTGGTTGCGGTGCTGTAAGGAGTCATGAGAACGGATTGTTAAGGACATCAGATGTTAGCTGCCTCCCTGATGTTACGTTAAGGATTTTCTTCCACCTTTCTCAGCGCTATCGCTTGCTTATAAATACTAACACACGGTTGCACTTGTTATAGGTGTATTGTATTATCTTCAGACCCCTTTCTGTGGTGGAACCTGCCACTCCAGGATTGGGCTCCTCAGTCACCTCTGAATAACACGTATAGCTTGACAGACGCCAACAGATATAAGTTAAAGTTAAACTTTTAATGATCAGTAATAGACACTGAAATACATGGATATTGTATAGGTAAACAGACAATAAAACATGTAAGTTAAAAAAACATGACAACATTTACATTTGGGTTTGGGTGACTGTTTGTATCGTCCAGTCTTGGCCTGTGGAATAGACAGCAGGTGTGTACTGTATTCACCACCACCACGACGATGCCCCCACCACACAATGGCACCGATGCCCCCACCACACAACGGCACCGATGCCCCCACCACACAACGGCACCGATGCCACCACCACACAACGGCACCGATGCCCCCACCACACAACGGCACCGATGCCACCACCACACAACGGCACCGATGCCCCCACCACACAATGGCACCGATGCCACCACCACACAACGACACCGATGCCACCACCACACAACGGCACCGATGCCACCACCACACAACGGCATCGATGCCACCACCACACAACTGACTTGCAGGTGCATGAAATTCCACCCAAGGTGTTTTCAAGCGAAAACAACTTTTAAGTTTATATTCACAAACTGACAGGAAAATTGCAAAACCATGAAGCTTTTAAGACCTGGCATCTGTTCAGTTGTCAAAGTCATCGGCTTTGCCGAGCAGCACTACGTCACACAGCATGGTGAACTCACTCACACGGCAAAGATACAGTTGAGTATATGCATGAGATAAACAAGTAACAGTACTTCCATTCAATATAAGGGTTTGTCCCACTCAAATAAGTCCAAAGAAAGTGCTGAATGGCTATACCAGCTCAGAAAGTTCCCTCTGTATATAAAAACAAAGAAAATGGATTACAGTGAGAATCCAATGGTGATGCAAGGACACAAACATTCAATTCAAGGAAGTTGCAAATACATTTCATCAGGGTCTTGGAGATGGTGGGAAAGTATTTTCCTGAACTGAAAGCTATTTATTGTTATTGTTGTTTTCAATCAAAAGATCCTCTGTTCCACTGTGTTCTTCACCAATACAACATCTGAGTGCACATGACCATGCTCCTACAGTGTCCAATTTCGTCCTTCCATCTTTACTTCAGAAAAATAGCCTTTTGGGTTCAGCCGGCATCCACTGTGACTTACAGAAGTGTTCTCCGAGCGAATCAGAGATGTTCCTTTTGATGAAGAAAGGGTCTGGGTTTTTCTTTGTAGCAGAGCCAGAGCCAGAGCCAGAGTCCTCGCATTCCGAGAAACACACAGAGACAAGACACCTGATGAATAATGACGCAGGGAAGAAAGGTGACATTTAATTGCGTCACTCAGCCCAATGGCCAATCATCACCTTCATTACACATGACAAAGGAGAGTTCACTGAGGTCACGGACATTACTATGAGCGATAAAGATAGATAGACCACTTGTTGCATACAGGTCTCATTAAAATGTGGTGTACTGTATTAATGATATAGGCAACATTAATGAATATATATTAATATTAACTGGCTTCTGAGCTTACAGGTACGTGGACTGAAATGTAATTCAGTGATAATCAACAAAAAACTATTATCACCCGATCCCCAAGAGGAAAGACAGGCAGGATGTCCATTTCAGGATTCCTAGCAGCAAGTCAGACGTTTCTGTACATGATCCATTGCTGCACAATAAAAGCAATTAAATGAGTGCATCATCAGGTCTTTGATGAGTGCATTCAGCTGCATTAGTTCACTCAGCCATGTCTAGTAGATGCTTTCCACCAGAGACTTCCCATTATAGATATACTGTGCTGTGCGAGTCAATCATAATGCATTCATGTACACAACCACATATAGAATCACTGCTGAAAGAGACAGTGACACACATGATACATGATACTTTGCCTGGTGTACAACAGACATGATCGACATGTTGTACAACAAACTTCTTTGTCTGTTGTTGTAACAGTAGGTTATTGTCTGTTCTTTTTTTCTTAAAAAACTTCTCAAAGCATTGATGGTTAAGGCCTTGTAGGTAAGCATTTCACTCCCTGTTTTATTCGGCACGTGACAAATACAATTTCATTTGATTTGATGTTTTTTTGTAAAAATAGGTTATTGTCTGTTGTTGTAACAATAGGTTATTGTCTGTTGTTGTAACAATAGGTTATTGTCTGTTGTTGTATCAGTAGGTTATTGTCTGTTGTTGTAACAGTAGGTTATTGTCTGTTGTTGTAGGTTATTGCGAACAAAAGCACGACACAAACAGGGAGTCTAAGCAGCGATTTCATTATTGGCTAAGCAGGAGGTTCAAAGTGGAACGTGGGCAAACAGCTACTCTGGCAAATTTCAATCACCTGCTGTCTATCAAATTGTATGGTATTTGCATGATCATTAAGAAGCTAAATAACTTAAGGTTACTTGCGCAACCCAGGTTCTCCTGATCTTATGAGTGAGACATCTCACTAGTGAATTCACCAGAATCTCCTAAGTAGCTCGAAGAACCAATCATACACGTTTGCTGGAGTGTCTCGCTAAATGTTGTCATGTGGCTTTCAATTTCCCAATTATCCAAGAAAGTTGCTTGAATGCTTTCCCGCTTACAGGTCACTTTGCTTGTCTACCTTCTGATTAAACCGTTGTCATACATATGATTAAACCGTTGTCATTCATATGATTAAACCGTTGTCATGCATATGATTAAACCGTTGTCATGCATATGATTAAACCGTTGTCATGCATATGATTAAACCGTTGTCATGCATATGATTAAACCGTTTTCATTCATATGATTAAACCGTTGTCATGCATATGATTAAACCGTTATCATGCATATGATTAAACCGTTGTCATGCATATGATTAAACCGTTGTCATGCATATGATTAAACCGTTGTCATGCATATGATTAAACCGTTGTCATGCATATGATTAAACCGTTGTCATGCATATGCAGACAGGTGTTTCTTATACATAAAATGTTTAATTGCGACACCTCTCAGTTCCTTCTTCTGTAGTAAATGGTGCTGTGAAGTCATGTGACCATGCCAGTGAGTCGACAAGAATGGCGGGTCTTGTGTACACTATGTTCAAACATAAATAGAATGGCACAACGCCTAACCTTCTTTAGCCCTCGGTACTGTCTGCATGACTAAACAGTATCAATGCCACAAACATTACCAGGAATGCCCAAATACTAAACCTCTGATTTGTCTGCCAAACAGAGGTCACATGCTCACTGGAACGTTATTGAAAATACACATAATTAATGCAAAGATATTGAATTTGGCCATCAGTGCCCCATTTTAAACTGTCTTGGTACATGACCCCACTGCCTCCAAAACAGGCTCAAATGGGCTGTGGTTGGCAGGATTTCAAAACGCAAGTCAACCGCAGTTAAACCCAAACAGGATGTAACTGTCTTCCTGAGGAGATACAGTTAGGACAAGGTTGTTCAACCCTGGCAGAGCCACCGTACTCAGAGGTTAACTTCAGTCCCAGGGGTGGGGACTCTTATTGTGATTTGATTGGCTAGCAGTAAAATGCCTCCTTGGCTAGCCCTGCAGTTACCTCATGCTAACTAGCTCCTTCAACCATGAACTCCTGGTGTCAGATGTCTTGGGAGCAGCTGAGTTAGAGGGCTGTTGTGGATTGGATGGGTATGTTAGACATTGGTGAATGGACTTACCCAGATAGGAAGACTGAGAGCAGCAGCTGATGCCTGGCCACCTCAATAGACTTGATGAATGCCCTGCCAACTTCATGTTCCAACATGATCTTATGTTTCATGGTCCAGCTAGCACACTGGGCCTTAACAGTACTTCTGTTTGCATCCAAATTTAATTATGTAACTTATGTGGGATGTGCTTCAACTGGGCGACACATTCGGAATATTTTGTTGTTGTTGTTGTTGCCTTGTTCCTGGAGCTGTCATGAAACATGTTGACAACACCAAACAGCCTAACGGATCACTTCTAAATAAATTAGCTACCCACATTCTAAGAGGTACCCTGCAGCAACCTGCCTTGAACTTAGTCACGCTTAATAGCTGGCTACCACCCGGTACTCTACCCTGCTACCCTATGTAGAGTACTGTACATAGTTATTGAACACTGGTCACATTAAGAAAGGTTTATGTACTATTTTACCCACTTCATGTGTACAGTGCCTTCAGAAAGTATTCACACCCCTTGACTTTTTCCACATTTTGTTGTTACAGCCTGAATTTAAAATGGATTAAATTGAGATGTTTGGTCACTAGCCTACACACAATTTTTTTTACATTTTTACAAATTAATACAAAATGAAACGTTGAAATGTTTTGAGTCAATAAGTATTCAACCCCTTTTTTATGACAAGCCTAAATAAGTTCAGGAGTACAAATTTGCTTAACAAGTCACATAATAAGTTGCATGCAATAATAGTGTTGATTTTACCTAATCTCAATAATGGTGTTTAACACGATTTTTGAATGACTACCTCATCTCTGTACCCCACACATACAATTATCTGTAAGGTCCCTCAGTCGAGCAGTGAATTTCAAACACAGATTCAACCACAAAGACCAGGGAGGTTTTATAATGCCTCGCAAAGAAGGGCACCTATTGGTAGATGGGTAAAAAGGAAAAAGCAGACATTGAATATCCCTCTGATCATTGTGAAGTTATTAATTACACTTTGGATGGTGTATCAATACACCCAGTCACTACAAAGATTTAGGCGTCCATCCTAACTCAATTAAGGAAACCGCTCAGGGATTTCACCATGAGGCCTTTAAAACAGTTACATGGAACAACAACATTGTAGATACTCCACAATACTAACCTAATTGACAGAGTGAAAAGGAAGCCTGTACAGAATAAAAATATTCCATAACATGCATCCTGTTTGCAACTCATTAAAGTAATACTGCAAAAATGTGGCAAAGCAATTCACTTTTTGTCCTGAATGCAAAGCGTTATGTTTGCGGCAAATCCAACACAACACATCACTGAGTATCACTCTCCATATTTTCAATCATAGTGGTGGATGCATCATGTTATGGGTATGCTTGTAATTGTTAAGGACTGGGGTGTTTTTTAAGTATAAAAAATAAACTGAATGGAACTAAGCACAGGCAAAATCCTAGAGGAAGACCTGGTTCAGTCTGCTTTCCACCAGACACTCGTAGATGAATTCACCTTTCAGCAGGACAATAACCTAAAACACAAGGCCAAATCTACACTGGAGTTGCTTACCAAGAAGAGTGTCAGAGTAACAGTTTTGACTTTAATCTGTTTGAAAATCTATGGCAAGGCTTGAAAATGGTTGTCTAGCAATGATCAGCAACCAATCTGACATAGCTTGAAGAATTTTTACAATAATAATGGGCAAATACTGTACAATCCAGGTGTGGAATGCTCTTTGAGACTTACCCAGAAAGACTCACAGTGTCAGGAGAGTTCTAGGCAAACTCTATGGTTTTGGTCCCCAATTAGAGGCAGCTGCTATGCGTTGTCTCTAATTGGGGATCCTATTTAAGGGTCTTGCCTTCCCACCGGTGTTGTGGGATATTGTTTGTGAATAGGTGCTTTGTGCAGACACACACACACACACACACACACACACACACACACACACACACACACACACACACACACACACACACACACACACACACACACACACACACACACACACACACACACATTTTTTGGTTCCTCTAATAAAGATGTCGAACTACTATAGTGCTGCGCCTTGGTTCGTGTCTACACCCAGCCGTGACAGAATATCCCACCAAAACGGGACCAAGCAGCGCTACACGGTGAAGGAACTCCTTGGAGGAGGGGAGACTGACTCCAAGGAGGTGGACCTTCACTGTCCAGTCCTGGATTCGGACCGGAATTCAAGGGCAGTGGCGACGCAAGCAGCATACCCAGCAAGTAGCCCGAGGAACCCCCATATATGGGGTTGGTCAGGGAGGCCTGGAGAGGAACCAGTGCCAGAGAGGAAGAGTTCTTATGGGGAGCGAAGGACAAGGAACTACTACAGCGCTGCGCCTTGGTTCATGCCTACACCCAGCCATGACACACAGCTGTAATCAATGCTAAAGGTGATTCAGATATAACTCTGAAACATGCCACCTACAGAAGTTCTCGGATGACTCTGCTATTGTAGGGTGCATCAGGGGTGGGCAGGAGGAGGAGTACAGGAGCACAATCAGTGACTTTGTGTTGTGGTGTGAGCAGAACCACCTTCAGCTCAACATCAGCAAAACAAAGGAGATGGTGGTGGACTTCAGGAGAACCAAGGCACAACTGACTGCAGTCCCTATACAGGGGATGGATGTGGAAATGGTTGGGTCATACAAGTTCCTGGGAGTCCAAATGGGCTGGTAACACCGGGGCCCTGTACAAGAAGGGCCAGAGCCGACTCTACTTTCTGAGGAGGCTCAGGTCCTTCAACGTGTGCAGTAAACTACTGCATACCTTCTACCAGTCTTTTTTGCAGTGGTGTGCTGGGGAGCAAACATCAAAGCCGGTGATGCTTCTCGGGTAAATAAGCTGATCAGGAAGGCTAGCTCTGTCCTGGGGATGAGCCTTGACACTCTAGAGGAGGTGGCGGAGAGACGGATCCTGGCCAAACTGCTGGCCATCAAGGACAACGTCACCCACCCTCTGCACGCTATGGTTATGACGCAGAGGAGCACTTTCAGTCACAGACTGATCCCACCACGGTGTGCCAGAGAGCGCTACAGGAGGTCCTTCCTGCCGGCGGCTATTATACTATATAATGCCTCACCGGGGTGCCGTGCCGTCGGCAACATAGATCTGTAACTGTTGGGGTGCTAGGATCTAGTTTAACAATTATGCATCCATCCGTGAGTAATGACAGTATCCTGTCAGTTGCACCTTTCCTCATTGCTTTTAGTATATCGAATGTGCAATACGTGCAGTTGTCTGTAATTAAACCCTGCGCACTAAGGACTGTATTTTTAAGGGAATTACTATTATTACCCCAAATGATATCATACACACATTTAGCTATTAAAGTATCTCTTCCTGTCATTTACCTGTACAGTTTGTGGAACCATGCAAGTATTCACTTATCTGTAAATATAACGGTATACTTACCTGTACAGCTAATTTAACCATACAACATTTTCACTTACCTGTTCATTTAGCCAGTCTGTCTATTAAGTAAACTATTATTACCCTCGCTCATATCATACGCTTTTTTTAGCTACTGAAGTATTTCTCTGCCATCGACCTGTATAGTATAGGTAACCATCCAACATCCACCAATGTATAGTGTACATATTCAGCCAACCACCCATACTATGCAATGTCTTTTTATAGCTTTTATTTTTTTGCACTCCAGATATCTTGTATTTCTATGTATCATGTACCGTGTATCTGTCTTTTGTGTACCTTCGTTGTGGCATTTTGGGGGATCAATAAAGTACCTATCTATCTATCTATCTATCTATCTATCTATCTATCTATCTATCTATCTATCTATCTATCTATCTATCTATCTATCTATCTATCTATCTATCTATCTATCTATCTATCTATCTATCTATCTATCTATCTATCTATCTATCTATCTATCTATCTATCCAACATGTATTGATTAAGGGGTGTGAATACTTACGAAAGTTAGATATCTATTTTAAATCATTTGCAAACATTTCTAAAACCATGTTTTCACTTTCTCATTATGGGATATTGTGTGTAGAAAAAATATATACAGTACCAGTCAAATGTTAGGACCCACCAACTCATTCAAGGGTATTTATTTATTTTTAAACAGTGAAGACATCAAACCTATGAAATAACACATATGGAATCATGTAGTAACCAAAAAAGTGTTAAATACGTACACATATATTTTAGATTCTTCAAAGAAGCCACCCTTTCCCATTTCTTTAGATACCTGCATACTCTAGTCATTTCCCATCATGCCCAGCTACCTCTCTTCTAGACTGGTAGGAGATCCATGTGTGTTCTGTTAGAGCATGGGGGGGTTGGGGTGGGTTTGATCTGGTAGGAGATCCATGTGTGTTCTGTTAGAGCATGGGGGGGTTGGGGTGGGTTTGATCTGGTAGGAGATCCGTGTGTGTTCTGTTAGAGCATGGGGGGGTTGGGGTGGGTTTGATCTGGTAGGAGATCCGTGTGTGTTCTGTTAGAGCATGGGGGGGTTGGGGTGGGTTTGATCTGGTAGGAGATCCGTGTGTGTTCTGTTAGAGCATGGGGGGGTCTTGGGGTGGGTTTGATCTGGTAGGAGATCCATGTGTGTTCTGTTAGAGCATGGGGGGGTTGGGGTGGGTTTGATCTGGTAGGAGATCTCTGTGTGTTCTGTTAGAGCATGGGGGGGTTGGGGTGGGTTTGATCTGGTAGGAGATCTCTGTGTGTTCTGTTAGAGCATGGGGGGGTTGGGGTGGGTTTGATCTGGTAGGAGATCCGTGTGTGTTCTGCCTGTTCTATCTGTATAATCATAACAAATGCCAAATAAAAAAACCTTTGAAGAAAAAAAAAATAGCCACCCTTAGCCTTGATGACAGCTTTGCACACTCTTGGCATTCTCTCAACCAGCTTCATGAGGAACGCTTTTCCAACAGCCTTGAAGGAGTTCCCACGTATGCTGAGCACTTGTTGGCTGCTTTTCCTTCACTCTGCGGTCCAACTCATTCCAAACCATCTCAACTGAGTTGAGGTCGGATGATTGTGGAGGCCAGGTCATCTGATGCAGCACTCCATCACACTCCGTCTTGGTCAAATAGCCCTTACACAGCCTGGAGGTGTGTTTTGGGTCATTGTCCTGTTGAAAAACAAATTATAGTCCCACTAAGTGCAAACCAGATGGGATGGCATATCACAGACAGTGTCACCAGCAAAGCATCCCCACACCATCACACCTTCTCCATGTTTCACGGTGGAAACCACACATGTAGAAATCCTCTGTTCACCTACTCTGCGTCTCACAAAGACACGGCGGTTGGAACCAAAAATCTCAAATTTGGACTCATCAGACCAAAGGACAGATTTCCACCGGTCTAATGTCCATTGATTGTGTTTCTTGGTCCAAGCAAGTCTCTTCTTATTATTGGTGTCCTTTGGTAGTGGTTCTGATTCACGCAGTCTCCTCTGAACAGTTGATGTTGAGATGTGTCTGTTACTTGAACTCTGTGAAGCATTTATTTTTGGCTGCTATCTGAGGCTGGTAACTCTAATGAACTTATCCTCTGCAGCAGAGGTAACTCTTCCATTCCTGTGGCGGTCCTCATGAGATCCAGTTTCATCATAGCGCTTGATGATTTTTGCGACTGCACTTGAAGAAACTTTCAAAGTTCTTGAAATTTTCCAGGTGGACTGACCTTCATGTCCTAAAGTAATGAGGTACTGCTATTTCTCTTTGCTTATTTGAGCTGTTCTTGCCATAAAATGGACTTGGTCTTTTACCAAATAGGGCTATCTTCTGTATACCACCCCTACCTTGTCACAACACAATTGATTGGCTCAAAGGAAAGAAATTCCACAAATTAACTTTTAACAAGGCACACCTGTTAATTGAAATGCATTTCAGGTGACTACCTCATGAAGCTGGTTGAGAGAATGCCAAGAGTGTGCAAAGTTGTCATCAAGGCAAACGGTGGCTACTTTGAAGAATCTCAAATATAAAATATATTGTCATTTGTTTAACAGTTTTTAGGTTAGTACATTATTCCATATGTGTTACTTCATAGTGTTGATGTCTTCACTATTATTCTACAATGTAGAAACTAGTAAAAATAAATAAAAACACTTGAATGAGTAGGTGTGTCCAAACCTTTGACTGGTACTGTATATTTAATCCATTTTGAATTCATGCTGTAACACAACAAAATGTGGAATAAGTTAAATGGTATGAATACTTTCTGAAGGCACTGTATATACTGTATTCTAGTCATGGCTCATCCTATATAACTACTGCTCTACACACCTTTCTATTCATATACTGTCCATACTGTCTATACACACCATCCTATATAACTACTGCTCTACACACCTTTCTATTCATATACTGTCCATACTGTCTATACACACCATCCTATATAACTACTGCTCTACACACCTTTCTATTCATATACTGTCCATATGTCTATACACACCATCATAAAACTATATGTTTATATTATGGTCTCTGACATTGATCATTCTGGTATTTCTTAATTCCTTTATTTGTATTTAGGGGATGTGTGTATTGTTTTGTATTGTTAGGTATTGTTTTGTATTGTTAGGTATTGTTTTGTATTGTTAGGTATTGTTTTGTATTGTTTTGTATTGTTAGGTATTGTTAGGTATTACTGCACTGTTGGAACAGAAACATTTTTCTGCACCTGCGAGAACCTTTGCAAAATATGTTTCACTCGACACGACCAATAACACGTTTTATTTGACATGCACATAGTGCATCATTCTATGAGAATGCATAAGAACTACTACTGTATATGATTGCATTTCACAGAAGGTTAAACTGAGGCATGTTGTATATGCCATCCATCGTCTGAAGCAAAACACAGGCCTTTTGTCTAGTGACATCTGAATGTCACCCGGGACAGATCACTCTAAAACACCGTAATGTGATGGAAAAAGGAGGGGGTGGGAGGAGGAGCTCATCAGCCTTATTTTTCTTGGCATGAGAGAGAGCGTGATGTGGTCAGCTCAATGTAAGCAGCAGCAGTAGCAGCAGCTTGGTCTGTCAGAGCCAGATGTAAACAGAGGAGAAGATGCCAGGCAGAGTTAGCATTACCATTTAGATCCCCAACAACTCCATAGTTTGCACTACTGCTGCACGATCATCAACATCGGCCTGAGAGAGAGAGAGAGAGAGAGAGAGAGAGAGAGAGAGAGAGAGAGAGAGAGAGAGAGAGAGAGAGTAGATCTTTGTTTACTTAACAGAGTTCGATAACTCTGGCTTAGTGACACAATGTGAAAAGATTACTCTGGATGAAAAGAACAGAAGCTAATTAGATGTATTCATTCACAGCTCACACCCACAGACCCAGTAGAATCACATCTACAGATCCTTTGTCTCTAAAAAAGAGATACAATTTAGGAATTGATGCAATATCAGCCAGCAGCTCCCTGATCGGTGTGTATTTAGAAGATATTGTGAAGATAAGAGCTCAAGACTTCAAATAATGGTCTGTCAACAAACTTAATATATGCAGTAGTAGGTATATACAGTAGCTTATTTTACAGTCACTTCTCCTGGGGTGATAAAGAAGTGTTGAACTGTCACGAACGCTCTAAATGTATTACAGAAAATTAGCCTTGGTTTGTCCGGAAGGGAAGAAGCAACCACTAGAATGGAGAAGCATGACTTTTGCCCCCATATATCCTTAACTATGGTTTCTTTGTGTCAACAGACGGCTCAGATAATAGTTTCTTCTCTTCCAGACCGTCAGACAAAAGAGCTCAGTGAAAATAAAATCAGCACAAAAAAAAAGCCTCATGATTTGAGTACCAAGTATGAGCAAGGTCATTGATCAGTTATCTCAAATATCTCACAGCCGTTAGCTCGCCATCCCCTCAAGTGCTGATAATCACACCTCATGCATGATCATCATGCACTGTGCTGTATTTGCCCAAAGGAGCCAACAATTGGAAAAGATCCACTCAATTAATATCTTACATCGGTCTTAGTCTCTGATAGCAGATGGCGATGTGAAACTGATATCCCTTGGTAGACTTTACCTCTGAAAAAAATGTTGCCTTGTCATGCATGTACAGGTTTAATTATATTGTTACGATAGACGTCCCGGCAGCCTAGTTTGTTGGGTTTGGAAACGCACGAGTTGAGACGGTGATTCTTCGTTCAGGTACAAATATGGTGGAATTGACTTACAGTGTAGGCAGTGGAGAAGACTGGATCCATGCAGAGAGTATCTACCCCAAAAATTAAATACGGCAAAAAGGAGTTGAGAAATAGTAATATAATAATCTTCACTAATAGCACTCGATTAGGCCTAACAATAGCAATAGACAGATCACCAATATACAGGTATAAATAGCTCACACATCTGAGTGTAGGCCCTATATCTGGCATAACTTGTACACCTGATACTGATCTGTACTAGTAGCCCTACCTTACTGTAGCCCAAAAGGCCAGCAGATGGCGATATTGAGTCGTTTCATCTTACCGTCCGAACACATTGTATACAGTTGGCAATACACTAGTATCCCCCGGTTCTTACCTAAAACATTCTCCATGCAGGCTCTTAAGGTGTCGATTTCCTCCTTAACTATACTTTAGGGCGAGAAAGTGTAATCTTTTGGGGGAAATTATGCATACTTTCTTTACGAAACACCATTTTCCACCACCATGCTAGAGTGGCTAATGCTACTACTTGATGTTGCGTTCTGCGTTCAGCCAGCTGCAAACTGATTGGCTCAACGTTATTCACAACATAGCATTCCTAGGCATTAGCCACTCTAGCATTGTGGTTCTCGTGTTTTTTTCCAGCCTTCTCACCATTAAAATATAGTTCAGGAGAAAATGGATGCCTTTGCAGCCTGAATGGAGAATGTTTTAGGTACGCATATGAGTATACCATCTGCAGGCATTTGGGCTACTCTGAATGACAAGAGCGGGCATTTTGAAAAGACGTGCCCAACCTGGCATAAACCATTAACACCTATAAAAAAGCTAATTGTCAATTAACTTTTGTAATACAGTTTACAGGCAATACTATTGTTCAACTACTGTTGTAATGGTCAATAATTAGCACGTTAAAAAAACAGAGGCATCATTTGCATAAATATTAGGCATACCGTTTACAAAAACTGACTTGTAAAAGGAGCACAATGTTCATTTAACAAATGCCAACCTGAGCACACTAGCTATAGTTAGCATGTTTGTAGCAAACAACGAATTTAGCAGACAGGGAAACGTCAGACACTCACAGACATTGTCAAAAAAAAATGTCTGTGTGAAATAGAGAAGTGAATCAATTTCTTAAACTAACTAGCCTGCAAATATAGTTCACTACGGTTTGGGAAATGAATAAATTGCACATGAAAAAGCATACTATGCATACTACAATTTCAAAATATCTTCATAATTAAACATCCAATACAGCCTATAACAATAATGAATAACATAAACAAGAGACCGAAACATTACTCATTGTCATTCACAAAGGTTTTTTTTGCATGTTTACAACAGTGAGGTGGGCCTCTTGACTTTCTCATTATAGTTTGTGTGTTGCTACAAATCTTACAACTAATGTAATGTCTCACCTTGTAGCTCTTGTTATGTAGTAATGGATCGTATTGCACAATCAAACCCTTATCCTAAATATTCACACTGCACAGCAAGAGGAACCATTGAAGTTATTAATCACTCTGAAACAACACACGCACACACACACACACACACACACACACACACACACACACACACACACACACACACACACACACACACACACACACACACACACACACACACACACACACACACACACACACACACACACACACACACACATGCGTACAGCCCAGTACATCACTGGGGCTGAGCTCCCTGCCATCCAGGACCTCTATACCTGGCGGTGTCACAGGAAGGCCTGAATAATTGTCAAAGATTCCAGCCATCCAAGTCATAGACGGTTCTTGGCACCGATGCACCAAGTCTGGAACCATCAGGACCCTAAACAGCTTCTACCCCCAAGCCTGCTAAATAGGTAGTTAAGTAGTTTACTCATAACATACGCTGCTGCTACTGTTTAATATCTATTCTGTTGCCCAGTCACTTTATTCCTAGTTATATGTACACTGTCTTCAGAAAACATTCACACCCCTTGACTTTTTACACATGTTGATGTTTTACAGCCTGAATAGAAAGTGGAATTATGTTTTTCGAAATTCTTACAAATGTATTAAAAATGAAAAGCTGAAATGTCTTCAGTCAATAAGTATTAAATGTGTTTGTTATGGCAAGCTTAAATAAGTTCAGGAGTAAACATTTGCTTAAAGTCACATAATAAATGTTTAATATGATTTTTGAATGACTACCTCATCTCTGTACACCACACATACAATTATTTGTAAGGTCCCTCAGTGGAGCAGTGAATTTTACACACAGATTTAACCACAAAGACCAGGAAGGTTTTCTAAACCTAGACATTGAATCTCTCTTTGAGCAGGGTGAAGTTATTCATTGCACTTCGGATTGTGTATCAATCAGTGGCGATCAGTGCCGTTTAAGATGAGGGAGGATTGTTTTTTTTTTTCATGAGCATGGCCTTATTTCTATTACAGCATAACGGATGACTCTCATTCATATTCCATTCACCCAGTTCAATGTAACATCGATAGGTTTAGGCTACTACATGATACTCAAATTTTCCCTGTACCCATCATGAGGTTACTACAAACTAACCTATGAATAAAAGTTTACAATGTAGGTGCACACATTCAATACTGCCTTGCACACTCTTGCCTGCATCTAGCTGATATAGGGTGTAATCATTAGTCCAACAGTTGCAAAGGAGAGTTTCTATTGGACAAATTCAGGTATGTTTATCGCCATTTCTTCCGTTTAAGAAACGTTTTCAACAGAATCGGCGGAATTAATACATCCCTGATCACAGAGTTCACTTTCATAAAAGCTTTCCTTCTCGTCACTCTGTAAGGTAGCACCATGGTGTAGCCGGAGGACAGATAGCTTCCGTCGTCCTCTGGGTACATAGACTTCAATACAAAACCTAGGAGGCTCATGGTTCTCATGCCCTTCCATAGATTTACACAGTAATTATGCAACTGTACCCAGACGTCCTCCAGCCTATCAAAGCTCATGCAGCATGAACTGACATGTTGTCCACCCAATCAAAGGATCAGAGAATGAATCTACTACTGAAAGCATAAGCTACAGATAGCTAGCACTGCAGTGTATAAAATGTGGTGAGTAGTTACATCAAAGAGATAGAAAGACAATAGTTGAACAGTTTTTAACAAATTAATTCAAGAGAAAAAGAAAAATATATATAGAGAGAGATTTTGTTTTCAGTTTTACTTACTTAGCTAGCAAATGCAGCTAGTTAGTTTAGCCTACTGAAAAACCCTGCTCAATCAGAGGGATGCTATGTTAGCTAGCTGGCTATGACTTTCCAACACAACACTGGAACTCTTCCAAGTCAAGGTAAGCTTTTGGTACACACATCCTACATCATTGTCACCATATTAGCTAAAGTAACGTCATAGTCAGCATAGCTAATATAACTAACGGGTTAGTAAACCCGCTACAATCATTCAGTAACGTTAGTGTACAGTCAGTAAGCAGTTACACCGGTGGGCTCCGGTGGCAATAAATTAGTTAGCTAAGCAAGGCAAAATCCTAAAGGAAAACCGGGTGACAAATTCACCTTTCAGCAGGGCAATAACCTAAAACATAAGGCCAAATACACACTGGAGTTGCTTGAACAACATTGAATGTTCCTGATGGACTAGTTACAGTTTTGACTTAAATCTATGGCAAGCAATGATCAACAACCAGCTTGAATAATTAAAACAATTTGTCACAACCTGATCTGTTTCACCTGTCTTTGTGTTTGTCTCCTCCCCCCACCAGGTGTCCCCTATTCTTCCCCATTATCCCCTGTGTATTTATACCTTGGTTTTCAGATTGTCTGTTGCCAGTTTGTCTTGTTTTGTCAGGTCTTACAAGCATTTTCCCGTTTTCCCAGTTCTCAAGTTCTTGTTTTCTAGTCTTCCCGGTTCCAACCTTTCTGCCTGTCCTGAGCCTGAGCCTGAGCCTGAGCCTGAGCCTGAGCCTGAGCCTGAGCCTGAGCCTGAGCCTGAGCCTGAGCCTGAGCCTGAGCCTGCCTGCCTTTCTGTCCCTGATTGACTCTGCCTTAGATTTACAAACCTCTGCCTGCCCTTGACCTGCCCTTTGCCTGTCCTTTTGTTATAATAAATATTCTGAGAACCGAACTATCCGCCTCCTGTGTTTGCATCTGGGTTATATCCTGAGTCGTGATATAATGATAACGTGCAAATATTGTACAATCCAGTTGTGCAAAGCTCTTAGAGACTTAGAGACTCATAGCTGTAATCACTGCCAAAGATGATTCTAACATATATTGACTCAAGGGTCAATCAAATCAAACAATCAAATGTATTTATAAAACCCTTTTTACATCAGCTGATGTCACAAAGTGCTATACAGAAACCCAGTCTAAAACCCCAAACAGCAAGCAATGCAGATGTAGAAGCATGGTGGCTAGGAAAAACTCCCTAGAAAGGCAAAAAACAACTTACTACCCTGAGACAAGGCTGAGTATAGCCCATGAAAGATCCCCTCCACTGCACAAGCCAGAGGGGGCGACAAACCGGACAGGAAGTGACACACCCCTCCTAGGGATGGCATGGAAAGCACCAGTATTTTGTCAGGGGCGGAACAGGGCGCCCGCACAAAAAAATGTGGAATGGTGACATTTGCACAATCAGTTTTCTATCGCTTATTTGCACGTCACGTCAGTAATATCATGTCACCGTGTGGGACTGTGGGTCAATTAACCTTGTCGGTGTGGGCGCCCTGATTCTAGTTTGTGAGCTAGGCAGGCTACTGACTGGGAAGGTCTCCCACTCAGAAGTACGAGATGGGGAGGGGTGCGGGGGTAAGTTGACCTCAGGTCTCCCCACTGGAAGGCCGAGGTAGGGGAATCTATCAAATAGCACACCTCTAACTTTGTACAGTACTAATGCAATTAGTAAAATCAGTCACACTACGAAGTGCTACCAAATAAACCACAATTCATTCATAATACTGTGAATATAGCTATATAGATAGATAGACAGATACACAATACATGATACATAGAGTGGAAGTATGAAAAAGTATAGAAATACAAGAAGTCTGGAGTGCAAAAAAGCTATAAAAAGACATAGCATAGTATGGGTGGTTGGCTGAATATGTACACTATACATTGTTGGATGGTTCATGGTTAACTATACTATACAGGTCAATGGCAGAGAAATACTTCAATAGCTAAAAATGCGTATGATATGAGTGAGGGTAATAATAGTTTACTTAATAGACATACTGGTTAAATGCTAAATATTTTGCATGGTTAAATTAACTGTACAGGTAAATATACAGTTAAATTTACAGGTAAGTGAATATTAGCATGGTTACATTAACTGTACAGGTAAATGACAGGAAGAGATACTTAAATAGCTAAATGTGTGTATGATATAATTTGGGGTAATAATAGTAATTCCCTTAAAATACAGTCCTTAGTGCGCAGGGTTTAATTACAGATAACTGCACGTATTTCACATTCAATATACTAAAAGCAATGAAAAAAGATACAACTGACAGGATACTAATATGCATTCCTGAGTGAATGACTACGTGAGTCAAGTCCAAGAATTACTTGCAATATTGCACGTGAAATGATATAACAACTGTACATGAGTATGTATATACAGACCTGAATGAATAAATAAGTCCTGAGTGAATGAGTGATTACGGATCAGAGTTACTCACGGATGGATGCACAATTGTTAAGCTAGGTCCTAACACCCCAACAGTTCCAGGTCTGTGTTGCCAAAGGCACGGCACCCCGGTGAGGCATTAAATAGTCTAATAGCCGCCGGCAGGAAGGACCTCCTGTAGCGCTCTCTGGCACACGGTGGTGGGATCAGTCTGTGACTGAAGGTGCTCCTCTGCGTCATAACCATGGCATGCATAGGGTGGGTGACGTTGTCCATGATGGCCAGCAGTTTGGCCAGGATCCGTCTCTCCGCCACCTCCACAAGAGTTTCACAGACATATTGTTGCATTTTTTTCTGGTTTGTGAGAAATCGTTAAGAATAATATAAAACCAGTCTGCACACCACCGAGGTGAATTGGTTTAGTCTTGACTCTTGTTGACAGTGTTGGGGGATGGGTAATGTATTGATGCTCTAGTGCCAAATCAACACAAATGGATAAGAAAAGGTCTAAGCCAGAGAAACGCTCAAAAGATAAAGGTATGCAGCTATGTCATCTCTTTATGAGTATAATATTACGCATGTAATGAAATAGGCTAGTATAACACGTATGTTTGTTAGCCTATGTTGCTATGTTGCTTGCTATGCTATTACACATAGGACAACAATATTCAGTTTTCTGTCCAACTAGCTTACATAACATTGGATATCATTTGACACAGTTTCATCATGATAATGTGATCAATAATTGATTTGGTTAGCTTTCATTGAGGTGACGGCATAAAGGTTTTCTGTGATTGTATTGACTAGATCCTGAGCTCAGTAAGGGGATTTTCCAATGCTGTAGACTAACTTAAAAGACGTCTTTATTATGCTGATATTTTGTGTATTTTGTGATATATTGAGTCTTTTGGGGTGTCTTATGCCTAGAATTAGCCAAGGAGGTTGTATGGTTCATTTGGTTCCTATTCTGAAAGTTTGATAAATTGTGCAGAATGACATGTATATTTAATTGTACCCTCTTCTCAGCATATCCCCCTCTGACTTTCCTCATGGAAGTGGCACGATTTTACCCCCCCCCCACACACACACACACACTGTTTTGTTACAAAAAATAGAGGGCTGCACTTTAGAATGTAGTCTATGGCAGAAGGTCCCAAGACCAGCTGATCACTGAGTGGGAGGTGAAAGCTGGGAGAAATAGTAGAGAAATATTTGGCCTCACCAGTTGAGCTGATGGTCTCATTACACTAGAGCTGCTTTCCCCCCAATTATTTACTGTCTCTGCTATTGCTTTCTGCTATTTCTGCTCAGCTCCACGTCTGACATGACAATGTTTATTTGAGTTTTTTTAGAAACCAGATTCTGATTCCTGGCAGAGAATACACGGCGGCATGAGGACATTCACTCTTTCACAGTTAATGAGGATGCGTTTTACGTTGCAGTCTTTTTAAGAGTTGACCTCACCCATGTTTAGTGCATGGATGTTTGTTATCTCTTTTCAAAGGCTTTATTGGTCCGTCTCTGTCTATGTAAAATTGAGCAGACTGTTTTCTTTCATTCATAAGTACGTGATTCCGTCTTGATGACAGTTTGAGGTATGGGATGTGACATAGACCGTGAAAGATCTGTCTCTCTTTTGGATCAGTCTCTCCTAAAATGATTTCGGGCATCAACATGAACGCTGCAAATATTTTGTTACTTCTGTTACTCTTGTATGTGAGTATTTCAATCCTTTAACTTTCCTGTCAGTTTAGAAATGTTCTGGGTGTTTTAATACGTGCACTTAATTTGCAATCACATCTTTACCTCGACTGAAGGCAGAAATGCCTTTAAACTATTTCAATCTTCTTTAATATATTCTATTCCTCCTATCTTGAGATTATGAATTGCTACACACACAGTACTTCAAATCAAATCAAAAACAAATCAAATTGTATTGGTCACATACACATGTTTAGCAGATGTTATTGAGGGTCTAGCGAAATGCTTGGGTTTCTAGCTCCGACAGTGCAGTAATATCTAACAAGTACTATCTAACAATTTCACAACATATACCAAATACCCACATATCTAAGTAAAGGAATGGAATTAAGAATATATACACATCTATGGACGAGCAAAGCCAGAGTGGCGTAGATTAAGAAATCTTACCAGGCACATGTTGAGGGGCTACATGGACTGCTCTGTGTCAATTCACTGCCACTTCAGAGGGAGTTCTTCTACTTCAGAATGTGAATTTATTTTCCTTAGTTGATCTATTCTACATTCATGGCATGCAATTCTGTTTGAGTTTGGAGAAATATACTTTTGTGAGAGAGCATGCAGTCCAGACAAAACTGAACTTTATATTTGAATCCGATCTGAATTAAATATACATTATGTTATAGCCCTACATGTCTGTGGGTTTACTGCTTACCAATTATGAATGGTTTTAAAGAATTCTTGACCAGTGACATATTCAAACCTCACTGTGAGTGACCTAGACATGGACACGTGCAGATACACACACACAAACACACGTCATGGAAAAGCAAATGGAAGTGATCCCTAAGGAACTGTGGGGGAATGTTTTCAAAAATGTATTGGACAAATCGTGGACATTTCCTACATAGTTTTACAGGTAGTTTAGTGTCTTTTTTTTAAAATAATGCAGTTATACAGTACAGGTCAACAGACACCTTGTTCATAAAATTATTTTGAGGGCTTCAGATGAAAAGGTAAACAGCAGTGAAACCTGTACATGGCTAACTAGTCTTTAACAGTTTGTTCCAGATCCCAGTAACCATTTTAAAATTAGGCTACTGTTCTTTGTGGTTGAATCTGTGTTTGTAATTCACTGCTCGACTGAGGGACCTTACAGATAATTGTGGGGTACAGAGATGAGGTAGTCATTCAAAAAAATTTAAACACCATTATTGCACACAGAGTGAGTCCATGCAACTTATTATGTGACTTGTTAAGCACATTTCTTGGCACAACAAAGGGATTGAATACGTATTGACATTTCAAGACATTTCAGCTTTTCATTTTGATTTTTTTTTTTTACACATTTCTAAAAACATAATTCCACTTTGACATTATGGGGTATTGTGTGTAGGCCAGTGAAGCAAAATCTAAATTTAATCAATTTGAAATACAGGCTGTAACACAACAAAATGCGGAAAAAGTCAGGGGTGTGATGAATACTTTCTGAAGGCACTGTATGTATAGACTAGAGGTAAGAGAGCATTGTGACTTTAGCATCAGTCAGCTGAACATTGTAATTAGGCTTGCTGTGCTGTTTATGCAATTCCTCAAGTCCAGAGTTACAGTTGGGAGTAAGGTTGCAAAATTCCGGGAACTTTCAATAAATTCCCTGTTTTTCCAGAAATTTTAGTTGATGGATTTCCTGCTTATTCCCTCCTGATTCCCTGAATCCTTCAACAGGGATTTCGGGAAAACCAGGGAATTTATAAACAATTCTGCAACCCTATAGTTGGAAGCTACATGTTACATTTTTAAAATACCTTTGCTGATGCAGCGCTACATCGTAAACGTGACAAACTATCTTGCAGGGTGAGAGACTAAGCCACATGTGAAACAGGCCTGATCTGCCCTGTAGTAGACCCTTTAGACAGCGTCCTTAGAATGACTTCATCCACCAAAACCCCCAGAACCCCCCAGAGGTCTCAGTCCAACCCCAGAGGAGACCTTAACGCTGAAGCTGCCCTTCTACGCTCAGCTCCAACCTGTCCTGTCATGTCCCCCACTCCCTCCAAAAAAAGGACATTCATTTTTACAGAACACAGCTGGCCCCTCCAGCTATAAAATGAGGGCTTACCTTGTCCACCGTCTAATCTGACCACCAGCCAGTGCCCGTCAAAAAGGAAGGGATAAGGGAGAGGCGGATGTTGCTTTGGCCCAAACACAAACGTAGACTTCTGTAACCTCTTGTTGACACGCTGGTGGTCAGAGAGTCAGATATAGAGGTAGAGGTGGTTAGAGAGGAGAGGAGGAGAGGACAGGATAGATGAGGACAGGATAGGGGAGGAGAGGTATGGATAGAGGTGAGGCTTACATTTTAGCCCAAACACAAACTCAGCCCTGTGGGAGCTCACGTTGCTATCCTGTTATCGTGCTCTGCCGTGCCTTCACATCACCCAGAGGAGCAAGTCATGGGGTTAGGCCAGTGAGTCAGTCTGTCTGCTAGGGGAGGATCCCTCTGATAAGCTGCACATATGCTTCTGCAGAGTTCTCCTGCCTGCCAAATTAACTTAGTCAGGTGGTTACATTGCATTACCTGGGGACATGAGGGACACTGTCAACTGCCTCTGATTAGAACCACTGCTACCTACTGTCTGTTTGGTTATTCACCATAGCTAGGTAATACCACCATGACTAATATTCCTTTTTTTTTTTGTCCTTGATGCAGTACATTTGTTGCCAGATTTGAACCGTTTATCAAATTGATTCAGATTATTCAAAAAAGCCTTTTTGCATCCCTAACCATAGAACACTTACAGAGTAAATTAATATTTACATTAATTCATCAAATTGCTCACATGCACTTTATTTGTCTTCTTCTCCTTCCTGTCCAGCCCAGTGCATTGTGTGAGCAGCTCTCCCAGCTCTCCCTGCTTGCCCTGCTACAGAAATACTGTGAGGCTCTCTCCGTGCTCTACAATGTCACAGGTAATGTAAAATGTTCATGAAAGCGGGGAACACAATGAGTGTTTGTTCTTTCCAGTCTATTAATGACTTTAATATATTTATTAACAGAAGAATTAGAGTGCTGCTCAGTCAGAACACATACCCCAAAGTAGCTTTGTCGTGCAGTGAGACTGAGGTAACATTGGTGTTCACAACGGGCTGATATTGAATGACAAGCACTGCTTAAGCCAAGGCAGATAATTTAACATTTATTGGCATAATTAGCCAGTATAAATAATCACATCCACTTTCAGTGTTCTCAGTCATACCAATTACTATGCTTGAGCAGCATATGTCCAACTGCAATAGTGTTGGTTGTTCGTTTGTGAGCGTGAAATTAACCTAGCTCCATAATTATGTGAGGAATGAGACAGTGTTGCTGTAGCCTACTATTCTTGGGACATGGAAACATGTAAATCCCAACAGCTCTATTGTGTCATAAACACGTTTTTCTGGAATAGCGTAAATTGGGGAATACTTGAATAGTCTGGCCTCCTAGAACAACATTTATCCCATTGGATGTGGATTAACATTTCATCATAAACATTATCTTTCAGCAGGATAATTAATTATGTGTGTGTTATGAGAGAAATGTCTTATTTCCCTCCGCCACATGTAACCTGTATGAAATGGCTAGCTAGTTAGTGGTGTGACCTTGACGTAATTGTTTCCTTTGCTCGGCTTTTGTGGTGCGATAGGTAACAATGTTTCGTGGGAGGCAGTTGTTGATGTGTTCAGAGGATCCCTGGTTGGGGGGGGCGACAGGCACAGATGCAACACTGTTACACACAGAGAGCATTAATCATCATTCCAGTCGACAGGATTATTTGAAAAAAGGCAGCTTCTGCTCCTGTATTCATACTAGCATGTCAAACTAACAGCTCCCTCTCCCTGCTTAAGTCGGATGCAACATGAAAAAAAAAAACCTTGCTGTCAGAGAGATTCGACAATCATCTATTACATTGGACACTTTTGGACTGCGAAAAATAAAGTAATATACTGCAGGGAAAAAATAGGGGGGTGTGGTCTTCCCCCCGCAGGAAGACCCCACCCATCCGTAGGAAGATCCCGGAAGACCCACCCCCACTTACACTGCCAATGCTGCTGAAAAAAATCCTAGGGGAAACATTGTATAGTATCTGACATGAAGCCAATTGATACCGAACAATGACAATAACTCCTTCAGCTGCTTCTTCCTGCTGTGTTTCCTACCTGACTGCTCCCGCTATCTGTTTTTCCAGCCCCCTGTGCACTTGCTCTAAGCAACACCTTACTGAGTGAGAATCTGCAGATTCTCTCTCTGTCCGCCGGGCATGGCAGACTAAGTCTTTGTCAATCAGACAACTGAAGCAATGTCTCTTTGAACCAGCACAAAGGACGTCAGGAACTGGGTTTACAGATATGTACAGACAAGTTGACTCCAGAAGGAAGAATATATTATTAAATTGCTGGTTTCTTTTGCCGTTCTCAAGTGGTCCTCACTCCTCACTGTTATGATGACATATAAATAGTTACCAGGAAGACCTCTTATGATGATACACTATATAAAGTTACCAGAAATTCAACACATTCAAATCACCTGGTTTAGATGGTCCATGGCTGTAGTAGAGGGATACATGTGGATGGAATCTGGGTCTGTTAATTTGCCAGACGCACGGGATAAAGGAGACAACCTGGATAATTAGCTGCTGAGCTAATAACGGTGGTCTGAGCACTGTTGGGTACCAACTTGTGCTGGTTGCTAACAACATCTAACCGGTTAGCCTCCAGGCTTGTGGACGCTAGAGGAGTCATTTCTACAGAGTTAATAGTGTCATTGGTGCTAATTTAACTAGTGGGGGGGAAGCTAATTGTACTAGCCTTTGGGCTTACAAACACAGTTTGTGTTGCAGGTGCTATACTGCTATAGCTGGGATGAATGTTGCTAGTTGCGCTAATGTGGCTAGTGGGGCTAACGTTGCTAACCTGGCTAGCGGGGCTAACATGGCTAACCAAACTAGCCTGGCTAATGTGGCTAACGCCGCTAGCGTGGCTAACCTGTCTAGCAGCCCCATTATGGCTAACTAAGCCAACCTGGCTAACGGTGTCAACAGTTAAATTTTGAGCCAAAATCAGAGCTTCTTGAGTCATCCGTAACCTAGCAATGGGTTTTTCAACTGGAGCCTCCGCCTTCCCCTTGACCATGTCACTGTAGGCAGCCCACAGCCACTCGTTAAAACTAGCATTCTCCACTTGACCTTGACAGGCGACCTATTGGAGCTCGCGCTTTGAGTTAGCAGTTCCTCCTACCTCGCCCACTTGTCCGGCTTCCATCTAGTGCATAATCTGTGTGTCATCGTTGAGGTTCCAGGCTACTGGCTGTTTTCTTCCCCACTCCGCTCCTCTTTTTAACTGTTCCACTTTTTCGGATTCTGGTGGTGCAAGTATCCCTCTTGCGTGGTCCATGCTGTCTGCTACCGGCTACGTGAGTTTTATCCCACTTCTGACACCAATGTAGCGTTGTGCGGTGAAGCAGACACAGGACGCACGGGATAAAGGAGACAGAGCCGAGGTTTCTTTTGCTAGCTCTAATGAGCCCAGATATATTTCCTTGTGCTTCGCACGACAGCTAACCCCGGGGTTGAGACGTCTACCTCAAAACAAATAACAGGGTTGGTGAGTCCCACTATTCTCCGCTCTGTGGTCTGTTTCTAGCAGGCACTTGACTTCCCTCAGCTATCCTACTCCACGTCCAGTAGTCAAGAGACCTTCCTGACACCTGTCTCCTCACTCTCTATCCCCCTTTTCCCAACCCGCTAGCCATTCCACCAATACCCAAAAGGCACCGACGTCTCCCCCAATCAAACTCTCACATGAACTAGTGAATAACATTTAACTCATTAAACCCCATTGGATAGCCCAACTGTCTGTCTCCTGCAGCCCCTCCCCTCAGGGTCCCACACCACAGAGTTACAATATGATGATATAACCAAAAAAGAAATCATAACTGTGCAGATGAGTGGGCCTCCCGTGTGGCGTAGCGGTCTGAGGCAGTGCATCGCAGTGCTAGCTGCGTCCCTACATGTCCTGGTTTGATCTGTGACCGGGAGACCCATGAGGCGGCACACAATTGGCCCAGTGTTGCCTGGGTAAGGGGAGGTTTCAGCCGGCCGGGATGTCCTTGTCCCATCGCACTCTAGCGACTCCAGTGGCGGTCCGCACGCATACACGCTGACACGGTTGCCAGGTGTACAGTGTTTCCTCCGACACATTGGTGCGGCTGGCTTCCGGGTTAAGCGCGCAAGGCTCTCAACCTTCGTCTCTCCCGAGTCCGTATGCAATCATATGCAGTTAATGCTTATCATCAGAAATCCTGCATCAATAAACAAGTTCTAGATGGCCAATAGAAATCCTCCAACTATAGTACATGAGAGATGAAAGCTTTGCAGGACTGGGTTGATAGCCTTACGGTCTCAAGACGGCTCTGGGATCCATCGTCTCCTATATTTGCAAGTGTTTTGATCCAACTTTGCAAACCTGATGTAATGTCTCTCATCTTCACTTCAAGACTTCTGAAGAAAACCCAGGACGGGTTTACCTTTCCATACCTCAGCATATTTTATTGGACCTGCTGAGACTGCATTAAGATGTAAAGAGTTGATGACTGCAGGTCTAGCCTATTGTCTCCAGCCTATTGTTCCAAAGACCACCACAGGCTATTTGTTTAAAAATCCTTTTTAGGCGAAAGAAGTTCAAAACGAATAATTAATGCTCTTGGAAAAGCAATCAAATGCATTGCTATTAGTTTTATTAAAACGGAAATATAATTGTCTTATGTCACAGCCATGTCACACACACATTTTCTGTAAAGCCATATTAGTCAATATGCAAAAGGCTTTCTTAATTTACGGTTCTGCATTCAGGGAATAATGCTGACAAACTCAAATGAATGATCACTTGGCAGTTTCATTTAAATCAGTTAAATTACAACCAAGGAAATAGCTAGAAAGACCAGTGCTGTCCATTAGCATGCCATTATCACACACGTCTCACTAGATTTTATTCATATGTGAGGAGTTTAAAGAACATTTCACAGCAGAAGCCCAGGCTATATAGTATGACAACCAATTTGCGAATACTGTCCCTTAGGCCTATAAATTGGATGTGCAGGGAGTACAATCTATGTTATTTACCGACTTGTTTACTTATCTGCTTCCCCCATTAGCCTAATGGAATATGAATAATAATCATCATCATCTCTGGGATAATAATAGCCAGTCTAATTCCATAGTTGGTAGCCTTTAGCAGCTTAGCACAGAGTCCTGCTCTGGGGGAATACATTAACATTTAGGCGGTGCTATTAATAGACATGGGCAATTAAAACTTCCTCCACTAGGCTACTCTGTGCTGAAGTTGACACTCACAGTGCTGGATTGTGGGACGGATGGACGTATATGTTTCAGATCTCCTAATACGTGTCTAGACTGCATATTACAGTAAATGAGATGGAACAGTAAATGTTTGTGCGAGTGAGAACTTTCTCATTTAGATTAAGGTCATGAGTGTAATTGAACAAATAAACAGATACATTGTCAGAGTGATGTGATGACACAATGGTGATACAGTGAGGGAAAAAATTACTTGATCCCCTGCTGATTTTGTTTGTTTGCCCACTGACAAAGAAATGATCAGTCTATAATATTAATGGTAGGTTTATTTGAACAGTGAGAGACAGAATATCAACAAAAAAATCCAGAAGAACGCATGTCAAAAATGTTATAAATTGATTTGCATTTTAATGAGTGAAATAAGTATTTGACCCCTCAGCAAAACATGACTTAGTACTTGGTGGCAAAACCCTTGTTGGCAATCACAGAGGTCAGACGTTTTTTGTAGTTGGCCAGGTTTGCACACATCTCGGGAGGGATTTTGTCCCACTCCTCTTTGCAGATCTTCTCCAAGTCATTAAGGTTTCAAGGCTGACGTTTGGCAACTCAAACCTTCAGCTCCCTCCACAGATTTTCTATTTGATTAAGGTCTGGAGACTGGCTAGGCCACTCCAGGACCTTAATGTGCTTCTTCTTGAGCCACTCCTTTGTTGCCTTGGCCGTGTGTTTTGGGTCATTATCATGCTGGAATACCCATCCACGACCCATTTTCAATGCCCTGGCTGAGGGAAGGAGGTTCTCACCCAAGATTTGACGGTACATGGCCCCATCCATCGTCCCTTTGATGCGGTGAAGTTGTCCCGTCCCCTTAGCAGAAAAACACCCCCAAAACATAATGTTTCCACCTCCATGTTTGACGGTGGGGATGGTGTTCTTGGGGTCATAGGCAGCATTCCTCCTCCTCCAAACACGGCGAGTTGAGTTGATGCCAAAGAGCTCGATTTTGGTCTCATCTGACCACAACACTTTCACCCAGTCCTCCTCTGAATCATTCAGATGTTCATTGGCAAACTTCAGACAGGCCTGTACATGTGCTTTCTTGAGCAGGGGGACCTTGCGGGCGCTGCAGGATTTCAGTCCTTCACAGCGTAGTGTGTTACCAATTGTTTTCCTGGTGACTATTTTCCCAGCTGCCCTGAGATCATTGACAAGATCCTCCCAGGTAGTTCTGGGCTGATTCCTCATCCTTCTCATGATCATTGCAACTCCACGAGGTGAGATCTTGCATGGAGCCCCGGACCGAGGGAGATTGACAGTGCTTTTGTGTTTCTTCCATTTGCGAATGTCCCTGACATCCTTGGACAGCTCTTTGGTCTTGGCCATGGTGGAGAGTTTGGAATATGATTGATTGATTGCTTCTGTGGACAGGTGTCTTTTATACAGGTAACAAGCTGATATTAGGAGCACACTCTTAAAGGGAGTGCTCCTAATCTCAGCTCGTTACCTGTATAAAAGACACCTGGGAGCCAGAACTCCTTCTGATTGAGAGGGGTCAAATACTTATTTCACTCATTACAATGCAAATCACTTTATAACATTTTTGACATGCGTTTTTTCTGGAGTTGTTTGTTGTTATTCTGTGTCTCACTGTTCAAATAAACCCACCATTAATATTATAGACTGATCATTTCTTTGTCAGTGGGCAAACGAACAAAATCAGCAGGGGATCAAATATTTTTTTCCCTCACTGTACATGTGTATTACAGAAAGCACTGGAGATAGTGTTGCTACATAAAACGCTATATCAAAATGTTTCATGCAATTTTACAATCGTTTAGTGATGGCCTGTGTATAGGCTATATCCTTACTTTATCAACCTAGCAGCTTCTTCACCCACACAAAATAGATAGACCAACTTTAAAATGCATTGAAATAGACACTTTTCCCTGGAGTCAGAACTTCAGATGTAAAACACAAATTATACTAGGGAATTCTGAGTCTCACAACGATGCTTGGCATAACTCAGGGGTATGGAAAACCTATTATGATAGTAATCTGACTAACTGTTACAAAATGATATTATTTGTAAAAGAATACAAGACTAGTCAGTAAGGGTCCCTTTGAGGGGATTCTGAGAGGAAAACAGATTGTAACTACATGTTTAAAACCATTTTCTTGAATTTCCATTATTAAAAAAACACATTTGAAATGTTAAATGATCTGTGTTTTGGATTTAAACATGTAAATAGAACAGTTATTTATATATTCTCTAGGCTACATGACACTGAAGGCTATTCAAAGCCACATTTATGTCACCCACATCAGGTCTGGGATGTATCCATAAACAGTTTAAATCCTTCCTTCCTTCCTTCCTTCCTTCCTTCCTTCCTTCCTTCCTTCCTTCCTTCCTTCCTTCCTTCCTTCCTTCCTTCCTTCCTTCCTTCCTTCCTTCCTTCCTTCCTTCCTTCCTTCCTTCCTTCCCTCTCTCGCTCTCTCTCTCTCTTCCCTCCTATCTACCTAAATAAAATACCTATAATCTTTTTACTACAAGGTTTATGAAAAAATCTATAAAATATAGTTTCCAACAGTGCTTTCATCAGTACATTGGGTCAGCCACGTGGAGTCAGAATTCTGAGTGCCTCAATTGGAGGAGCAGTTTTCCACGGGTTTGAAACGGTTGCACTATTTATTGCCATTCTGTCTTGGATGAAACACATGCACGTAGTGGGCAACGTGTTGGGAGCCTTTCAGACATCAAGCATAGCTCTTTGATTTAACGTACCAATTGAACCATGGATGCTACGATTTACCAAATCATATTTGGGGAGTTTGGGGACCCAAACTGTAGTTTGATGGATGCCTTTCAAGGCACTTTCTACGAAAACGCATCGTTCTCTTTGATGGATATTGACGGTACGATTTGGGGGGATTCTGTCATCAACGGTTAATGCTAGTCCTTGACTTCTTGGGCAATTAATTATCATTATTTTAACGCCTTTTTGTTTATTTAAAGGTTTGTATTGCAATGCCACAACTGATGAGATTGGAACATGTTGGCCAAGGAGCAACACCGGACGGATGATGGAGAGACCCTGCCCAGAGTACATCAACGGGGTAAAGTACAACACCACAAGTAAGATATTAAACCATTTAATTATTTTAAAACGTTTTTCACCGTGTATCTTTACACTGTTAACATTGGCTATATGGGGGGGATTGTCGCCATGTAATTGGGTGGCAATACTTATTTAATCGTAATGTTCTGATCATCATTTTAGGGGAAACTGTAAACTGTGCAATCGGAGCCAATCATCTAATATTGGATACAGTAATAATATCATATTCAGTTTGCGCGTGGGTTGCTGGAATGGAGCCAAAGACTCAAGTGCGATTTTTAAGACCAGGCACCACAGGCTAAAAGGGATTATTTTTTCCTTTACTCTCATCAGACTGAAGCCTTGCCAGTTGAAAGTATACATAAATACAATATATTATTGTATTACAAGTTGTATTTATTTATATAGGCAAAACTCCTTAAATATGCACTAATTTGCATATTAAGAGAATCCGTTTTTCAACACATTGGTTCAAGGCAGAATATATTTAAATTTTTTATTGTGATAAGACACTCAATGGTCAGACTTTTACAGATCAGTTTATCAAAATATTGTAATTTCATGGAATTATTTAAAAAACATTATTCACATGTATGACGGATGCATATTTTGTATATATTTACAGATAAAATTACATGTAAAATCAAAACGACACAATATATTAAAAAAAGCCTCTGTAAAAGTCTGACTATAAGACTTAAGAACCTGTGTGTGGAATAATGTGAGTGTACGTCCTTTTAAGACTGAGAAAAATGAATTGGCACACGGGTAACATGCCATTTTGAGAAAATGTCAGATAAAGATAGGCTAATGCAATTAAAATGTACTTTCTATAAATATGACCATATATGTCACATTAATTGAACTCTTATTCATATATCACTTCTAAACTGACAAATAAACATAAAATATACATTTTACAAATACATTATAACATTTAATACATTTGTTTCAAGCAATAGAGCATATGTTTTGAATACTGGTCTGTTGGGCAAATTTTCATATCACTTTGCTCAATTTGTCACATACAAGGATTTTGTATGGCTGTTCAGCTATGACTGCACCTGTTCAGCTATAAGGCCCTCTTTGAATTGTTGCTTGTTACTTTCTTGACTGTATCATGGGACCTGTGCCTACGCTTGGCAGAGTCCATTGAAGCAGCATCAGCTCTTACAACTCTTCTCTGATTGCTTCCAGTGTCACCAAAGTGCTGTCAAGCCACAGTTTGTCCATCACATTTGAAATAGCAGTGGCTTCCTCCTTGAACGTGGCTACTGGCTGCTGTGTCAATGCAGCTTTTGCCCACGAAGACAGTGTTTGGGCATCGCGACCATATTACAGAGTTCAGACATTCATTTGCATTCTGTGCAACCTCTCTATTCCAAAAAATGATGGCCTCCATGGTTTTTGTGACTGGGTGGATCTTCGCCATTTTCTAGGGCTCGTTGATACCAGCAGTAATGAACACACCTATCCCGTAGTTGGAAGTGAATCCTCTCTTGTGCCAAGTACCATCAAAGGATACATGAATGTATATGATGGCATCCTCATCCTCCTTCAGCAACTCTGATGTGCTCTTCTAATTAGCTCTCCATTGACTGTAGCCCAACTAAAGTGGGGGGGAAAAGTACTTATTATGTCTGTCGACATTACAGTCATAACTGTAGGACAAAATATCAGCAAGTTACCCAATGTACACTGGGGGCCAAAAGTTTGGAATATTACTTAAGGGTTTTTCTTCATTTTCACTATTTTTTACATTGTTGAATAAAAGTGAAGACATCAAAACTATGACATAACACATATGGAATCATGTAGTAACCAAAAAAGTGTTAAACAAATCAAAATATATTTTATATTTGAGATTCTTCAAAGTAGCCACCCTTTGCCTTCATGACAGCTTTGCACACTCATGGCATTTGAGTCTTCTAATTTCCTTACGTTTGTGGCACACACTACCAGTCAACATGAGCTAACAAAATGATTCTGAAGTGTGTCAGGCATTGCAATCCCAAGTTAGAAGGGGGGGGGGGGGGGGATTTCCTCCACCCCCTTCTAATTTCCTTAATTTTGTGACTAGAGTCAAATACTTTCTGTGGCAGATCAATGTTTGATCTAGGCAGATCTATGTTTGTTTTAATTTGGTCCCCAATTAGAGGCAGCTGCCCTGCGTTGTCTCTAATTGGGCATCCTATTTAAGTTGTTGAGTTTCCCACCTGCGTGTGGGTTATTGTTTGTGCATGTTGCACACCAGTTCATGATTGCGGTCGCTCCTTGTTTGTTGTTTTCGTGTAGAACAAATAAAAGGATGTCTGTTTACTTCAGTTCTGCTCCTCCTGCCTACACACTGTGACACAACCGAAATTAATAATTAATGTATGTGTGTTATATTAAACATAGAGGAGTGAGTAAAATGTAGGCAAGCAATAAACATTTCAGAACAACTATGGCTGAATTATTATCCTACACTTTCAAAAATACTAGTCGAATAAGATAGAAAGATAGATAGATAGATAGATAGATAGATAGGTAGGTAGGTAGGTAGGTAGGTAGGTAGGTAGGTAGGTAGGTAGGTAGGTAGGTAGGTAGGTAGGTAGGTAGGTAGGTAGGTAGGTAGGTAGGTAGGTAGGTAGGTAGGTAGGTAGGTAGGTAGATAGATAGATAGATAGATAGATAGATAGATAGATAGATAGATAGATAGATAGATAGATAGATAGATAGATAGGTACTTTATTTATCCCCCGGGGGGGAAATTTCATTGTCAAGCAGCTACAACAAAACACAGGGCAGGTGCAAAATGCCACAACGAAAGTACACAAAAGACAGATACACGGTACATGATACATAGAGCGGTAGTATGAAAAAGTATAGAAATACAAGATATCTGGAGTGCAAAAAAAAGCTATAAAAGGACATTGCATAGTATGAGTGGTTGGCTGAATATGTACACTATACATTGGTGGATGTTGGATGGTTAACTATACTATACAGGTCGATGGCAGAGAAATACTTCAGTAGCTAAAAATGCGTATGATATGAGCGAGGGTAATAATAGTTTACTTAATAGACAGACTGGGTAAATGAACAGGTAAGTGAAAATTTTGCATGGTTAAATTAGCTGTACGGTTAGGTATACAGTTATATTTACAGATAAGTGAATACTTGCATGTTTACACAAACTGTACAGGTAAATGACAGGGAGAGATACTTTAATAGCTAAATGTGTGTATGATATCACTTGGGGTAATAATAGTAATTCCCTTAAAATACAGTCCTTAGTGCGCAGGGTTTAATTACAGACAACTGCACTTATTGCACATTCGATATACTAAAAGCAATGAGAAAAGGTGCAACTGGCAGGATACTAATATGCATTCCTGAGTGAATGCCTACGTCCAATAATTACTTACAATATTGCATGTGATATAATATAACAACTGTACATGAGTATGTATATACAGACCTGTATGAATAAATAGGTCCTGAGTGGATGAGTGCTGACGGACCAGAGTTACTCACGGATGAATGCATAATTGTTAAACTAGGTCCTAGCACCCCAACAGTTCCAGATCTATGTTGCCGACGGCACGGCACCCCGGTGAGGCATTATATAGTCTCATAGCCGCCGGCAGGAAGGACCTCCTGTAGCGCTCTCTGGCACACCGTGTTGGGATCAGTCTGTGACTGAAAGTGCTCCTCTGCGTCATAACCATAGCGTGCAGAGGGTGGGTGACGTTGTCCATGATGGCCAGCAGTTTGGCCAGGATCCGTCTCTCCGCCACCTCCTCTAGAGTGTCAAGGCTCATCCCCAGGACAGAGCTAGCCTTCCTGATCAGCTTATTTACCCGAGAAGCATCACCGGCTTTGATGTTTGCTCCCCAGCACACCACTGCAAAAAAGATGGCACTGGCCACCACAGACTGGTAGAAGGTATGCAGTAGTTTACTGCACACGTTGAAGGACCTGAGCCTCCTCAGAAAGTAGAGTCGTCTCTGGCCCTTTTTGTACAGGGCCCCGGTGTTACCAGCCCATTCCAGTCTGTTGTCCATATGGACACCCAGGAACTTGTATGACTCAACCATTTCCACATCCATCCCCTTTATAGGGACTGCAGTCAGTTGTGCCTTGGTTCTCCTGAAGTCCACCACCATCTCCTTAGTTTTGCTGATGTTGAGCTGAAGGTAGTTCTGCTCACACCACAACACAAAGTCACTGATTGTGCCCCTGTACTCCTCCTCCTGCCCACCCCTGATGCACCCTACAATAGCAGAGTCATCCGAGAACTTCTGTAGGTGGCATGTCTCAGAGTTATATCTGAAGTCTGAGGTGTAGAGGGTGAACAGGAAGGGGGACAGGACCGTACCCTGGGGGGCCCCTGTGTTGCTAACTGCCCGTTCTGACACACAGCTCTGTAGTCGCACAAATTGTGGCCTACCGGTCAGGTAGTCCGTGACCCAGGAGACTAAGGGTGCTTCCACTTTCATCCTCCTCATCTTCTCACCCAGTAGCAGGGGCTGAATGGTATTGAAGGCACTGGAGAAGTCAAAAAACATGACCCTCACAATGCAACCTGCGTTGTCCAGGTGAGAGTAGGCCCTCTGCAGAAGGTAGATGATTGCATCATCCACCCCGATGTTGCGCTGGTATGCAAACTGCAGGGGGTCCATTGATGAACACACCAGGGGTCTGAGGTGAGCGAGGACTAACCTTTCCAGGGTCTTCATGATGTGGGATGTTAGCGCTACAGGTCTGAAGTCATTCAGGACAGTGGGGTGTGCCTTCTTGGGCACTGGGACGAGGCAGGATGTTTTCCACAGCACAGGGACCCTTTCTAGGCTCAGGCTAAGGTTGAAAAGACGCTAGAGTATTCCACACAGTTGGTCAGCACAGACCCTCAGCACCCTTGGGCTGATGCCATCAGGGCCCGCCGCTTTCCACTGGTGTAGTCTCTCTAGCTCTCTCTTCACTTGGTTGGTGGTGAAAGCCAGCCCAGGTGGGGAGGTGGGGGGAAGGGGGGTGTTGAGGATCAGTCCAGGGGGGGCAAGGGCGGAGGTGGGGTCACTGATTGTCTCAGCAGAGGTGCTGTGAGCAAAGTGGGGGTGGGATAGCCGTGAGGGTGTGTGGTCTGGGGAGCTGGAGGGGAGGTGGACAGGGCCAGTATCGAACCTGTTAAAAAATTGGTTCAGCTCATTGGCTCTGTCCTGGGTCCCCTCCGTCTGCCCACTGTTTGACTTTTTGAAGCCAGTGATATTTCTCATACCCTTCCACACCTCTCTCACCTGGCTCTGCCTCAGCTTGTCCTCCATCTTCTCCTTATACACTCTCTTCCCCTCAGCAATCCGCAACTTCAGCTCCCTCTGGACGCATTTCAATTTGTCCTTGTCCTTCTCCTTGAAGGCCCTCTTCTTCTCATTCAGCAGGGCCTTCAGGTCGCTGGTGACCCAGGGTTTATTGTTTGGGAAACAGCGTACCTTCCTGGTGGGTACAGTGTTGTCTACACAAAAATTAATATAGTCTGTTATGCAGTCAGTGAGTCCATCGATGTCCTCCCCATGAGCCTCACAGAGCACATCCCAGTCTGTTGTTTCAAAGCAGTCCTGTAGGGCCTCATTCGCCTCCGGGGACCATCTCCTAATAGTCCTGGTGGTTGCAGGCTGCTGTTGGACCATAGGCCTGTAGAGTGGGGTGAGGTGGACAAGGTTGTGATCCGATCTACCGAGGGGAGGGAGTGCAGACATAGGAGAGATGGCGGATTTTGGCAAAGAGATTTATTTACAGACTAATACACTTGAAACAAATAGCCATACTGAAAACTGCAGACATTACTAGTGCTTCCCCTGCGATCAAACCACCATAAAAATTGTAATGAATCGCATCCTAACGTGATCATTGACAGCTGCCTTGAAGGTCACAAATAAAAAAAATCTTTATGCTACTAAGATCAGCGAAATGTCGGCTAAACTGACAACGGCGTGAAGAGCAGAAATATCAAGTCGCAGCAATTAAGAATTTAGTGTGTGTGCGTTCACGCGAGGGGGGGGGGGGTGTAGGGGTGAGCTTTTCGGCACTTTAACCAATCAGCCAATCGGATGCCAGGAAATTACTCATCTTTGAGCACAAACCATTACGTCTAGAAAGGATATAGCCATGTATGGACTAGCTAATGATATGCTCTGGAAAACAAGCTTTCGAATGATATATGATTCAACATGGAGCCTTTTAAAAATAGCGGTTGACGTTCTACATGAAACATGCTAACAAGAACAACATTTATGGTAGGTTTAGTTGACAGAGATGGTATAAAATTATACAAATAAAGTATTTATATACATTATTGCAGATTTATTTGTACATTTTATGAAAGTATGGAAGTTATAGTTGCAAAATATCCCAAAATCTGAAAATTGACAGATGGAAGCAAAATCAAAATTTTTGCCTGTGGTGCCTGGCCTTAATCTCAAATAAACTGTTAATTCATGCAGTGTTTGTCGCTACTTGCTCTCAAATATTAGCTGTAACGTGTTTCTTCTTCCTAGAAGTGTGATGATACAATACATTTGTATTTGAGTGAGAACCACTGTGTTGAATTGTTTTTAATTATAATGTAATATAGCAATAAATGGAAATCTGAATCAATCCAGTGTGATTTGATCAAGAACATTTTCTGGAATACTGAACACTGTTTGTGAGCAATGTGTCCAGTTATGTCTGCAAGGGCCATCCTGTTATGACACATGATAATCAATATCAAAATAAACCTTTTTGAGTTAGATTCTAAAGTGCTTATTAATTGTATAGAAAAACTAGATTTAGAACCCTGCATTCAACCATAGGTTTTAGCCTATTTTAACAATCTAATCCTCACAATCCTTATCTGGGTACACTGTGAACACAGCTTTCCCATGCACTCTCATGTTCTGTATCTTGTACCCTATAAAGCTGGATGTCAAAACCATCCCTATAATGCTAGCCCAAGTTAAAGGGACGAGACACTGGTTAGCATTGAGACAATGAGACAACAACAAAGAAACAAGAGATAAGCTAAAATGACAAATCGATGGTCAGAAACGTCTCAAGTCTGTGGAATAGCCTGCCTGTTATTGTTGTAAGTTTGTGCAGTGTTGCTTGCATCATTTGCATTGTATCTGCTCAGTTCCAACAGAGTTTCAATACGCCAACGTCCAAGGCAGCACATTATTCATTCCCATAGCGGTCAAATAGAAGCTACATAAGATTAACATAATATGGACATTGCGTTTGTTGATTAGCGTGGTTTCACATGATTGGTTAATTTAAACAAATTATAAAATGTATTTAACTAGGCAAGTCAGTTAAGAGCAAATTCTTATTTACAATGATGGCCAAACTCGGATGACGCTGGGCCAATTGTGCGCCACCCTATGGGACTCCCAATCACGGCCAGTTGTGATACAGCCTGGATTCAAACCAATAAGTTCCTATTTTCAATTTAGTTTTATGCTTTGAAAAAAACTGGCAGTATAATGTAATTCACTCATGATGACCTGAACATTTCAGTGAGGATAATCAACAGATCTTTTGCTCGTCATTGAGATATTACGAGTTATGTTTAGTTATAAGTAATACGTGTGTGGAATCCCAGGGTCCGATTAAGAAATGTTTCTTCCACAGTGCTTCAGGGCATATTTAAAAGTGTATGTTCTAAAAAGCTGCACACTCTGTAAAATGTTTACATTAAATCTCTGGTAATATTGAGAGAGTGTCATGTCTTAACATTTGTTAGGCTGTTAAATAAAATTAAAATAAAAACAGGCAGTGTAGCACATGTGAAACATACTCCTCAGCCTGAAGTGTCTCCACTTTTCGTGTGGTGTCGACTGATATAACGTTTCAGGAGGGTGGTCACATGTGCTAGCAAGGTCCTAGGTTCGAGCCTCAATGTCAAATGAATCAGGAAGAAGTGATACTGGCTAAACAAGCAACGTGACGTCCTTTACACCAGCATCACAGCCTTTAATGCTGCTATATGTAACTTTTTGGGCAACCCGACCAAATTCACATAGAAATGGAAGTTATAGATCTGTCATTCTCATTGAAAGCAAGTCTAACAATACAATATCTTTGGTTATGGAAAAATATTTCACAGCGTTTAAGATGGTACAATGATTCTCTACACTATTCTTGCTTGTTTTGTCACATAAACTGAAATTAGGCAAACTATTAGAATTTTAGCAACCAGGAAATGGCAGAGCGAATTCGGCAAAGTGCTTCTTTAAAGACAAGAAACTCAAAGACGAGAAATTCAGTGTGCTCAACAAATCTTTGCTGTAGGCGTGTAATATTACAGTCCCGTTCTTTTATATACACTATATATACACAAAAGTATGTGGACACCCCTTCGAATGAGTGGATTTGGCTATTTCAGCCACACTCGTTGCTGACAAGTGTATAACATCGAGCACACAGCCATGCAATCTCCATAGACAAACATTGGCAGTAGAATGGCCTTACTGAAGAGCTCAGTGACTTTCAACGTGGCACGGTCATAGGATGCCACCTTTCCAACGAGTCAGTTCGTCAAATTTCTGCAAATATCTGCCCTGCTAGAGCTGCAACGGCTCAGCCGCAAAGTGGTATGCCACACAAGCTCACAGAAAGGGACCGTCGAGTGCTGTAACAAGAACTGTTCTTCGGGAACTTCAAGAAATGTTTTTTTTCTAACGCCTTGATCACACCGACAGCGTCATTGCGCAAAATCCAACGTATGCATCACACAGAACGCACTGCAACTGCCTCTGCAACGCAACGCAATGCTCCAAGGCAAATGTTCCATTGGAAATGAATGTACTTCTGCTCAACCAAAATGCAATGATGATGTTGGTGTGATCGAGGCGTAAGATCACTAGATCTGGTTTCCGAGCTGGTCCTGGGTGCACCTCAGCTACGCTCAAGGTACTAAACGATATCATAACTGCCATCGATAGAAGACAGTACTGTGCAGCCGTCTTCATCGACCTGGCCTAGGCTTTCGACTCTGTCAATCACCGCATTCTTATTGGCAGACTCAACAGCCTTGGTTTCTCAAGTGACTGCCTTGCCTGGTTCTCCAACTACTTCTCAGACAGAGTTCAGTGTGTCAAATCGGAGGGCCTATTGTCCGGTCCTCTGGCAGTCTCTATGGGGTTGCCACAGGGTTCAATTCTTGGGCCAACCCTTTTCTCTATATACATCAACGATGTCGCTCTCGCTGCTGGTGACTCTCTGATCCATCTCTATGCAGACAACACCATTCTGTATACATCTGGCCCCTCTTTGGACACTGTGTTAACTAACCTTCAAACAAGCTTCAATGCCATACAACACTCCTTCCGTGGCCTCCAACTGCTCTTAAATGCTAGTAAAACTAAATGCATGCTTTTCAATCGAACGCTGCCCGCACCCGCCCACCGGACTATCATCAATACTCTCGAAGGGTCTGACTTACGTGGACACCTACAAATACCTAGGCGTCTGGTTTGACTGTAAACTCAACTTTCAGACTCACATTATCTCCAATCCAAAATTAAATCTAGAATCGGCTTCCTATTTCGCAAAAAAGCCTCCTTCACTCATGCTGCAAAACATGCCCTTGTAAAACTGACTATCCTACCGATCCTTGACTTCGGCGATATCATTTACAAAATAGCCTCCAACACTCTACTCAGCAAATTGGATGTAATCTATCACAGTGCCATCTGTTTTGTTACCAAAGCCCCATATACTACCCACCACTACGACCTGTATTCTCTTGTTGGCTGGCCCTCATTACATATTTGTCGCCAAACCCACTGGCTCCAGGTCATCTATAAGTCTTTACTAGGTAAATCCCCGCCTTATCTCAACTCGATGGTCACCATAGCAACACCCACCCGTAGAATGCGCTCCAGCAGGTATATTTCACTGGTCACCCCCAAAGCCAACACCTCCTTTGGCCGCCATTCCTTCCAGTTCTCTGCTGCTAATGACTGGAACGAATTGCAAAAATCCTTGAAGCTAGAGGTTCCTATCTCCCTCACTAACTATAAGCATCAACTGTCAGAGCTGCTTATCGATCACTGCACCTGTATATAGCCCTTCTGTAAATAGCCCACCCTACTACCTCATCCCCATATCTATTATTTTCGCTCATTTTGCACTCCAGTATCTCTATTTGCACATCATCATTTGCACATCTATCACTCCAGTGTTAATTCTAATTTGTAACTTATTTCACCACTATGGCCTATTTATTGTCCTACCTTCCTAACCTTACTGCTGTTAAGGTCGCGTCAATTCAAATCTGGTATTGGAACAAAAGGATTACTACGCCGTTTAAATCATCTATGTATTTTATTCCAACAAACCCTTAAATGGTAAATATGAAGTTCGTATATACAGGCTCACTGTGACACCACGCAGGGCAAACAGCAAGTCAGGGCATTGAAAAAGAGAGCGCCCCTATCCTTTGTTCTTCCTTAAATACTCCGACAGGATCGTTTCCGCTCCTTGCTGACCTGTCGGAGTAGAGGCTGAGTGTGGTTTAAACTTACTCAGCCTATCGTTGGCGTGCAGGCTGGTCCCAGCCTCGTGACGCAATCCAGTTGACGGAAGCAGTGGTCCTCTCAGTAGATGTCCTAGTAGATGTCCTAGTTTCATATTACAACAAAATACAGTTCTATCGTGAAACCCCCAGCTAGCACATTCCTTCTACATAGCTCCCCCACACCCAAACCTACAGCAGTTCTAAAGATCTATGATCACACAATACATTCAGTTAATAACTCGTTGTAGATTAACATATTCATTAGCTAAACATATATCAGCCCTTACACTGCATTTTGCACTACATTTGCACACTCTGTATATAGATTCTCTATTGTGTTATTGACTGTACGTTTGTTTATTCTCATGTGTAACTCTGTGTTGTTTTTTGTCGCACTGCTTTGCTTTGTCTTGGCCAGGTCGCAGTTGTAAATGAAACCTTGTTCTCAACTGGCCTACCTGGTTAAATAAAGGTGAAATAAAAAAATAAAAAATGTCAAAGGTCGGCTGGAGTGGTGTAAAGCTTGCCACCATTGAACTCAGTGGAAACGTGTTCTCTGGAGTGATGAATCACGCTTCACCATCTGGCAGTCCGAAAGATGAATCTGGGTTTGGCGGATGCCATTAGAACGCCACCGGCTCCTGAGCTCCATGGTTTTGTTGACGTTGAGTGAGCGGTTATTTTCCTGGCACCACACTCCCAGGGCCCTCACTTCCTCCCTTTAGGCTGTCTCGTCATTGTTGGTAATCAGGCCTACTACTGTTGTGTCGTCTGCAAACTTGCTGATTGAGTTGAAGGCGTGCGTGACCACGCAGTCATGGGGGAACAGGGAGTTCAAGAGGGGGCTGAGCACGCACCCTTGTGGAGCCCCAGTGTTGAGGATCAGTGAGGTGGAGGTGTTGTTTCCTACCTTCACCACCTGGGGGCGGCACGTCAGGAAGTCCAGGACCCAGTTGCACAAGGCAGGGTTCAGACCCAGGGCCTCAAGTTTAATGATGAGCTTGGAGGGTACTATGATGTTGAATGCTGAGCTATAGTCAAAGAACAGCATTCTTACTTAGGTACTCCTCTTGTCCAGATTGTACAGGGCAGTGTGCAGTGCGATGGCGATTGCATCGTCTGTGGATCTGTTGTGGCGGTATGCAAATTGTAGTGGCTCTAGGGTGTAAGGTAAGGTAGAGGTGATATGATCCTTAACTAGCCTCTCAAAGCACATCATGATGACTGAAGGAAGTACTACGGGGTGATAGTCATTTAGAATGTTGCCTTTGCTTTCTTGGGTACAGGAACAATGGTGGACATCTTGAAGCAAGTGGGGACAGCAGACTTTTTTATTTTATTTTTTATTTATTTCACCTTTATTTAACCAGGTAGGTCAGTTGAGAACAAGTTCTCATTTGCAACTGCGACCTGGCCAAGACAAAGCAAAGCAGTGCGACAAAAACAACACAGAGTTACACAGTAAACAAACATGGTCAAAAACACAATAGAAAATCTATATACAGAGTGCAAAATGTAGTGCAAAATGCAGTAACATTAAGAGGTAGGACAATAAATAGACCATAGTGGTGAGATAAATTACAGATTATCATCATTAACACAGGAATGAAGGATGTGCAAATTATGATGTGCAAATAGAGATACTGGAGTGCAAGATTTGTGAAAATAACAAAAATAAATATGGGGATGAGGTAGTAAGTAGTGTGGGCTATTTACAGAAGGGCTATATACAGGTGCAGTGATCGATAAGCAGCTTTGACAGCTGACGCTTAAAGTTATTGAGGGAGATGGGAACCTCTAGCTTCAGTGATTTTTGCAATTCGTTCCAGTCATTGGCAGCAGCGAACTGGAAGGAATGGCGGCCAAAGGAGGTGTTGGCTTTGGGGGTGACCAGTGAGATATACCTGCTGGAGCGCATGCTACGGGTGGGTGTTGCTATAGTGACCAGTGAGCTGAGATAGGGCGGGGATTTACCTAGTAATGACTTATAGATGACCTGGAGCCAGTGGGTTTGGCGACGAATATATAATGAAGGCCAGCCAACAAGAGCATACAGGTCGCAGTGATGGGTAGTGTATGGGGCTTTGGTAACAAAACGGATGGCACTGTGATAGACTACATCCAATTTGCTAAGTAGAGTGTTGGAGGCTAGTTTGTAAATGACATCACCGAAATCAAGGATCGGTAGGATAGTCAGTTTTACAAGGGCATGTTTTGCAGCATGAGTGAAGGAGGCTTTGTTGCGAAATAGGAAGCCAATTCTGGATTTAATTTTGGATTGGAGATGGTTGATGTGAGTCTGGAAGTTGAGTTTACAGTCTAACCAGATGCCTAGGTATTTGTGTCCACATATTCTAATTCGGACCCGTCGAGAGTGGTGATGATAGTCCGGTGGGCGGGTGCTGGCAGCGTTCGATAGAAAAGCATGCACTTAGTTTTACTAGCGTTTAAGAGCAGTTGGAGGCCACGGAAGGAGTGTTGTATGGCATTGAAGCTTGTTTGAAGGTTAGTAAACACAGTGTCCAAAGAGGGGCCAGATGTATACAGAATGGTGTCATCATAGATGACCTGGAGCCAGCGGGTTTGGCGACGAATATATAATGAAGGCCAGCCAACTTGTAGGGGAGAGATTGAATATGTCCGTAAACACTCAGCCAGCTGGTCTGCGCATGCTCTGAGGACGCGGCTAGGGATGCTATCTGGGCCGGCAGCCTTGCAAGGGTTAACACGCTTAAATGTATTACTCACATCGGCCACGGACAAGGAGAGCCCACAATCCTTGGTGTCGGTGGCACTGTGTTATCCTCAAAGCGGGCGAAGAAGGTGTTAGCTTGTCGGTGTCTGCAACGTGGCTGGTTATACCTTTGTTGTGATTGTTTCCCGTGATTGTCTGTAGACCCTGCCACACTTCCTGATTAACTCAGTCACCGTCAATGTTATTCTCAGAGGCTACCAGGAAAATATCCCAGTCCGCGTGATCAAAACAATCTTGAAGCATGGATTCCAATTGGTCAGACCAGCGTTGAGTAGTCCTTAGCACGGGTACTTCCTGATTGAGTTTCTGCCTATAGGAAGGGAGGGGAAAAATGGAGTAGTGATCAGATTTGCCGAAGGGAGGGTGGGGGAGGGACTTATAGGCATTTCGTAAAGCTGAGTAGCAGTGGTCCATTGTTTTTTCAAGAGCAAGTGCTACAGTCAATGTGTTGGTAGAACGTCGGTAGCGTTTTCCTCAAATGTGCTTTGTTAAAATCCCCAGCTACAATAAATGCGTCAGGATATGTGGTTTCCAGTTTGCATAAAGTCGAGTGTAGTTCTTTAAGGGCTCCCATTGTTTGTGCATAAATTGTTGTTTTTCGTCAGTTTTTCATCAGTTGAACAATAATAGTTCAGGATTATGGACCGCTACCGTTTAACGGTCCTTTTTATCACCGATTTTTCTCAGCGCCGAACGTACACGGGATTCATCAATTATTTACAACCGAGCCCAGCTCCTGCAGTTAGCACACTCAGTTAGCGCTGCTGCATCCCAGGGAAAGGTTAGATATTCCGTACGAGTTGAAAAGGCGACGGCGTGGACGCAGGGCGGGATTGAAGTGTAAGGCAAAGCTAAGGAAGTACAAGCCGGCTATACCGTCTATCATTATGGGCAACGTGAGATCGCTGCATAGCAAGATGGACGAGCTTCAGGGTTTGGTTCATGGACAAAGAGAATACCGGGAAGCGAGCCTATTGTGTTTTTCTGAGACATGGCTGAAAGATAACATCCCCATAGAGAACGTCACTATCAGTGGTTTCCGGACCATCAGAGCAGACAGGGATAACGTCCCTGCTATTTGCCGAGGGAATTCACAGTGGCCATTGCTGTTATTGGTTACATCTCGCCCTCCGCTGATGCAAACACAGCCTGTGACGTCATCCACTCTGTTATCGCGAGGTTACAGCGCATCCCAGTGCCTTCTTTGCCATTTCGGGGGATTTTAACCATGCATCTCTCTCTTCAACGCTGCCCATGTTCAAACAGTTTGTGAAGTGCCCAACCAGGAATAATACAACTCTGGACTTGTTATATGCTAATGTGAAGGATGCATACAACTCCACTGCACTCCCTCCCCTCAGTAGATCGGAACACAACCTTGTCCACCTCACCCCACTCTACAGACCTATGGTCCAACAGCAGCTTGCAACCACTAGGATCATTAGGAGATGGTCTCCGGTGGCGAATGAGGCCCTACAGGACTGCTTTGAAACAACAGACTGGGATGTGTTCTGTGAGGCTCATGGGGAGGACATTGATGGACTTACTGACTGCATAACGGACTATATACATTTTTGTGTAGACAACACTGTACCCACCAGGAAGGTACGCTGTTTTCCAAATAATAAACCCTGGGTCACCAGCGACCTGAAGGCCCTGCTGAACGAGAAGAAGAGGGCCTTCAAGGAGGGGGACAAGGACAAATTGAAATGCATCCAGAGGGAGCTGAAGTTGCGGATTGATGAGGGGAAGAGAGGGTATAAGGAGAAGATGGAGGACAAGCTGAGGCAGAGCCAGGTGAGAGAGGTGTGGAAGGGAATGAGAAATATCACTGGCTTCAAAAAGTCAAACAGTGGGCAGACGGAGGGGACCCAGGACAGAGCCAATGAGCTGAACCAATTGTTTAACAGGTTCGATACTAGCCCTGTCCACCTCCCCTCCAGTTCCCAAGGACACACACTCACGGCTGTCCCACCCCCACTCTGCTCACAGCACCTCTGCACCTGGGCTGGCTTTCACCACCAACCAAGTGAAGAGAGAACTGGAGAGACTACATCAGTGGAAAGCGGCGGGCCCTGATGGCATCAGCCCAAGGGTGCTTAGGGTCTGTGCTGACCAACTGTGTGGAATACTCCAGCCCACCTTCAACCTTAGCCTGAGCCTGGAAAGGGTCCCTGTGCTGTGGAAAACATCCTGCCTCGTCCCAGTGCCCAAGAAGGCGCAACCCACTGTCCTGAATGACTCGCTCACCTCAGACCCCTGGTGTGTACATCACTGGACCCCCTGCAGTTTGGAGGATGCAATCATCTACCTTCTGCAGAGGGCCTACTCTCACCTGGACAACGCAGGTTGCACTGTGAGGGTTAGGTTTTTTGACTTCTCCGGTGCCTTCAACACCATTCAGCCCCTGCTACTGGGTGAGAAGACGAAGAGAATGAAAGTGGAAGCACCCTTAGTCTCCTGGGTCACGGACTACCTGATCCGGTAGGCCACAATTTGTGCGACTACAGAGCTGTGTGTCAGAACGGGCAGTGAGCAACACAGGGCCCCCCCAGGGAATGGTCCTGTCCCCCTTCCTGTTCACCCTCTAAACCTCAGACTTCAGATATAACTCTGAAACATGCCACATACAAGTTCTCGGATGACTCCGCAATTGTAGGGTGCATCTGGGGTGGGCAGGAGGAGGAGTACAGGAGCGCAATCAATTACTTTGTGTTGTGGTCAGCAAAACAAAGGAGATGGTGGTGGACTTCAGGAGAACCAAGGCCCAACTGACTGCAGTCCCTGTACAGGGGATGGATGTGGAAATGGTTGGGTCATACAAGTTCCTGGGAGTCCATATGGACAACAGGCTGGAATGGGCTGGTAACACCGGGGCTCTGTACGAAAAGGGCCAGTGTCGTCTCTACTTTTTGAGGAGGCTCAGGTCCTTCAACGTGTGCAGTAAACTACTGCTTACCTTCTAGCAGTCTGTGGTGGCCAGTGCCATCTTTTTTGCAGTGGTGTGCTGGGGCGCCAACATAAAAGCCGGTGATGCTTCTCGGGTTAACAAGCTGATCAGGAAGGCTAGCTCTGTTCTGGGGATTAGCCTTGACACTAGAGGAGGTGGCGGAGAGACGGATTCTGTCCAAACTGCTGGCCATCATGGACAACGTCACCTACCCTCTGCATGCCATGGTTATGACGCAGAGGAGCACCTTCAGTCACAGACTGTATTTTTGTTCATGCATTTTGCACCTGCCCTGAGTTTGTTTCATAGCTGCTTGACAAAGAAATTTCCCCTTCGGGGATCAATAAAGTATCTATCTATCTATCTATCTATCTATCTATCTATCTATCTATCTATCTATCTATCTATCTATCTATCTATCTATCTATCTATCTATCTATCTATCTATCTATCTATCTATCTATCTATCTATCTATCTATCTATCTATCTATAACCAAATAGAATTATCTTGGAGGTAATAAGGTCGACATTTGATTGTGACGTATTCTAGGTTGGGTGATCAAAAGGACTTGAAACATACACCACCACCTCGTTATTCCTGTCTGCGCAATGTACTGAGAACCCAGCTGGCTGAATGGACGAAGACAGTATATCCAGAGAGAGCCATGTTTCCGTGAAACAGAGTATGTTACAATCCCTGATGTCTCTCTGGAAGGAGATCCTTGCCCTGAGCCCTACTTTACACTGACATCTGAGTCTACTTTATTATCCAGAGACTGAACATTAGCGAGTAATATACTCGGAAGCGGGGGATGGTGTGCACGCCTCCTATGTCGGACTATAGATCCACTCCGAATACCTCACCAGTTGTAATGCTGTTGAGTTACCGCTGCTCTGATATCCAGAAGTTATTTCCGGCTGTATGTAATAACACAAAAACATTCCTGGGCTAATAATGTAAGAAATCACATACTGCAAAGTTGCTTAGGAGCTAGAAGCAGAGCTGCCCGATCTGTTGGCGCCATTTTGCCATCTTGCCATACAGAAATGGTTTGTTAAGATCGGTGTGGAAGAACTTGACTGGCCTGCACAGAACCCTGACCTCAACCCCATGGAACACCTTTGGGATGAATTGGAACGCCAACTGCGAGCCAGAACTAATCACCCAACATCAGTGCCCAACCTCCTTAATGCTCTTGTGGCTGAATGGAAGCAAGTCCCCACAGCAATGTTCCAACTTCTAGTGGAAAGCCTTCCCAGAAGAGTGGAGGCTGTTATAGCAGCAAAGGGGGGGGACCAACTCCATATTAATGCCCATGATTTTGGAATGAGATGTTGGAAGAGCAGGTGTCCACATACTTTTGCTAATGTAGTGTCCTAGCAATACAGACATTCAAGCTCAGAGACGATGGGGAACAAAATCATTATGTGTGGATCAATGTTTTTCACAGATTCATGTTAAGCATGATAGAGAAGCCGTTATACTCAGTGAACCCAGCAGTGTGCTTATCCAGTATCCACAACCACTTACCTCTCTGGAATACACCCTAGGGACTTACACCAGGGGTGTAGTGGAGAGCAAAAACAAGGTTTGTCCACCTTTTGCAGAGGAATGTATCAAACAAATTATATAGGGAGCGTAACTTTACTCACCACGAACGGCAAACAGCATTTACCCACCTATTGTTTTTTATCATTACATCACCGCTTACAACAGTACTTCTAATTTGACACAACATTGAACATGAATATCTCTATCCACAGCCACATAGTACCTGTCTTTAATCCACGATAGAGACTTACAATAGAGTTATTTTTATATGCCTTGCCTAAAGACTTTGGATCTGTACATTTCCACTTTAACAATAACTTTTCTGACTGCTAATTTATTCTTCAGTATTTATGTTATTTCAGGATATTTTTTCATGCAGATGTTCATGTGAATTCACCTTATTAACACACTTCTAAAACTGTACCTACCTGGCTTTAAATATGTCAAGATTACAGATGTAGAACCTGTCAAGATTATGTGAAAATTGTATTTTATGTAAAAGCTACATATTCTGTGACTGGTGACTCTTTAGACACAAATGCCTACAGATGTAGGATCTTAATTTTTTCACCCTGTTGCAGGATAACTTTCTTGCTATGTAGGATATTTAAAACTTGTAGTGTTTTTGAGGTTTAAAAATGCATCTGAAGTTTGTAATTTCCACTGAAATTTCAGACTTTATTTTCCCTTACAATAAATGTATCAACCCCTACAAATATGTACATTAATTTTAACCCACTTCATAATTAACTTTTCCTGTTACTTAACTATCCTGCTCTAGCAAACTGGCTCAAATTAAGATCCTACATCTGTATGAAAGTCATAATGATTTCTATTCACTGAATGATTGTCTCCTTGGGATTACAGTACAATGAACAATATGCTGTTGTAGGCCAGCATATTAGAATAAGGGTTCAAATTCAGGTCACTGAATTGCTACTGGGAGGCTTGAAGATACTGTATGCCTGGACTCACATAAGAGACTCAGTATTTTGACGTTGCGGTTCTAAAGATACCACTGTGACTGTCAAGTCTCTCATGTTTCAACTTGTTGGCCAACTTGAACAGTGCACTAAAATGAACAGTTTAGTGGGCCTCATGCCAGGGTTACATCAGTTGGTTTTGGCAACAATTGAACAGATAAGAGTTTTTACCCTCTCAGTAAATTGCTTATTTCCTTTCCTTTCAAAACATCTAAATATTAATGTCAACGGAGTGGCTCTTTAAGAGGTTTATACATTTTTAAACCTCCTCTGTGTCCCTTTTGTGTGTGAGTGTTCATCCAATTCCATGGTTTATTTAAAACATGCTTCACCAGGCTGTTTGGAAGAAGGTCCATCATTGTCTGTCCCTTCCCTGTCACAACCGTGTCATTCAATAGGTGGCCAGCTTCTAGGTCACTGGATGTTCCCAAGACTTCTAGAGAGACAAATATATTGACACTTTGGTGTCACAATTATGTGACCACCCTCAGGAGCTTCATCTAATTTCAGGCCACTGCTTTGTTGCCTCAAGTGCTTTGTCAAATTCAGTTCAAACTAAATTGGAGTGTATAACTCTGATTAGTCAGACTGAATAATTTTTCCTTTCCACTGTCAACCGATTGTTCTGGGCCACTTTTATTCATGTCCTGTAAAGCAAAGAGTCTGTCTTATAAGATTTATAGTTTTATAGCTTCTTAAAGAGCAAATCCAATATCGCACCAATCAAGTACTACTGATTGCTTCAACTGCTGGCAGTTAAGAGTCAGCTGGAACAAAGCTCTCACACCTGCCTGCCCCGCAGGTCTAGAGAGAAAAACTCATTTTTAGCAGTATTGTGGGGATAGCACTTGTCACTTCCACTAAATCAGAGAGAGAGAAAACAGAGTCTCACCACAGGGAGCAGCCGTGGCTTGACGATCCAAGGGAAATCAAGCTGGAACAGAAACCACAAGCTGTTGGCTAGTCTTGAGAATGCATGTCTTTAACATACTAAATAGTTGGTGATATTACAATAACAGAATGTCATAATACCTCCTTTTTAACGTAATGTGTTGGAAAGTGTTGACTGCATACAGTAGTTTGATAGGAGAAAAAAAAGTGGATCACTACCAACATCAGTTAATAACAAGGGAATTGCCAGGGACTTTACAATACGAAGTTGTCACGTAAAACGTAGTTGCCGATTGCGATTCGATACTGTGATTTTATTCAGTTTTTGATGGTCCAAACATTTTGCTCACTATATGTCTGCTGCAGAGAGACAAGAGAGAGGCTAGCGCTAGCTAACTTTAACTACCTGCAAAAACGATTTGGACGAGCAATGACAAAGCGTACAGTATATGTATAATATAATAGAATACAGTATGTACATATGAGATGAGTAATGCAAAATATGTAAACATTATTAAAGTGGCTAGTGTTCCGATATTAAAGTGGCCAGTGATTTAAAGTCTATGTATATAGTGCAACAGCCTCTAATGTGCTAGTGGTGGCTATTTAACAGGCCTTGAGAAAGAAGCTGTTTTTCAGTCTCTCGGTCCCAGCTTTGATGCACCTGTACTGACCTTGACTTCTGAATGTTAGCGGGGTGAACAGGCAGTGGCTCGGGTGGTTGTTGTCCTTGATTATCTTTTTGGCCTTCCTGTGACTTTGGGTGCTGTAGGTGTCCCGGAGGGCAGGTAATTTGCCCCCGTTGATGACCGCACCACCCTCTGGAGAGCCCTGCAATTGCGGGCGGTGCAGTTGCCGTACCAGGCGGTGATACAGCCCGACAGGATGCTCTCAATTCTGCATTTCCACCCAGATAATTTACAAATAAACAAAAGCAGTCTCCCATAAGCCTCGATACCATTGGTGTGGTTACATTTAGAATGTGACAGTTCCTTCCTCCAGGACTACTGAAGGAGGATGTTAACCTCATGAGCCTCCTGATTCTATATAGCGAATAGTCAGCACTCACCATGTCAGTGTTCAGTGTTGAAGCACAGGGTGACTAGCAATGTTAACGTACAGGGAGAACGTGGCATTGTTTAATAGTCAGTGTTTACTGTTAAAGTGCAGGGAAACTGTGGCAGTGTTCAGGATTCCGTGTTCAGGATTCCGTGTTCAGTATTCCGTGTTCAGTATTCCGTGTTCAGTATTCAGTGTTCAGCATGGGGAAACTGGTGCTGATAAGACAGCGAATCCCTTGAGGCCGATTGTGTGTCCAATGAAGCCAGTGAAGTGTTCAAAAAACATCCTGACCAGGACTTATTCACTGACGTGGAGGGAGTGAGTGAGAGAGAAAGACTTTTCCACATTTTGTTAAGTTACAGCCTTATTCTAAAATGTATTAAATATATTTTTTTTTCTCATAAATTCACACACAATACCGCATAACACAGCAAAAACGAAAGACCATAAAAAATAATAAACAGATTATTTACATAAAAATTAATTACATAAGTATTCAGACCCTTTGCTATGAGACTCGAAATTGAGCTCAGGTGCATCCTGTTTCCAATGATCATCCTTGAGAAATTTCTACAACTTGATTGGAGACCACCAGAAAATCACATTGTATGATTTTTTAATAATTAATTTGCATTTTATTGCATGACATAAGTATTTGATCACCTACCAACCAGTAAGAATTCCGACTCTCACAGACCTGTTAGTTTTTCTTTAAGAAGCCCTCCTGTTCTCCACTCATTACCTGTATTAACTGCACCTGTTTGAACTCGTTACCTGTATAAAATACACCTGTCCACACACTCAATCAAACAGACTCCAACCTCTCCACAATGGCCAAGACCAGAGAGCTGTTTAAGGACATCAGGGATAAAATTGTAGACCTGCACAAGGCTGGGATGGGCTACAGGACAATAGGCAAGCAGCTTGGTGAGAAGGCAACAACTGTTGGCGCAATTATTAGAAAATGGAAGAAGTTCAAGATGATGGTCAATCTCCCTCGGTCTGGGGCACCATGCAAGATCTCACCTCGTGGGGCATCAATGATAATGAGGAAGGTGAGGGATCAGCCCAGAACTACACGGCAGGACCTGGTCAATGACCTGAAGAGAGCTGGGACCACAGTCTCAAAGAAAACCATTAGTAACACACTACGCCGTCATGGATTAAAATCCTGCAGCGCACGCAAGGTCCCCCTGCTCAAGCCAGCGCATGTCCAGGCCCGTCTGAAGTTTTCCAATGATCATCTGGATGATCCAGAGGAGGAATGGGAGAAGGTCATGTGGTCTGATGAGACAAAAATAGAGCTTTTTGGTCTAAACTCCACTCGCCATGTTTGGAGGAAGAAGAAGGATGAGTACAACCCCAAGAACACCATCCCAACCGTGAAGCATGGAGGTGGAAACATCATTCTTTGGGGATGCTTTTCTGCAAAGGGGACAGGACGACTGCACCGTATTGAGGGGAGGATGGATGGGGCCATGTATCGCGAGATCTTGGCCAACAACCTCCTTCCCTCAGTAAGAGCATTGAAGATGGGTCGTGGCTGGGTCTTCCAGCATGACAACGACCCGAAACACACAGCCAGGGCAACTAAGGAGTGGCTCCGTAAGAAGCATCTCAAGGTCCTGGAGTGGCCTAGCCAGTCTCCAGACCTGAACCCAATAGAAAATCTTTGGAGAGAGCTGAAAGTCCTTATTGCCCAGCGACAGCCCCGAAACCTGAAGGATCTGGAGAAGGTCTGTATGGAGGAGTGGGCCAAAATCCCTGCTGCAGTGTGTGCAAACCTAGTCAAGAACTACAGGAAACGTATGATCTCTGTAATTGCAAACAAAGGTTTCTGTACCAAATATTAAGTTCTGCTTTTCTGATGTATCAAATACTTATGTCATGCAATAAAATGCAAATTAATTACTTAAAAATCATGCAATGTGATTTTCTGGATTTTTATTTTAGATTCCGTCACTCACAGCTCACAGTACCAATGATAAAAATGACAGACTTCTACATGCTTTGTAAGTGGGAAAACCTGCAAAATCGGCAGTGTATCAAATACTTGTTCTCCCCACTGTAAGCTGACAGTGCATGTCAGAGCAAAAACTAAGCCATGAGGTCGAAGGAATTGTCCGTAGAGCTCCAAGACAGGATTTTGTCGAGGCACAGATCTGGGGAAGGGTATCAAAACATTTCTGCAGCATTGAAGGTCCCCAAGAACACAGTGGCCTCCATCATTCTTAAATACAAGAAGTTTGGAACCACCAAGACTCTTCCTAGAGCTGGCCGCCCGGCCAAACTGAGCAATCGGGGGAGAAGGGCCTTGGTCAGGGAGGTGATCAAGTACCCGATGGTCACTCTGACAGAGCTCCAGAGTTCCTTTGTGGAGATGGAAGAACCTTCCTGAATAACAACCATCTCTGCAGCACTCCACCAATTAGGCCTTTATGGTAGGGTGGCCATACGGAAGCCTCTCCTCAGTAAAAGGCACATGACAGCCTGAACAAGATTCTATGGTCTGATGAAACCAAGGTACAACTCTTTGGCCTGAATTCCAAGTGTCATGTGACGTCTGGAGGAAACCTGGCGTCAACCCTACGGTGAAGCATGGTGGTGGCAGCATCATGCTGTGGGGATGTTTTTCATCGGCAGGGACTGGGAGACTAGTCAGGATCGAGGGAAAGATGAACAGAGCACAGTACAGAGAGATCCTTGATGAAAACCTGCTCCATAGCACTCAGACTGGGGCGAAGGTTCACCTTTCAACAGGACAAAAACCCTAAGTACACAGCCAAGACAACACAGGAGTGGCTTCGGGACTCTGATTGTCCTTGAGTGGCCCAGCCAGTGCCCGGACTTGATCTCAATCTAACATCTCTGGAGAGACCTGAAAATAGCTGTGCAGAGAGGCTACCCATGCAACCTGACAGAGCTTGAGAGGATCTGCAGAGAAGAATGGAAGAAAATCCCTAAATACAGGTGTGCCAAGCTTGTAGCTTCATACCAAAGTATACTCAATGCTGTAATCACTGCCAAAGGTGTTTCAACAAAGTACTGAGTAAAGGGTCTGAATACTTATGTAAATGGGATATTTCATTTACATTTTCAAAACATTTGCAAAAAATGTTTGCTTTGTCATCATGGGGTATTGTGTGTAGATTGACGAGTGGGAAAACAAAATGTAATCCACCAAAATTTGTAAAAAGTCAAGGGGTCTGAAAATGTTCCTAATGCAGTGAGTTTTATGAACACTACCAAATGATACAAATTATTATCATAATTGACTTTAATATTTGACATAAATAGTTACAGCAGAGAATCGTAAAATTATTTTAACAGATTTTGATATCGATATGTTGACTGCCGGATAGATGGCAGCATTTGTGCAAAACTGAAAGCGCGAACCACCGCATTTAACCATGGCAAGGTCACTAGGAATATGGCCGAATACAAACAGTGTAGTTATTCCTTCCGTAAGGCAATCAAACAGGCAAAACGTTAGTACAAAGTCCAAGTGAAGTGGTAATTCAACGGCTCAGACACGAGAAGTAGGTGGCAGGGTCTACAGACAATCATGGACTACAAAGGGAAAACCAGCCACGTCGCAGACACCGACGTCTTTCTTCAAAACAAGCTAAACACCTTCTTCGCCGGCTTTGAGGATAACACAGTGCCATCGACGCAGCCCGCTACCGAGGACTGTGGGCTCTCCTTCTCCGTGACCGACGTGAGTAAGACATTCAAGTATGTTAACCCTTGCAAGGCTGCCGGCCCAGACAGCATCCCTAGACGCGTCTTCAGAGCATGCACAGACAAGCTGGCTGGACTGTTTATGGACATATTCAATCTCTCCCTATCCAAGTCTGAGGTCCCCACATGCTTCAAGGTATCCACCATTGTACCTGTACCCAAGAAAGAACCGGGAGTGTGGTGCCAGGAAAATAACCTCTCACTCAGCGTCAACAAAACAAAGGAGCTGATTGTGGACTTCAGAAAACAGCAGAGGGAGCACCCTCCTATTCACATCGATGGGAACGCAGTGGAGAAGGTGAATAGCTTCAAGTTCCTCAGCGTACACATCACTGACAAACTGAAATCGTCTACCCACACAGAGAGTGTGGTGAAGAAGGCGCAACAGCACATCTTCAACCTCAGGTGGCTGAAGAAATTTGTCTTGGCACCTAAAACCCTCACAAACCTTCAGTAGTCCTGGAGGAAGGAACTGCCACATTCTCCTTTTTTCATACAAATAAACATTTTCTCATTGCCTCGAAATAGACACGTTTTCTAGACTCTCAGAATGCGTCACCATAAGTATTTTTTTATTGCCCTCGTAATTGCAGTTTTAGGATGTTGATCATGCTATTGTTATCTTCAAAAAGAATCCGTAGCCCCTAGAGATCCTAGACACTTTTGGAGATCTGAGAAGATTTGAATGGTTCGAGCAATAAGCTAATAGTGCCACCTTTCCCTCTGATAGGCTATAGGGGCAGTTTTTGCACAGGGTCCTGTGTTTTCAGTACACAAGGCAGAAAGAGACTACCCTCCTGTCCTCTTAAAATCTGGTGTCACGTATTTTATTTTCTAAATCTACTGGTGAGTAAAGTAATACCAACATAATTCATATTTAACATTTATTTAATTAGACAAGTCAGTGAAGAACAAATTCTAATTTACAATGGCCCTAACGACACTGGACCAATTGTGTGCCACCCTGTGTGGACTCCTCTAGCAGTGAGATGCAGTGCCTTAGACCGCTGTGCCACTCGGGAGCCCTCGAGTGGGACATGCGCCATCCCCATTCTCCAAATCAATCTGCTAGTTTAAGAAATCTGACAGGGTTCATCTTGATAAGCTCAACAGTAAAGTACATTCTCGACAAGTAAATTACCTTGGCTAATTTTAGTACGACGATTCTGCATTGTTCCCAAAGGTCATTTCAATCTGATTCATTAAATTAAATAATATACTGTCAGGTAATGTTCTCAAACAATTGTGTTCAAGACCCCCAAGATAACACATTATTGAATGTTGACCTTCCGTGCCTTCCAGCTTTCCATCTCTTTGACTACCGTTTTAGATGTATGTAAAAGTGTGGAGGCTTCTCTGAGACTTCTGCTCTCCGACTGTGAGGCTTCAATGGATTCTGGTGATACTTTGAGGACATGATCCAGCACTGATGAGGTATTTAAGCAAGTAGGTATTTCTCAAGTGAATGCTCTGGTGAATAGATGGCACAGTGAGAAAATGCAAAAGTGAGAAAATAATTATTTGAAGAGAATTTAATTTTGACAGTTATGGTAGAAGCTATTTATTTCTGTTGAAACTGTTGTTGACTTGGAACATCTCAAGTTTTGGTAGCTTGAGGCTTGGTCAACCTTCTAAAAAGTCTGGCCCAGATATGGACATAATCTCAGCTGTAGCCAACCCTGGCCCTGAGTTTGTTTGAAGCCCGAGGTGGAAGCTTTAGACAACACAGATAATGACGTTTGAATCCTTGTCCAAGTGTAGTTATCTATCTTAATGTGCTTTGGGAGCATGAAGGGGAAGCTTCAAAGACACAGCTGTGAATTAAGAAAAGTGTTTTCCCCAACACCCTTCTCCAGGCTCTCGCGGTTTGTCCCTTTTAGTGGCCGTCGCTCAAGACAGGGCTTTTTTAACGGGCACTCTTGAGAAGAAGTTGTTGTTTTTGGAAGAATTTAAATTGGGGTTCCTAAATCGAAAAATGGTTCAAACTACACTACATGACCAAAAGTATGTGGACACCTGCTCGGCGAACATGGAATTTCTCCCCCATTTGCTGCTATACTCTTCTGGGAAGGCTTTCCATTAGATGTTGGAACATTGCTGCAGGGACTTTCTTCCATTCAGCCACAAGAGCATTAGGGAGGTTGGGGACTGATGTTGGGCGATTATGCCTGGCTCGCAGTCGGTGTTCCAATTCATCCCAATGGTGTTCGATGGGGTTGATGTCAGGGTTCTGTCAGTTCTTCCACACAGATCTCGACAAACCATTTCTGTATGGACCTCGCTTTGTGCACAGGAGCATTGCCATGCTGAAACAGGAAAGGTCCTTACCCAAACTGTTGCCACAAAGTTGGAAACATGTCATTGTATGCTGTGAGCGTGTGTGGCCTACCACTTCGCGACTGAGACGCGAAGTGGTAGGCCACAACTGTAACAGCACTTACAGTTGACCGGGAAAGCACTAGCAGGGCAGAAATTTTATGAACTGACTTGTTGGAAAGGTGGCATCCTATGACAGTGCCACGTTGAAAATCACTTCAGTAAGGCCATTCTACTGCTAATGTTTGTCTATGGAGATTGCATGGATTTGTGCTTGATTTTATACACCTGTCAGAAACGGGTGTGGCTGAAATAGCCGAATCCACTAATTTGAAGGTGTGTCCACATGCTTATGTAGATACTGTATAGTGTATGTCTATTGTGGTGTTGTCTGCTGGAGTTTGTGTTTCAAATGGCCAATTACATGACGTGAGATTTCTAACACCTTCCCAGAAATGTGTAATTCAGCCAAATTTCTAACGCTTTCTGGATATCACAGCACATACATCCCAAAATGAAAAGGACAGAGGACTAATACTAATACAATTTGGTAATTGAAACAACATTGATATAATGAATCAACGCCTGCTCTTCCTCAAACACAAATACATTTTTCTATCTTGGGTATGGGCTTGGGGCACAAGTCTGACTCAAGCAAAAAAAGTATTTAATTGTTTGAAAATCTTCACACAAAGGAAGGCTTTTTGTTTTGAGTCTGGGTTCTGGAAATATCGTTGAATGCACAAGATCTCAGTTTTTTTTTTGTCATCACTTGGACACGCTGAAGCTTTTTTTAAACAGTGCTTTCATGTTACACTGAGAGTAGTGCCTTGGGGAATTTGAAGTGGAGCGTTCACACTGAATACGTTCATCTGTGTGTTTTGTTGACAAGACATTCTCCAGAGACCAATTTGTAGGGTCAATGGACACAAGACAGAAAGAACTTCAAGAAAAATAATGTCTTTATCTCTCAGTTTTAGGGATATGTGATTGCATCTTATTGGGATATCACAGCACATACATCCCAGAATGAAGAGGACTAATACTAATATCTCTTTCATACAAAGACGTTTTTCTGGCAACTTTACCATACTGCCAAATGTTTTCTGCCTTTTCTTAATAGTTCGCGATGTAAGCCCCTCAGCCCTCGTTTTTGATCGAGTTTGCAAGTGTAGAATTATGTTCACTTTGGGGTCTGAAACGCCCCACTAATTCAATTCGCCAAAACTTAAAACCTCAATATCAATATGGAGAAGTCAACATACAAGTCTAAGTTAAAACAAATGTAAATATGTTAGAAATTGTGCTACTAATGCACATGACGGCACAAACACGCCTCGTAAAATGTTTTTGTTTGGTTAGCTTTTGGAAATTGTAGGAATAAAACATTTTCCTTCTTCAGAAGTTCCAACTAGGCAGGCTAACGTTAGTTAGCTAATTAATTTGCTAGCTATCATACAGTAGGCGTATATGAATAATTATATAGTTCATATAAGTAGACATGCAATCCTAATTGACTGTAGCGCACATTCCTTCCTCCCTCGCCCCTTGCCATGTTTGGTTTGTTGCTAACTTTTTATTTACCATATAAGTAAAATGAACACATTACAAGGTAAACATTACAAGGTAATTATTTACAAATGATTTACAAGTATGGTGAGCTGCTAACTTAGCTACTGTTGTGAATGTGAAGAAATGAAAGTAGTGCTGTATAAGGAATTTGCTGTCACGAGCTTGCTGTCTGGTTACAACGATCACAACAACAGGGTCAAAGATGAATGGGTTGTCACCTGTTACCACAGCCACAAAGTCAACATTTGCTGTATCGAAAAATTAAACAGTTTTGTAGCTTTCTGGTCTGAATTTAAAGTTAGGGTTAAGGTAAGGTTTAAAATCTGATTTTAAGAAGATAAATTGCAGAAATAGGTGGGGTTTAGACATAATTATGACTTTGTGCCTGTGGTAAATAGTGACGACCAGTTGACTGTCTCTTGCTCCTTCCCGAGAAAAGCAATGGCAAATGGTGAAAAGGCGAATGCTGACAAGAATGTGGTGAACATTTGGCTGTTTGATAGGGGACCGTATAAACATTGCCTAATTTTTTTTTCAGGTAACATACCGCAATCCTATGTGAATGAGGTATAATTGTGTTGCTGTTACTGGACATTTTACAGTGCCTTTGACTTTATTGTCTGTCCTTTAGGAACTATCTCTAAATGAAGGTTGAGGAGAGTTTGGTAATTTAAACAACATTGATATAATGATATTTGCTCTTCCTCAAACACAAATACATGTTTCTATCTTGGGTATTGGCTTGGGGCTTATTTAATTGTTTGAAAATCTTCACACAAAGGAAGGCTTTTTGTTGTGATTCTGGGTTCTGGAAATATGGTTGAATGCACATGATCTCCGATTGTTTTTGTCATCACTTGGACATGCTGAAGGTTTTTAAACAGTGCTTTCATGTTACACTGAGAGTAGTGCCTTGGGGAATTTGAAGTGGAGCGTTCACACTGAATACGTCTGTGTTTTGTTGACAAAACATTCTCCAGAAACCAATTTGTAGGGCCAATGGACACAAGACAGAAAGAACTTCAAGAAAAATAATTTCTTTATCTCTCAGTTTTAGGGATATGTGATTGCATCTTATTTCATCACCAAGTCAGGCCAATACGTATTTTGTAAGGGTATACAGTTTGTCCCTTATGCCGATTTCAAGACAACTGCGAACTTTGGAAAAATCAGTGTGAACGGTCATCCAACTCAGAATTCAAGTCAGAAACTGGGGCATCTTTCTAGAGCTCCGACTTTCTGACCTGAAGATCACTGACGTCATGATTTGACCTCTTTTTGACCTTTTTTTCCCCCAAGTTCCCAATTGTCTTGAAAGCACCATTACTATATCAGTTTTGTCTTCTTCTTTCAAAGTTAAACATATAAGACATTTGAGGGTTGGGGTTCACAGAATATTGTATGTTTAATACCTTGCCCAAACCAGCTCCGCACGTGCATCGTCATTGTTGATTTTGTCCATCCCCACCAAACACTTTCATGACACGCAGGTTAAAATATCAAAACCAACTATGAACCAACTATATTAATTTGGGGACAGGTCGAAACACACACAAAACATTTAGCTAACTTGCTGTTGCTAGCTAATTTGTCCTGGGAGATAAACATTGGGCTGTTTTTTTTCCTGGAATGCATATGGTTCTTTCTTTTGCTGGATCTTTGTAGAATTTTGACCCATTTGGAGTCATACAAAATCATGTGTTCTCTACTCCGTGTCCACAGATAAAAGGGGAAACCTAGTTAGTTTCTAGTTAGTTTTCTTTGATTCATCTCTCCTTGTTCATCTTTCAATCACCCACGTGGGTTAGTATGCTAGTGAAAACCAATGAGTCCAGGCAGAACTTGCAGTGTGTCAAGCGTCTAAAACCAATGCCCCATTCGAAACAACTGGGGACTGTTTCTGACTTCAGTGCATTTAAGACAACTGGGAACTCGGGGAAAAAACAAGCTCCGACTGGGAAAAATCGTTTTGAATGGTATATCCAACTCGGAATTCAAAGTCGGAAACTCTGGCATCTGGCACTGACCTCATGATTTGACCTTCTTTTTTTTCCCTGAGTTCCCAGTTGTCTTGAAAGCAGCACAAGTTTTATTTTAGCACCTGGCTACGCAGACACCTGTTGACGCGCGTGAGCAGTTTGGATGAAATTATTCAATAACATGTATGTGTACATTTATTTTACAGCATGCAACGTGGCCGGTCCAGGCAGCATGTAAGCCTAAGTGTTAAATACTGTGAGCCCATTGTTGTTACAACTGTATGAATAGCAGCATGTTGTCTGTGCATATACAGTCATGTGAAAAAGTAAGTACACCCCCTGGAAAGTGTTTTTTTTATTATTTATTTATTTTTTTACATGGATATTTGAGCTAAATTCCAACCACATTCATTAATTAACGGTCCGCCAATAAAAAATGATATATATTTTTTTTAAATAAACTTAAAATGCTATTTCCTTATGCAGAAACAGTTAGTACACCCTTACATTTACCATCACAAAAATTAAAATCAGGTGTACCAAAACAGGTGCAAATTATTAGAAAATCATTAGAGAGAACCTCTAAAGATTAGAAACTTAGTCTGGTTTGGTCTTAACCATATGGCTGTGTGGTAGCACATCATGCCAAGATCAAAATACCTATCCGAGGCCCTCAGAAGAAAGATTATTGATGCTCTGGGAGGGGTTACAAATATATTTCCAAGCAATTTGAAGTACATCATTTCACGGTCCGACGGATCATCTACGAATGTAGAAAATTCCAGACCACTGTCAATCTACTTAGTAGAGGTCGTCCCACCAAAATCAGCCCAAGAGCTGACCGAAAAATGCTCATAGATGTCTCTAAGGACCCCAGGGTAACGTAAAAGGGATCTACAGGCCTCTCTTGCCAAAATCAATGTCGAAGTGCGTGAGTCAACTGTCAGCAAGACACTGCACAAACTTGGCCTACTTGGGATGTCGAACATGGATCTTGCAACAGGACAATAATCCAAAACACACAAGCAAAGCTACAACAGAATGGCTCAAAAAGAAGAAATGGAGGGTTATGGAATGGCAGAGTCAAAGCCCAGATCTCAATCCTATTGAAATGCTGTGGGGAGACTTGAAGCGGGCTGTGCATTCAAGAAAGCCCTCGAACATGACCCAGTTGAAGCAGTACTGTAAAGAAGAGTGGGCAAAAATTCCTCCCAGTCGATGTAAGAGACTGATAGACAGTTACAAGAAACGTCTACATTAAGTTATTTCAGCCAAAGGGAGAAACACCAGCTATTGAAGATAGGGGTTGTACTTATTTTTTCCGCACTATGGAATTGCATTTCTGTAGATTTTTTTATGAATAAATTATTGCAAAGTATAATCTTTCAGTGTCAAAATAAAAGACTGCTTTCCTGGAGGTGTGCTTACTTTTTCACATGGCTGTACATGAAACACGCATGTTGACCTCAGTAATGGAGGGAGTGCTCTTGTGTGCTTCACTACAAATAAAGTCACTGTTTGATGTGTTAACTTCGTGATAGGGCGCTGTTTAGCTATCCTGACTGATCTGTCAGTTAATGATGATCTGAGACATTTTTTAAATGTTATATGCTGTTCATGTCTATTATTGTGCCCACGCGTAGAATGTGTGAGTGAATTTGTTGTAGAAAAGGCATTTTCATTCCTATAGTGAAATCTTCAGTCCCTGTCCACTTATGTTTAACCAAAGAGAGAATTGGACCTTCCACATGGAGGGATTGCAGTTATATGACACCCCTAGTAGCCTTACCGTGTTCACAAGAGAAAAGTAGGTCAATTCTGAGGTGTGCTTGTATGCACTTCTTACTTTTCAGAAATGGTACCCTGCTGATTTAAATGTCACTGTGGATGTAGATTGAACCTGACAACAGAGAGAAATAATGTCTCCGAATGCCATACTCGTCCAACTGTTCCTGTAATCCAAATGACTAGGAGTTTAGGCGATTTATTTGTGATAATATTCAACCCATAGTAATGGAAGAATGTGTGCTTACTTGGGATGTAATGATTCACCTATATGCATCAGTCTCCAGTTCAAATGTTTAAGATATGAGTGTGTCGGTCCACAGGATCCCAAACCAATCCAAATGTAGCATGCAACGTTCAGGAAATCAACACTTGTAATCCTCAAAAATGACATTAGTGGGTGATGGTGATTTCAGATTAGATCTGTGTGTATGTGTGTGGGGGGAACAAAAAGCAAACATTACCTCTCCGAACTGATAGTGGGGTGGTAGATGCCCCCCTTATGGCTCAGCTCAGGTGCCTATACATACACCACATACATCATTTAAACACACACACACACACACACACACACACACACACACACACGTGTCAGCTCAGACAGATCCAGCTCAGAGGCCCAGCTCATGAGCTCCATCAGCAGCAGATTTCGATTGGAAAATGTATGTTTTTATGCAATAAATGTTAGAGCATTGAACCGAATCGCATCGATTCGTTTCTCTAATCAAACCGAATCGCACTGAATCGTTTCACTAATCAAACCGAATCTCATCGAAACGTTTCTCTAATCAAACCGAATTGCACCGAATCGTTTCTCTAATCAAACCGAACCGTACCGAATCGTTTCAAACTAGAACTTATCATCCCTGTATCGTATCGGAGTCTATGTATCCAGATATGTATCGAATCGTCTTGAAAGGGAAGGATGCACATCCCTAATGCTTACAGAGGACTTCCTTGTCCTCTGCAATATAATCTGTCAAAATGAGTGGCGACTCAGAAAATCTTACCTTAGCCCCAAGTTCAATTGCAATTCACATTTCCATCTGGGAGAGGTTTTGCTGCTTTCAAAACATGACCCTCATCCCATCCACAATGTTACAAACCATCATAGATGACTGATATATTGATGTAGAACGGATGTTTTTTGTTGTCATTTTTTTTTCTCCATGTTTTTCCCTATATGTCATCACATAAATCTACAGGGGGTCGGCCACCCAGCCAGCATAGCCTGAATGATTGTTCTCTTGTCCGTCCCCCCCAGGCCATCTCTCTACAGGAGGTAGACCGTACTTAGCACCTCAAATCAAACCTCTCTAATTTATCAAGATATGTTCATTAATTATAAATCAACTACTGCAAGATGAGAATGAAAATAACCTGATTTATGTGCCATGGTCAGTAGTCCAACCAATTTCCATAGATCTTTATGTCCACACAGACACACAACCTAGACATAATGAAGTGGTTTAATGCCAGTCTCAACGTCAACAGTGAAGAGGCGACTCCGGGATGCTGGCCTTCTAGGCAGAGTTTCAAAGAAAAAGCCATATCTTCCTCTGTCCAGTTTCTGTGTTCTTTTGCCCATCCTATTACTAGCCTGTTCAACCTCTCTTTTGTATTGTCTGAGATCCCTAGAGATTGGAAAGCTGCCGCGGTAATCCCCCTCTTCAAAGGGGGAGACACTCTAGACCCAAACTGTTATAGACCTATATCCATCCTGCCCTGACTTTCTAAAGTCTTCGAAAGCCAAGTTAACAAACAGATCACTGACCACTTAGAATCTCACCTTACCTTCTCTGCTATGCAATCTGGTTTCTGAGCTGGTCATGGGTGCACCTCAGCCACGCTCAATTTACTAATCGATATCATAACCGCCATCGATAAAAGACAGTACTGTGCAGCTGTCTTCATCGACCTGGCCAAGGCTTTCGACTCTGTCAATCACCACATTCTTATTGGCAGACTCAACAGCCTTGGTTTCTCAAGTGACTGCCTTGACTGGTTCTCCAACTACTTCTCAGATAGAGTTCAGTGTGTCAAATCGGAGGGCCTGTTGTCTTGTCCTCTGGCAGTCTCTATGGGGGTGCCACAGGGTTCAATTCTTGGGCCAACTCTATTCTCTCTATATATCAACAACATTCTGTATACATCTGGCCCCTCTTTGGACACTATGTTAACTAACCTTCAAACAAGCTTCAATGCCATACAACACTCCTTCCATGGCCTCCAACTGCTCTTAAACGCTAGTAAAACTAAATGCATGCTTTTCAATCGAACGCTGCCCGCACCCGCCCACCGGACTATCATCACTACTCTCGACGGGTCTGACTTAGAATACGTGGACACCTACAAATACCTAGGCATCTGGTTAGACTGTAAACTCTCCTTCCAGACACACATTAATCATCTCCAATCCAAAATTAAATCTAGAATCAGCTTTCCATTTCACAACAAAGCCTCCTTCACTCATGCTCCCAAACATGCCCGTGTAAAACTGACCATCCTACCGATCCTTGACTTCGGCGATGTAATTTACAAAATAGCCTCCAATACTCTACTCAGCAAATTGGATGTAGTCTATCACAGTGCCACCCGTTTTGTTACCAAAGCCCCATATACTACCCACCACTGCGACTTGTACGCTCTCGTTGGCTGACCCTCACTACATATTCATCCCCAAACCCACTGGCTCCAGGTCATCTATAAGTCTCTGCTAGGTAAATGCCCGCCTTATCTCAGCTCACTGGTCACCATAGCAACACCCACCCGTAGCATGCGCTCCAGCAGGTATATTTCACTGGTCACCCCCTGATAGAGAAATTTGTATGTTTAAAGTAATGACTAAAGTATTTCACCCTGAAACTGTGTAATGTGTGAAATGTATTAGAATTATAAGATTATAATTCTAAGAATGTGTGTACATAGACAAGTCAAGACTAGGTCAGTATGTTACCATTTGGCAAAATAGTCAGGATGTAGTTAAGACAACAACGGAGAAGAGGATTGATCTACAGACCATTTGTGAAGGCTGTAAAAGCTGATAACAGGAAGGGGTCTCTCCTTCCCAGGGAGGGGGCGAATGGTTAGGCTTGCAGGAGATTAGGCAGACCATGAGAATTTACAGCCCCCATCTAGCAGGGTGGGGGTTTTCTGACTGAGGTGTGTATAAAAGATGGGCCCTGAACTTAGAGGGCAGAGTACTCTCTGAATAAAGAACTGACCATTGCAAGCTGGGCCTCTGTCTGTATTATTTTAAACTGAAGCATTACAACCTTCAGGATACAGATAGAGTTATAAAATAGTTAATTTAGAACTTTGGGATAAAAATTCTCGTGACACCCCCAACGCCAACACCTCCTTTGGCCGCCATTCTTTCCAATTCTCTGCTGCCAATGACTGGAACGAATTTAAAAAATCACTGAAGCTGGAGACTACTGTAATGAAGCGTCAGCGGAGTGAGGATCCATCTGCAGTTTATTGCAAGTCAGACTCACAAGCAGTAACAGATGCAATAGAGACAGCGTAAGCGGGAACAGGCCGAGGTCAGGGTAGGCAGCAAACATGCAAAAATTCCAAAGACAGGCAGAGTTCTGGGGAGGCAGCAAACTAACAGAGTCCAAAAGGCAGGCAAGGTCTGGGCAGGTAGCAAACTTACAGAGTCCAAAAGGTAGGCAAAGATCAGGGCAGGCAGAAAACAAACAGAGTCCAAGGGCAGGCAAAGGTCAGGGCAGGCAGCAAACAAATCCAAGGGTATGAGAAACAGTCCAAGTCAAAACACAGGAAAAATACTAGCAACAGGAATAAACGCTCAGAAAAGTTCACCGGAGCAAAACAAGACTTCGCACTGATACTGTGTAACTGGAGTGCTTAAGTAGTGTGTGTAATGAACTGCAGGTGTGTGTAATTAGTCCCAGGAATGAGGGCCTATGGGAGATGAAGTCCAAAAGGTAACCAGTTAGTATTCGGGTGATGTCTCCCTCTGGTGGTGTGAGAGAGGTGGTGCGGAACCCTCATTCGTTACAGAGCCCCCTCCCTGTGAGCGGCTCCTGACGCGAAGAGGCAAACGACGCCGGGGTCTACCACGTTGTCGAGGGGCCGGTCTCTCCGGGTGCGTCCTGTGGAATTCCTCCATGAGGATGGGGTCAAGGATGTCCTCCGCATTGACCCAGGATCGCTCCTCCGAACCGTACCCCTCCCAGTCCACCAGGTACTGGAGTTTACTGCCCCGGCGCCTGGAATCGAGAAGTTCTCGAACCTGGTACTCCTCCTCGCCGTCAACTTGAATGGGTGGGGGGTTGTGGGTCTCTGCGTCCTCCTCCAACTCTCCTCTCGGACCACCAGCGGGTTTCAGAAGTGACACATGGAAAGTGGGAGAGATGCGATAATTATTTGGCAAGTCTAACCGAAATGAAACTGGGGTAATTTGTTTTATGATCTTGAACGGCCCAACAAACCTGGGATTGAGTTTTCGGCATGGAAGTTTGAGACGAAGATCTCTTGTGGATAACCAAGCCCATTGCCCCGGGGTATATTCATGACTGGGACGGCGATGACGGTTAGCTTGTTGTTCCTGTCTCCTCACAGCATGTTGTAAATGGGTGTGTGCTTGGTTCCAAGTTTCTTCGCAGCGCTGTAGCCACTCAGTAACAGAAGGAAGGTTGGAAGGTTCTCCAGACCAGGAAAATAAGGGGGGTTGATAACCCAGGACGCACTTGAAAGGGGTCAAACCTGTAGCCGGCTTCTGAAGGGAATTCTGTGCATACTCGGCCCACATTAGGTACTTACTCCAATCGGTCTGGTTCTGTTGGCAGTAAGCTCGTAGGAAGCGTGTAAGTTCTTGATTCATGCGTTCAGTCTGACCGTTAGATTGAGGATGGTATCCGGACGTGAGACTGACATTTATGTTGAGATGTTTGAAGAAAGCGGTCCATACTCTTGAAGTGAACTGTGGGCCCCGATCTGAGACGATATCCTCAGGCAGACCATAGAAGCGGAAGACACAATTACAGAGTGTCTCAGCTGTCTCAAAAGCGGTGGGAAGTTTGGGTAGGGGAATGAGTCGACAGGATTTGGAAAAGCGATCGATGACTGTGAGGATGGTGGTGTTGCCTTGAGATTTGGGAAGATCGGTAACGAAGTCAATTGCGATATGTGACCAGGGACGTTGAGGGATGGGTAGAGGTTGAAGAAGACCAGCAGGTAATTGACGTGGTGTTTTGGAGGTGTTGCATACGGTACAATTATTGACGAATTGAATGGTGTCAGCAGACATCGTGGACCACCAGAATCGATTTTTTAGAAGGTGTAGAGTAGCTGTAATACCTGGATGACCAGAACTGAGAGCTGCATGAACTTGATGTAGAAGTTTGTTTCGTAGAGGTTCTGGGACAAAAGTACGGTCTTGAGGGCATTCAGGCGGTAGAGAACCTTGGGCATTGGTTTGAGTGATCTCGGTCATGATGTCCCACTGAACAGGTGCAACAAGCAGTTTTTCAGGGATAATGTGTTCCTCAGACTTGGGCACATTCGTCTCCTCCGCTTGTCGAGACAGCGCGTCAGCTTTGGTATTCTTAGAGCCAGGTTGATATGTGACAATAAAGTGAAACCTGGTGAAGAACAATGCCCATCGGGCCTGTCTGGGGTTCAATCGTTTCGCTGAGCGCAGGTATTCCAAATTCTTGTGATCTGTGAGAATCGTGAAAGGGTGCTGTGCTCCCTCTAACCAGTGCCGCCATTCCTCCAACGCAGCCTTCATGGCTAGTAGTTCACGGTTGCCCACATCGTAGTTTCGTTCGGCTGGGGACAATTTTCTTGAGTAGAATGCACAGGGAAACATTTTGGTTGGAGTTCCATGGCGCTGACTAAGTATGGCCCCGATACCTGTGTTCGAAGCGTCAACCTCAACTATGAAAGGAAGATTTGGGTCAGGATGATGAAGAATGGGAGCGGATGTGAATCGTGCCTTGAGATCTTGGAATGCCTGCTGGGAGTCGGTTGACCAGATGAGGCGAGATGATGAGCGTTTAGTCATGGTAGTTAAGGGAGCGGCGACCAAACTGAAGTTTCTTATAAAGCGCCTGTAAAAATTGGCGAAACCCAGGAACCGTTGGAGTTCCTTTACTGTGCGTGGTTGAGGCCATTCCAGAACCGCCTTGACCTTACTCTCATCCATAGCTACTCCCTCTTGACTGATGATGTATCCCAGAAATGACGTGGAGGTCTGGTGAAACTCACATTTCTCGGCTTTGGCATAGAGTTGGTGCTGAATCAGACGTTGGAGAACGGATCTTACATGCTCAACGTGTTCATTGAAAGAATTGGAGTAAATCAAGATGTCATCAATGTATACCACGACCCAGCGATTGAGCATGTCTCTGAAAACATCATTAATGAATGATTGGAACACGGAAGGACTGTTAGCCAGTCCGAACGGCATGACTAAGTATTCATAGTGGCCTGTAGAGGTAGAGAAGGCAGTTTTCCATTCATCACCCTCCTTGATGCGGATGAGATTGTATGCGCTGCGTAGATCTAATTTGGTGAAGTATTTAGCCTGCCTGAGTTGTTCGAGGGCCGCGGGTACCAAGGGTAATGGGTATCGGAACTTGATGGTAAGGTCGTTGAGACCGCGATAGTCAATGCAGGGCCGAAGACTGCCATCCTTTTTCTTTACGAAGAAGAATCCGGAGGCAGCGGGTGAAGTTGAGGGTCTGATGAAACCTTTAGCTAGTTCCTCTTCTATATAGGTATTCATGGCCTTGGATTCGGGTTGAGACAGAGGAAAAATTCGGCCTTTGGGAGGAGCTGCCCCAGGTAATAAATCAATTGCGCAGTCACTGGACCTGTGAGGAGGTAGGTTACATGCTTTGGTTCGGCTGAAGGCAATGGCCAGGTCTGAATATTCTATCGGTAGGTCGGGGCTGTTGGTGTTCAATTCGGCGACATTAATGGAGCGTACTGGTAGTGGGGAGACTTGACTCAGGCATTGGTTATGACAATTTGTGCCCCATTGAACAATCTGTCCTTCTTCCCAGGAGATGTGCGGGTTGTGTTTGCGTAGCCATGGTAAGCCGAGAATGACGGGATTGTTAGGCGAATGAATGACATAGAGTTTAATGATTTCTTTGTGGAGGATCCCTACTTGCATGTGGACCTCCTCCGTGATATGTTCGACTCTTCCTTCTCCTATGGGACGACCATCTAGCGCCTCCACTGCCAAACGAACATTGCACAATGTCAGTGTGAGGTTATGTTGTTGCACAAATGCAGTAGATATGAAGTTACCGGCTGCCCCGGAGTCCAACAGAGCAGAAGTAGCTACTGTCTTGCCTTTGAAAGATAGTTCCACAGGTATTTTAATACAGGATGGGGAATGATTCATTTCAGTTTGTGGACTCACCGATTTGGAGGTATATGGAGCTGGTCGGATCGGACAGGTTGACTTGAGGTGACCAGCTTTACCACAATACATGCATAGATGCTGTTGCATTCGTCGTTCTCGTTCTTCTGGGGTTAGATGAGTGTAACCGAGTTGCATGGGTTCTGGATAAGAGCCAGCGACTTGTGTATTGGAGAAGTGTGGACGAGCAGGACATCGTGATCGGATCAGATTATCAATCTGGATTGTCAGTTCAATGAATTCATTCAGTGTCTTTCCCTCGTCACGACAGGCTAATTCAGCTTGAAGTTCGTGACACAATCCTTTTCTGAACAGTACTTTTAATGTGTCTTCTATCCACTCGGTTTGGGCCGCGAGTGTGCGAAAAGTCAACGCGTATTCTGCTGCTGTGGTTCTCCCCTGTGACAGAGCGAGTAACTGATCCCCCGCACTCAGACCTCCCGCAGGGTGTTCGAAGACCTCTCTGAAGCGTTGTAAAAAGATAGTGAAGGAGGGGAAGATTGAACCATCCTCTCTCCACACAGCAGTGGCCCAGTCTAAAGCCTTTCCACTCAACAGCGAACACACAAATGAGATTTTGCTTGAGTCTGTGGGATACAAAGTAGGCTGTTGATTAACAAAGAGGGAGCACTGCAATAGAAATCCCTTACATTTACTTGGATTTCCATCAAATTTCTCAGGAAAGGCTAATCGTGGGTTTACAGCTGAGATAGGAGGGGTTATGGAGTTTACTGGGGCGGCAATCGGAGCCGATGCTGTCTCGGTTGGGGCTAACTGAAGACCCCGTAGTGTCCTGACGAGCTCCTCTGTTAGTGACGTCAGGTGACTGAGCTGATGTCGGTGTACGGCGAGCTGATTGGCTTGTGCGGACAGTTCTGATGACAGTTGCATAATGGCTGCTGGATCATTGTGTGGCGAAGTCTTCTGTAATGAAGCGTCAGCGGAGTGAGGATCCATCTGCAGTTTATTGCAAGTCAGACTCACAAGCAGTAACAGATGCAATAGAGACAGCGTAAGCGGGAACAGGCCGAGGTCAGGGTAGGCAGCAAACATGCAAAAATTCCAAAGACAGGCAGAGTTCTGGGGAGGCAGCAAACTAACAGAGTCCAAAAGGCAGGCAAGGTCTGGGCAGGTAGCAAACTTACAGAGTCCAAAAGGTAGGCAAAGATCAGGGCAGGCAGAAAACAAACAGAGTCCAAGGGCAGGCAAAGGTCAGGGCAGGCAGCAAACAAATCCAAGGGTATGAGAAACAGTCCAAGTCAAAACACAGGAAAAATACTAGCAACAGGAATAAACGCTCAGAAAAGTTCACCGGAGCAAAACAAGACTTCGCACTGATACTGTGTAACTGGAGTGCTTAAGTAGTGTGTGTAATGAACTGCAGGTGTGTGTAATTAGTCCCAGGAATGAGGGCCTATGGGAGATGAAGTCCAAAAGGTAACCAGTTAGTATTCGGGTGATGTCTCCCTCTGGTGGTGTGAGAGAGGTGGTGCGGAACCCTCATTCGTTACAACTACTGTCTCCCTCAATAACGTTAAGCAGCAGTTGTCAGAGCAGCTTACCGATCACTGCACCTGTACATAGCCCATCTGTAAATAGCCCATCCCACTACCTCATCCCCATATTTATTATTTTTCCACATTTGCACTCCAGTATCTCTATTTGCACATCATCATTTGCACATCCATCAGTCCAGTGTTAATGCTAATTTGTAATTTATTTCACCACTATGCCCTATTTATTGTCCTACCTTCCTAACCTTACTACATTTGCACACACTGTACATATATTTTCTACTTTCTATTGTATTATTGACTGTACATTTGTTTATTCCCAAGTGTAACTCTGTGTTTTGTTTTTGTCGCACTGCCTTGCTTTGTCTTGGCCAGGTCGCAGTTGTAAATTAGAACTTGTTCTCAACTGGCCTACCTGGTTAAATAAAGGTGAAATAAAAAATGTATTTTTATTGGCCAGGGTCTGAGATATGGCTTTTTCTTTGCAACTCTTTTTATTTTATTTTTTATTTAACCTTTATTTAACTAGGCAAGTCAGTTAAGAACAAATTCTTATTTACAATGACGGCCTACCAAAAGGCAAAAGACCTCCTGCGGGGACGGGGGCTCCGATTAAAAATTAAAATAAATAAAATATAAATATAGGACCAAACACATATCACGACAAGAGAGACAAAACAACACTACATAAAGAGAGACCTAAGACAACAACATAGCAAGGCAGCAACACATGACAACACAGCATTATAACAACGTAACATGACAACAACATGGTAGCAGCACAAAACATGGTACAAACATTATTGGGAACAGACAACAGCACAAAGGGCAAGAAGGAATAGATGACAATACATCACGCAAAGCAGCCACAACTGTCAGTAAGAGTGTCCATGATTGAGTATTTAAATGAAGAGATTAAGATAAAACTGTCCAATGAAGTGTTGATTAAAGAGCTCAGCCATGTGCTTCTTGTTAGTAACAACCACATCATCAACTTTAAGGGACATGGGCACCTGTGAGGAGGAGGGTTTATTCCCCAGGTCTGTTTTCCAGAATTGATTGGGGTTCTGCCTAGAAGGCCAGCATCCCCGAGTTGCCTCTTCACTGTTGACGTTGAGACTGGTGTTTTGTGGGTACTATTTAATGAAGCTGCCAGTTGAGGACTTGAGGAGTCTGTTTCTCAAACTAGACACTCTAATGTACTTGTCCTCTTGCTCAGTTGTGCACCGGGACCTCCCACTCCTCTTTCTATTCTGGTTAGAGACAGTTTGCGATGTTCTGTGAAGGGAGTAGTACACAGCGTTGTACGAGATCTTCAGTTTCTTGGCAATTTCTCGCATGGAATAGCCTTAATTTCTCAGAACAAGAATAGACTGACGAGTTTCAGAAGAAAGTCTTTGTTTCTGGACATTTTGAGCCTGTAATCTAACCCACAAATGCTGGTGCTCCAGGTGCTCAACTAGTCTAAGGAAGGCCAGTTTTATTGCTTCTTTAATCAGCACAAAAGTTTTCAGCTGTGCTAACAATTGCAAAAGGGTTTTCTAATGATCAATTAGCCTTTAAAAAATTATAAACTTGGATTAGCTAACACAACGTGCCATTGGAACACAGGAGTGATGGTTGCTGATAATGGGCCTCTGCAAGCCGTTTCCAGCTACAATAGTCATTTACAACAGTGTCTACACTGTATTTCTGATCAATTTTATGTTATTTTAATAGACAAAAAATGTAGGCTATCCTTACTTCTTTATTCTCATAGAAATGTGTAAATAATCTTAAACAATTCCACTCCATAATATCTGTTTATTGTACCGTATCCTATGAGATTATGTTTTACTCTACTAAATGAGAGCATTGCTCGATCCCTGTTAGTCAAGAACCGCTGCTAGGCAGGAATGTGACTGTCTGCACTGTTTGCCATTGGTGCATATTTAATTCCTGCCTTGTTATTGCATGCCTCAGATATTAGCACCACATGGTTAGGGATGACTCAGTGTTATTTCATGTTCTGTCTCATTTACAAAGATTTGAGGTTGATGTCCATACCACTCTCTCAGGGGCAGAAACTGTACATTGTACTGTATGTATAGCAATAGTAAAAGCATGAGCACATTAGGATCATGGTAGTATGGGTGTTAACAAAGGCTGCAGGCAAGGGGTTGGGGTTTCACTCCGAATGTCTCTAGGTGTCTCGTGGCTGTTGCTTTAGGGTTGTGGGTCAGGGAGTGCTTTCACTTGTTCAGCCCCATCCATATCTGATCTCTGACCAAGCTTTGGCCTGTGGAGGAGTAGCCTGCCAGATATGGTGGTGGATTGGGACTATAAAGACAGCATAGCATGGCAGTGTGTGTATCTTCCCAGTAAGCCGTTTGAGGGAACCTTTGTGGTAGATATGGTGCTGTAATTTACTGACAACATTACTAGCCTTTACAATGAATAGCTAATTCTATTCCACTACTCTGTTTAGAAGCACTGATCCATTAGCAAATTATATACAATTATCTATCTGTATAAAAGTGCTATATTTCTCCCAGGTCTAAATCAGACCTTAATTAGAGGAGAGCAATGAAAAAAAAACGCAGTGGAACTGGCTTCGAGGTCCAGAGTTGGGTTTGAGGGCTTTAGAGCAGAAAAATAAAAATGAATAAAACATTTTTTGTAGAGATCAAACTCAAAAGGTTTGTCCCCTGGTGAGTGAATTAAAAGTCCTTAACCTTGATGTTGTGTTTTTGTGTTTTACATTTAAGAATGTCATCCTTGCCATGTTAAAATGGATAGACTGTCACTCTATGTCTTGACAAGGAACATCAAAGAAGCCATTGACATATTTAATTTGTGTCATTGTGTTTTGAACCCGTTTGACCCTCTTGACTTCTTGGCTTTTTGAATTCAGGCAAACTACGCCCTAGCCTTACTTAGTCTCTGATCTCTGGGTAGTAAACACCATCACAGTGACAGACATGCCTTGATTTGTTCTGTATTAAAAATACATGCCTAACTCCCTTAAGCTGGGAGGTATATCTACTGTGCTTTGACATGCCCCAGGTCATACAATTTAGTTTGAAATGTCTGGAAAGAGTTGTTTCATATGTAGAAGCCTGGAAACTCATCTAAATCTAGGAAACCATATATATGAATATATCAAGAACCTAGGAATTATACCTTTTTATTAGACTTGATTATGTTTTTGATTAGTTTTTTATCACTAGTATTTAAAAGTGGTTATGGAATTCTACAACCTGCTCAACCTGTACAACCAGCTGGATTCTCTTCAATCCTTACAGAAACCTGTACTCTTTCCCTGTACCCAGTTCTTCAAATGAGTGTTGGCTCAGTGGGATACCTCACAGGCACAAGCCTCTCAACCTGCTCCTCACACCTAATTTCTTGACTGAACGAGTGTCCTTCACAAAGAAAGGATGAGATTAACACAGAGAAATAGGCACTATTGGTGTGAAAGTATTTGAGTATTCCCAGAATGCCACACAATTACTTTGGATTTACTTTGTCAACTCTGGAGTGTCTGAAATACAGAGGAGGATTAATCTTTAGGGAGTCAGAGGTATAATACAATTATCTCAATACCCTGAAAATACACTCATAACGTACAGTATTTAGTAGATCTTTCATCATCCCTTACAGTACTGTACAATAGTATGTTAATAACTAATTCTTATTTACAATGACAGCCTACACCAGCCAAATTCGGACAACGCTGGGCCAATGGTGCGCCACCCTATGGGACTGCCAATCACGGCCGTTTGTGATACAGTCTGGATTCGAACCAGGTTGTCTGTAGTGACACATCTAGCACTGAGATGCAGTGTCTTAGACCGCTGTGCAACTTGGGAGTATAACATTCCTCTAGCAGTGGATCAATGCACATGTCCGGTTGGTTTTGTTGAGCAGGGTCAAATGAACAGCCTCAATGTATTTGGTTGGGTAAGGTCATTGATTGTTTTGCCTTGTCTCATGGGACTCATGCTGCCTATTTGTTCCAAAAGATTTAACTGAAGGTGAACGCTGCATCCAATCGTACTGTATAGATTATTCATCCATCCAGTGCAAAATAAAGAAATTGATTATGAGCAGATGTCTTACTGTTGATTAGGAAATACCATTGAATTCAGAACAATACGATTTGACTCATGCTTAACTGATAGCGTGATACCTGGTTATGCATACACGTTAGCTTTATTCATAATCAGGTGTTATCCTTTGACAAGTGTCTCAGTAAATCCTCTTATGTTGAAAGGTAATAAACGAGATTGCATGGCCAGACCTAATAGTCTTTATCCATCCCCACTACCACTCCTGTCCACTAACTCAGCACACCCTGCTCCACCAATCAATCATCCAGCCAATATTTAGCTAACAAAAAAGGTCAGTGAACATGCCCCACTTTTCCCTTTTCCATTCATTTCCGTACTAATGTTAGTTGTATACATCATGATTTTCTTCATCTCATTATACAAAAGAGAGACAACCATTGTCAGGGTGCGTAGTTAAGGGACGATAAACGGAGCGCTGATGGAGTGTCATTCCTCTTTTATTTAATGAGTTGGACTCACGAAGCATTTAAATAAACGGACGGAGATGACAGAGAAACAAAAACACGATTACAAACAAAACACAGTGACTTACTTCGTGGGCTGCTGTCAGTGCAGACAAACAAACAAATAATGATCCACACACAGGTGGATTTGTGTGGAGCCTAAATACTATCCCCAATCAGAGACAACGCTAGACAGCTGTCTCTGATTGGGGATCCTAATCTCCCTAGTTAGGGTGTGAGGACTTGATTGTGTGCCTCTCTCCTCCCCTAGGTGGGAGTAAGAGGCCTTACCACAACCAAGCCCTCACAGTACCCCCCCCTAAGGTGCGGACTCCCGATCGCACAAGATCCCCCCCTCTCCTGAAAAAAAAATGCACAAAAAACTAGGGGGGACATGGCGGGGTACTGAGGTGGTTGCTGGTGGGGGCTCCGGTTCCGGCTCCGGGCGTGGCGCAGGCTGTGAGAGTAGCTTCCCTCCTACCTCTCCGTTGCACGCCCGGTCCAGTCCGGACCCCAGCGCGATGATTCCCCCCTCAGTACTCCCGTGTTGCACCAAATCCCCTTTGGACCCTGGTGTGGGAGCCCTCGACCCTGGAGAGGGGCTGACCTCAGGTCCCGGACTGCTCCGGCATGGGGGCGGAGTAGGCGATCGGACCCGGACTGGGCACCTGTGGAGCGGACTGCTCCGGTGCTGGATTGGAGCAGGCTACCGGCCCCGGACTGGGCACCGGTGGAGCGGACTGCTCTGGCACTGGAGCGACGCAGACGACCGGCCCCGGACTGGGCACCGGTGGAGCGGACTGCTCCGGCACTGGAGCGAAGCAGACGACCTTCCCCGGACTGGGCACCGGTGGAGCGGACTGCTCCGGCACTGGAGCGAAACAGACGACCGGCCCCGGACTGGGCACCGGTGGAGCGGACTGCTCCGGCACTGGAGCGACGCAGACGACCGGCCCCGGACTGGGCACCGGTGGAGCAGACTGCTCCGGCACTGGAGCGACGCAGACGACCGGCCCCGGACTGGGCACCGGTGGAGCGGACCGCTCTGGCGCTGTAGCGGAGAAGACTGCTGGACCAGGATGGGGCTCCGGTGGAGGTTCAGGGCTGCTCACCTTCACCTGAGGTCCTGGGCTGCTGACCCTCACCGGAGGTCCCGGGCTGCTGACCTTCATCGGAGGTCTCGGGCTGCTGACCTTCACCGGAGGTCTCGGGCTGCTGACCTTCACCGGAGGTCTCGGACTGCTAACCTTCACCGGAGGTCTCGGGCTGCTGACCTTCACCGGAGGTCTCGGGCTGTTGACCTTCACCGGAGGCCTCGGGCTGCTGACCTTCACCGGAGGCCTCGGGCTGCTGACCTTCACCGGAGGCCTCGGGCTGCTGACCTTCTCCGGAGGTCTCGGGCTGCTGACCTTCACCGGAGGCTTCGGGCTGCAGACCTTCACCGGAGGCTTCGGGCTGCTGACCTTCACCGGAGGCTTCGGGCTGCTGAGCTTCACCGGAGGCTTCGGGCTGCTGACCTTCACCGAAGGCCTCGGGCTGCTGACCTTCTCCGGAGGTCTCGGGCTGCTGACCTTCACCGGAGGCTTCGGGCTGCTGACCTTCACCGGAGGCCTCGGGCTGCTGACCTTCTCCGGAGGTCTCGGGCTGCTGACCTTCACCGGAGGCCTCGGGCTGCTGACCTTCTCCGGAGGTCTCGGGCTGCTGACCTTCACCGGAGGCTTCGGGCTGCTGACCTTCACCGGAGGCCTCGGGCTGCTGACATTCTCCGGAGGTCTCGGGCTGCTGACCTTCACCGGAGGCCTCGGGCTGCTGACCTTCTCCGGAGGTCTCGGGCTGCTGACCTTCTCCGGAGGTCTCGGGCTGGAAGCCGTGCCCACCCTGGGCATCGACGTAGAGGTGGTCTCCAGCCCTGTAGTTGGCCTGTCTGTCTGCCCTAGGTTGAGCACCGACACGCTACAGAGCTCCTGCTCCATAGCGGGACTGAACGTCGTGCCCTGCCTGGGCACCGACGCAGAGGTGGCTTCCAGCCCCGTGGTTGGGCTGGCTGTCGGCCCCAGACTGGGCACCGACACGCTATGGAGCTCCTGCTCCACAGCGGGACTGAACGTCCTGCCCACCCTGGGCACCGACGCAGAGATGGTTTCCAGCCCTGTGGTTGGGCTGGCTGTTGGCCCCAGACTGGGCACCGACACGCTATGGAGCTCCTGCTCCACAGCGGGACTGAACGTCGTGCCCACCCTGGGCACCGACGCAGAGATGGTTTCCAGCCCTGTGGTTGGGCTGGCTGTTGGCCCCAGACTGTGCACCGACACGCTATGGAGCTCCTGGGCACCGACGCCGAGATGGTCTCCAACCACAGAGCTGTGCTGTCGACCGTCGCTGTAGGCTTCATGTGAGGAGTAGGCACGGGGCGTACTGGACTGGGGGAACGCACCACTGGTCTGATGCGAGGCGCAGGCACGGGCCGTACTGGGCTGGTGGAACGCACCATTGGGTTGGTGCGTTGAGCTGGCACGGGTCGCACCGGGCTGGGGAAACGCACCGTTGGGTTGGTCCGTTGAGCTGGTACGGGTCGCACCGGGCTGGAGACACGCACCATAGAGCTGGTGCGCGGAGCAGGCGCGGGCCGTACCGGGCTGGGGAAACGCACATTGGGTTGGTGCGTTGAGCTGGCACGGGTCGCACCGGGCTGGGGAAAGCGCACCGTTGGGTTGGTGCGTTGAGCTGGCACGGGTCGCACCGGGCTGGAGACACGCACCATAGAGCTGGTGCGCGGAGCAGGCGCGGGCCGTACCGGGCTATTGTTGCGCACCAATGGTTTGGTGCGCTGAGTCGGTCTCCGACTCTGGACCGGCGCTGGAGGCACCGGACTGGGAACTGGCGCTGGAGCACGACTGTACCTGTCGTCCCTACTCCACCGCCAATCCCCATCCTGTGAGGGTTCCTCCGGGAACCCCCACGAGTGAGGGAACAGAAGCACATCGTCGTCGTCTTCCTCCGACTCCTCTCTGTACTCCTGCTCCCACGGCTGTAGGGGCTCCTCCTGGAACCCCCACGAGTGCAGTGGTCAGGGCTCTTCTCCCTCGATCCCCGACCACCCCCATAGCCCCTCAGTTTGGGGGTTTTTCTGGGCTCCAGGCTGGTCCTTCGCTTTAGCCCGGTGACGTTTCCCCCGTCTTCGGCGCCTCTGCTCCGGACACCAGCCCTCCTCCACCGCACGATAATGGGAGTGTTCCTCCTCGGTAATTTTCCCCATACCGAGGAGGATATCCCCCGTTGCGTCCCAGGGTGGTGGATCATTCTGTCAGGGTGCGTAGTTAAGGGACGATAAACGGAGCGCTGATGGAGTGTCATTCCTCTTTTATTTAATGAGTTGGACTCACGAAGCATTTAAATAAACAGACGGAGATGACAGAGAAACAAAAACACGATTACAAACAAAACACAGTGACTTACTTCGTGGGCTGCTGGCAGTGCAGACAAACGAACAAATAATGATCCACACACAGGTGGATTTGTGTGGAGCCTAAATACTATCCCCAATCAGAGACAACGCTAGACAGCTGTCTCTGATTGGGGATCCTAATCTCCCTAGTTAGGGTGTGAGGACTTGATTGTGTGCCTCTCTCCTCCCCTAGGTGGGAGTAAGAGGCCTTACCACAACCAAGCCCTCACAACCATACACTATCAAAACGTTGAACGTTTGAATAATGTGTCGGTGTACAAGAGGCGTTGAAAAGGACCGATTCATTTGGAATGATCTGATTCTCTTTCATGAAATGGACATAACATAATGCACGACATTTAGAGGATTGAAACGACGTTTGAAGTGGTCTTCAAGAAGGAGATAAAAATAAATAAAAGCCTCATGAATTTAGAAAATAGAAAAATTAAAATCTTCTGTTCAAAGTTGGTTACAGTAAGAGGTTTTAAAAGATATGCAAACATATCAACTGGAGGACTAAGAGGTTTTGCAAATCCCCTTTCATAAATGAAAATTAATGGAAAACATTTTTATTCATAAAGTGTCCAGAGTGGCAGAAAAAAGATTAAACTGGTAATCTTTGAACTGAGGGGCAAAGTAACAATCTTGTCTCGACTTACAGGCGAGAGCTAAGTGAAAGACTGTTGTGTCACTACTACGGATTTGATAACTGCTACTGTAAGTGAAAGATTTAAATTGTTACCAGTTGTTGTGTAACTATTATTGACTTAATCCTACACATGAATGATTCTGTAACTATTATTGACTTAATCCTACACATGAATGATTCTGTAACTATTGTTGACTTAATCCTACACATGAATGATTCTGTAACTATTATTGACTTAATCCTACACATGAATGATTCTGTAACTATTGTTGACTTAATCCTACACATGAATGATTCTGTAACTATTGTTGACTTAATCCTACACATGAATGATTCTGTAACTATTATTGACTTAATCCTACACATGAATGATTCTGTAACTATTATTGACTTAATCCTACACATGAATGATTCTGTAACTATTATTGACTTAATCCTACACATGAATGATTCTGTAACTATTATTGACTTAATCCTACACATGAATATTTCTGTAACTATTATCAACTTAATCTTACACATGAATGATTGTGTAACTATTATTGACTTAATCCTACACATGAATATTTCTGTAACTATTATCAACTTAATCTTACACATGAATGATTGTGTAGCTATTATTGACTTACTACTATAAGTGGCATAATGCTATGTAACGATTATGAATAAAATAAATTAAGGCTTATTTAAGCAATAAGGCCCTTGAACCCAGGGATTATTGCGTGATAACTCCCGACTAAGGGCTGTTCTTATTTATTTATTAATTAAAATTTAACCTTTATTTAACTACGCAAGTCAGTTAAGAACAAATTCTTATTTACAATGAGGGCCTACACCGGCCAAACTAGGACGACGCCCTATGGGACTCCCAATCACAGCCGGTTGGGATACGGTCTGGATTTGAACCAAGTTGTCTGTAGTGACGCCTCTAGCACTGAGATGCAGTGTCTTAAACCGCTGCGCCACATGGGAGCCCCAAGGTGGCCTGATATGAAGCAGATTCTAATCATTCTTTTCATTCAACGTTGCTATGTTAAACAAATCATTGGCACGTAGCTAGCTACATTCTGAAGTTGCTACGCAAGCAGGCTGGTCGTTAGTTATTTACTCATGTTTTGACCCAGTTGTTAATTGTAATCATTCTATTCATTCAACGTTGCTATGCTAAACAAATCATTGGCATTTAGCTAGCTAGCAGAGATCCAATGATGATGAGAGAAAATAACTTAAATAAATAATGATTTAATAAATATCCAATAGGCCTACATACAGAGAGCCCGCATTTGTAAAATTATACATGGTTGCACAGGTCGTAGAAGCAGACAGGTATGTTTATACAACCCCCAAATATAGCAAACCAAATAGTAGCTTGGAAAAATAAAGATTTTACTGAGTGAGTTACAGTTCATACAAGGGAATCAGTCAATTGAAATAAATTCATTAGGCCCTATGGATTTCACATTACTCAGAATACAGATATGCATCTGTTAGTCACAGATAATGTTTTCTGATGTCAATGTTGTGAACAGAGTGCCCCATGGTGGCGGTGGGGTTATGGTATGGGCAGGCATAAGCTACGGACAACGAGCACAATTGCATTTTATCGATGGCAATTTGAATGCACAGAGATACCGTGATGAGATCCTGAGGCCCATTGTCATGCCATTCATCCACCTCACCATCACCTCTTGTTTCAGCATGATAATGCACAGTCTCATGTCGCAAGGATCTGTACACAATTCCTGGAAGCTGAAAATGGCTCAGTTCCTCAATGTCCTGCATACTCACTAGACATGTCACCCATTGAGTCCTAACCTTACTGCATTTTGCACTACATTCTGTATATAGATCTTATTTTGTGTTATTGACTGTACGTTTGTTTACTGTGTAACTCTGTGTTGTTTTTGTCGCACTGCTTTGCTTTGTCTTGGCCAGGTCGCAGTTGTAAATGAGAACTTGTTCTCAACTGACCTACCTGATTAAATAAAGGTGAAAAAAAAAAAAAATGTTTGGGATGCTCTGGATCGACGTGTATGACAGCGTGTTCCAGTTCCCGACAATATCCAGCAACTTTGCACAGCCATTGAATAGGAGTGGGACAACATTCCACAGGCCACAATCAACAGTGTGCAGAGGCATGCAGTGAGGCATGCAGTGCAACACATTTTTTTAACCTTTTTATTTTAAGGTATTTGTCAGGATTTGGGTGCTGGGATGCCTCTGGCCATCTCTATGTGACAGGCAGGATTTGTGTTTAGAGAGTTCTAGGTAACTCTATGAGTATTTGTGTTTGGTCCCCAATTAGAGACAGCTGCTATGCGTTATCTCTAATTGGTGATCCTATTTAGGTTCTTGCCTGCACACCTGCGTTGTGGGTTATTGTTTGTGGTTGTGCATAGTGCACACTCACATTATGGTTGCTGTATCTTTTATTGTTTTGGTTCATGATTAATAAAAATGTCGAACTACTCCCGCTCTGCGTCTTGGGTCCTGCCTGATAGCGACCGTGACAGTATCTGTGACCAATAGATGAATATCTGTATTCCCAGTCGTGAAATCCATAGGTTATGGCTAATGATTTTTAAAAAATATATAGTTTATTAATTTGACCATTTCAAAAAACAAGCACACATAAAACTTTACAAAGCCATACATGCATATGAGTAAAATCATGGAGGATAACACACTATAAAGTCTGGGACTTATTAACATCATGGAGGATAACACACTATAAAGTCTGGGACTTATTAACATCATGGAGGATAACACACTATAAAGTCTGGGACTTATTAACATCATGGAGGATAACACACTATAAAGTCTGGGACTTATTAACATCATGGAGGATAACACACTATAAAGTCTGGGACATTAAAATCATGGAGGATAACACACTATAAAGTCTGGGACTTATTAACATCATGGAGGATAACACACTATAAAGTCTGGGACTTATTAACATCATGGAGGATAACACACTATAAAGTCTGGGACTTATTAACATCATGGAGGATAACACACTATAAAGTCTGGGACTTATTAACATCATGGAGGATAACACACTATAAAGTCTGGGACTTATTAACATCATGGAGGATAACACACTATAAAGTCTGGGACTTATTAACATCATGGAGGATAACACACTATAAAGTCTGGGACTTATTAACATCATGGAGGATAACACACTATAAAGTCTGGGACTTATTAACATCATGGAGGATAACACACTATAAAGTCTGGGACTTATTAACATCATGGAGGATAACACACTATAAAGTCTGGGACTTATTAACATCATGGAGGATTGTGTAATATTGAACTCAACACAGATGGCAAGACTAAATTAATGCATTTGATATTTGGCCTACAGGAGCAACCAGCTACACACCCTCATTTCATCACTCTTTTGTTGCTGAGAATTTTCCTGCATCACAGGAAATGCAGATGAGCTTTGTGATTTACATGAATTCACTGAAAACCCAAACTAACACACGGTTATATTAACAGTATTGCAATTTTCATGTCGCCTACTTTTAGCCAGCTAATATCCTAACCACTGATTAACCAACATTATGGACTAAACGTTCAATCCTGTTGCTGCAGGATTAATTTTTGCTGTGACAGTATAAATCAAATTTTTATCCTAAATCTGTATATTTCTGTTAACTCTATTGAATGTACTTGTGCTTGAATTGTAGCCCATAAGTAATGTGACCATACATTTACAGTCCTCTCACTTCTCTTTATCGCAGGGAGCGCTTACAGAGAATGCATGGATAATGGAACGTGGGCTGTGAAGAGCAACTACTCCAGCTGTGAACCTATTTTGGAGGAGAAGGTTGGTATGACTATTGGTTATACAGATCGAACCCTGTTGCCTTCTCCTTTATAACGATTGTTGCAAGTGACCTGTTAGAGACAATGTTAACAACCTGAACCACATACACTCCATGACCAAAAGTATGTGGACACCTGCTCATCGAACATCTCATTCCAAAATCATGGCCATTAATATGGAGTTGGTCCTGTCAGCAACGGGTGTGGCTGAAATAGCCGAATCCACTCATTTGAATGGGGTGTCCACATACTTTTGTGCATATCGTGTACTCAGACCAACCTGTTAGACACAATGACGTACGATATGTACTGCTTTTCTGACATCACAAATACGGAAGGATTTTCGCATATAGTGCGTAATTAGTTGTGGCCTAATTGTCTCACATTTCTGATTAGGGCATATTGTATTTACTATATAATAACAGTTTAGCTGTTTTCTGCAGTGCTATTTTAAGTTTAACTTACATCGACACTAGCTACTCCCTTTTTAAGGTTCAAAAGCAGCTCCTTCAAATATTAGCTCAATACACAAAACTCTGGTTTATGCAAATCAATAAAAAAATTTGGAAACAAATGAAATCCTAGCTTTTTGGAATGTTTATTTATTCTTACTAATCGAGTCAGCTAAAGTATGTAATTTATCATCAGAATGTTCCACATTTCCATCTGTATGTATTATTGATATCTTTTGAAGGCGAATTGTGCATTGCAAATGTACTGTCTCTGTCAATGTGTATATAACCCTTTTTTTTTTTTTTTTTTTAAATTTGTATTATTTAACATTTTGTGTCTATCGAGATTTTGAGGTAGATCTTGTTATATTCTCCCCACAGAGGAAATATCCAATGCACTATAAGATTGCTCTGATCATCAACTACTTAGGCCACTGTATTTCCGTGGGAGCTCTTGTCATAGCCTTCATTCTCTTCTTATGCTTAAGGCAAGTACAGAAATAGTACCCTACTAAATATATCAGCAGTACATGTGACCTCTTACCAAATAATGAGTGAAATTTATGTGAACTGTAGGACTGCCCTCCTAAAAGGGTAACTCACTTAATGTATTTTAAACGTCTATTTAAAGTATACACTGTGTTTTGATGGTTGTTAATCTAAGATTGATTGATCAAGTAAATTGCACCCAATAATAAAATGTGGTCAAATGTATACCTGTCACCTACTATAGGAATATGTTTTTGACAGGAATATTGTAGCTTTAGGTGTGTAAACTTAAACATTGATTTCTTTATTTCTATTTCCAGGAGCATAAGATGCCTCCGAAACATAATCCACTGGAACTTGATAACAACCTTCATTTTGAGGAATGTTATGTGGTTCCTACTTCAGTTGATCGATCACAATATCCATGAGAGCAATGAGGTAACGGTCGTTACATATTATTCTTTATTTGAAAAAAAATTCACACTACTTTTTATTGCACTAATAACTAACTCTTGTTTGTTTTTCTATCTTTGCTACAGCCTTGGTGTCGTCTTATAACGACGATATATAACTATTTTGTGGTGACCAATTTTTTCTGGATGTTTGTTGAAGGATGCTACCTTCACACAGCCATTGTGATGACTTATTCAACGGACAAGCTAAAAAAATGGGTCTTCTTGTTCATTGGCTGGTGTAAGTGAATGCTAATTAATAATGTTCAGCATCACCCAGCGTTTGAGTGCCAGCTTACTATGTCAGACTATGACAAGTGACTGACTTCTATCGTAAAGCTCTGCATAAGGCAGAACTAAATATGAAACATGAAATGGTAGCTATTATGTTTACGCTCAATCATTTTGTCACCTCCATGAACCATTGTGACAGTCTGGTTAAGAAAAACTGTTTTATAGGAATTGGAATATAATTTTACTGTAGCTATAAAAGGTAAATTCACACATTACACAGAGCAAACTGTGATTTTAGTAATTCACCCACAAAGGGTGGATGATACAGAATGCTTGAGTATACGTATTTAGACAATTTAGCTAAATATCGCTGATTAGCAAAACAACACTCCATTTCATTTCCCTCAAAGCACCTTGTGAGATTAAACCAAAAGCATCTAATTTCGAGAAAATACCAAATGCTATTGGATTGTGGGGAAATCAGAGGGGGTTGTGCATCAGTTCAGGCCTGTGATTGATTGAGCACTTGACGGGATGGGCAGCAGATGCCTCCAGTCATCACCACATAAATTACCCACGCTCACCTAGAGCTGAAGTGTTAGTGAAAGCTCATTGCAGTCAGGAGAGACTAACACTTGGGTTAAAAGCTGACTCACACCATGGAGAGGCACCTGAAATGACACTGGAGTAGGCTTGAGTCATTTGGCTCAGCTCAGCTCACTGCTGAGCCATCTTGACATTTTCTTTGTGTAACATGTAGTCTAGGACTTTATATGCACTGTCATCATTTTTTTTTATATGAATGGATATGTATATAGCTCACATTTAAGTGAATCATCCAAAAGAGCCCTTTGAACTTATTGTAGGCTCGGGAAAAGACCAGGGCATAGTAAATACATCTAGTATAGTTATTAGAAACCTTGGCCCCAAAATGTAATTAACTACATTTTGTTGTTAAATTGTTCACTCACTATGTGTAGTAGAGGTGTTGTGGAGTTGTTACATTCCATTAGTTTCACAAGTGGCAGGTACATTGGTGTCAGCAGGGGGATGTATTGGTGTCAGCAGTGGGATGTATTGGTGTCAGCAGTGGGATGTATTGGTGTCAGCAGTGGGATGTATTGGTGTCAGCAGTTGGATGTATTGGTGTCAGCGGTGGGATGTATTGGTGTCAGCAGTAAAATGTATTGGTGTCAGCAGTGGGATGTATTGGTGTCAGCAGTGGGATGTGTTGGTGTCAGCGTGGATGTATTGGTGTCAGCAGTGGGATGCATTGGTGTCAGCAGGGGAATGTATTGGTGTCAGCAGCGGGATGTATTGGTGTCAGCAGTGAATTTATTTTATTTATGTCTACCTCTCCTTGCACAATTCCCAGTTGATCTAGCAGTCTGTCTGAACAGTTATGATGTCTTTGCTATACACATTTATTGTGTAAGAAGTGAATAACCTTGTACAGTAGTGGATAATTTATTATCTATATCTGATATAAATTAAGATTGTAATCAGGCGTTTTGGTTTTATTGGGATGTCCTTGAGCAAACCCTTCAGTAATTTATTCAGTCTGCCACAGTTCCACCGATGTTTAAGTGGTTTTCATGTGCAGGTCTCAGCTTTGAAGTGTAATCTTATTTGCAACATTGAAGTATGATCTCTCATTTCAGATATTACAGTGACAAGACTTGGTTCTTACTCTTGTAAATCATCATTTCTAATCAGTATGTCTGGCATGTGGGTTAACACAGACTTCTTCTCTTTTTCTTGATTAGAACAACTATACATTGTCTAGGTATTTGTATTTATTATGGATCTCCATTAGTTACTCTTCCTGGGGTCCAGACTCATTACTGGCTTTACTCAGTTCCAGTGGCAGGTCATTAGTAAAGACTGAAAAAAGTAAGGGGCCTTGATAACTGCCCTGGGGAATGCCTGACTCTACCTGGATTGTGTTGGTGAGGCTTCCTTAAAGAACATCAATATTGTGGATTGAGAGTTAGCTGTCTCACAGAGGGTGTTCTTTAAGGGCGCTTCACCAACATAATCCAGGTAGAGTCAGTAACCAGGGGATGTAAAGCCACAGCACATGTGTTTTTCCAGCTGCAGATTATGATCGATCAAAACAGCTCCCACAAGCTTCTTTTTATAATTTTATTTCAGCCAATCATCAGTATTTTGTCTAAGTGCCGTACACGTTTAATGCCCCTGAAAGTCAGTTGTTAATTTGTTTACTGTGAAATAGCATTGTATCTGGTCAAACAAAATGTTTTCCAAAAGTTTACTTAGGGTTGGTAGCAGACTGATTCGTCGGCTGTTGGAGCCAGTAAAGGGTGCTTTGCTATTCTTGGGTAGCGGAATGACTTTTTCTTCCCTCCAAGCCTGAGGGCACACGCTTTCCCGTATGCTTAGATTGAAGAGATGGCTAAAAGGGGTGGCAATATAGTCCGCTATCATCCTCAGTAATTTTCCATCCAAGTTGTCAGACCCAGGTGGCTTGTCATTGTTGATAGAAAATAATTTGTTTTCGCCTCTTCCACACTCACTTTAGGGAATTCAAAATGACATTGCTTGGATTGACATTCAGGGGGGTTAGAGGAATATAAATTAGAATCATTATGATTTCCTTGAGACAATATTTGAAGGGCAGCAGGTAGCCTAGCGACTAAGAGCGTTGGGCCAGTAACAGAAAGGTTGCTGGTTTGAATCCCTGAGACGACTAGGTGACAAAATCGGTCGATGTGCCCTTGAGCAAGGCACTTAATCCTAATTGCTCCAGTAAGTGTCTTGTTAAATGTAAGATGACATAGTGTGATACAGACAGAAGCATGTCTTTTCTATTAAATATATTCCCCAATACTTTCTTTTCTCTGTTGCGCTGTGTGCACTGAACTGAAATGGATGATTGTTGTTGACACTGATGTTCAGATGAAGGGAATTAAATAGTCGCACCACCGCAGTGCTCAACTCAAACAGCTGTGTGTAGCTGCTGGCAAAGTAATTCAAAGCCTATACTTTATCACTGGGGATGTAACTTTCAAGTGCTACTATTCTTGCCATGTAATGTTGTTATTAAAACAGAAGTAGACAACCCCATAGTAGAATAGTTGACCTATTTATTTAGTCGGCTTGTTGTTGTGTGTTCTATGAGAGAGAAATATTCCTCTTGAGGCGCGTTCAAGTTGGGAAAGCCATAGGAGGAAAACATGTATTCTGACAAGCAGTCAATGCACAATATATATATGTATATATATATATATTTACCCCAATTGGTAGTTACAGTCTTGTCTCATCGTTGCAACTCCCGTACGAACTCGGGAGAGGCGAAGCTCGAGAGCCATGCGTCCTCTGAAACACGACTCTACCCAAGCCGCACTATTTCTTGACACACTGCTTGCTTAACCCGGAAGCCAGCCACACCAATATGTGACCAAAGTCAGCGTGCATGCGCCCGGCCCGTCACAAGGAGTCGCTAGAGCGCAATGGGACAAGGACAAGGACCTCCCCTAACCCAGACGACGCTGGGTTAGGTGGTTAAAGCAACAACAACAAAATAAAGGCCAAAACTGCTTTCAAAAGTGTTTTAACATGATTGCATTAATAATTGTTGTTGTTGTTGCTTTAACCCCTGAATGTAGGAATATTTTTCACTTTATCTGTCCAACACTAGAGATAAAGAAGATAAGAAGTTCTTAAGCCAGATCAAAGTAGAACTGGACGGATCCAGCTGGCCTCAATGGATTCCCTTCATTTCATCTCTGTAATGGCTGCTAAACACAGCACCTTGATTCTTATTTAGAGCATGTCCCTACTCCCTAGTGATATTAACACTATCACTCAGACGTTGTTGTCTTTAATACTTTTAGATGTGATGTTGATTGTCAAAATGTATGTAAAATCATTTTTTTTCCCTTCTTTTTTTTTCAGGCATTCCATGTCCTATAATTGTTGCTTGGGCCATTGGGAAGCTTTACAATGAAAATGAACAGTGAGTGCAAATGTCTAATTAACAACAACAGTGGAATCTCAAGCATTTTATAATAAGTGTTTTGTGTTGTTGCCATTTTGTTGTATCTGATTACCTATGATGGAGTGTCCTGGTAAATGTGTTAGTCAACGATAAACCTTGAATGATGTCTTATATCCTTTGTAGTACCGGTGTAGTACTTAAGTCTTTTTAGTATCGTGGAGAAACTACCAATACTGATTCAAGGTGATTCAGCAATTTACTGTAATGTAGGTCTCACAGGGGCATTCGCTGTAGCATTTACAAGAGGATAATTAATGTTATCTAAAGAGGTTATGAAAAGTAATTTGATAGCTAAGTGTTTTTGAAAATTCAATTTCTGTCCTTTTTAATACAAGAAAGTCAGACGACAGTTTATTAGTTAGAGGTCATGTTTATAGTTTTGACTGTGAGGTCTATGCTGTTATAAAGGCACTTCTTGGCAAATAAAAAGTCAACATTCACCCTCGAATTCATTCAGATCAAAATTTAATTAAATTAATTGTAGCATTTTCTAACTTGGGTACACAGGGGCTTGTCATTTTTATCCACGTCAAATACAAAACCACGCCCACGAGTAACCTAGCAACATTCAAAGCCGCGCTGATTGGTCAGAATTTGAACGTTCCCTGTGACTAAATAAATGTGTTAGAGAGGAAGAACGCTTTTATATATACAGCGGGTGAAATAAGTATTGAACACGTCACCATTTTTCTCAGTAAATGTATTTCCAAAGGTGCTATTGACATGAAAGTTTCACCAGGTGTTGGTAACAACCCAAGTAATCCATACATACAAAGAAACCAAAACAAATAAGTTCAGAAATTAAGTTATGTGTAATAATGTGAAATGACACAGGGAAAAAGTATTGAACACATGAAGAAAGGTAGGTTCAAAAAGGCATGGAAAGTCAAGACAACAGCTGAAAACTATCAGTAATTAAAAAACAATCCAGCCCCCTGTCAGTGCAAATTAATATCAGCTGGTTCAGTCCCAACTGATGGCCTACAAAAAGGTCTCATTGTCAAGGTGTCACACAAGACACATCTCATAATGGGTAAAAGCAAAGAGCTGTCTCAAGACATTCGCAACCTAATTGCTGCAAAACATAATGATGGCATTGGTTACAGGCGCATTTCTAAGCTTCTGAATGTTCCAGTGAGCACTGTTGGGGCCATAATACGGAAGTGGAAAGACAATCATTTCACCATAAATTTGCCTCGACCAGGTGCTCCTCGCAAGATTTCTGACAGAGGAGTGAAAAGAATAATCAGAAGAGTTGTCCAAGAGCCAAGGACCACAATTAGACCTGCAATTAGCAGGTACTGTTGTCTCAAAGAAAACATTAAGTAATGCACTCCACTGCCATGGCCTGTATGCACGCTCACCACGCAAGACTCCATTGCTGGGAAAAAAAAGCATGTTGAAGCTCGTTTAAAGTTTGCTGCACAACATTTGGAAAAGCCAGTGAAATACTGGGAGAATATAGTTTGGTCAGATGAGAGCAAAATTGAACTGTTTGGATGTCATAATACACACCATGTTTGGAGGAGAAATAGCACTGCACATCACCCTAAAAACACCATACCAACAGTGAAGTTTGGAGGTGGGAACATCATGGTGTGGGGCTGCTTTTCAGCAAATAGTACTGGCAAACTTCACATAATTGAAGGAAGGATGAATGGGAAAATTTACGAGGAGCACCTGGTCGAGGCACATTTATGGTGAAATGATTGCCTTTCCACTTCCGTATTATGGCCCCAACAGTGCTCACTGGAACATTCAGAAGCTTAGAAATGCGCCTATAATCAATGCCATCATTATGTTTTGCAACAATTAGGTTGTGAATGTCTTGAGACAGCTCTTTGCTTTTACCCATCATGAGATGTGTCTTGTGTGAAACCTTGGCAATGAGTAGGCCATCAGTTGGGACTGAACCAGCTGATATTAATTTGCACTGACAGGGGGCTGGATTGCTTTTTAATTACTGATAGTTTTCAGCTGTTGTCTTTGCTTTCCATGCCTTTTAGAACCTCCCTTTCTTCATGTGTTCAATACTTTTTCCCTGTGTCATTTCACATTATTACACATAACTTAATTTCTGAACTTATTTGTTTTGGTTTCTTTGTATGTATGGATTACTTGGGTTGTTACCAACATCTGGTGTCAATAGCACCTTTGGAAATATATTTACTGAGAAAAATGGTGACGTGTTCAATACTTATTTAACCCGCTGTATATTGTTTACATTTTTTGTGGTTTCTGTAATACTACTAGCCACCAATCAATTTTATGAAGTTGGCTTTAGCTAGCCCAGTTCCTAATCTCCTAACCTAGCTTCCTTGTCTAACTATCTTAGCTGACATGGCTGCTGGCAATGTTGGTAGACTTTAGAAAAGCAAGCAATTACTCTATGTACTAAATAAGACTCACATTCTTTTAAATCTTTTACCTGGTTTTAGCACCAGTCAGGAGGCTACAGACATCTTAAGAGTTTTGCTTAGATATGCAGAATTTAGCATAATGACTATGGCTCTAGATTTTGTAGATGAAGGGGAGGAGACAGGTTAAAGAATGATTTTTAAGCCTTGAGACAATTGAGACATGGATTGTGTATGGGTGCCATTTAGAGGGTGAATAGGCAAGACAAAAGATTTGTCTTTGAACGGGGTATGGTAGTAGCCAGGCACACCGGTTTAAGTGTCTCAACAACTTCAACACTGCTGGGTTTTTCAATCTCAACAGTACCCCTTGTGTATCAAGAATGGTCCACCACCCAAAGGACATCCAGTCAATCTGACACAACTGTGGAAAGCATTGGAGTCAACATGATGTTTAAGTGGTTTTCACGAATTGAAGCTGTTTTGAAGGCAAAGGGGGGTGCAACTCAATATTATGAATTCCTAATGTTTTGTACACTCAGGATAGATTGATACAAATGGTTAATATGCTACATTTTGAAAGCAAAAAGCCATCCATTTAATGTTTGTCAACAGATGCTGGTTTGGGAAAGAACCTGGAAAGTATATTGACTACATTTACCAAGGGCCGGTCATCCTTGTCCTTTTGGTAAGTAACAAGATGGTCTTCTCTCACCGTTTACTTTAAGCTGCTTATAACGTGTACGTCGGGAAGCAGGTACAGGGAGGGAATTTAATAATAAATAATACAGGCGTACAGACATGAAACACGGGAACAGAATCAATAACGCCTGGGGAAAGCACCAAAGGGAGTGACAGATATAGGGAAGGTAATCAGGGAGGTGATGGAGTCCAGGTGAGTCTCATGAAGCACTGTTGCCCTTAACGATGGGGACAGGTGTACTTAATAATAAGCAGATTGCCGACCTCGAGCGCCGGACAGGGAGTATACGGGACACTGCTCTAATGCAACAACACATTTCAGTTCCTCATTTAAAAAAAAAAAAATGTCACTGCTAAAACATCATGTTCTACATAATGAACTCTTAATTAAAGTTTTCCATCTGTATTCTCCGCTAGATAAACTTCGTTTTCCTCTTCAACATAGTAAGAATTCTCATGACCAAGCTGAGAGCTTCTACCACATCAGAAACCATACAGTACAGGTGAGTCGCTTCTCCTGTGGGGTTGTTGTTTGGAATATTGCATGCCGTATTATGCCACCTTTACTTGACCCCTATTTAATATTTATGATAAAAGATTAAGATGAGATTCTGCATTTTACCTGCATTGCTTCCCCCAATGTTTTTAAATGAGGAAGTGGTAACGTGTTCACGGGAATAAAATATATTCAGGAGCCCTGGTAGAATGAATTTGTTAACTTTGAACCATTGAGTTTTAATGGAGCAGATACATTTTAGCCCTGTAGAAACTAATAGAGATTCCCTTTAGAGAGTTTGAGGAGTTATCGTAGTACATTATTTAAACCAATCCTGTATCAGACCTCGGAAGGAATCCACCCCTAATGTCAAAGGAGGATTCTTAAAAACATTCTGACTGTCCCAAAGGTTGCAAATATCCAGTGATGGAATAAGTACCCAATTGTCATACTTACCTTAATAGAAAATGGCTCAAGTAAAAGTGAAAGTCACCCAGTAAAATACGGCTTGAGTAAAAGTCTAAAAGTATTTGATTTTAAATATCAAAAGTAAATGTAATTGTAAAAATTTGCTTAAGTATCAAAAATATAAATTTCAAATGATTTATATTAAGCAAACCAGATGGCACAACTTTCTTGTTTTTTTAATTAACGGATAGCCAGGGGCTGACTACAACACACAGACATAATTTACAAAGGAGGCATTTGTGTATAGGGATGACCAGAGATGTTCTTGATAAGTGCGTGAATTGGACCGTTTTCCTGTCCTGCTAATTATTCAAAATGTAACGAGTACTTTTGGGTGTCAGGGAAAATGTATGGAGTAAAAACAGCCTCTACTCTTATGGGAAGGCTTTCCACTCAATGTTGGAACATTGCTGCGGGGACTTGCTTTCATTCAGCCATAAGAGCATGAGTGAGGTCGGGAACTGATGTTGGGCGATTAGGCCTGGCTTGCAGTCGACATTTCAATTCATCCCAAAGGTGTTCGATGGGGTTGAGGTCAAGGGCTCTGTGCAGGCCAGTCAAGTTCTTCCACACCGATCTCGACAAACCATTTCTGTATGGACCTCGCTTTGTGCACAGGGGCATTGTCATGCTGAAACAGTTGCCACAAAGTTGGAAGCACAGAATCATCTAGAATGTCATTGTATGCTGTAGCTTTAAGATTTCTCTTCACTGGAACTAAGGGGCCTAGCCCAAACCATGAAAAACAGCCCCAGACCATTATTCCTCCTCCACCAAACTTGGCACTATGAATTCGGGTAGGTAGTGTTCTCCTGGCGTCCGCCAAACCCTGATTAGTCCGTCGGACTGCTAGTTGGTGAAGTATGATTCGTCACTCCAGAGAACTCCAATAGCCGAAAGCTTTACACCACTCCAGCCGACGCTTGGCATTGTGCATGGCGATCTTAGGCTTGTGTGCAGCTGCTCGGCCATGGAAACCCATTTCATGAAGCTCCTGACGTTTTTTCCAGAGTCAGTGAGTGGACAGACAACTTTCATGTGCCACGCGCTTAAGCACTTCGCGGCTACACCTGTCAGCAACGGGTGTGGCTGAAATAGACGAATCCACTAATTTGAAGGTTTCCACATACTTTTGTATATATAGTGTACCAAGGGCTACTCTAATTCATAGTGAACAATGGAATGTCCACTCACTGTTTGGTCGCTCTATAGGTGGTCTTTAAAAAAAGCTTTTAATAAAGGTGACAAAATAACATTTTGACCGACATGGTCTTCCTCCTAACATGGTCTTCCTCCTAACATGGTCTAACTCCTAGCATGGTCTACCTCCTAGCATGGTCTACCTCCTAGCATGGTCTACCTCCTAGCATGGTCTACCTCCTAGCATGGTCTTCCTCCTAACGTGGTCTACCTCCTAACATGGTCTTCCTCCTAACATGGTCTACCTCCTAACAATGTAATGCATTGTATAAATTGTGATGTGAGACTGCCAACCCACAGTTATTGCAGTCATTACAACCTCCCCTCAACATTCACACTATATGGAGCAATTAATGGAGCATTTAAACAACTTCCTTCTACTCAACAAAGTGATGAAACGGTCATCTGCTTTATTATGGTTGAATCCCTTCAATCTGTACTTAACTTGCACGCACCATTACATAACATTACTATGCTCCCGAGTGGCGCAGTGATCTAAGGCACTGCATTGCAATACAAGCTGCGTTGCTATTGATGTTGGTTCGAGACCTGTCTGTGTCGCAGCCAGCAGTGACCAGGAGACCCATAAGGCGATGCACAATTGGCCCAGCGTCGTCCGGGTTAGGGGAGGGTTTGGCCGGCCGGGATGTCCTTGTCCAATCGCGCTGTAGCGACTCCTGTGGTGGGCCGGGCGCATGCACCTTGACACGGTCGCCAGGTGTTTACTCCGACACATTGGTGCGGCTGGCTTCCGGGTTAAGCGTACATTGTGCGGCTTGGCGAGGTTGTGTTTTCGGAGGACGCAAGGTTCTCAACCTTCGGCTCTCCCGAGTCCGTACGGGAGTTGCAGCGATGGGACAAAACTGGAACTACCAATTAGATATGATGGAATTGGGGAGGAAAAGATTATTCATATAAACCTATGAATATATGGCCACACACACACATGCCATTTCCTGTGATGGTCATTTCTGTTTGAAACATCGTCCCCTCTTTTTCATTACAAATTAACTGCTGATGTTGCCACAGTGTCTAATATCCTTGCATATCCTATTCATGGAACAACTTGCATCGTCCTCAATTCACATTTAAGCTCTTTTTCATGGTGGATTATTTGAGAGCTCAAAGGGGGAAATCTCAAATCCCAGCAAAGTCAAACAGTGGATTTATATACTTAGCTACAGTAGGTAATGTGCTATTTGAGGTGTAACCTTCACCACTTAGGTAGATTACCTGAAATACCATCATAATCGATGAAATAAAGAATGCCATTTGCAACCTGATACTCAAATGGACTGCTTATAATGTCCGATTGTTGATACCAATGCTTTTTACTTTTAAAAATATTTATTCTCAATGCGGTTCTTTCATGTAGAATGGCATTAATTTAATTTAATATAATTAAGCTTTATTTTGATATGTAATTTTTGTGATGTCAGTAGTCTCGTGGGATGGGGTTCTAACCATACTTACTCAGAATGTGGATCTCTGACATTCATTATTTGGGGTCTTTTGTCAACAGATTGTGTTAATGGAGATACATTTAAAGAAAGGAAACTTGTTGGGTCTTTCAATGCTTTTTTGTACATTGAAACATTTACACAACTTTCTTTTAGAAGCAACCACTTCCCCCAGTAACTTTTGTAACTAAATGGAAGTACTGATGTTTTTCTGTTATTTCCTTCACAGAAAAGCGGTCAAAGCGACATTAGTGTTACTGCCTCTGCTGGGGATCACCTACATGTTATTTTTTGTGAATCCCGGAGAGGACGACATCTCGCAAATAGTTTTTATTTATTTCAATTCATTTCTACAATCATTTCAGGTAAGATCGTGCATTCTGTCCTTTACCAAGTTGTACCCAAACCTTGAACCTTTATAAATCTGTGTCATTATCTTTGTTACTTTAATATACTGTTAATTTGAGGTTTTATAGGTTTTATAGCCTGTGGAAGAAGGGCTATTTGTAGGCTACTATTGTAAGACTTTGTAATCCTGGCTGCTTTACTGTCAAGTGTTCTGAGCTGTCAGGAGAATGTTTGTGGGCGTTAGTTGTGCACAGTGGGTATTCTCAGTGTAAATCTTCCCTCCACAATGCAAGGCTGAGGGGGCGGGGAGAAGGTACTGTGTTAATGGTGCTCAGTGAAGGGATGTGTAGAGGACAGGATAAGGGTCCATTTTATAACAGTTTTAGACTATTCTTGTAAAAACCTAATGAGAGGTTGTTCCATCCTGATTTACTACTCCTATTATTGCTCTGTACACTGTATAATTGAAATGTGAACCATAGGCAAGTTTGTGAATCATTCAATTGCTTTGTCGTCATGTAATCTTCCACTTCTCAGGAAGTGGCCTTTTGTTTACATTAATCACATTTGAACTCTGAAACAAATGCCTATTGCTAACACACCTTGGGTGTCAGTCTGATTATCTGGACGGAGATTAAACACTATAAAATATCTGACCAACAGCTGATATTGTCCAATACTCTGCATCACTATTTGAGTTAATTGATAAAGATAGCTCAGTGAAAACAGCTTGTACATACATTCTGTACTATGCATTGTAACAGTGGTCTGTCTTGTTTTCCAGGGGTTCTTTGTTTCAGTATTCTACTGCTTTCTAAATGGCGAGGTAAATCAACAATGATCTTTTCGTGCGTGGGCATTGCCGTGTGTCAAATCACTATGTAAAGCTCTGAGAGGCAGTAGACTTCTAGCCCTGAGACCCTTATTTCACCTCTATCATGGGACGCCATCCTTACCCTGCAGGCTCTTTTTGAACAAACATAACTATTTTTCGAGACCTATTTCCCCCATCTACCCCTCTACTGTAGTGAAGCATCATTATTGAAATTGCCATAAAAATAAAGTGCCATAAAAAGGGTCATGGGTCATTCTATATTGGGGGAAAATGTGACTCCCTCCTGCTGCTGCTGTTCTCCACTGCCTTTAAGAAGCTGTTGTTGGACTACACACACAACAATTACAAATTGATTTAAGTCTACTGTGGCTACCTTGGAAACTATTTAATGTGAATCCTCATGTATCTGAAATGTATTGTTCTGTACTGTTTTGTGAAGATTTTTTTTGTTGACGGTTATTCAAATGGCAATTTAAGTTAAAGGGATTCCCTGTGTCCTACATATTGTGCGTCCTAGATGCTTTGTGTGGGGATAGATCAACTGTAGGAGGACCAAAGAAACACTGGCTGCCTACCACTAATACACAATTTATTTGTCATCTTCCAGGTGCGCTCAGCAGCCAGGAAAAGATGGCATCGCTGGCAGGACAACCATGCCCTGAGAGTGCGTGTGGCACGAGCCATGTCTATCCCCACCTCACCCACCAGGATCAGCTTCCACAGTATAAAACAGACCACAGCTGTTTGACCTGGATCGTCAAGTTCAAAGGTCACCTTTGGAAACGTCAATTTTCTAGGGAAGACACTTGTCTTAAGGCACCGCTCCATAAATGATGTCCATTTACTTTATTTATTTTTCGTAAAGACAGAGCGCTTTGAGAAAGAGAGACCATTAGGATTTCCACATTATAATACTGTAACGTGACAACCTAGGACGTCACACAGAAGTCAGGACCATTCGAAACATACGGGCCAGGTTGCCTCTCCAAATGAACATTGTGAAGTGATTGCAGAGTCAAAGTTGTACTGACAATGCATTGAGAGCTGTTATCATACTATAGTACACCAGGTTGTATTTTAATAGGTCGGGAAGGTTGACCTTTCAAGGCCCCGTGCTGAATGCTGATGAGGCAAAACAAAATCGGTGTTAGTGTCAAAAGAGACCCTAATCACTCCCAGTGTTGTACTGTACTAGTGGCATTTATATCCGTAACCCTTCATTATTTCATATCTATGAGAGGGCAGAGATAATTTATGCAGGAATGTGCTTGAACAGGATGCTATTGCATACTGTGTCTGTTGCACACCACGTTTGAGATGAGATCAGAGAGATGTAATTATACCGTTAATCCCCAATGAAATAAGGAAGTGATACCGTTTGGTTTGTCATCAGCACCACTTTTATGCGCTGTCAAAATGAACAGCATAAAGTCAATTATGTGTTTTTCTCACTTCCGTTTAAAACCCCCTGAGGCTACTCTAAATAAATCAAAGCTATCTTTCACTGGGTTCGAATTCAGATTATATCCATTAAGTTATGCAAATAATGGAGATGGGACTGTGATTCAGATACGTTTATTTAACACTTATTTCAAAAATATTCAACACAAACACTATTTTAGTGTTGCAGACCCTTGTTTCAGTCCTCATAATGCCACAGCTGTCCCAGGTCAAGGGAAGTAGGAGTAATTTTTATGTAGAGAACATTAAATCATTTTTAATGTATTAAAGGGATTTAATTATTTTTGCTCTTTCAAATCCCAATGGGCTGCACTTCATCATTGTCAATACTAAGCTGTTGTGTCCAGGAGCCAGACAGAGAGAGAGCCTGATGAGTGAGCGCTCCATTTGGCTTCCTTAAGGCTTTGCCCTGCTCAGGTCAACAAGCCAAGCCCTGACCCGGTAACGACTGACCGACAATCTGATCTGCACGGGTGTTGCCCCTCCTCACCCTCCAGGCCCATTGCAGTGTCATACAAGTTCCAGTCACTTAGGCAAGCCTGGTTATTCAGGCTTCAGTAAGCAGTTCTGGGAAATAGGACAGTTGAACTCATGCACCCATGGAATTAACTTGGGATTTGGAATTGTAGAAATTATGTAAATGGATGGCATGTTGGGGACAAACTCACTAATCTGGTTAGAGGTATTTCTTTGATTTGGGTTAAAAAGCTAACTTCTTTGGTATCAATGATACATTCTTGTTACCTGACTAGTTGCCATGAAGTTAATGGTTAGGGCAACAGTCGTTTAAATTATTTTGTTACTTTGGAAGTATAGTAATAAGGAAGACCGGTCCAATTAAACAATTTCAAATCTGGTGAGGTTTGCTGTTGTGAAAAGGGCTCAGGTATGGCTCAGTGACTACATCAGAAGTAATTATTGCTTCACACAATCTCCTGCAATTTAAATTGTACTCTAAACACATTTATGTTGTACAAAAGTGAAGTAAAATTGCTTTTAGGGGAAGGTATCTTTGTCATCATCATTTGATAATTGCTGTGAACATTATTGACCTATCAGGACCATTCGAGTTTGCATCCCTTGATTGCTCTATGTTTAATTTGTCTATGTAGCAGTTCTCTGTGATATTTTCATACTAAATGTATATTTTCATAATCGTCAGTCCAAATGCACAATAACTTAACTCTCTTGACTAAAAGTTTTCAAGCAAATAGTCCCAATATCTATATAAATAGCCAATGTACTACATGAATAACGGTCAAAATGTTGCTATTTTCTGGTTTAGGACCAGAATATAAACTAAACCCTGTTGGTTTAACATCATTTTGTTATTTATGTTTGGGAGGTGCCTCCACGTTTAATGTTTATATTGGAGAAGTTTTACTCAGATCTAGGGGTTCTAGTTTGAGAAGCTCTAAAAAGAAGAATGTATCTTCAAAGAGTGCGATAAAACATGTATAACCACAATTTTTCTATGTACTGTACATAAACTCTTTTAAAGTTTGTTGTATATTGTAATTCATAATTGTACAAATGTTACGATGTAAATATGTTTTTTTTTGTCTCATACTGTTCAGAGCATTTAGGTTACATGAATACCTAGGACCATCCGAAGCAATCTTAGGGCGGCAGGTAGCCTAGTGGTTAGAGCGTTGGGCCAGTAACCGAAAGGTCTAGGTTTGAATACCCGAGCCGACAAGGTGAAAAACCTGTCAATATGTCATTGAGCAAGACACTTAACTCTAATTTGCTCCAGGAGCGCCTTACTACTATGGCTGACCCTGTAGGTAGGCTGTCATTGTAAATAAGAATTTGTTCTTAAATGACTTGCCTGGTTAAATAAACAATCATAGAAAGGTATGACTATTTTACTTAATCATCTCACCATCTCTTCTTGTGCAGCTTAAATTGTACTTTCCATGAGGTTTTTGGTCTATTGAATTCATTACAATTCTGCATACAGTACATACTACAGTACTCCTTTGGAAGTTAAAAGGTAAGCAGAGTTTTAAACTCACCAAGGGAAATCCATCAAGATTTAGATTTATATGTTGTAATTGTTTTATTATTTTATGAATATATCAAGAATAATTAGTTCAAAATGACAAATTCACCAAAGATTAAAAAAAACACGTTTACCTGCATACGTTTACTTGTTGTCAGTGCACTTTCTCTGACCACATCATTTATTTATCATATTTTGTACAGCTTCACCATTCTCTGATGTATTTTCGATTTAAGAACGTATTCATGTACATAATTGCATTTTGGCTTTATGCTGAAACACCAAAGTTGCCTTTTAGAAAAACTGAAAAGTGTGTTTTTGTGGAAAGAAATCTTTTTCTACAGTAAATGTTGTACTGATGTGTGATTGATATGCATTTATAAAAGTACATGTGGTAAAATCAACCTTCAGATTTGAAATAAATATTCTATTCAACTCTCTCTGGTTTGTAAATTCTGCTACCTGCAATCTTGTCCAGATTTTACAGACACATTTTGACTTATTCAATAAACAGTATTCACTGAGGAGACAATGAGGAGAAGGGATTGCAAATTGTGCATTTTATTAATTCTATTTCATTATACCAATACTCAATTTGGATTAGGATATTTTGGATCAAATACAGGCTTAGTAAAGGCTTGCCATCTCTTAACCACTTACTGACATTAAAATGACTGAATAGAATAAATATTTGAATGATGAAGGATGCTGGCTTCACCACCACTGTGGCATGCTAGCTTTACATGCAGACGTTAGACCCATTGGATTATCTTAAAATGGCCTAAGGAAGTGGCAGGTTATATAACATGATTGTGGATTGGGTTCCATACTATTCTTACTGTGGTTGGACGGAGGGAAGTGGAGCAGAATATGCTGCCTATGCACAGACCCCTCAGCACTGTACTCTCTGTGAGTTATACAGCCATAACAATTAGCCGTATCTCTGATCCAAGCCAATAAAGGCTTGTTTTAAAAATGAATGCTCCTGTTGCTTGATAGGCTTATTAAAGGTGGACTGTGGATCTGATGTGCCCCTCAGGCTATAGCTCCAGATGCTGCTGGGTCCTCCTCCTTTAGCAAATAATACATGTCATAACTGCACGTAGAGTAGCTAGGTTTCTTTTTATGAAATATATACTTCACTTAGTCATCATCTGACATAACTTACACAAACTGCACTACAGGAATATGACCTATGACCTCCTTGACTCAGTGGAGCTAAGGGACCTCAACTACGCGTCTCCATCGAATATTTACGAGATAATTCCGGCTACAATATACACTACCGTTCAAAAGTTTGAGGTCACTTAGAAATTTCCTTGTTTTTGAATGAAAAGCAAATGTTTTTTCCAATAAAATAACATCAAATTGATCAGAAATACAGTGTAGACATTGTTAATGTTGTAAATTACTATTGTAGCTGGAAACGGCTGATTTTTTAAATGAAATATCTACATAGGCGTACAGAGGCCCATTAACAGCAACCATTACTCCTGTGTTCCAATGGCATGTTGCGTTAGCTAATCCAAGTTTATCATTTTAAAAGGCTAATTGATCATTAGAAAACCCTTTTGCAATTATGTTAGCACAGCTGAAAACTGTTGTTCTGATTAGACTAGTTGAGTATCTGGAGCATCAGCATTTGTGGGTTCAATTACAGGCTCAAAATGTCCAGAAACAAAGAACTTTCTTCTGAAACTCGTCAGTCTATTCTTGTTCTGAGAAATGAAGGCTATTCCATGTGAGAAATTGCCAAGAAACTGAAGATCTCGTACAACGCTGTGTACTACTCCCTTCACAGAACATCGCAAACTGGATCTAACCAGAATAGAAAGAGGAGTGGGAGGCTCCGGTGCACAACTGAGCAAGAGGACAAGTACATTAGAGTGTCTAGTTTGAGAAACAGATGCCTCACAAGTCCTCAACTGGCAGCTTCATTAAATAGTACCCGCAAAACACCAGTCTCAAAGTCAACAGTGAAGAGGCGACTCCGGGATGCTGGCGTTCTATCTTCCTCTGTCCAGTGTCTGTGTTCTTTTGCCCATCTTAATCTTTTCTTTTTATTGGCCAGTCTGAGATATGGCTTTTTCTTTGCAACTCTCCCTAGAATGCCAGCATCCCGGAGTCGCCTCTTCACTTTTGACGTTGAGACTTGTTTAACCAAAAAAGTTTGAAAAAATCAAAATATATTTCATATTTTAGATTCTTCAAAGTAGCCACCCTTTGCCTTGATGACAGCTTTGCACACTCTTTGCATTTTCTCAACCAGTTTCACCTGGAATGTTTTTCTATCAGCCTTGAAGGAGTTCCCACATGCTGAGCAGTGATATACTGATATAGTTAAACTTCAAGTTTCTATCCAGTGTTTTCACACTGGCTTTTTCTAAGCTTGGAAAAAAGAGACGATGAACACAGGATGAAAACTTGAAGTGTAGTCTATACATAGAATAGTATTTGAATTCTAATTATTAAATTAAATAATGTAATATTTCTGCTGGATTTTCTGCTCGAAATAACATCCACATAAACGTGACCATACAGACCCCATTCATCCAATCGCTTTAGACACGCACAGCCACATGCATGCATGAACATACACACTATAGTAGTTTGTGATCATTGTTCTGTGGTAGTGGAAGTAGATTTGGTAGTGGCAATTGTAAAAAGTAGAAGAGGTTGTGATGATGATAGCACTTTAGCAGTACTATATATACAGTACAGTAGTACACTATACCTGCTAGAGCAGTGTTTGTCATAGTAGCACACTATCACTCAAACTGTATTTATATAGCACATTTCTTACAGAGGATGCATTCCAAAGTGCTTAAATAAAATCAAAATACAAAATCAAGATACAAATTAATATAGTAAAGCAATAGTAGATAAATAAAAAAAATAACAGTGAATAAATAAATAACAGTGAACATGAGAGACTAGACGTGCTATATTGCAGTATTTGTCTCACAATGTGCCTCCAGAGAATGGCTGACGGGAGCAGGTTTGTTTATCAAGTAATTCAGGCTTATTGGCCCTCAATGTCAGTTAGTACAGAGAGCAGCATGTAGGGGGTCTCCCTGGGGTTGAGCCATGGGGACTGGGGCTAAAGCAATATGATTTGCTTACTGCTACAGTACGTTAGGACAATTAAACCACAGTTCACTCTACTCTTCATAAGTTAAGTCACAGTCACAATGAAACCTTGAATACTGAAAAGGAAATATTGAAAAATAAAAAAGGACATCGTATGGACACTGGTGACTGATGTAGACCTACTGATCTGTAACTGGACATTTATCCAATCATCTTAAATCAGATTTGCAATACAATGTTATTCTGGGGTCTTTTCCTGCTGAAAACAATCAATCAATCAAACAAACCAAACAGCCACAGAAGGGTCTCCAGTTTTCAGACCACTGGCTCCATCTATTGGTTGACGGTGAGAAGCCAAATGACCTACTGCATGCTGTAGACCTACAGTATACCGACTATAGTAATGTGTGGGATCTTTAAAAAAAAAAAACAAATGGTCTTCTTATAAAATGACATGATTTTTGGGGTTTAAAATAAATAAATTCTGCTTTTCCATCCGAAGACTGATTAGGTCTGCAACATGTTTTTCTGACAGTCATTTATCTCTCACTACCTGATGCAGGTCTGCCCTCTTGTGTCGGAAACCAGGCAAATCAAGGGCACCATTCAGGTGCCATAGGTGGCGTGCTTTGATAAATCAAAGAAGAGAAGAATGAAGACATAAAAAGGGGACCTTTTGTTCTGTGTGGTCACTGATAATAATCACCTCAGACATTTGCTATAACTTTAAGCAGAGTTGTTCCTTTCAAGTGAAATTGTCTTAAGTATAGCAAAGACAGAGCAGACAGTGGAAGAACAGGGACTTTGTGGCCACATGCGTCATTAGTCATAGCGTGTGCCTGGACTGACATAATGTACCTTACAGAACACACGCGTCAAAATGGAGTCCACCTCCTTTCACTGTAAAAACATCCTTTGTATATGTCTTCAGCTCATGCTAAAGATTGTTTATAAACATACCTTGATGCAGTCAGAATAATTGCCATTTTAGATATATAAAGATGAAGGACCGCAGTATGGAGTTTGCCTGTTCATTTGGCAGTTTCTTTGAATTTATCACTGTGAGGCGCTTGTCTGGTAAAGTATGTTAGTAAGACCAATGGCACACAGGTACAATAGGTAAAATGAAAATTAGGAAGTGAAGCATTACAAAGTACCATAATAATGAATGGTTCTGTTTAATTTCAAGTTTTGATCCACAAATGAACAGTGGGGAAGTACAATAACATTTGTTATTTGAGTCAACAAAAAGGATAACGATTAAAAAACAATGAACAGTTAGTTGAACGGTCCCGTCACGTGATGGAATAGCAATCCAACTGGGCACATAGGGGTGAACACATGAGATGAGAGGCATGGTGTGGACTTTACATAAACAGATGAACAATCATCTGTCTTCAACTATCAGGTGTCTCGGCGGTGGCAGCCTTTTTTAAGATGCCATGACGTGTTTTACAAAAGCTGTGGAGAAAAACAGACAAGGGAATTAGGCACATAAACATTGATTGATTTAAAAGGTATGTTTTGGAATGTTCGGTCAAAGACAGCATGAGGAGGGTATCATTTCTTACCTTCGTAGTTTACACAGCCGTTGGCGTCCTCTTGGTTTGTCATGAGCTGCTCAACCTCGTCCTCCTTCATCTTTTCACCTATAATCAATCAAACGTAATGTTCAATTCCCTTTTTGGTTTAAATACCATTTTAAATTGAGTCTGCCCTAAAACCTTTATAGCCTACTTTAGCTGTGCCCCATCCGGTATGTGATCTAACCAACTCTTCTACCGTTGTCAAAAGTATCACAATAAAAGAGTTGGCTACATCCCATACAGGATTGGACCAGGTAAGGTCAACCTATGTTAGACTGTATTATTGTATGCAACGTTAAAGATGTCTGAGGCCTTGGACTCACCCAGTGATGCCAGGACGTGCCTGAGCTCAGCACCCATGACTGTGCCGTCGCCCATTTTGTCGAACACTCTCAGACCCTCAACGAAGTCCTCATATGTGCCGCGGTCCTTGGCTTTGCAAATGTGTTGGTGGATTGGCAGGAAGCTGTCGAAGTCCAGCATCTTTGTCGCCATTTCTGTGTATGAAACATCAAAATCAAATGTCATTTGATACCATCCACACTACCACCAATACAGAAGCTAGAAATGTAGAACCTTAACATAGATTGTATTAAAAGAATACATATCTATATATGATTAACCCTATTAGATTTCAAATATAAGAAGATAATAATAGCTACATTTTTAAAGCTTATTGATGAAACATCAAAGAAAGCCAACTGATCAACATATATATTTCTTTATTGATTTTAGAAACCCACCAAAATAAAACTGATCATAGACTGTTGCATGGACTTACCCTCAGGCTTGGGCTTTCCAAGGACGTACATGATTTCTGCGTTGGTGGGGTTCTGCCCCAGTGCCCTGATCACATCGCCACACTGTCCGTACGTGATCTTCATCTCATTGAGTGGTGTCCTATCGAACAGCTGGAAAGCATCCTTAAAATCTGCGGAGAGAGCAACACGAAAGTGACATTGTGTGGTTAGATTATTTTCCGCTTGCCTGCCAGGGCCCTGTAAACAGGCTGGACATTATCAAAAAGACAATGATTTACTGTTGCTTTCTCTCAACACGTCTCTTTCATGTCCTTCTGTCACACTACACGTTCGTGTACCAGACTAGATATACAAGTACTCATTGTGAAGAGAGACGAAAACAAACTGTAACAATAACAATCTCATCTTACCCTCAATCTGCTCTGGGGTGAATTCAAGCTGAAAGGAAAAGCAAAATGATTAGATGCAGGATGTTAATGTAAAGGGAAGATTTAAAATGGCCAACAATATAGAACTGCATGATGTGAGCAAAAGTGAAAAATGTCTTTGAAAAGTTGAGGTCAAACACGTAAAGCCTTGATAGTATATGTACCACCCCCCACTCTCATTATGATGCCCCCGCTATCAGGTGTCCAAACAATATAGAGATTCCTCAGGCTCCAGTTACACTCTACATATTCCAGGCATTTAAAGCCAGGGCTTGGTCAGTGTCAATTTATGGCTGACCTTCAGACAGACACAGCCTTCTCACACATGCCTCTTGCTGACTGTTTTGACTGTGCACATGCCTTTTGACCGACTGCTTTTCCTGTCTATGTTTGACACCAGCTCTGTTGGCTTAACGCGAGATGATGTGTAAGACAGAGGTTACAAGTGTCATGCAGTTACACTTCACCAGCATAGAGACAAAATGCCCTATTAAAAGGGTGAGCATTTCACAGCTGATGAAATAGGACAGGGTTGAGTCACCTAAAGTGAATGTGAAATGGAGGAGAATGGGAGGAGAAGGACACTAAATTGTAATTGTGCTTCACCCACCTTTCTGGTTATCTGAATAACTTCAAAGGTCTAACCTAAAGCTCTATTAAAATACTATTTATATTCATTTGATATTCTCCATGTAAAGAGGATGAAAAAAAAAACAGGGCCTCCTGCACCCTTCTTGGAGATTTTCCTATTGTGTGTGTTGGATTTGTTTCAGATAGTCATACATTACTGTCAGATCTATGGATATTTAGAGATCCCACCCAACAGTGGAGCTGTGAGAAAATATTTGAAAAACCACCACATATTTTAGCATGTTTTAAAATAAATGGCCTTGGTAAGACATATATGTATTTATCTTTGCACTTTTTTCCCCTTTCTTGCACAAAAGCCAGTCGGCCTTTCGATTTGGGTGGTCTGCAATGCATGGACATAATTAAAATCACATTGTGCGGCTTTGACCTCACTACATTGTAATACAGCTGCTCCCTCAACCATTAAAAAACTTTTACCCACATAGAAGAGGCAGAAATAGCTTGAAACAAATGTTGTCTCGTGTAATGTAATATATACCAACTCAAAGTGCCATCAGGTTCAAGCTTCTTTGGCTAATGTACAAAACAAAGTGACTTATAATGGTAAATAATAGTACAGAGATAACTCTATACTCTATAAAGGCCTGTATTTGCATATTATGTAAATGATCGTTGTTGCTCTTCAATCTGTCACGCTACCGGTGTTGTCTTTTCAATGTGTAAATGGCTGAACAGCAGGACTCCTATTTGAATGCACTGCACTGTTCACGTCACATGGTGTCTCTAATGTGCTTGAAAAACACAGATGACTATCGATGGAAGACCAAACTCTTAGTGCCATCTCATTGAAAGGTCAGTTTTGCCCTCAAGTGGATAGATGGCTTGATGTTGAGATTAAGGGTATTATATTTTTCTTAGCAATTTTATGAATGTGAAAAGAATGGAACATCAGCCTTATGACAGTGAAACAACATCCTGTGTGCCAGTATCGATTATAGCATCTAATAAATATATGATAAACAGCCCTTCTCAATCTTGAATAAATCATTTTAAACACATTCGAAGATAAGGAATAATTGAAAAACAGGCTTATGTTAAGACCACCGTACAACACCCACATCCAAAGCTCATCACACTTTCTCTAATCCCTTCTTCATGCAAACCAAAGTGAAAATATGAGTTTTTCTGTACCACGACTTCTGCAGGGTTAAACTCCGGGATCTTGACGGGCTCAGGCTCTGGGGCCTTGGGTTTGGGTGCTTCTTTGGGCTCTTCCTTCTTCTTGGGCGCCATTGTGAGAACAGAGATGCACAACTAAGCGCAGGAGCCACAAGAGGAACGACACTGCAGAGGGTGACACTTTGGCTAGAGGGCTGGAGTCCTTTATTCTGTCTGTCCAGGTGTCATCGTCACCCCTCCCTGGCCCGCAGTGCTGCCAACAATAGGGAGGGTACTATAAAAGGCCATGCTTTGTGCTTCTATTTCAGACAGACAAACAGACTGCAGATGCATATCATCAAGATGCCTACTAGGAAACGAATGTGGATTGAAATCCTCATCCTCGAAATCCTCATCCTCGAAGTCCTCATCCTTGAATCCAGCTATTTCTATCTAGTCCATTTATGTGTCCAGGTGTGCGTGCTAGCTGTTCCTATAGACTTCCAGTCATTGTACTAACGCTAGTTAGTATTGGCTCACGAAACTACCTCTGACTTCCTTCATACCGAACACAGATAAATAAAAATGGTATCGACAAGTTCATCTGACTCTGGGGACAGAGATAAAACCTAAACAATCCCTCTAAGGGAAAAATGTTGAGTGAGGGCATGTGATCATCTGAGAAGCAGATGGTGAATGCAACTCAAATTATCCTGCCATAATAATATTGATAATGCCCTGCAATTACTCTCCACTCAGATTGAATATTGCATAATGTCTAATAAATTAGTATTGTCTGCTACGGATAACGCAGGAGGACATGTGTGTGGGCAAGCATGGTGGGTCTGTGAGATTATTATTTATTTATGAGACAGATGTTCCTATCTGCAGGGATTTGTAGAGCATTAGTGACGGTGTGGAGAGAGATTTAGTCTCTCTGCTGGCAGTAGACCCGAAGGCATATTCATTGCTCTTGGGCTGGACTTTTCAGATGTCAGCTTATGGACCTGCTAATAAGAAATGGCTTGCTTGATCCACGACAAGACGCTGTTGCCTCTTTCTGAACAGCTTGCCCCAGAGAAATCCGCCGCACCGTGTATTTCCCCCTTCAGTTTACACACCGGATCAATCTGATGGAATTATTGGTTAGTTCCACACTGACTGCTCAGAAAGAAAGTGTTTCATTATAAGAGGATATTGAAATTCTGTGTTTATTGATGCATACTGCTGACTATGGATAGAAAAATAGGATTAAGAATATGGAAAGGAGATCAGTGTCAGCATAAACACAGCATAAACACAGCACAGACTCGACTGCTTCTAATATAATCAATGAACTACCCAGAACCTGCCCAGTAATGGTATCTTTATTTCATCTGAAGAAATTGGTCTCCCGTCCAATGCCTATATTAGTCCACATTGCGTTGTTCGTTTCTGACAATGCTTGTGTCCTCTTGTCTGTACGCTACCATACAAGGACTCATACCTGGCAGCTGCTTTGCGGTTGTATTTCAAGACCCTGCGACATAGTTACTGATACAGTACTGTAGGTCCATGTCACATGAAAAGTTGACAGTTTGTTTCATTCATTGAAGAAAGTTTGTGGTGTGACCGATATAATCTAAACAAACTGGTCTTCCTGATGTACTGAATCATCACTAAGCATAACATAAGAAATTCATGTAAAGGTAAGATAAAAATACACAAACATTAACTTTGTATCTGATTGGGTCAACACCGTCTCCTGAGCTTTGTATCTGATTGGGTCAACTCCGTCTCCTGAGCTTTGTATCTGATTGGGTCAACACCATCTCCTGAGCTTTGTATCTGATTGGGTCAACACCGTCTCCTGAGCTTTGTATCTGATTGGGTCAACACCATCTCCTGAGTTTTGTATCTGATTGGGTCAACACCATCTCCTGAGCTTTGTATCTGATTGGGTCAACACCGTCTCCTGAGTTTTTTATCTGATTGGGTCAACACCATCTCCTGAGCTTTGTATCTGATTGGGACAACACCATCTCCTGAGTTTTGTATCTGATTGGGTCAACACCATCTCCTGAGCTTTGTATCTGATTGGGACAACACCGTCTCCTGAGTTTTTTTATCTGATTGGGTCAACACCATCTCCTGAGCTTTGTATCTGATTGGGACAACACCATCTCCTGAGTTTTGTATCTGATTGGGTCAACACCATCTCCTGAGCTTTGTATCTGATTGGGACAACACCGTCTCCTGAGTTTTTTATCTGATTGGGTCAACACCATCTCCTGTGCTTCCCGGTTTGCCGCTTTGGCCTTCCGATTGCTTCCTATTTCCACATTGTCTTTAAATTGTTCCAACATTTGGCAAGTAAATACTGAATGAGCCTAGAGATTTCCTGTTCGTAATGATGAGTGAGTATACTGCTCATAGAGCAAATATAAATACTAAATGAGGTGAGAGATTTCCTTTTCCTTCACTAAATGGCCACACAGGCGGCTAACAGCTTTACTCTGACAGCAGGGTTACAGGATCATGTCGAGAGCTTGGGACTATAAGGTTCTATCAGCATTTTAATCACAATTTAGTTATTGACATAGCCTTGTTCTGGTGAATGTTCTCTACCTATAGAGTACTTAAAACCCCAAGTCATGTTGTTAAGTTCAAAAGAATACAATGTAAAAATTGCTGACACAATTCAAACCAATGAGGATTTGGAACTTTGAAGCCATCTCAGAATCATCTTTTTGCAGATAAAACCTTATAGTCCCAAGCTCTCGATGTGTCAATCAGGGCTGAATGAAGTTAATCCATACAGGGGTTATTCAAAGCTACATCTCACTCTACCTGCAGAGCCTATCAATTAAAGGCTAAATAAAGGCTTAAAAGTGAATAACTCAACAGAGCCCTGTGTGAAAGAGGGGAGGTAGGCTGAAGGCCAGCAGTGCAGATTTCATTATCACAGGCCGTGATAACACACAATACTCTGAATATAATTACATTTTTACATGTAATTGTTGCATTATTGTTACTGTTGTAGCTCCCCCCCCACAGCCCCCCACAAGCTTTGGTGGCCCCAACCCTACAAAAACTGTGCTACGCCACTGATTATTGTGTCAAACATCATGCACTGCCTGATGATGAACCCTGTTAGTGTTACTGAATTGATCAGCTCCAGTATTCTGAAATCATCCTGCTCAATGTCTAAAAGTGAAATGCTCTACCAGCGATGAAATGACTGATAATTGCATTATTATGTCAATGAGATTACTCTCCAAACAGACAGTACTGCAGCTTTTCATTAGAATGTTGTAATGCCTATCCCACTCATTGCTGGCTTGCACTTGCACTTGCACAGAACCCCGGCAGTCAATGAGTGTCAACCTACATATAGACACTGATGGAAACTCAGTGTGTCAGTTAGGGTATAAATGGATCAAGCCATTCATAGCTCTAACTGCCACCCCACGAATATTATATCAGGTGATTGACATTGAAGAGGGCTTTTGCAACCATCCCAGAATGACCACCCCATGGGGAAGCTCGTAAAACATGCAGGACCTGTCCAGTTTGCTATTTTAGTGCTGCCTGTTGTTCTCTCTGGTATGTGCCTTGGAAAGGGTCCAGACAACTTACAATGCCAATTGTTATTTGGCCCCCAAACAAAGCGAAGCGACCTTCAGTGCAGCTGTACTGTAGCAGAGGCAGCTTAGCAAACCAAAGTCCTATTTAAGTATAGACAGTTTGGACTTTACTGTTTTTTGTAGTTTTTTTTTATTTCACCTTTATTTAACCAGGTAGGTCAGTTGAGAACAAGTTCTCATTTACAACTGCGACCTGGCCAAGACAAAGCAAAGCAGTGCGACAAAAAACAACACAGAGTTACACATGGGAAATAAACAAACGTACAGTCAATAATACAATAGAAAATCTATATACAGAGTGCAAATGTAGTGCAAAATGCTGTAAGGGTAGGAAGATAGGACAATAAATAGGCCATAGTGGTGAAATAAATTAGAGATTGGCATTAACACTGGAATGATGGATGTGCAAATGATGATGTGCAAATAGAGATACTGGAGTGTTAAAATAATAAATATGGGGATGAGGTAGTAGGGTGGGCTATTTACAGAAAGGCTATATACAGGTGCAGTGATCGATAAGCAGCTTTGACAGCTGATGCTTAAAGTTAGTGAGGGATTCAATGAAACACAGTAATATCCCTTAATCCAGAAGGGATGAACAGAGAAGGGTACTAACTCAAATGAATTAATTTATAAGCTGTACACTGTCAAATAACAGCCGTAGAGCACAATTATCCAGGAAATTCAGCTGGCAATGTCTCAAATTATGGTTCTGCCCTGCCGCGTGGCAGGCTATAATTCCATCTACATTCAGGGTGATGTGAATAACCCTCTTCTCTGTGTCACGGTTGGTGGTAGGCAGGACCCAAGGCACAGCACTGTAGTAAATCAAAATTATTTTCAGGATTTCTAAAACAACAACCGGAAATGAGGCAACCATGAACTGTCATGCACATGTACAAACAATAACACACACACAGGTAGGGAAACTCATCAACTTAAATAGGATCCCTAATTAGAGACATCGCAGGGCAGCTGCCTCTAATTGGGGACCAATAAAACCAAACATAGAGTTACCTAGAAACCTCCCCTCTGTCAGGCCCAGACAGTCACCTCCAGACCAACATGAAGATGGCTAGAGGCCTCCTTATAGTCAGGACCTGACACTCTGGGAGGAGGAGAGTTGATGATTGGAAAGAGAAACACCTATCAAGGTCCCCGATAACTAGTGTGTATCCATTTGAATAATAGTTAAATGGCCAGGACTCCTGCACGAGACTGGGTTGTTAGAGCTTCCCTTCGCTAGAATTTCCTGAATAACTATTTAAAGGCCTAGTGCAGTCAAAAACTTGATTTTCCTATGTTTTATATTTCCACACTATGATGTTGGAACAATACTGTGAAATTGTGTAAAGGATGATAATGCCCTTTAAGTGTAAGAGCTGTGTGAAAAGGCCGACTGAAATTTCAGCCTGTTTTGGTTGGATTGAGTTCCAATAACAGACAGTTTTCAGTTCTCCTCCCCACTCCCAGACAGTCCTAACAAAGTACTTTCTTGAGAAATGTCTCTTTGCTAAGAAGTTATTTTGGTTTCTTTTCGCCCATTTTAATAGAAAACAATCACAGTGAGGTACTTAATTGTTGCCCAGAAATTATTTGATATTGAGATAAAAATGCCTGCATTGGACCTTTAAGGGAAATTAACTGTGATTCAAACTTTTTTTCAACTTTTCGAAATTTTGAATATTGAGAGTCAAAGGGGTGAATTGCGCCGACACACACTTTTTAGGACAGTTTGCCTTGTTGTAGCAGCTTGTAGACATGAATTATTGAATGCTGTTGAAACAAGTCTGCAATCAGATTTAAGAAATGATTGTACTAGCATAGTTTGGAGTACATTTGTCGGCGGCATCTATAATCAAAGGGTAGGCAATAGTTATTTTTTGAGAACTTTTTGTAACCTTCATATGTACAACTGCATCATGCTCAGGATTAGCTTTATGTTGATGACAATAAATGTTCTTATGTGATTGGCATTTACCTCTGGAAAAGGTATTCCTCCAAATGGGTCTGTCGGTGATCATACAAACAGCTGACTCCTCTGTGTATTGTCCATTGCTGAAAGAGAATCAAATAAAAGCACATCATTCTTAAAAAGTAATTTTAGATTAACCAAACAAGCTTAACAAATATTACTTTCTGAGTTGTACATTTATTTGTCAGTTGGGTCTTTTGGGGGGAGTTTCATAACTTGTTTCTGATTGGAGTAATTCAAGGTGTTCCAATTGCAACGGACCAATTGCCCTCAGTCTCCCCTGTAGGACTGTTATGATGGAACGTACAATTTATACTGATTTACTGTTACAACAGAGTGTGTATGTTAATGGATATCATATACAATATGCATTTGCGGAAGACCTGCAGTGTCGAAAGCAATCTAGTCACTCAAAGAACATCAAACTGTTATGGGCTAGCTCAACGGGCTAACGATTGGCTGAATAGAGAGACAGAATGACCTAATACAAGATCAGTTTACCGTTTCCTAAAATACATTATCTTTCAACAGTGTGCGGTAATATCTGATAATAGCAAATGTGATTATCATGCAACTGTAACTTTATTAAGAAATGATTTACTTTTATTAAGAAATGATTTTAAGTTATGGTCACATTTTGGATCTGGAAACCAGTAAAAGGCGTTGTCTGGATAGCTTTTTGTTGATGCTATTGAATCTTACTTCAACAAAGTAAGGGTTGGAAGGTGACACACGTAGGATCGTCTAAAACATGTGTCTACTGAATCCATTCAGCCGTTCGGATTCGTACCTAATCTTGTCTCAGCAAATTTGTCTCACAATTGATCTGAGCTTATGATTGTCTCCAGTTCACATCCCTAATGTTGCTATCAGGCATATGTTCTCTCCAGGAACTCTACTCAGATCTGATGGTCACTTTGTTCTCCTCTGTTCTTCTCTGACCATTGAAGTCCATGTACATAAAATATGGAGGTGTTATATACTCAGTGATAGGACAAGACCTCAGTACTCACTGATTAGATTCAACATATGAAAAAGTTATTTTCTTTCTTAAAAAATGTGCCTATTTTAAACTCCCAGGAAACACTTAGTTAAATGTATGGTGTATACACCACATTGCCTGATATTTGTAAGTATTTCAAATCATACAACATGCAGCAGCACTGAATAGAAAAACTTTCACTAAACTTGAACCTGTTACTACGAGGCTGGTGCCACACTGTCAAACTGTCACCAGGCATATACTGGGACACAGTGCCCTCCTTTGGCTAAAAGGTTAAATATATGACACAGAGTCAACAACACCCACTTACTTTCTGTGTGACAGATGAGAAACAAGCTGTACAATTATATATGAAAGCTGTTGAATGAAATCATGGTTTTAGATTACCCCCTCACTAGAATTCCTGTAGAACTTACAGTATCTCAAGAAAACTTTACAAGAGCTCTGTTCGATCGAACCCATGCCAACAACTTTAATCTATATTAAACTTAAAAATATGAGTTTTCTTAAATTTCACACAAAGAATATCAAACTATTATGGGCCAGCTCAAAGGCCTAACCCTAACTGTTGGCTAAATAGAGAGACAAAGTACCTAATACCAGAGTTGTGGACTCAAGTCACATGACACCAGTCACAAGTCACATGACTTGGATTTGAGTCTGACACCAGTCATAAGTCACATGACTTGGATTTGAGTCTGACACCAGTCACAAGTCACATGACTTGGATTTGAGTCTGACACCAGTCACAAATTTGATGACTTGAGACTCAACTTGATGGAAAATCAAATAACTTAAGACTTGACTTCGGGACTCTACTTTGACTTGACTTGAAATTTTCAAATTTTCTAATGTTTTGTCAATCATTTTGTGGCACAGAGTCTACCTGGATTACTCTCCACGCAGCCTGAGGGAGTGGCCGCAGCATCTCCCGTGCAAAAAAACCTGCAACAGATTGGCTAGTAAAATGCACATACGGGACACTGATTGGACCAGCAAACTGTCAATCAACATAGGTCGTGTGAGCTAGCGAACAGATTGCTGATTTGCTGTACATCTATAGGACCGGGAGAAGCACAAACAACACATTATAGGAAGAGAGGATTGCCATAATAAATAAATATGCAGTCCAAAAATTGTTTGGTGATCAAAAACGTGAACGTTTACTTTGCAAGCTCATCAGCAAATGGGAAAACAATTACTATCATAGGCCTACTGGTAATTTGGCATGCAACAGTTGCTTGAAATGTGTGCTGTAATATCTGATAATAGCAAATGTGCTTATCATGCAACTGTACTTTTAAGAAATTATGTTTCTTTTATTGTCATTTTTTAATAATATGTACTTTTATTAAGAAATTATTTTAAGTTATGGTCACATTTTGGACCTACAGTAAGGCCATTAAGTGGGTGAATACAAGCTTCACTGATGAAATTTAACTTCCTGTTATGTTAATGTTATAGAATACAGACATATTGTAGCGATCTGGCCTGCATACACTAGCCACTAAAGGGTGCAAGGGGATTGTGGGTAGTTGTTGTTCTATGATTAAAACGGTTGTGTTATGTCTTTACGTTTTAGTAGTTAAGCTAATGTTATGTGTTTCTGTTTCCTTAAGTTGTCTTAGTTCAGGTTATGGGGGTAGGGGGAATGTTAAAATGCATACCGTGACCGAGCTTTGCATGGCCGGAGTATGTCTTCATTGTTAATAAATGAAGGAGGATGAATAACATGTGACGTTCCTGGAGTTCTGCGGTGTATGGGGCACAGGAACTCTCTGGTAAATTAATCTCTGTCTCTTGCCATCTTCTGGCTGAGCTCGCCACAATATGATTGTTCAACCACGATTTGACCTTGAGAGAGGCTGGGCATAGAGTGCAGCCAAATCTGAACCGCTTCACCGTAGCATTCATCATCAGGGCGTTCCAAAACGAGAATACTACTTTAACTTGACAGTAGTACAACATTAAGCACAGTAAAGACTGTAGATTCCAAGACATACTATAAGGGGAAACAAAGTAAATGTTTAATGTATTACTGTTATGTATGAAATTGGGAGCTATACTACTTTGTAACATGTTTATATTGTATACTGTATTACTGTAGTGTTTACTGTACTGTATGCTATTTTGTTTTTGTAGAACTGAAGACGACCACCACGTGGTGGTAGAACGTGTCTATTTACAGACGAACAGGAGGCTGCCATAGTGCAAATGGTGAATTATGCCATAAGACTGCGGGAAATACAACATCAGATTATTGAAAACCCTGCCATCTTCCATAACATCAGAGTGAGTTTATCAACCTTAAGAAACATAATCTCCGGATGAGTCCCATTTGAAAGGAATTCCCAAAGAGTGAAGGATAAATGGTAGAATATAAGTAATGAACTAGTATTATACTCTAGAAATATTAGTAACGTACTAGTATTACACTCTAGAAACATTAGTAATGTACTAGTATAACACTCCAGAAACATTAGTAATGTACTAATATTATACTCTAGAAGCATTACTAATTTACTAGTATAACACTCTAGAAACATTAGTAATGTCGGATCCTGGCCAAACTGCTGGCCATCATGGACAATGTCACCCACCCTCTACATGCCATGGTTATAACTTAGAGGAGCACCTTCAGTCACAGTCTGATCCCACCACAGTGTGCCAGAGAGCGCTACGGGAGGTCCTTCCTGCCGGCGGCTATTAGACTATTTAATGCCTCACCGGGGTGCCGTGCCTTCGGCAACACAGACCTGGAACTGTTGGGGTGTTAGGACCTAGTTTAACAATTGTGCATCCATCCATGAGTAACTCTGGTCCGTAATCACTCATTCACTCAGGACTAATTTATTCATTCAGGTCTGTATATACTTACTCATGTACAGTTGTTATATCATATCACGTGCAATATTGCAAGTAATTCTTGGACTTAACTTACGTAGTCATTCACTCAGGAATGCATTTTAGTATCCTGTCAGTTGTATCTTTTTTTTTCATTGCTTTATTACCCTCACTCATATCATACGCATTTTTAACTATTGAAGTATTTCTCTGCCATCGACCTGTATAGTATAGTTAACCATGCACCATCTACCAATGTATAGTGTAAATAATCAGCCAACCACCCATACTATGCAATGTAATTTTATAGCTTTTTTAAAACTCCAACCTTTTCAAACTGACGCTCTACGTATCATGTATCGTGTATCTGTCTTTTGTGTATTTTCGTTCTTGCATTTTGCACCTGCCCAATGTTTTGTTGTAGCTGCTTGACAAAGAAATTTCCCCACGAGGATCAATAAAATATCTATCTATCTATCTATCTATCTATCTATCTATCTATCTATCTATCTATCTATCTATCTATCTATCTATCTATCTATCTACGCTCAAGAAAAATTTGTAATGTACTAGTATTACATTCTAGAAACATTAGTAATGTACTAGTATTACACTCTAGAAACATAAGAAATGTACTAGTATTACAATCTAGAAACATTAGTAATGTACTAGTATTACACTCTAGAAACATTAGTAATGTACTAGTATTACACTCTAGAAACATTAGTAATGTACTAGTATAACATTTTAGAAACATTAGTAATGTACTAGTATTACACTCTAGAAACATTAGTAATGTACTAGTATTACAATATAGAAACATTAGTAATGTACTAGTATAACATTTTAGAAACATTAGTAATGTACTAGTATTACACTCTAGAAACATAAGAAATGTACTAGTATTACAATCTAGAAACATTAGTAATGTACTAGTATTACACTCTAGAAACATTAGTAATGTACTAGTATTACAATATAGAAACATTAGTAATGTACTAGTATAACATTTTAGAAAAATTAGTAATGTACTAGTATTACACTTTAGAAACATTAGTAATGTACTAGTATAATATTCTAGAAACATTAGTCCTTTACTAGTATTATACTCTAGAAACATTAGTAATGTACTAGAGTTACACTCTAGAAACATTAGTAATGTACTAGTACAACACTCTAGATAAATAAGTAATTTACTAGTATTACACTCTAGAAACATTAGTAATGTACTAGTATAACACTCTATAAACATTAGTAATGTACTAGTATTACACTCTAGAAACATAAGTAATGTACTAGTATTACAATCTAGAAACATTAGTAATGTACTGGTATAACAGTCTAGAAACATTAGTAATGTACTAGTATTACACTCCAGAAACATTAGTAATGTACTAGTATTACAATCTAGAAACATTAGTAATGTCCTAGTATAACATTTTAGCAACATTAGTAATGTACTAGTATAATACTCTAGAAACATTAGTCCTTTACTAGTATTATACTCTAGAAACATTAGTAATGTACTAGAGTTACACTCTAGAAACATTAGTAATGTACTAGTACAACACTCTAGATAAATAAGTAATTTACTAGTATTACACTCTAGAAACATTAGTAATGTACTAGTATAACACTCTATAAACATTAGTAATGTACTAGTATTACACTCTAGAAACATAAGTAATGTACTAGTATTACAATCTAGAAACATTAGTAATGTACTGGTATAACAGTCTAGAAACATTAGTAATGTACTAGTATTACACTCCAGAAACATTAGTAATGTACTAGTATTACAATCTAGAAACATTAGTAATGTCCTAGTATAACATTTTAGCAACATTAGTAATGTACTAGTATAATACTCTAGAAACATTAGTCATTTACTAGTATTATACTCTAGAAACATTAGTAATGTACTAGAATTATACTCTAGAAACATTAGTAATGTACTAGTACAACACTCTAGATAAATAATTAATTTACTAGTATTACACTCTAGAAACATTAGTAACGTACTATTACCACACTATAGAAACTTTAGAAATTTTCTAGTATTATACTCTAGAAACATTAGTAATGTACTATTATCACCCTCTAGAAACATTAGTAATTTACTAGTATTATACTCTAGAAACATTTGGAATGTTCTAGTATTACACTCTAGAAACATTAGTAATGTGCTAGTTTTACACTCTAGAAACATTAGTAATGTACTAGTATTACACTCTAGAAATATTAGTAATGTACTAGTATTACACTCTAGAAACATTAATAATGTACTAGTATTACACTCTAAACATAAGTAATGTACTAGTATTACACTCTAAACATTAGTAATGTACTAGTATTACACTCTAAACATTAGTAATGTACTAGTATTACACTCTAAACATTAGTAATGTACTAGTATTACACTCTAAACATTAGTAATGTACTAGTATTACACTCTAAACATTAGTAATGTACTAGTATTACACTCTAGAAACATTAGTAATGTACTAGTATTACACTCTATAAACATTAGTAATGTACTAGTATAACATTTTAGAAACATTAGTAATGTACTAGTATAACATTTTAGAAAAATTAGTAATGTACTAGTATTACAATATAGAAACATTAGTAATGTACTAGTATAACATTTTAGAAAAATTAGTAATGTACTAGTATTACACTTTAGAAACATTAGTAATGTACTAGTATAATATTCTAGAAACATTAGTCATTTACTAGTATTATACTCTAGAAACATTAGTAATGTACTAGAGTTACACTCTAGAAACATTAGTAATGTACTAGTACAACACTCTAGATAAATAAGTAATTTACTAGTATTACACTCTAGAAACATTAGTAATGTACTAGTATAACACTCTATAAACATTAGTAATGTACTAGTATTACACTCTAGAAACATTAGTATTGTACTAGTATTACACTCTAGAAACATAAGTAATGTACTAGTATTACAATCTAGAAACATTAGTAATGTACTGGTATAACAGTCTAGAAACATTAGTAATGTACTAGTATTACACTCTAGAAACATTAGTAATGTACTAGTATTACAATCTAGAAACATTAGTAATGTCCTAGTATAACATTTTAGAAAAATTAGTAATGTACTAGTATTACACTCTAGAAACATTAGTAATGTACTAGTATAATACTCTAGAAACATTAGTCATTTACTAGTATTATACTCTAGAAACAGTAGTAATGTACTAGAATTACACTCTAGAAACATTAGTAATGTACTAGTACAACACTCTAGATAAATAATTAATTTACTAGTATTACACTCTAGAAACATTAGTAACGTACTACTATCACACTCTAGAAACATTAGTAACGTACTATTACCACACTATAGAAACATTAGACATTTTCTAGTATTATACTCTAGAAACATTAGTAATGTACTATTATCACCCTCTAGAAACATTAGTAATTTACTAGTATTATACTCTAGAAACATTTGGAATGTTCTAGTATTACACTCTAGAAACATTAGTAATGTGCTAGTTTTACACTCTAGAAACATTAGTAATGTACTAGTATTACACTCTAGAAATATTAGTAATGTACTAGTATTACACTCTAGAAACATTAATAATGTACTAGTATTACAATCTAGAAACATTAGTAATGTACTAGTATTACACTCTAAACATTAGTAATGTACTAGTATTACACTCTAGAAACATTAGTAATGTACTAGTATAACACTCTATAAACATTAGTAATGTACTAGTATTACACTCTAGAAACATTAGTATTGTACTAGTATTACACTCTAGAAACATAAGTAATGTACTAGTATTACAATCTAGAAACATTAGTAATGTACTGGTATAACAGTCTAGAAACATTAGTAATGTACTAGTATTACACTCTAGAAACATTAGTAATGTACTAGTATTACAATCTAGAAACATTAGTAATGTCCTAGTATAACATTTTAGAAAAATTAGTAATGTACTAGTATTACACTCTAGAAACATTAGTAATGTACTAGTATAATACTCTAGAAACATTAGTCATTTACTAGTATTATACTCTAGAAACAGTAGTAATGTACTAGAATTACACTCTAGAAACATTAGTAATGTACTAGTACAACACTCTAGATAAATAATTAATTTACTAGTATTACACTCTAGAAACATTAGTAACGTACTACTATCACACTCTAGAAACATTAGTAATGTACTATTACCACACTATAGAAACATTAGACATTTTCTAGTATTATACTCTAGAAACATTAGTAATGTACTATTATCACCCTCTAGAAACATTAGTAATTTACTAGTATTATACTCTAGAAACATTTGGAATGTTCTAGTATTACACTCTAGAAACATTAGTAATGTGCTAGTTTTACACTCTAGAAACATTAGTAATGTACTAGTATTACACTCTAGAAATATTAGTAATGTACTAGTATTACACTCTAGAAACATTAATAATGTACTAGTATTACAATCTAGAAACATTAGTAATGTACTAGTATTACACTCTAAACATTAGTAATGTACTAGTATTACACTCTAGAAACATTAGTAATGTACTAGTATTACACTCTAGAAACATTAGTAATTTACTGGTATTACACTCTAGAAACATTAGTAATGTTCTAGTATTACACTCTAGAAACATTAGTAATGTACCAGCATTACACTCTAGAAACATTAGTAATATACTTGTATTACACTCTAGAAACATTAGTATTGTACTTGTATTACACTCTAGAAACATTAGTAATGAGCATATTATTTTACCCATTGGTCAAAAGATGCGATTTGGATTGGACTGCACTCGTTCCCAAATGCAAGCCCCACTTTCCCTTGTGCGCTCCTAAATTTGGCTAACTTTGACTTGCCCCAAGTCCATAAGGCTGTAAATGCTATCTTGTAAATGCTAATCCTACCCTTATTGCTAGCAAGTGCCTCAGTTATCTGAGGCACTAAGTTATTTTCCTTCAGTTTGAACATTTATTTCAAGTTTGTCTTTTTTCTGTTCCCGGCCCCTTCTTGGGACACACTCTTTACACGCCACTTCGATACAAAGTGATTTTCGTGGCAGGTTAGCATTTTCGCTAACCCTAACCCTTTTCATAACCTTAACCTCAGTTTCCTAACCTGCTACGTTAATTATCCTAACCTGCTGTGTAAGTTATCCTAACACAATGCCACAGACATCATATTGAAAATGAATACTAGTTTGATGGATTAGAGCCTGTGAATGTTATGTGATGCTATGGGTAAGTCTGCTTCTATACGTTTATATAGCCTTCAGCATAAATTATATAATTGGCCAGATTTAATTGGCACCCCTGCTTGTTGAGGCAATGGAATATTTGGCCAGTTATAATTGGCACCCCTGCTTGTTGAGGCAATGGTTTTTCCCAGGTTGTAGCCTATGCAGAGTCGGCAGAAAACGCTAACTTCCGTTTCCCCTGAAAAACGGTGGGAACTCCGCTCAGGCGTCTTTCCGTGTCTGCTACGTTATATTACCCAGCTAGTGGCTCCCGGGTGGTGCAGTGGTCTAAGGCACTGCATCTCAGTGCTAGAGGCGTCACTACAGACCCTGGATTGATTCCAGGCTGTATCACAACCAGCTGTGATTGGGAGTCCAATTGGGCAATGTACAATTGGCCCAGTGTTGCTAGGGTTTGGCTGGGGTAGGCCATCACTGTAAATAAGAATTTGTTCTTAACTGACTTGCCTAGTTAAATAAAGGTTAAATAAAAATAGTGTCTCAAGGTAGACCCTATTTCTACCTGGCTTTACCAGTGTTCTGTGCTCTGATGGGGAGAGTATACGTGTTTGTAGGCTGTACATTTGTCTGACAGTATACCATTTCCTAGGCCAGGAAATATCCTGGATTGTGTTTTGTTTGAGTTTGATTTCTTTGGGGCCTTTTGATTTTTCATCGTTTGTTTGTTTTTGAAAGTCCTTTTTGCCTATTTTGCCGACATTACAGTTTTTTACAATCACTTTGTTACTTTTTTCATTTTTCACAACTCTAGACACAAAACTCACAACCAATGATCAAAATGCACAAAACTCTAATCCTTTTCTCAATTGCTTGGATACAATACACATAAAACTTAGATCATTTGTTCATTCAACAAAAATCACCTGTTCAATATGACACAACTTAACATCAAAGTACTACTATTTCAAAAGGCAATTCACACATTACATTTCAAATGAGTGTCTATTCATTTCCTTACAATGATCTAACTATCAATTGATACAACTGCTCAAAATGATAAGTAACTGTTGCATTACTCTTAATGCATAGTTGTATGGAAACAGACAAACAATCTTCCATGTTTACAGTAAATCATGAAAGTTTCAAGATAACGAGATTCACTCAATTAGACTACAATATCCATGGATGTAGCCTAATATTTTATCATAATGCTTCATCAGACACTGTGTCTATGGTCCCAAATACTGTACCACCTTTTCAGACTATTTACAGTATTGACAGTACTGCACTGTATAGATGCAGGCCCTTGTAATTGCTTGTCCAATTCTGCCAACTCGTTACTGATGATTGAGTGCACATTGTGGAATGAGTATATAAAGAGTTGATTGGGATCCAATTGCAAGTGCATAGTGATACGTAACATGGAGCCAGCAGGTGATCAAGGTCACAATGGAGGTCAAGCAGTGGTGGGAGGAAGACGAGGAAGACGTGTCGGTCAAAGGAATGGCAGGGGACAGGCACCCCTTCTGAGAGGTGGTCGTGGGCCTCGTTTGAGAGGTGTGGGGGAACGTGGTAGAGGACAGGCACCCCTTCTGAGAGGTGGTCGTGGATCTCGTTTGAGAGGTGTGGGGGAACGTTGTAGAGGACAAGGCCACGGACCAAGACAGCGGCAGCAACAGCATAGAGTGTCCAATGAAATTCGGGCAATAGTTGTAGACCATGTCATAAATCATGGCATGACAATGACTACAATGATACAACCAAACCTCAGGTCAACCGTGGCCTCAATAATCAGAACTTTCCGCAATGAGAACCGGTAAGTTATCAGCATGCACTAAACATTATGCTACTCTCAATTGTCAAATGACTGCATACCAATGTGTATCACAGAATAGGTGATGTGACCAAGTGTCTTCTTACTCTAATGTTCCCTGTAGAATTGTGACCAGAGGCAAAATTCTAACTGACCAACAAGAGCAGGCTGTGGTCGATTTGGTTCGGGACAGAAATGATATTCGCCTTACAGAAATTCGCCAGCATATCTTGGACAATGAAGACATGTTCAACAATGTGGGATCCATAAGTTTGCCGACTATTGCACGCATACTGAAAAGGCACCAGGTATCTATAAAACAACTATACAGTGTGCCTTTCGAAAGAAATGCAGACAGAGTGAAGCAAATGAGGACTGAGTATGTTCAGGTAAGTTCAGTTTCAAGATGGCTGTTTTAAAACATTCCCAAAAATTCTACATTGTACAGTAATCTCTAAATCAATTTCCAAAATGTATTTTTAGAGGGTGATGGAGCTGGATGCTGATGACGACCATCACAAATTCATATATTTGGATGAGGCAGGTTTTAATCTGGCCAAGACAAGGAGGAGAGGTCGGAATTTCATTGGCCAGCGGGCAACCATCCAAGTACCTGGACAACATGGGGCCAACATTACCATGTGTGCGGCTATATCAGAAGATGGTGTGGTGGGACGCAGACCTCATATTGGACCATATAATGCAGCTCTCCTTGTCACCTTTCTTGATGAGCTCGATCAGGTTTGTAGAGCTGAAGGTGTGACCTATGTCATTGTGTGGGACAATGTCAGGTTCCACCATGCTCATGTGGTGCAAGCATGGTTTCAGGCCCATGCACAATTTACCACCCTGTATTTAACCCCATACTCTCCCTTCCTTAACCCGATTGAGGAATCTTTCTCCGGATGGAGATGGAAGGTTCATGATAGGCACCCTCATGAACAAGTCACTCTTCTCCAGGCTATGGATGACGCCTGCAATGACATCACAGCAGACCAGTGTCAGGCCTGGATTCGCCATGCCCAAAGGTTTTTTCCAAGATGTTTGGCTAATGAAAACATCCATTGTGATGTAGATGAGAACCTGTGGCCAAATCCACAACACAGAGTTGATGACAATGTAGAAGTACAGTAATAACTCCTGTTTTGTTTCTTACAGTACAAGCAAGCAAGTTGAGGAACACTGCATTTGATGTTTTACAGTACTGTCTTTTCTTTTCTATTTCATAGCTAATTATTTTTGCTTTGATTCAAATAAACCTGTGTTGTGATTGTACTGTAGTGTTTTGCATCAATATATTACAAACTTTGTTCAATGATTCCACTGTGTCTGTAGTATTCTCTCTACTACTGCAGTACTTTTACAGAGATGTATTTACTGTAGATGTAGTACCATAATGAAACCTGTATCACCTATTTTGTTCTACAATATTTAATGATTGTACGAACAATGACACAGTGAAACTATCGGTTGCTTGTGTGTGGGTGATCTATAGTTATGTTTCAATGGTATTTCACAGTAAATTTGTTTTTTGAACCAATGATTGTGCAAGTGCAAGATTTCTTTAAAGATGTGAATGCACAATGCAATGTTTTGAACATTAGACAGCCTGTGTTACAAGTGATAACCGTTTTGAGTTTTGTGTCTAGAGTTTTGAAAAATGACATCAAGGTTCTGAAAATAGTATTATACAGCGGGTGAAATAAGTATTGAACACGTCACCATTTTTCTCGGTAAATATATTTCCAAAGGTGCTATTGACGTGACATTTTCACCAGATGTTGGTAACAACCCAAGTAATCCATACACAAAGAAACCATAATGTGTGATAATTTGAAATGACACAGGGAAAAAGTATTGAACACACTTACTGATATTTATTTAATACTTTGTACAAAAGCCTTTGTTGGTAACAGCTTCAAGACGCCTCCTGTATGGAGAAACTAGTCGCATGCATTGCTCTGGTGTGATTTTGGCCCATTCTTCCACACAAACAGTCTTCAAATCTTGAAGGTTCCGTGGGCCTCTTCCATGAATCTTGATCTTCAGTTCTTTCCATAGATTTTCAATGGGATTTAAGTCAGGTGATTGGCTGGGCCATTCTAGCAGCTTTATTTTCTTTATTTGAAACCAATTGAGAGTTTCCTTGGCTGTGTGTTTGGGATCATTGTCTTGCTGAAATGTCCACCCTCGTCTCATCTTCATCATCCTGGTAGATGGCAGCAGATTTTTGTCAAGAATGTCTCTGTAAATTTTCCCATTCATCCTTCCTTCAATTATGTGAAGTTTGCCAGTACCATTTGCTGAAAAGCAGCCCCACACCATGATGTTCCCACCTCCTCCGAACATGGTGTGTATTATGACATCCAAACAGTTAAATTTTGCTCTCATCTGACCACACTATATTCTCACAGTATTTCACTGGCTTTTCCAAATGTTGTGCAGTAAACTTTAAACGAGCTTCAACATGCTTTTTTTTCAGGAATGGAGTCTTGCGTGGTGAGCGTTGTCAGGCTCTGGCCATAGGGAGTACCTTTTGGCCATGGTCAGAGCCTGACAGATCTAGATATTCTAAATCTATGTGTTTTTCGTTTCGTGTTGAATCCCCAATTGGAGACAGCTGCGAGACGTTGTCTCTGATTGGGGATTCTATTTAAGTTGCTCTACCTCACACGTTTGTGTGGGTCATTGTTTTGAAGTCATCGTTCAAGTAAGTGTGTATCTTCTCCGTGTATGGTAATCTTTGTTATTTTGTAGAGTTCTGACTTAGTATAGTTTATTTGTGAATAAATACAATGTCGAACTATGATTACGCTTCGCCTTCGGTCTGTCTCTACACACGATCGTGACAAGCATGCATGCAGGCCATGGCGATGGAGTGCATTACTTACTGTTTTCTTTGAGACAACAGTACCTGCTAATTGCAGGTCTTTTCGAAGCTCTCCACAAGTGGTCCTTGGCTCTTGGACAACTCTTCTGATTATTCTTTTCACTCCTCTGTCAGAAATCTTGCGAGGAGCACCTGGTCGAGGCAAATTTATGGTGAAATGATTGTCTTTCCACTTCCGTATTATGGCCCCAACGGTGCTCACTGGAACATTCAGAAGCTTAGAAATGTGCCTATAACCAATGCCATCATTATGTTTTGCAACAATTAGGTTTGTGAAGGTCTTGAGACAGCTCTTTGCTTTTACCCATCGCCGTGTCTTGTGTGACACCTTGGCAATGAGACCTTTTTGTAGGCCATCAGTTGGGACTGAACCAGCTGATATTAATTTGCACTGACAGGGGGCTGGATTGCTTTTTATTTACTGATAGTTTTCAGCTGTTGTCTTGGCTTTCCATGCCTTTTTTGCACCTCCCTTTCTTCATGTGTTCAATACTTTTTCCCTGTGTCATTTCACATGATTACACAACTTAATTTTTGAACGTATTTGTTTTGATTTCTTTGTATGTATGGATTACTTGGGTTGTTACCAGCATCTGGTGAAGATTTCATTTCAATAGCACCTTTGGAAATATATTTATTTAAAATGGTGACGTGTTCAATACTTACTTCACCTGTATATCCTAACCACTGCTACCATCACCATCCTTATTTTGTGAATGAAACCACACATTTTAGCATCATTTTCCTCCTGCCTGCTGCATCATGTCCTTTAGCCAATATAAAATCTAAAGACTATCGTCATTAGCTAATTAATTTAATTGGCTTGTGATAGCTATTGATAGGCGTGCGATGCTCCTGTTTATCTGTAATCAGAACATTTTCGAATGGTCGAAAAAAACGGTATCTTCTAACCTCCCATTACTAGTTGCAGGTGGAACGTTGGAATTAAGAAAATGCTCAATTTTATTCACCACCATTTCATTTGTTCACCGCTTCCTCATTCACTTGGCAGTCATAAGGAGTGTGTGTGTGTGTGTGTATTTGTGTGTGTGTGTTTGTGTGTGCACGCCTGCATGTGTGTGTATATTTAGCTGTTGCCTGAGAGACTAAGCTTTAATAAATCTGTCTGGATGTCTGTTGGGCAGGACATGATAAAACACCTGATGTCTCATCACTGAATACCACTTAAATATTCACTCTAGTGGACAGCTTGCTGGTTCCGTAAGCAATAAGCATAATGCCTCCAAATGAAATGAACAGAAAAAAAACTACAATTCAATAAGTTCAGCTGAGGCTGATGTGCCACTCAGACACTCACAAAAAACACTTTCTCACACATTTTTTTCCCGACACTTTGCCCGGCTGCCACTCAGTAGCTGAGTAGTAGATGCCATTTAAGATGAGCATATTGGCTGACTGTCACTCATATTCCATTCACCCAGCTCAATGTGACATCGATAGGTTTAGGCTATTTCACCATACTCACATTTTCCCTATACCCATCATGAGGTTGCTACAACAGGTCGAGAGAAAAAATGGTAGTAATCCAAACAGTGACACGTTCAATATCGCCTTGCACACGATTGCCTGCATCTAGCTGATCTAGGGCGTAATCATTAGTCCAACAGTTGCAAACGAGAGGTATGTTTATCCCTGATTCGTTCCGTTTGCTTACGCTTAAGAAACATTTTTCAACAGAATCGGCAAAATGAGTACACCCCTGATCACCGCAAACACAGTTCACTTTCATAGCAGCCACATACAAACAACATGATCAATTGCTCGTTGTATAATTCCTACTAGCATCTACGCTCTCCTCCTCTCACCTTTTCCCTTCGCTTGTGGACTTCTGTGCACAATACAACGGCTGTCTGTGACCGGGCGAGAAACCCTTTCCAAGCCAAACCTTCATAGCATAATCGCTAAATGCTACACACAGCATACATTTCTGTCACCTAACGTCAATAAATCTGGTACAATCATGCAGTACAGTGTACTGCATGCAGTTTAGCAGTTACACCGGTGGGCCTTGTGGCAATAAATTAATAAAACAAAAAGCTTACCTTGACTAGCTGGCTAAGATAGCCTTAGCCAGCTAGCTAACATAGCATCCCTCTTTGTTTGAGCCAAGTGTTTGAGTAGGCTAAACTAGCTAGATGCATTCGCTAGTTTGGTAAGTGAAAGTAAAGAAATATATACTACAAAATATCTCTCTCTCTCTCTCTCTCTTCCTTCTCCTCCATTTTTCAAGAAATGTATTTTTTCAAAACTGTTCAACTTTTGTCTTTCTCTTTGAGGCAACTATGAACTGCAGTGTATGAACTGCAGTGCTAGCTAGCTGTAGCTTATGCTGTCAATACTAGATTCTTTCTCTGATCCTTTGATTGGGTGAACAACATGTCAGTTCATACTGCAAGACCTCTGATAGGTTGGAGGATGTCCCACGGAAGTTGTCATAATTACTGTGTAATTACAGGTTTTGCATGGAAGTCAATGTACACAGAGGAGGACGGAAACTAGCTGTCCTCCGGCTACAGCATGGTGCTACCCCAGAGAGTGCTGTTGAGGCTATTGTAGGTCTTCATTGCAAAACAATGTGTTTAAATCAATTATTTGGTGACGTTAACTTATTTTGTTTTATCTAAAAACTTTTTTTGTTTCACTATTCTTTTCTTTCTGAAATTCACTGAGGAGCATGTTGCTCCCCTTCCTCCTCTACGTAACCTCGACAGCTGCTACTACTCTTGCTCAACTAAAAAGGTTATCTGTCTAATCTACATTTTTCTACAAGTCACTCTAACAAAACAATTCTGAGGTAAGTTGATATAATATTTCATCATTTAGAACAAGTGATATATACTGTATGATCTAATTAAGTTAGATCTATAAATGTTTTACATATACCAACATTTCTGTGGCCACTTATTTGCCTTCATAGTTCATTTGCTCACCATCATCCACATGCCTAATTTTGATGAAACTTAGCTTTTTTGTGTCAGCAATTGGACATTACCCTATTAATGCTTCTCCCTAGCATACTGCATATATTACATATATTTTACATTTGAGATTCTTCAAATAGCCACCCTTTGCCTTGATGACAGCTTTGCACACTCTTGGCATTCTCTCAACCAGCTTCACCTGGAATGCTTTTCGAACAGTCTTGAAGGAGTTCCCACATATGCTGAGCACTTGTTGGCTGCTTTTCTTCACTCTGCGGTCCAACTCATCCCAAACCATCTCAATTGGGTTGAGGTCGAGGGATTGTGGAGGCCAGGTCATCTGATGCAGCACTCCATCACTCTCCTTCTTGGTCAAATAGCCCTTTTTAAAAAATGTATTTAACTAAGCAAGTCAGTTAAGAACAAATTCTTATTTACAATGACGGCCTACCCCGGCCTCCCCTAACCCGGACAATGCTGAGCCAATTGTGTGCCGCCCTATGGAACTCCCGATCACGGCCAGTTGTGATACAGCCCGGGATCGAACCAGGATCTGCAATGACGCCTCTAGCACTAAGATGCAATGCTTTAGACTGCTGTGCCATTCGGAGGCCAGCCTGGAGGTGTGTTTGGTCATTGTCCTGTTGAAAAACAAAGGATAGTCCCACTAAGCCCAAACCAGTTGGGATGACGTATCGCTGCAGACTACTGTGGTAGCCATGTTGTTTAACTGTGCCTTGAATTCTAAATAAATCACAGACAGTGTCACCAGCAAAGCACCCCCACACATGCAGAGATCATCCGTTCACCCACACCGCGTCTCACAAAGACACAGCGGTTGGACCAAAGGACACAGGTCCACCTGTCTAAAGTCCATTGCTCGTGTTTCTTGGCCCAAGCAAGTCTCTTCTTATTATTATTGGTGTCCTTTAGTAGTGGTTTATTTGCAGCAATTCAAACATGAAGGCCTGATTCAAACAGTCTCCTCTGAACAGTTGATGTTTTTATTTTATTGATTTATTACCTTTATTTAAATTAAGTCAGTTATCTACACCGGCCTCCCTTAACGCTGGGCCAAATTGTGCACCGCCCTATGGGACTCCTGATCACGGCCGGTTGTGATACAGCCCGGGATCAAACCAGGGTCTGTAGTGGCACGTCTAGCACTGAAATGCAGTGTTTTAGATCGCTGCGCCACTCGGGAGCCCATGTTGAGATGTGTCTATTTCTTGAACTCCTTGAAGCATTTATTTGGCCTGTAATTTCTGAGGCTGGTAACTCTAATGAACTTATCCTCTGCAGCAGAGGTAACTCTGGGTCTTCCTTTCCTGTTGCGGTCCTCATGAAAGCCAGTTTCATCATTGCACTTGATGGTTTTTGCGACTGCACTTGAAGAAACGTTCAAAGTTCTTGAAATGTTCCGTATTGACTGACCTTCATGCCTTAAAGTAATGATGGACTGTCGTTTCTCTTTGCTTATTTGAGCTGTTCTTGCCATAATATGGACTTGGTCTTTTACCAAATAGAGCTAACTTCTATCTTCTCCTTTGCCAAGATAATCCATCCACCTGACAGGTATGCTATATCAAGAAGCTGATTAAACAGCATGATTATTACACAAGTGCACCTTGTGTAATAATCACAGCTCTCCAAGCAGGTCGTAAGGAAGACCCAGGCCATATTGGCCTGCACTGACCATCCCCTGAAAGGGGAGTTTGAGCTCTTGCCTTCAGGTAGGAGGTATACAGTTCCTAACCACAGAACGAAAAGACTTAAGGACTCTTTTGTTTGTATTGCTATTGGGAGGCTAAATTTGCATAAATGAATTCCACTAAGCATTTTGTATTGAGAAATTTATTCTCCTGGGTTTCAACATGAAGTGATCCTTGTACTGTATTGTATTGTACTGTTGTCTCTGTGTCCTGTCGGGTATGCTGTTTTTTATGTAGTATTTATGATGGTTTGAATGTGTTTTAATACCTGTCTGCAACCAAATTTCCCCTAGTGGGATAAATAAATTGACTTGACTTGACTTGACTTATGCTGGGGACAATAAAAGGCCACTCTAAAATGTGCAGTTTTCTCACACAACATAATGCCACAGATGTCTCAAGTTTTGAGGGAGCGTGCAATTGGCATGCTGACTGCAGGAATGTCCACCAGAGCTGTTGCCAGATAATGTAATGTCATTTCTCTACAATAAGCTGCCTCCAACATCATTTTAGAGAATTTGGCTGTACGTCCAACTGGCCTCACAACCGCAGACCACGTGTAACCCCGCAAGCCCAGGACCTCCACATCTGTCTTCTTCACCGGTGCGATCGTATGAGACCAACCACCCGGACAGCTGATGAAACTGAAGAGTATTTCTGTATATAATACATCCCTTTTGTGGGGAAAAACTCTGATTGGCTGGGCCTGGCTCCCCAGGCAGAGGCGCAGCCAGGCCCACCCAATTAGAGGCAGCTGCCCTGCATTGTCTCTAATTGGGGATCCTACTTAAGATGTTGAGTTTCCCACCTGTGTGTTGGTTACTATTATTGCTTGTCGCACAACAGTTCATGGTTGCTGCGGTTCCTTTTATTGTGTTTTGTTATTCTGACAATAAAGCATGTTGATGTACTACAGCGCTGCGCCTTGGGTCCTTCCTACCAACAACCGTGACACCTGCCCATTCATATGAAATCCATAGATTAGGGCATAATAAGTTTATGTCAATTGACTGATTTCCTTATATGAAATGTAACTTGTTGTTGCATGATGCGTTTATATTTTTGTTCAGTATATATTGCTTGGGAAAGATGCATGTCATCTACATGTTGTAGATTTTGTAGGAAGCGCTATGCTTTAGTTTGTGAAAGCCTGAGGGTTGGATCAGAAAGTAATGTTTAGAAGGTTAAAAAAACAAAACAATAGTGGACGTCGTATTTTGAAAAAACTGAAGAATCAAGTGAAAATGTCAAAGTAAAATGTTGATGTGATTGTGATTACATCCTTCTCCACAAGACAACAAAAGTGATCAATTGATCAAACAAAGGATATATATATATATATATATATATAGAAACTCTTCATTGATGATGAAGTTAAAGTGAAAAGGCTACGAGTCTGTCTGTCAAGCTAATAAACTGTGTCACATTGTGCAGCTAAGGGCATTAACCTGGGTCCCACTCTCTCTCTCTCTCTCTCTCTCTCTCTCTTTCTGAGTTTCCACATCATTGATCATTTCCCCCTTCACTTCAGGCATATCATAGGGCATAGCCTACGTAGGAGTGAATGTTTTGCTCTCACCAAGCAGATGACATCTATACAACTGATTAAGCAAAGCAAGATGCTCAGGAGGAGATGCACCAAGCAATTTCATATTCTATCTACAATGCCCATTCTACCCAACTATGGGCCCAGACTGAGTCTGTATTTTACACTGTTTTTTCGGGGCCTCTGACTCACGACTGTCATCACTAAGGTGTCCTAACAAGAAAGTTATTGCAACTTTTACTAACAATAACAGGTTTAAAGGTGCTTCACAACCACCATAAATTTGTCAAAGATACCGCCAACTCAATGATTGGTTGAGAGTTGGTAAGAAGACATGTGAATGTAATGGATTGTGTTTGGACATTGCGGTCCAACAGAGAGTTGTACTTTTGACCCAATGTATCCAGACTAGCCAGGTCCATCAACTAAGTGAGTTCAATCAATGGTGTGTGCCCTTGCTTAAATTCTTTCCACTCGCAACCACATCTCTAAAACCCAACCACACATTGACATTTCATGACTTTGGGTTTGTATTTGTCCAAAGAGGTCCTACAAACAAATAAAAGAGAAGCATAACTCTGTACCCACTGTATATTGCCTTGCTACTCGCTACTGTTATTTTTAGTGTCATTTTACTGATTTTATTTTTTACTTATCTATTGTTTACCTAACACTTATTTTTCTTAACTGCATTGTTGCTTAGGGCTAGTAAGTAAGTATTTCACGGTAACGGTCTACACCTGTATTCGACGCATGTGAAAAATGAAATGTGATTTGATTTGATTTGACGAAATTCAGGGTAGCTCTGAAATAGTGTTAAAGAGTAGAGTCTGGCTTGCTAGATTAGATCTGCTGATTTAAATCATTGAATGTAGATGTAAAAATGCTGTTCGTAAAAATGCTGTTCATTTGGTATTAAAGCATCAAATTCTAGTGACAAGTTGAGTTCATTAGAGAGTTGTCCTCTTGACCTATTCAATCATTTCCTGCAGTCAAATTACCTAGTAGCCTCGTGGATGGAATGTTACTCATATTTTTCAGAATTTCATAATGTTGTTATCCCTCAGTCTTTATCCCTCACACATTTAAACTTTATACAGGCGTCGTCTTGTTTTTGAAGCCCATAACCATGTGTGTGAAGTGTATAGTTTTGTTTCAAAGTAGATTTGTTTTTTCCTCCATGAAGTAATCCAACGATGTATACGCCACCATCTCGTTGTTCGCCGCTTCCTCATTCACCTGGCGGTAACCAGGAGTGTGTGTGGGTGTGTCTGCCTTTCTGTCTGTGTCTGAATGTATGTGTGAGTCAAGTCAAATCAAAGTTTATTTGTCACGTACGCCGAATACAACAGGTGTAGACCTTACAGTGAAATGCTTACTTAACCAACAGTGCAGTTTAAGTAAAAAATAAGTATTATGCAAACAAGAGAGGTAAAAAAATTAAAAACAGTAAAGTGACAGTAAGAAATATATATATATATACAGGTGGTATATACAGGTGGTACCGGTACAGAGTCAATGTGCAGGGGTACCGGTTAGTCTGGCTAATTTAGGTAATATGTACATGCAGGTATAGTTGAAGTGACTATGCATAGATGATAAACAGAAAGTAGCAGCAGGGTGAAGAAGAGGGACCTAGACTTCGGTACCGCTTGCCATGCGGTAGCAGAGAGAACAGTCTGGGGTGGCTGGAGTCTTTGACACCGCCTGGTATAGAGGTCCTGGATCGCAGGAAGCTTGACCCCAGTGATGTACTGGGCTATACGCACTCTGTAGTGCCTAGCAGTCGGAGGCCGAGCAGTTGCCGTACCAGGCAGTGATGCAGCCAGTCAGGATGCTCTCGATGTTGCAGCTGTAGAACCTTTTCAGGATCTGAGGACCCATGCCAAATCTTTTCAGTCTCCTGAGAGAGTATAGGCTTTGTCGTGCCCTCTTCGTGACTGTCTTGGACCATTCTAGTTTGTTGGTGATGTGGACACCAAGGGACTGATGAGAATGGGGGCGTGCTCTGTCCTCCTTTTCCTGTAGTCCACAATCATCTCCTTTGAATTGATTACGTTGAGGGAGAGGTTGTTATCCTGACACCACACGGCCAGGTCTCTGAGTGAGTGTGGGTGTGTGGTTGAGAGTTCAAACAAATTTCAGTTTCTCTGCTAAAGCACAGCAGGACTGTCTGCCATATGTGCTACTTCCTACCCTAGTTGTTACCGTGGTTTCTGAATAATACACCATGATTTACAAGAACAACCAATAACGAGACACAGTGTCCTCTTGTCTTGAGGCCATGAGGACAAACATGTTTTAATAATGCAATGTTTATATATTGCTTTAATGATAATACATGTTCCTTCCTGAAGAGCGCGAGTGATGGTCTTTTATTGTGTAATAGGTTAGGTTCAGGTTTATTCAGGTTAGCAGGGTCACTGTGGGGTCGGGTGTATACATTTGCATTGATTAGTTCCATTAGTATAGTTAATGGAAGAACGGGTTTGGTTGTACAGTACAGGATTGAACCATTTTACAAGCACTTTAAATGAATGCATTGCTTAAATATGAGGTCCATAGAATGTTTTACTTTGAAATGTAGCAATTGGCATTTCACTCTGCACTGTTTTGCATGTGAGTAGCCTTATTTAATTTAAAAGCTTATATTGGTTATCATATTAATTGTTATCATCCTTCCTATCTGTCCAATGTTGAGCTGTATAGTTAGTTAGAATGACATCAACTACAATAATTAACTTCATTTTCTTTCATATTTTCTTTATAGAGTAAATACTCTATTATTCTGTTCAATTATTATACAGACTCTTTAATAGAACAGTCCAATGCGTACACAATACAGTGGGGAGAACAAGTATTTGATGCACTGCCGATTTTGCAGGTTTTCCTACTTACAAAACATGTAGAGGTCTGTAATTTTTATCATAGGTACACTTCAACTGTGAGAGATGGAATCTAAAACAAAAATCCAGAAAATCACATTGTATGATTTTTAAATAATTAATTTGCATTTTATTGCATGACATAAGTATTTGATCACCTACCAACCAGTAAGAATTCCGTCTCTCACAGACCTGTTAGTTTTTCTTTAAGAAGCACTCCTGTTCTCCACTCATTACCTGTATTAACTGCACTTGTTTGAACTCGTTACCTGTATAAAATACACCTGTCCACACACTCAATCAAACAGACTCCAACCTCTCCACAATGGCCAAGACCAGAGAGCTGTGTAAGGACATCAGGGATAAAATTGTAGACTTGCACAAGGCTGGGGTGGGCTACAGGACAATAGGCAAGCACCTTGGTGAGAAGGCAACAACTGTTGGCGCAATTATTAGAAAATGGAAGAAGTTCAAGATGACGGTCAATCTCCCTCGGTCTGGGGCACCATGCAAGATCTCACCTCGTGGGGCATCAATGATCATGAGGAAGGTGAGGGATCATCCCAGAACTACACGGCAGGACCTGGTCAATGACCTGAAGAGAGCTGGGACCACAGTCTCAAAGAAAACCATTAGTAACACACTACGCCGTCATGGATTAAAATCCTGCAGCGCACGCAAGGTCCCCCTGCTCAAGCCAGCGCATGTCCAGGCCCGTCTGAAGTTTGCCAATGACCATCTGGATGATCCAGAGGAGGAATGGGAGAAGGTCATGTGGTCTGATGAGACAAAAATAGAGCTTTTTGGTCTAAACTCCACTTGCCGTGTTTGGAGGAAGAAGAAGGATGAGTACAACCCCAAGAACACCATCCCAACCGTGAAGCATGGAGGTGAAAACATCATTCTTTGGGGATGCTTTTCTGCAAAGGGGACAGGACGACTGCACCGTATTGAGGGGAGGATGGATGGGGCCATGTATCGTGAGATCTTGGCCAACAACCTCCTTCCCTCAGTAAGAGCATTGAAGATGGGTCGTGGCTGGGTCTTCCAGCATGACAACGACCCGAAACACACAGCCAGGGCAACTAAGGAGTGTCTCCGTAAGAAGCATCTCAAGGTCCTGGAGTGGCCTAGCCAGTCTCCAGACCTGAACCCAATAGAAAATCTTTGGAGGGAGCTGAAAGTCTGTATTGCCCAGCGACAGCCCCGAAACCTGAAGGATCTGGAGAAGGTCTGTATGGAGGAGTGGGCCAAAATCCCTGCTGCAGTGTGTGCAAACCTGGTCAAGAACTACAGGAAACGTATGATCTCTGTAATTGCAAACAAAGGTTTCTGTACCAAATATTAAGTTCTGCTTTTCTGATGTATCAAATACTTATGTCATGCAATAAAATGCAAATTAGTTACTTAAAAATCATACAATGTGATTTTCTGGATTTTTGTTTTAGATTCCGTCACTCACAGTTGAAGAGTACCTATGATAAAAATGACAGACTTCTACATGCTTTGTAAGTGGGAAAACCTGCAAAATCGGCAGTGTATCAAATACTTGTTCTCCCCACTGTACATACACAAGGCCACTACAGTATTTCTCAGATGTGGCTAACTAGGACAGTCGATTCAGGCAAAAAACAAAAACATCTCATTATCGAGTATTTTGCGATTTAACAGTTAATTGTCTGCCTATTCATGCTTTTAAACTCCCTATCACAGCCAGATGTGATGCAGCCTGGATTTGAACCAGGGACTGCAGTGACACCTATTGCACTGAGATGCAGTGCCTTAGAATACTACGCCATACGGGAGCCTGTAAATCTATGCTGTGTGACGATCTCTCTCAGTGTGACATACGGTTGAGAATTTCTGTGACACAGAAGCATCATTCTCTCCCATGTATAATGCGTAAGCAGAAAGATGAGTAGTAAGATGAATGGTTGTGACAGTACATACAGTAGGGCGATTTATCTACTGAACTTGACCAGTGGAATATTTCTTCTTGAGTGCCTTACCTTTAAGGCTTCTGTACACATTAGTGGTGATTGTCTTGTTTATTCATGGTTTGAATGAGAGAGAAAAAACACAGTTTTTTTTTAATTTGTCACCTGAACGTTGACATTTTAACAATGCAAGAGTACCGCAATAGATACAAATGTTCCTCTAACAAAACCAATCAATGAACCAATAGTGTCATACATTGCGCTTATTGGCGTCATTAAGTCTACGTGCTGACTCACACATTTATACAGAATCTATATAAATGGTACGGTTGTTCATCATATAGAAATATGCCTACAAATGAGTACAAGTATGGGTTTACTAACACCAGTTCGTTATTGTAGAAAATAATGTGCTTTCAATGACTTACTGTACCTGCTTAAATAAAGGCAATAAACACCATGTAGTACAGCGGGTGAAATAAGTATTGAACACGTCACCATTGTTCAATACTTATTTCACCCGCTGTATATGTAGAATAGGCATATACACTGAGTTTACAAAACACTTCCATCATGTAGACTGACCAGGTATATCCAGGTGAAAGCTATGATCGCTTATTGATGTCACTTGTTAAATCCACTTCAATCAGTGTAGATGAAGGGGAGAAGACAGGTTAAAGAAGGATTTTTAAGCCATTAGACAACTGAGACATGGATTGTGTTTGTGGCATTGAGAGGGTGAATGGGCAAGACAAAAGATTGAAGTGCCTTTGAATGGGGTATGGTAGTAGGTGCACAGGTTTGTGTCAAGGACTGCAATGCTGCTGGGTTTTCCACACTCAACAGTTTTCTGTGTGTATCAAGAATGGTCCACCACCCAAAGGACATCCAGACAACTTGACACAACTCAGTCAACTTTACCAGATAAGTTGACTGAGAACACATTCTAATTTACAGCAACGATTTGGGGAATAGTTGCAGGGGAGAGGATTAATGAACCAATTGGAAGCTGGGGATGATTAGGTGGTCATGATGGTAATTTAGCCAAGACACCAGAGTTAACACCCCTACTCTTACAATAAATGCAATGGGATATTTAGTGACCATAGAGAGTCAGGTCAACCATTTAACATCCCATCCAAAAGTCAGCACTCTACACAGGGCAATGTCCCCAATCACTGCCCTGGGGATTGGGATAATTCTTTAGACCAGAGGAAAGAGTGCCTCCTACTTGCCCTCCAACACAACTTCCAGCAGCAGCTGGCTCCCATCCATGGACCGACCAGAACCAACTCTGTTTAGCTTCAGAAGCAAGCCAGCAGTGGGATGCAGGGTGGTATGCTGCTGGCTGAACATGGGCCAACATGGACCAGAGTCCATGTGGAATGCTTTTAACACCTTGTAGAGTCCATGCCCCAACGAATTACGGCTCAATATTAGGAAGGTGTTTCTAATGTTTGGTATACTCAGTGTAGAATACCTAGAATAGCCATATATGTTCTTGCAATTTGTAGTTTATGAAATGTCCAATTTAGATGTGATAAGTTTTCGCAAAGTAGTTTGGATGTAGTGAACTACTTTTTCAAAGTGAAACGAAAGACAATATCATACCTGCTTGCTCTAATTTTATAGTGCCCCTTCTGTTCTCCTTTCAGTTTTGTCAACTTTTCGACATGTTGACTGTGAAGTAGGCTACAGGAGTTTTGTAACTTTTTCCACCTTGGCTTAGTGCTAAAGCGCTAGCTGACGGACATCTGGAATCTATCTATTTGGGAAGCGCCAGCCTCCCCATGGCTTTGGTATCTAACTCAACTTGCACGCTTTTAAAAGATTTACCCATTTGGATGGGCCCAAGTCTTTGCTCTCTCTTTGCTTTGATCTGTGGTTGTGTTTTAGTTGTGTTGTGTTATTTGCGTTCTAGCTGGTCTCCAGTAGTTGGGCTCCAGGTTGCCGACCATAACCGTAACTGACTTTGCTCACAGCTGCTTGTTTAAAGAAATGTACTTACTGTGATCAAAATATGTCGCTCTGGATAAGAGCATCTGCATTCTTTGATAACTGGTTAAACTGCATTATGCATTTCCTAAACATTGGTTTACTTTAATGTAGCTGTAAGCTAGGTGCTGATAGCAACTGTCTGACTCATGTAGTGCTAACATAACTTTAGCAGGCTGGTAGGGCTAACGTTAGAAGGCTAATTGGCTTGCAAGTTGATTTGTAACAATACATTTAGAAAGTCTTTGCTTGTAAGTTGGCTGAAAATGTAATTAAAACCAGCTGTCATGAGTGCAAACGATTTGGTTTTATTTGAAGTTATACATTGGAAGTTATTTCTGTTAGAAAAGGCTGCCTTGCCAGGTCCTCCATATTACGCCACCCCACGGAAAAACATTTTACTTCATGACTTCGGCATTCTTCGGAATTCTGATCGGTTTCATGTAATAACTCGAAAAATAGAAAAGTGAGGTGTAACTTTTCATTGGGACTTTTGATGTGTATGCTAATGCAAATCCTTATCTTACATGTGGTTACGTTTATATTACCTACGCTTTAAGGGTAGCTTTGGTGTAGCTTAAAACTTCTTCCATTATGAAGTAATTGGTAGCTTGGTAAACTAGCTTCTTCAACACTGCTGAAAATACAATAGTTGACAATTAGAAAGATTGAAAATTGTATATTAATGAAGGGTCACATGGAATTTGAAATGTATGTAATAATACAGTAACAATAACAATATGTCTGTCTTATTTTTATAAATATATATATATGTATATATTTTTTTTATCATTCAGCCACAAAATGTTCACAAGTCTGGAGATAACTATTTTATTATTGCATAGTGGACATATCACGTTAGAGGATATGCACAAAGTGTTGGCTAAATGTGCCTGGAGCATTTTACTTCTCCGCCCATGCATTATGTGTTGACAGCAAATACAATAACATAGGCAAGACGTTAGCGTAGTTTGTTGAAATAAACTGGCAACACTCAGAAATCTGTTGAATGTGGAGATTGTGTGGAAACGGGTGAGAAAATACTGTATGTCATTTTAGAGACGTGGTTTAATCTAACGCAAGAGAGCGCGGACCAATGAGAACCTTTCACGCGCTTCGCTAATACCTGCCTCTTTCATCCCCTTTATAGTCTCACAACTGAACTCGATCTAATGCCGTCCACATCTGGAGCCGCGTTGAATATTAGGGATAACTCTTTCACTTTCTGATTTAGTTTGAAAGGAGGCTGCCTTTTTAGATTTAGGTGGTATTGAAAAAGCTGAATTGCATCAGAGTTCGGTTTGTCACAAATAGCGTAAGTGTGGTCTTTATAGCCTGGTTTGCGATTTCCTTGGACTGTCTACACCACCATGCGTAAACAGAGTAGGGTTACGTTTGTAGATTTGGTACATCCTCATAGAATGGATATAACTGAAGTTCATCTGTTTATAGTTCGATGCAATGTCTAGAATAGTTGGTGATTAGTGTGCATAGTCCATCATCTATTCACTTTGCGAAATGAATGTCTGGTGGGACAGCCTACACGATAAGATGTTTCGTCATAGCAAGAATCTTATTAGAAAAAGTTCCTAATTCAATGATTAAAGTTAACATGGCGCTTTGCCTTGAGATTCACTTTTTATGTTAAAACGTCTTCCGAGAAAATAATATGGAATTAAATTGTCTATAGTTCTTCACTATGATAGATGACACGATGAACCATTCGTTTGTGCAATATATGTAAAATGGTTTTAGGTCGCATAATAAGTGACATATTTTCGTATGTTTTTGTCCACTAACAATTAACATTTGGACGGGGTTCTTGGTAAGGAACGTTTGGCATATGGCATAAAGGCGCACAGTTCCATACTGAAGTGTTTAAGTTAGTCTGAAGGGAAATTTAAAAGACCTAAAAATACAACGCTGGTTTCTTCTCCACAAAGAATCATTTGAACTTCCCACCGCAGAACGAGAGCGACATAAATAGTTCTGACATGTGGATGTAATTTCAGAAGTAAAAAAAAAAAACAGACATGCAGATAAATAAAGTGAGTGAGCTCAGTTTGAACGTATTAAAGATTTAAAAAGAGCGAGGGAAAGCAAATAGATTATAGTTATGCTTTTACAAGCCACTGCCAAGACCACATTGAGAGGACAGATAGAGTGAACAATGACTTGCTCTTCTGAAGACAGTTTAAAGTACATTAATTCATAACTGAAGCATCAACTCAACCTTGCTTTCTGAAACGACTATTGGAAGTTCGGCATGGTTGTATCAGGGATGAGAGCCACTCTAGTGTTCAACAGTGTGGGCTTTCTATTCTTCTGCTTGGTACTCAGTCACCTCTGTCTGGTAAGTTATTCATTTCATTATAGAACATATCCTGCATGTCATTCTTGTATTGTTCTACATGTGTTGGCGGCTAACCTCATTTTGCTCATGCGTTATTGTCTCTTCAGTTGTAATAGATTGAAGCTAGGCTACTTTACTAAGTAGACTATATCATTTTAAATAATTGTGACCTTCATTGAACATCCCAGCCTATTACAGCTGGAATTATGTTGACAGATGATCCAGCATCTGAATAAACTGTCTAGAAAAATGTTTCTTCATAATGAGACATATTAAACAGACACATTCCTGAACATCGCTTCCCATAGCACTGGTAGAACAAGGATGTTTTTTTTTTTACATTGTACCTACTAAATTATATTCCACTGCCCCACTCAGAGGATACTGTGGATAGATACAATCTTAGAAAAAAGGGTTCCAAAAAGGTTATTCGGCTGACCCCATGGTAGAACCCTTTTTGGTTCCAGGTAGAACCATTTTGGGTTTCATGTAGAACCCTCTCGGGAAAGGTTTCTACCTGTAACCAAAAAGGGTTCTCCTATGGGGACAGCCGAAGAACCCGTTTAAGTTCTAGATGCCACCTTTCTTCGATGAGTATACTCACCCACTTAGTGCCTTGCATTCACTCAAGTACATCATGCTATGCAGTGCAATTTCCTTGAATTAATGCTATTAAATCACATCTTAAAACTTGGGCATTTACTTAATTATATGGAGAATTGTTTTACTACAGTAGACAATAATGTGTGTCATTTCAATTATGCATTAAGCATGTGTGAAATCACTTTGCCAAGCCTAATCATTAGTCTCTGTTCAACTATTTTGGATACAGTAACTGCATGTACTTCGTCAGGGGAGAGAGAGTCTATATATAAATCTAGGTTTTTGCAATTCTTTGTATTTGGCATGGCATTATATGAATTAAAACATGTCTCCAAATTGTACAAATGCTCATTAACATTTGCTGTCTGTTTAATGTAATGCCCATGTAGTTATTCTTATGTGGCTAGGTGATGCTTACTTATTTAGTTAAGCCACAAGGTTGATGACAGTAGCTTTACTCTGTAGCCTACACAGTGGCTTTGCCGACAGCAGTACAGGCAACTGCAAGTAGCACTGCTGGGCCTGGCTATTCTGTGTTTTTTGGCTGAGTGTGGTTGAGTGTTCAACAGGCAGTTGACTGGGGTTGTGAGGTACAGTGCCTTTCCCTGGTGATGTGGTACATCACTCTGCCACAGCACTGCTGGCATCATTGGTTTAGATGGCAGGGGGAAACAATTCAAACATAGCTAACTGTGCATTTATAGCAACATTCGGTCGTTAAAGGCTGTACATTTTTTTACCCTTTCAGTTTTTATGTTTTGTTTGTGTTCTTTTTCTCTAAAAAGTTATATTTAAGTTGTGTTTTATATAGTGTATGACCAAAGATGATATACTGTACAGGTAACTGCCAAAATAATGGAAAGACTTGAGTAAGTGATGGATACAAAGTATATTGAAAGCAGGTGCTTCCACACAGGTGTGGTTGCTCAGTTAATTAAGCAATTAACATCTCATCATGCTTAGGGTCATGTATAAAAATGCTGGGAAGGCCATTATTTTGGCTACCATAGGATGACATTACCCCCATCCACAGGGCACGAGTGGTCACTGAATGGTTTGATAAGCATGAAAACGATGTAAACCATATGCCATGGCCATCTCAGTCACCAGATCTCAACCAAATTGAAAACTTATGGGAGCGGCGCCTGTGGCAACGTTTTCCACCACCGTGAACAAAACACCAAATTATGGAATTTCTCTTTGAAGAATGGTGTCACATCCCTCCAATAGAGTTCCAGACTTTTGTAGAATCTATGCCAAGGTGCATTGAAGCTGTTCTGTTCCCAACGCCCTATTAAGACGCTTTGTAGATTTCCCCCAGCTTAGCAAGGCTGAGTAATGAACCACTAACAACATCTATAACTATATTAGGAAAGTCTAAGTCAGTTAGTATGTATCCTTCCATTTAGCTCTACTTTTTTTCAAAGGTACGTTGATATAAACTGATGGTGCTTTCAGGAAGCTAGGCGTATGTCGCACATCACTACTTCACAGGAGAAGGTGCATCTTGTTTCTACAACTTAATTAGAGTCCACCTGTGGTAAATTCAATTGATTGGACATGATTTGGAAAGGCACACACCCATCAATTTAGACAAATGTGTTGGGTAATCGTCATCTAATAATTTACAAATAATTATAAAATATTTTTATCTGGACACTTTCTGTTTTTGATATTGCTACTATGCGAATAACTATTTCACTGTACAATTTACACCTTCTGTATCCTGTGCATGTGACGAATGAACTGTGTTTACCAGAGACGGTAATGTGAAGAACAACATGACCTGCACCAAAGTCAGGTTAGGATATACAGTTGAAGTCGGAAGTTTACATACACCTTAGCCAAATACATTTAAACTCAGTTTTTCACAATTCGTGACATTTAATCCTAGTAAAAATGACCTGTCTTAGGTCAGTTAGGATCACCACTTTATTTTAAGAATGTGAAATGTCAGAATAATAAGAGAGAATTATTTATTTCAGCGTTTATTTCTTTCATCACATTCCCAGTGGGTCAGAAGTTACATACACTCAATTAGTATTTGGTAGCATTGCCTTTAAATTGTTTAAATTGGGTCAAATGTTTCGGGTAGCCTTCCAAAAGTTTCCCACAATAAGTTGGGTGAATTTTGGCCCATTCCTCCTGACAGAACTTGTGTAACTGAGTCAGGTTTGTAGACCTCCTTACTCGCACATGCTTTTCCAGTTCTGCCTATACAGTAGTTGTCTTAACCGACTTGCCAAAACTATAGTTTGTTAACATGAAATCTATGGAGTGGTTGAAAAATGAGTTTTAATGACTTCAACCTAAGTGTACAGTACAAACTATTACTGCGCTGCACCTTGGTCTCTCCATATACCAACTCGTGACAAATATAAACGTATAACATTTATTGGGATGACAGAAATTCTGATAGACTTTGATTTTTAATGTAAAATATAATTTAATCGTGTTATTATATGTAGTAGAAAACGATGGGTAAGAAGAAGCCTATATAACCAACCCATGAAGTAAAATTTTACATCCATGTACAGTTGAAGTCGGAAGTTTACATACACTCATTTTTCAACCACTCCACAGATTTCATGTTAACAAACTATAGTTTTGGCAAGTCGGTTAGGACATCTACTTTGTGATGACACAAGTAATTATTCCAACAATTGTTTACAGACAGATTATTTCACTTATAATTCACTATATCACAATTCCAGTGGGTCAGAAGTTAACATACACTAAGTTGACTGTGCCTTTAAACAGCTTGGAAAATTCCAGAAAATGATGTCATGGCTTTAGAAGCTTCTAATAGGCTAATTGACATAATTTGAGTCAATTGGAGGTGTACCTGTGGATGTATTTCAAGGCCTACCATCAAACTCAGTGCCTCTTTTCTCGACATCATGGGAAAATCAAATGAAATTAGCCAAGACCTCCACAAGTCTGGTTCATCCTTGGGAGCAATTTCCAAACGCCTGAAGGTACCATGTTCATCTGTACAAATAATACTATGTAAGTATAAACACTATGGGACCACGCAGCAGTCATACCGCTCAAGATGGAGACGCGTTCTGTCTCCTAGAGATGAACGTACTTTGGTGCGAAAAGTGCAAATCAATCCCAGAACAACAGCAAAGGACCTTGTGAAGATGCTGGATGAAACAGGTACAAAGTATCTATATCCACAGTAAAACAAGTCCTATATCGACATAACCTGAAAGGCCGCTCAGCAAGGAAGAAGCCACTGCTCCAAAACCGCCCTAAAAAAGCCAGCCTATGGTTTGCAACTGCACATGGGGACAAAAATCATACTTTTTGGAGAAAGGTCCTCTGGTCTGATGAAACAAATATAGAACTGTTTGGCCGTAATGACCATCATTATGTTTGGAGGAAAATGGGGGAGGCTTGCAAGCTGAAGAACACCATCCCAACTGTGAAGCACAGGGGTAGCAGCATCGTGTTGTGGGGGTGCTTTGCTGCAGGAGGGTCTGGTGCACTTCACAAAATAGATGGCATCATGAGGAAGGAAAATTACGTTGATATATTGAAGCAACATCTCAAGACATCAGTAAGGAAGTTAAGCCTTGGTCGCAAATGGGTCTTCCAAATGGACAATGACCCGAAACATTCTTCCAAAGTTGTGTCAAGTTGAGCCCTGACCTCAATCCTATAGACATTTGGGGGCAGAACTGAAAAAGCGTGTGCGAGCAAGGAGGCCTACAAACCTGACTCAGTTACACAAGTTCTGTCAGGAGGAATGGGCCAAAATTCACCCAAGTTATTGTGGGAAGCTTGTGGAAAGCGACCCAAAATGTTTGACCCAAGTTCAACAATTTAAAGGCAATGCTACCAAATACTAATTGAGTGTATGTAATCTTCTGACCCACTGGGAATGTGATGAAAGAAATAAAAGCTGAAATAAATCATTCTCTCTGATCCTAACTGACCTAAGACAAGGAATTTCTACTAGGATTAAATGTCAGGAATTGTGAAAAACAGAGTTTAAATGTATTTGGCTAAAGTGTATATAAACTTCTGACTTCAACTGTATAGCCTTGGATTAGACAAAGTGTATTTTTACCTGGAGTTTTTCCTTACTGTAGGCTACTACTTTTACCATTTTTATTCCTGAAATCTTTGATTGTTTACTACACTACTCACTCTGTTTAGCACATGGCCTCATGCGTGAATCCTTAAAGATATGGGTGGGGCTAAGGTTTAAGAGGGTGTGAACAATGCTGAATGGGTGTAGACTAAGAAGAGCTCTCCAGTAGATGTACCAAAACATTCAAGGGCCATTTTCTCAGAAGTGGGGTTACAAGTTTATCAACTTTCAAAGCAGAATTACTTTCCCATTGTTCCTTAACTGCAGTGTATAATATAGTTAATTTTCTAGCTCTGAGTCTTTTATGCAATGTTAAAAACACAATTTCCAATTTCGCTACATAGGACCGAATCCTGGTCACATTTGACTAGTATTGTTGTAGCAAAATAATCCTGCAGCAACAGGATTTTAACGTTTAGTCCATAATATTGCTTGGTTGGTGGTTAGGCTACAAGAAAAGTACAATAATATTAATATAACCATGTGTTAGTGCGGGTTTTCAGTTGCAGGAAAATTCTCAACAACAAAAACGTTATCAAATTAAGATCCTACATTGTTATTCTCTGCTCTGTTTTAACCCTGACACTCATAGTTTAGTGGAAACTCACAACACACTGCTGCCTGCCTGGTTGTATTGTCTGTACTCAGACTGAGTGACTCAGACTCACTGGGTTATTGAATTTATTAAGAGGAAATGCTTCTTTCAGTAACAACGGTCGGTGTGCATCGCCATCTAATTCCTACCTCATGACTGTGTTTTGGCTGTCTGATGACTTGCACGTGTCATGTCTTCCTCCCAGAGTGAGAGTTAAACACATAAAGTATCTGTGAAACACAAGGTAGCCATGTTGGATATGTGATTCAGTCAAGATGTTTGTCCAAGAAGCAAATTCATGAGCGCTAGTGACATATCGGGATATTATCTTTGACGATATATCATTGTGAATATATCGCAATATTATTTTTGGGCTAGTTGGCTGTACCTCCTTTTAAATAGGGAGCCAATTTGTTTTAAGCACTTTTATTTCCATGACTAATCAAAACTAGTTTTCTCATGGCTCTCTCTTGTCGCTCTGCAGCAGACATATGGTGAGAAATATGTTTGGAACATTGAATCGCAATAAAATCACAGTATTGCATTGTAATACCATGAAAAACGCAATACAGATTGTATCGGCACCTCAGTATTTGTGATAATATGACATTGTTGTCCTTAAGCCCTTGTGCCGCAACTTTGGAAGTATGCTTGGGGTCGTTGGGACCCATTTGCGACCAAGCTTTACTTTCCTGACTGTTGTCTTGAGATGTTGCTTCAATATATCAACATAATTTTCCTTCCTCATTATGCCATCTATTTTGTGAAGTGCACCAGTCCCTCCTGTAGCAAAGCAGTGTGCAGGGTGCTGCCACCCCCGTGTGCAGGGTGCCTTTTGCTTCTCTATGTAGCCATGGTCAGGGTCTGACAGTTCTAGGTTATAATTTCTATGTGGTGTTTTGTGTTGGATCCCTAATTAGAGGCAGCTGCTTTTGAATTATGTCTGTATGTTCCACACCCTAGGTGTGGTTCATTGTCGAATGTCCGTTGCAGTAAGTGTATCTACGTTTATTATCTTTCGTTGTTATTTTGTATATGTTCACATCAAGTCTAGTTTGTTTAATAAATATCGATGTCGAACATCCATTGCGCTGCGCCTTGGTCCATTGATACACCCTATCGTGACAGTTCTTCGGTTCGAAAGCCTCCCCCTTTTTTCTCCGAACATAACGATGGTCATTATGGCCAAACCGTTCTATTTTTGTTTCATCAGACCAGAGGATATTTCTCCAAAAAGTACGATCTTTGTCCCCATGTTCAGTTGCAAACCGTAGTCTGGCTTTTTTATGGCGGTTTTAGAGAAGTGGCTTCTTCCTTGCTGAGCGGCCTTTCAGGTTATGTCGATATAGGACTCGTTTTACTGTGGATATAGATACTTTTCTACCTGTTTCCTCCAGCATCTTCACAAGGAAGAGAGTCCACCTGTGGACTTTCGCACCAAAGTACGTTCATCTCTAGGAGACAGAACGCGTCTCCTTCCTGAGCGGCATGACGGCTGAGTGGTCCCATGGTGTTTATACTTGCGTACTATTGTTTGTACAGATGGACGTGGTACCTTCAGGCGTTTGGAAATTGCTCCCAAGGATGAACCAGACTTGTGGAGGTCTACAAAAAAGTCTTGGCTGATTTCTTTTGATTTTCCCATGATGTCGAGCAAAGAGGCACTGAGTTTGAAGGTAGGCCTTGAAATACATCCACAGGTACACCTCCAATTGACTCAAATGATGTCAATTAGCCTATTAGAAGCTTCTAAAGCCATTACATCATTTTCTGGAATTTTCCAAGCTGTTTAAAGGCACAGTCAACTTAGTGTATGTTAACTTCTGACCCACTGGAATTGTGATATAGTGAATTATAAGTGAAATAATATGTCTGTAAACAATTGTTGGAAGAATTACTTGTGTCATGCACAAAGTAGATGTCCTAACCGACTTGCCGAAATTATAGTTTGTTATCATGAAATCTGTGGAGTGGTTGAAAAACGAGTTTTAATGATTTCAACCTAAGTGTATGTAAACTTCCGACTTCAACTGTATATATAAATATATTTCACAAAATGACACTTGTGAATTAGCACTTGGCTTGTACCTGCTAACACACTGTCCGTTTAGTCAAAACAATTATTAACTGGCTTGTACATGCTAACACACTGTCTGTTTAGTCAAAACAATTAGCAGCTGGCTTGTACCTGCTAACACACTGTCAGTTTAGTCAAAACAATTAGCACCTGGCTGGTACCTGCTAACACACTGTCCGTTTAGTCAAAACAATTAACACCTGGCTTGTACGTGCTAACACACTGTCTGTTTAGTCAAAACAATTAGAAACTGGCTTGTACCTGCTAACATGCTGTCCAGACCACATTACTATATGTATTATTAAGCCCCTAAGTTCTTAAGTAAAGACTTATTTTCTCTGCTTGGAATATTGTTCCAATTTGTTAGCTTGTGTGTCTTTCGATTCTACACTGAACAAAAATATAAACACAACATGTAAAGTGTTGGTCCCGTGTTTCATGAGCTGAAATAAAAGATCCCAGAAATGTTCCATACACACAAAAAGCTTATTTCTCTCAAATGTTGTGCACAAATTTGTTTACATCCCTGTTAGTGAGTATTTCTCCTTTGCCAAAAGAATCCATCCACCTGACAGGTGTGGCATATCAAGAAGCTGATTAAACAGCATCGTCATTACACAGGTGCACCTTATGCTGGGGGCAATAAAAGGCCACTTTAAAATGTGCAGTTTTGTCACACAACACAATGACACAGATTTTTTTGAGGGAGTGTGCAATTGGCATGCTGACTGCAGGAATGTCCACCAGAGCTGTTGCCAGAGAATTTAATGTTAATTTCTCTACCATAAGCCACTTCCAACGTCATTTTAGAGAATTTGGCTGTACATCCAACCGGTCTCACAACTGCAGAACATGTGTAACCACGCCAGCCCAGGACCTCCACATCCGGCTTCTTCACCTGTGTGATCATCTGAGTATTTATGTCTATAATAAAGCCCTTTTGTGGGGAAATCCCATTCTGATTAGCTGGGCCTGGCACCCCATGACTGCACCCCTGCCCAGTCATGTGAAATCCATAGATTTATTTCAATTGACTGATTTCTTTATATGAACTGTAACTTGAAATTGTTGCATGGTGCATTTATATTTTTGTTCAGACAACCAGTGTCATTTCATAAAAGTTACGGATCTCTATGGCAACACGCGTCATTCACACAAGATTGCTGTCTGGGATATCACGTGCGACTAATGGACGAACGGAGACAGATCCACAGTCCCCTCCCTGATTCCATCGCGGGGTACAACAATATCTGCGATCGATAGAGTTGAATGTTGTTATTACTGTTTTTAGAGCCCTAGGCATGTCATATCCCTAGATGATTTGGGTGTATATTAATACCCAAGCGGGGTTAGAAGTTGTTGCCAACATTTTAACGCTTTCAGAAAAAGTTACACAAAACACTTGAGTGCTTGAGTGCTGAAATGGGATCCACAGTGCAGCGGACGTATGATGGACAAACTGTGTTTCGTAGTTTTGTTTGTTACCTGGATTGGTTGTCCTTTCAACTGAAGTAGGAAGGTAAATCATTATCATCAGATGTGCACCAGACAGACATCATTGTCTCATAGCTTTTTCACTCTGTATCATCATGTGAATATCTTTTAAACTACATGTAGTGTAGTTTTGGAAATTATTTTAAATGGGTCACTAGATATCTCCCAGACAAAAAAAAAACCCAAATGGAGATCTCGAGTGCCTTGAAAATAGCTTCCTCAGAGAGGAGAGAGCTTGCAATAATACATGTCATCATCATGCATCACTGCCTTTCCTTCGACCAGCGCAAGTAGTACAGGTACACAGATTGATTCCTACTGGGGTTGCTGTGGTAAGACTTCCTGGTTGTTCTCTCTCTACTCTCCTAGAGGTCACAGAGGATGGCGATGTTAGGATATTACTAGGTAGTCATCTATATTGTACCATGTTTGTATGGATGCTACTGATGGTACCATGACTGACTGCACTTTCACAACAACAATAGCTAGTCACCATGGACAGTTTAGAACCTTGGTGAGAATTTTAATTGCCTGATTTTGTGTGTCAATTACAAGGTAACGATGATGATTGCAATCAGACTTTGAAATTCATAGCTGGTAACCTTGCCGGCACTTAAGCATTTTTGAGGGAGCCTGTTGGATAAAACCTGAATTGGCAATGGTTGTCATCGGGACAGAGCAGACCATTTTTGGTTCCAGGTAGAAAGGAACCAAACATGTTTCTTCAAAGGGTTCTCCTATGGGGACGGCCAGAGAACCATTTCAGGTTCTAGATAGCTTTGTGCTTTTCTTTAGTTCTCTGTCCTCATAAGGGTTATTATGTTATGAATTTGAGAAAAAACATGTTCCTGAATGTAAGATTATATAATAGGTGTACTAGAGAATGTCCTGGCTGGCACAGGAATGTCTGTCACTCTTAAGTTAATGGCAGAGAAATAGATGTGTTACCATTGGTAACAGAGACTGCTTCCTTTCATTCCTTTCCGAAGTCTTCCTGTCAGTTTGATAGGAGGAGCAATACGTGTGTGTGTGTGTGTGTGTGTGTGTGTGTGTGTGTGTGTGTGTGTGTGTGTGTGTGTGTGTGTGTGTGTGTGTGTGTGTGCGTGCGTGCGTGCGTGCGTGCGTGCGTGCGTGCGTGCGTGCGTGCGTGCGTGCGTGCGTGCGTGCGTGCGTGCGTGCGTGCGTGCGTGCGTGCGTGCGTGCGTGCGTGCGTGCGTGCGTGCGTGTCTCTGTGTCTGTGTCTGTGTCTGTGTGTGTGTGTGTGTGTGTGTGTGTGTGTGTGTGTGTGTGTGTGTGTGTGTGTGCGTGTGCGTGTGCGTGTGCGCGTGTGTGCGTCTGTGTGTGTGTGTGTGTGCGTGTGTGTGTGGACAAAGTGAAGAGGACAGAAGGAAACAAAATAGTATTTTATCTGTATCTGTGTAGCACTTTGTGCCTCTTATACTGGTGTAAAAATGGCTTTGTAAAATACACGTGATTGATTGATTGATTGACTGATTGATTGACTTAATGGACGTGCCACTAAACACTTAATTCACAGCCACACAGCCTAACATTTCAAGTCTTTAATTAACCCCATGTAGCTCAGTTGGTAGAGCATGGCGCTGGAAATGCTGTGGGTTTGATTCCCACGGGGTACCAGTATGAAAAACAAAATGGTATGCACTCACTACTGTAAGTTGCTCTGGTTAAGCGCATGTGCTAAATGACTGAAATGTTAATGGTGACTTTACATTAAGGTACCATTTAAAGCAGCAGTAGAAGCAATAAGCTGATGGATGCGTTGGAGAAATGTAACCACTCTCAAATTCATGACTGAGCTGTGGATGCAAGGACTGACTGTCCGTTATAGGCTCAGTCCTAATTTATGTGTTCTCTGTCACCTGGAGTTACATTGAAAATGGTCCAGGAACAAAAGGACAATACCAAAGGACTAGTCAGCCCCTCCCCCTCTGAGGGGTAAAAATGTATCTCTCTGTTACAGTATCCTGAGGACTGGCAATTGTGACAGAATAATGCTATAGTATCCATGTTTGTTATCTACCTGAAACGTATTCACTGAGGATAACTCTGATGCTATCTATATGGATGTATGATGTCTGTGGTTACTTGTATCTGTACAGGGTGACCTCTAAATTACTCTATTATGCAAAAAGGTTTTATGGTCCTCTCAGGAATTCTGTCTTATTTACACTGGTCTCACCCCCACACAAGCTCTTAGATGCTGTAACATCCTGTGGAGATTGGGACTTGGTGGTCAGGTTACACTGTAAACTTGGTATCGTTTGATTGGTCAATGGTGGTTGGTTTTGGGTTCAAAGGTTACACCTTCAGATATACATGGAATGAAATGGCATTGTTCCCTCTTATCCATGCTTTGTTCTGTAAGTTAACCTTTTAATGCTTGTTATAGTGTACATATTCAGCCATCCACCCATACTATGCAATGTCTTTTTATAGCTTTTTTGCACTGCTTGTATTTTTATACTTTTTCATACTGCCATCTATCTATCTATCTATCTATCTATCTATCTATCTATCTATCTATCTATCTATCTATCTATCTATCTATCTATCTATCTATCTATCTATCTATCTATCTATCTATCTATCTATCTATCTATCTATCTATCTAATCTTATCTATCGGGGTAATCCACCCCAAACCACTAATTAACAGTGAAAACAATATTTTTGTCGGAATAACAAGGTCAGTAGAAACGTGAAAATCGTTTTGTGAAATCTGTTGCAGCTCAAGTCTACAACAAAACCCACAATGCAATGGTCCCATATGCCTCAGTTGGTAGAGCATGGCACTTGCAATGCCAGGTTTGTGGGTTTGATTCCCACTGGGAAAATGTAAGATCTCCCTACTACTATAAGTTGCTCTGGATAAGAGCCTCTATTAAATGAATACAAAGTAAATGCAAAGTTCTCAGTCTTGGCAGGCTGGCTAGCTAGAAAAGATAGCTACATGCAATAATTCCAAAGTCAATATCAGCATGTGAAGTAACTAGCTAGCTGTAAAATTGCCTAAAAAAACTGCACTATCAATTTAGGAGTCCTGCAGAGCGAGAGCAGCGTTATGTTGCTTTCCCACAAAGATAGTTTTGAGGACATGGGAACTCCATTAGAATCGAATTGCATGACGATTAACTTAGCAACAGTGTGATGCAGCATGACAAGGTGAATGCGATTGGTCGACAGTCTGCCCAATGGGATTCCTCCAATCTCTTCCTTTATTAGCTCTGTTTCCTACAGACACGGAAAATTGCGACATGGTAGAAACAGAGGTTAATAATTTGTTACACTGTGTAGATTGAGCACATCTAAGCAAAATCTATACTTTGTCATGACAATATTGTCAGGCACTGGCCATAGAGAAGCCTATTGCTTCTCTATGTAGCCATGGTCAGAGTCTGACAGGTCTATTATTTCTGTTTCTGGTGGTGGTTTGTGTTGGATCCCTAATTAGAGGCAGCTGCAGTGCATTGTCTCTAATTAGGGATCCTACATATGTTTGTATGCTCCAAACCTGGGTGTGGGGTCGTTATTCTCCAGTCACGGTGAAAGTAAGTGTGGTACGTTTGATATATCGTGTTTTTGTTTGCTAGTTCGTAATTTGGAAGTGTTATTATATAATAAAATGTCAAACTATTACTGCGCTGCACCTTGGTCTCTCCATATACCAACTCGTGACAAATATAAACGTATAACATTTATTGGGATGACAGGAATTCTGATAGACTTTGATTTTTAATGTCAAATATAATTTAATCGTGTTATTATATGTAGTAGAAAACGATGGGTAAGAAGAAGCCTATATAACCAACCCATGAAGTAACATTTTACATCCATGTACAGTTAAAGTCGGAAGTTTATATACACTTAGGTTGAAGTCATTAAAACACATTTTTAAACCACTCCACAGATTTCATGTTAACAAACTATAGTTTTGGCAAGTCGGTTAGGACATCTACTTTGTGGATGACACAATTCATTCTTCCAACAATTGTTTACAGACAGATTATTTCACTTATAATTCACTATATCACAATTCCAGTAGGTCAGAAGTTTACATACACTAAGTTGACTGTGCCTTTAAACAGCTTGGAAAATTCCAGAAAATGATGCCATAGCTTTAGAAGCTTCTAATTGACATCATTTGAGTCAATTGGATGTATTTCAAGGCCTATCTTCAAACTCAGTGCCTCTTTGCTCGACATCATGGGAAAATCAAAAGAAATCAGCCAAATTTAATTGAATTGCATTTAATTACGTTACTGATTACAATTTTGGACAGGTAATTTATAACTGTAACGGATTACATTTAGAAAGTAACCTACCCAACCCTATTCCGAAACGATTTCCGGATTCACAGGTGGACCACTTAGAAGTTAAATCATGGGGACATTTTTTTAACCCACTGGTAGAACATAGGCTTTCACCAAATCGACAGGAGTTTCATGATTTTTATTTCTGTGGGTGGATTATCCCTTTAATGCTTGTAACTTAAGCTATACTCCTTGTATGTGAATCCATTCATTTTACAAAGTAATTAATACACTTGTATTTAGAATTCCATTCTCAGACATTTCTTGATTGCCTATTTCTGTAACTCAACTATGGTGTTCTTGCATATTGCCGATTATCTTTAAGAAGTCAGATAAACATTTTAATAGGCTAATTACATATATATACTCTATATACACATATCAAATATTATTACTGTACACTACATCATGATATCAACATTGTTTTGAGGCTATATTGTGTTTGTTTACATTTTCTTCGTTTACAAACATTGGAGTAAAACAAGCTTATATTTTGGGTTCTGATGGGGTACGACTGTTGAACTAAACTCATCAGGCATTTACAAGTTATTTTCTTCAAGAATCAATGGGTACATATCATTATCTATTAGTCAAAAGTTGGATGTAGCAACGTCTGAATGCCCCTTTAAGGGTAATTGTTAATTATTAGTCAACATGAAGTTTATAAATAATGAATAAACATTTATAGCTGAAATTGCGTGATCGTCACTGGGTGCATGCTTAACAGTGGATTGTATGTATTGAGAGTTAGTTGTTGACTGAGTAGAAAAATCCAATGTTTATGAAGATCTTACTGTAAGATTGAGGGCCCATTCATGGGTTGAAGAGGAGGACATTTCTTATAGGTGCGAGAAAGTCACCCACAGTCGTCATTGCCTGGTCTCTTGGAAAAGCGTGTTTGTGTGATTCCTGGGATTCATTTTAGATTCCTCACACACGAGTACACTTTTAGGGGGTTAAACACTCCTTAGACATCTTAGATAACATAAAGTATATATTTTTTGACTGTTCATTCTTTTTGTTAAAAACTATCTTTTGGAATTACTCCACTGTTGATTCAGTCCCAAGTTTTCAAGATATATAATTTGCAAGTACAGAAATTGTCACAGCATAATGCGTTAAGCAAAATAGTTGTATTTTCCTTTCATATGTTTCATTCTCTATTAAGAGCTATAATCAGCTAACACACAGTTGTTGTTTTTTATGTTGACTGACACATAGCAGGGCTTTTGAGAAGGCCCCGTGACTCAGTCTCATAACAGACCTGTTAATAGTCAAGTCTTCAGTTTCGTTGGCATGGTAAGGTTATACCATGGCTGTGTTTGATTCAGGAAAGAACTTGTTTTCTTGACTTCCCATGACCTTCTCTTTTTTTTTCTGAACTTTTCCATTTAAAGAATGCAGGAGTGTGAGTAACTCAATGCCACTTTTACACCTCACTGGGAAAGTTACACCAATAACACAGATATTTTAATAATGTCTCTCTCTTTGCCGTTGTTCTTTTGGCGGGGTTTCTCTAATGCTCTTTCTAGCAAAGAAAAACCTGTTATTTGGGGTGTGATTGGACCGTTTCCATAGTATATTTATTGAAATTTCTTGACAGGATTACTCATGGCACCATGCCATATTTTGGAAATAACTGACTAAATTCATATACACTGCCTGGCCCAAAAAAAGTAGCACACTCTAATATTTCGATGGACCGCCTTTAGCTTTGATTACGGCGTGCATTCACCTTGGCATTGTTTCGACAACCTTATTTACAATGACGGCCTACCAAAAGTCAAAAGACCTCCTGCGGGGACGGGGGCTGGGATTAGCAATACAAATAAATACATTTAAATTAAATATAAATATAGGACCATGACAACAACATGGTAGCAACACAACATGGTACAAACATTATTGGGAACAGACAACAGCACAAGGGCAAGAAGGTAGAGACGACAATACATCACGCGAAACAGCCACAAGTGTCAGTAAGAGTGTCCATGATTGAGTCTTCGAATTAAGATATTGAGATGAAACTTATGCAACGTCACAACATTTATCGTCCAGAGTTGCATACATTTTTGCCGAGATCTTGTATTGACGACGGGAGAGTCGAACCACTTCGTAAAGTCTTCTCCAGCACATCCCAAAGACTTTCAATGGGGCTAAGGTCAGGACTCGGTGGTGGCCAGTTCATGTGTGAAAATGATTCCTCATGCTCCCTGAACCACTCTTGCACAATTCGGGCCCAATGAATCCTGGCATTGTCGTCCTGGAATATGCCTGTGCCATCAGGGAAGAAAAAATCCATTGATGGGATAACTTGGTCATTCAGTACATTCAGGTACTCAGCTGACTTCATTTTATTGCCACATAACATTGCTGAGCCTAGACCTGACCAATTGAAGCAACCCCAGATCATAACACTGCCTCCAGAGGCTTGTACAGTGGGCACAATGCATGATGGGTGCATTTCTTCATGTGCTTCCCTTCTTAGCCTGACGCGCCCATCGCTCTAGAATAGGGTAAATCTAGACTCATCAGGCCACATGTCTGTTTTCCATTGCTCCAGAGTCCAATCTTTATGCTCCCTAGCAAATTGAAGCCTTCTCTTCCGATTAGCCTCACTAACAAGTGGTTTTCTTGTGGCCACACAGCTGTGTATTCCCAATCCTGTGAGTTCTCGTCGCATTGTGCGCGTGGAAATGCTCTTACTTTCTCTATTAAACATACTGTCGTTTTTTTACAATTCGACTTCACGGTTCACCAGTATCCTTCCAGGTTTTAATAATGCATTGGACAGTTCTTAACACAATTCCAGTCATTTCAGCAATCTCCTTAGATGTTTTATTTGCTTGATGCAGGCCAATAATTTCGCCCTTCTCAAACACAGTACGACCACGGGATACGTCTTCCGACATGGTTGTTTAAGAAATGAGAAGCTACTCAGTGCATCAGTTAGGGTTAAAAGAATTGTTGCCAGCTGAAACATATGAATCACTGCAGTAATTATTCAGTCATAGGCTCTTAAGTATTTGCTTACTTTTTTGGGGGGCCAGGCAGTGTATTTTATTACAGTATACATTTTGGAGAGATGTTGTTGCTGAACCCAGTACAGCAAGAATAGTGCTGATGGTGTCTACCTACCAAAAAGTAAAGACACCAAACTGACTCCCATATTGTCATATGTAATCACTTGTATTTCCACCGCCACTGACTGCACTGCACATAATTATGTTAAATCATTCCTGTTCTAATATTCAACGTTCCCATAATCATAGGATTCCGCGTGGGGTACATTTTAAGAAGTTAATACCCAAATCACAGTTTGAACATCATATATTTAAAGCCCAGGAAAGGCCACCGTCTTTAATAATACCTGAATGAAGCCCAGGAGTATGTGAAGAGGAAAATATATATATGAATATGACTGTACTTATCTTTTGTACCTATTGGAGGTATAGAAATAAAGAAGTAAAGAAATGATGATAGTGGTTTTGTTTCAAAGGAATATCAAAAGACAAAATGTATATGTGAAGCTGTAAAGGTCATTTCCTGTCAATGGTGCAGGAATTATCACTCTTTTAGTGGCAACATTTTAGTAATTTAGCAGACACTTACAAGAGCAATTAGGGTTAAGTGCCTTGCTCAAGGGCACATCAACAGATTTTTCACCTAGTCGGCTCGGGTATTCAAACCAGCAACCATTCGATTACCGGCCTAATGCTCTTAACCGCCAGGCTACCTGCCACCCAACATTTTAATAAGATATCCTGTCTCCATGATCCAAGATTAAATTATCTTAAAATTGTGTTATTTTGTGTTACAACATGAAACACAAGAATATAACATTTTATATTTGACCATGAAAGAAAGCATTTTTGATGAGTTGTTAATGATCACTAAGCTAACGTCTTGTCCTGTGGGGCTCTTCCTCCCTCTTCCTCCCTCTACCTAGGCTACTGTATGAATATGCTGCTATAGACTTCTAGAATTCCATGTGGTGTGCATTCCATAACTCCCAGGGTACCTCAGTTGCGTTGACTTGTGAAAATTCTCAGCCGTGTTGCTGCCTTCCCCATTGACATAAAGTCCTGCAACGCCCTCTCCCACCGGCAGTGCAAGGGATAACATTTCAAACACATAGGAGAACCCATGACATATTCTGACATATCCTCCCACCAGCCATCATCACAACATCAAATGGGCTTTCAAAGAATAAATTTCTCAGATCAAGGCAGCACTTTAGTTCTGATCCGGTTGTTGTTGATGTGATTTGAATGCAGTTCTAGTTTTGGGTAGGTCCAGCCTGCTCTCCTTGGCTGGCACATGGCTTATATGCAGAGAGGAGGGAGCATTTCTTAAAAGGACCTTTATTAGTTTCGTTGCAAACCTCTGGGGCTTATGGGTTAGTAAGTATGCAGTTCCCAGCTCCCAGATTTTCCAGCAAAGAGTAAGAAATCCTTCAGAGCACATTGCAGATCCAAGCCAATTCAAATTAAGATAACAGCGAGAGGCCTTGCCTGGATTGCTGCAATAGCTTCATTGCATTTAGCACATGATCCAATGAGAAAATACAATCTCCAAGCTGTTGCTCAGCTCACAGTCTGATGATCCATGTTTTTGTCTGGGGAATATATTGTAATTTCTTGGGTAAAATGGTACTTACATAGCGTTGTGTTCACAAAATGAATGATGCGGATGGTGCATTGCATCAGTGTTATTTTAGATGTATTTTTAGTCTTCATTTCTGTTTTAAAATACCTTTTTAGTCTTAGTCACATTTGAGTCATTTCATCCTTTGTTTGTTTTAGTTTTTCAGTCGACTAAAACTCTGGACAATTTTTGTCTAGTTTAGTCACATAATAGTCAGATTTTTACTATTAAATAATGAATATTTAGGCTACCTCTAACTTTCATCATGTGCACGTTCATATGGCATTGTCCAACTTGGCCTACTATCCCTGCATATACCTTAACTGGCAACATTGATATTGTGTCAGATTTCAACCAATGACAGACATAATTAACCATTTAGGCTATAAAGTCTTTGCTACAGTTTAAACAATTTACAGCTCAGATTTAATATCGATCATAGCCGTAAAGGAGGGTAAATAACTGTGGTTTCATTGAAAAGGGGAGAATTTGAGCTTTGTCAAAATGCCAGAAGTATGAAATATTCTGCATGCATGCTTAGGATTGGACAAAACAGATGAAAAGGAGCTTCATGTCAAATTAAATACCCATTAGGCTCACATGGAATTCTCGTATCGTCACATTTTCGCAGACTAAAATTAAAAGTAATTTGTAATAGTTTTTCCAGGGCATCGCATCTCATTATCGTCATAGGTTAAGTCAGGAAAAGTATTTTTTTTCATTTCATAGTTATTGTTGATTATATTAACACTACATTGCATGAAAAAAGGTCAAAACACAACTTGAAGTGCTCTCTATCTGTGTGGAAGACACATTAACCTTGAAACGAAGGGAGCACATACAGCGGGTGAAATAAGTATTGAACACGTCACCATTTTTCTCAGTAAATATATTTCCAAAGGTGCTATTGACATGAAATTTTCACCAGATGTTGGTAACAACCCAAGTAATCCATACATACAAAGAAACCAAAACAAATAAGTTCAGAAATTAAGATATATGTAATAATGTGAAATGACACAGGGAAAAAGTATTGAACACACTTACTGATATTTATTTAATACTTTGTACAAAAGCCTTTGTTGGTAATGACAGCTTCAAGACACCTCCTGTATGGAGAAACTAGTCGCATGCATTGCTCTCATGTGATTTTGGCCCATTCTTCCACACAAACAGTCTTCAAATCTTGAAGGTTCCGTGGGCCTCTTCTATGAGTCTTGATCTTCAGTTCTTTCCATAGATTTTCAATGGGATTTAAGTCAGGTGATTCTAGCAGCTTTATTTTCTTTCTTTGAAACCAATTGAGAGTTTCCTTGGCTGTGTGTTTGGGATCATTGTCTTGCTGAAATGTCAACCCTCATTTAATCTTAATCATCCTGGTAGATGGCAGCAGATTTTTGTCAAGAATGTCTCAGTAAATTTGCCCATTCATCCTTCCTTCAATTATGTGAAGTTTACCAGTACCATTTGCTGAAAAGCAGCCCCACACCATGATGTTCCCACCTCCAAACTTCACTGTTGGTATGGTGTTTTTAGGGTGATGTGCAGTGCCATTTCTCCTCCTGTGTATTATGACATCCAAACAGTTCAATTTTGCTCTCATCTGACCACACTATATTCTCCCAGTATTTCACTGGCTTTTCCAAATGTTGTGCAGCAAACTTTAAACGAGCTTCAACATGCTTTTTTTTCAGCAATGGAGTCTTGCGTGGTGAGCGTGCATACAGGCCATGGCGGTGGAGTGCATTACTTACTGTTTTGTTTGAGACAACAGTACCTGCTAATTGCAGGTCTTTTTGAAGCTCTCCACAAGTGGTCCTTGGCTCTTGGACAACTCTTCTGTTTAGTCTTTTCACTCCTTTGTCAGAAATCTTGCGAGGAGCACCTGGTCGAGGCAAATTTATGGTGAAATGATTGTCTTTCCACTTCCGTATTATGGCCCCAACAGTGCTCATTGGAACATTCAGAAGCTTAGAAATGCGCCTATAACCAATGCCATCATTATGTTTTGCAACAATTAGGTTGTGAATGTCTTGAGACAGCTCTTTGCTTTTACCCATCATGAGATGTGTCTTGTTTGACACCTTGGCAATGAGACCTTTTTGTAGGCCATCAGTTGGGACTGAACCAGCTGATATTAATTTGCACTGACAGGGGGCTGGATTGCTTTTTAATTACTGATAGCTTTTAGCTGTTGTCTTGGCTTTCCATGCCTTTTTGCACCTCCCTTTCTTCATGTGTTCAATACTTTTTCCCTGTGTCATTTCACATTATTACACATAACTTAATTTCTGAACTTATTTGTTTTGGTTTCTGTATGTAAGGATTACTTGGGTTGTTACCAACATCTGGTGAAACTTTCATGTCAATAGCACCTTTGGAAATATATTTACTGAGAAAAATTGTGACGTGTTCAATACTTATTTCACCCGCTGTAGGTTTGAAAAGAGATGTAGAGATATACAGTGCATTCGGAAAGTATTCAGACCCCTTGACTTTTTCCACATTTTGTTACGTTACAGCCATATTCTAAAAATGATTTTTTTTAAATAATTTTTTTCATCAATCTACACACAATACCCCATAATGACAAAGCGAAAACAAGTTTTTAGACATTCTGGCAAATGTATAAAAAAATATAAAAACATAAATACCTTATTTATTGGAGTCCACCTGTGGTAAATTCTATTGATTGGACATGATTTGGAAAGGCACACACCTGTCTATATAAGGTCCAACGGTTGACAGTGCATGTCATAGCAAAAACCAAGCCATGAGGTTGAAGGAATTGTCCATAGAGCTCTGAGACAGGATTTGTGTCGAGGCACACATCTGGGGAAGGATACCAAAACATTTCTGCCCAAGAACACAGTGGCTTCCATCATTCTTAAATGGAAGAAGTTTGGAACCACCAATACTCTTCCTAGAGCTGGCTGCGCGGTCCAACTGAGCAATCGGGAGAGAAGGGCCTTAGTCAGGGAGGTGACCAACAACCCGATGGTCACTCTGACAGAGCTCCAGAGTTCCTCTGTGGAGATGGGAGAACCTTCCAGAAGGACAACCATCTCTGCAACACTCCACCAATCAGGCTTTTATGCTAAAGTGGCCAGATGGAAGCCACTCCTCAGTATAAGGCACATGACAGTCCGCTTGGGGTTTGTCAAAAGGCACCTGAAAGACTTTCAGACCATGAGAAACAAGATTCTCTGGTCTGATGAAACCAAGATTGAACTATTTGGCCAGAATGCAGAGTCTCTGTATGTCTTTGAGTGGCCCAGCTAGAGCCCGGACTTGAACACGATCGAACATCTCTGGAGAGAATTTAAAATATCTGTGCAGAGTCGCTTCCCATCCAACCTGACAGAGCTTGAGATGATCTGCAGAGAAGAATGGGAGAAACTCCCCAAATACAGGTGTGCCAAGCTTGTAGCGTCATGCCAAAGAAGATTTGAGGCTGTAATCGCTGCCAAAGGTGTTTCAATCAAGTACTTAAAAAAATGGTTTTATACATTTGCAAAAAAAAACAATTAAATACCTGTTTTTGCGTTGTCATTATGGGCTATTCTGGGTAGATTGTTGAGAAAAAAAAAGTCATCCATTTTAAAATAAGGCTGTAACGTAACAAAATGTGGACAAAGTCAAGGGGTCTGAATACTTTCCAAATGCACTGTAAATGTAATGGTTGTTTGCGACTCATTGAGAAACATAATTTCAGTAAATGGGTCTCAATTATTCCGGGCAGTGGGAGGCTTCATATGTTTCGATGACTGGCTGCAGTGCTGTGTGATTGACACTTTGCAATTTCTGGCCTTCAAGGATAAATTCTCTCACAACGTCTTCAAATTGTTTGAGCATTACCGTTTGATTGCTGGTATATTGGAAATTTCAATTTTTAATTGTACTTTTCTTTTTCTCTAATGCTTGAAAAGTAAATCTAAGTTATCGGGGCACTGCAGTCAAAAACTAGATTTTCCTTCTTCTTTTTTTTTGCTGCTGTTTCCAAAATATGAGGTCAAAATAACAATGAGGATTGTGAAAATTATGACGTAAGAGTTTTTATTATGTTTTTTGGGGAATATCTACATAGGGGTACAGAGGCCCATTATCAGCAACCATCACTCCTGTGTTCCAATGGCACGTTGTGTTATCTAATCCAAGTTTATAATTTTAAAAGGCTAATTGATCATTAGAAAATCCTTTTGCAATTATGTTGTGCTGATTAAAGAAGCAATAAAACTGGCCTTCTTTAGACTAGTTGAGTATCTGGAGCATCAGCATTTGTGGGTTTGATTACAGGCTCAAAATGTCCAGAAACAAAACTTTCTTCTGAAACTCGTCAGTCTATTCTTGTTCGGAGAAATGAAGGCTATTCCATGCGAGAAATTGCCAAGAAACTGGCGGTCCTCAACTGGCAGCCTCATTAAATAGTACACCAGTCTCAACGTCAACAGTGAAGAGGCGACTCCGGGATGCTGGCCTTCTAGGCAGAGTTGCATAGAAAAAGCCATATCTCAGACTGGCCAATAAAAATAAAAGATTAAGATGGGCAAAATAACACAGACACTGGACAGAGGAAGATTGGAAAAAAGTGTTATGGAAAGACAAATCTAAGTTTGAGGTGTTCGGATCACAAAGAAGAACATTCTTGCGACGCAGACCAAATGAAACGATGGTGGAGGAGTGCTTGACGCCATCTGTGAAGCATGGTGGAGGCAATTTGATGGTCTGGGGGTGCTTTGGTGGTGGTAAAGTGGAAGATTTGTACAGGGTAAAAGGGATCACTCCATTTTGCAACGCCATGCCATACCCTGTGGACGGCGGTTAATTGGAGCCAAATTTCTCAACAGGACAATGACCGAAATCACGGCTCCAAACTATGCAATAACTATTTAGGGAAGAAGCAGTCAGCTGGTATTCTGTCTATAATGGAGTGGCCAGCACAGTCAACGGATCTCAACCCTATTGAGCTGTTGTGGGAGCAGCTTGACCGTATGGTACGTAAGAAGTGCCCATCAAGCCAATCCAATTTGTGGGAGGTGCCTCTGGAAGCATTGGGTGAAATCTTTTCAGATTACCTCAACAAATTGACAAATAAAATGCCAAAGGTCTGCAAGGCTGTAATTACTGCAAATGGAGGATTCTTTGTCGAAAGCAACGTTTGAAGGACACAATTATTATTTCAATTAAAAGTCATTATTTATAACCTTGTCAACATCTTGACTATGTTTCCTATTCATTTTGAAACTAATTTCATGTATGTTTTCATAGAAAACAAGGACATTTATAAGTGACCCCAAACCTTTGAACGGTAGTGTAAATATATTTACATTTGTATCAACACGCCCAGACTGAGATTTTCAATTGCAAAAGGAGACTCAGGGAAATAAATGATCAATGAGTTATTTTCATGAAATAAACACACACAGTGATTTATTAGGCAAACAGTGATGATTAAAAACAATTAATTAAAAAGAATATTGGCTTTAAAGAATTGTGATGTAGCGGTACCTTGAGAAGGTGCCTCTATGTCATCTCAATGGAGGAGTTTGTTGTGAAATACACTACCTTCTAGATGTGCTGGGTGGTACCACCTCAAGGCTTACTATAAAAGCAGGTGACAGCGAGCCTTGTTTGGCAATGGTCTTGGTAAGTGGAGTGTACCAATATACTTAGCATGATGTTTCCTTGACTAGACTACTAACGTTACACAACACTAAAAAGTCTGTAAAGTACCTTTCCACATTTCACTTTTTTTTTTTCACATTTCATACACATACAGTGGGGAGAACAAGTATTTGATACTCTGCCGATTTTGCAGGTTTTCCTACTTACAAAGCATGTAGAGGTCTGTAATTTTTATCATAGGTACACTTCAACTGTGAGAGTGTCACGACTTAAGCCGAAGTTGCTCCCTCCCCTGGGGCGGGCTGCCGGAATAGGTCGACGTCGCCCGAGTACTAGCCACCACCGATCCACTACTCAGTGTCCGTTTTGTCCTGTTCCCTTCACACCTGTTTTCCACTTTGTCACTAATTGTTGGTGCGTGTTATTCCCTCTGCTCCCCCCGGGTCTCTGTCGGTGATTGTCATTATTGTGTGTTACATGTGAGTTCATTGTGTTGCAGAACTATTTAATGAGTGTGTCGAGTAAACTCATTTTCCCGCTACCCTCCTGCCTCCCTGCGCTTGTTTCCACTACGCCTGCCTTTCGCGCAGGAAAGCATTCACAGAGAGACTCAATCAAACAGACTCCAACCTCTCCACAATGGCCAAGACCAGAGAGCTGTGTAAGGACATCAGGGATAAAATTGTAGACCTGCACAAGGCTGGGATGGGCTACAGGACAATAGGCAAGCAGCTTGGTGAGAAGGCAACAACTGTTGGCGCAATTATTAGAAAATTGAAGAAGTTCAAGATGACTGTGAATTTCCCTCGGTCTGGGGCACCATGCAAGATCTCACCTCGTGGGGAATCAATGATCATGAGGAAGGTGAGGGATCAGCCCAGAACTACACGGCAGGACCTGGTCAATGACCTGAAGAGAGCTGGGACCACAGTCTCAAAGAAAACCATTAGTAACACACTACGCCGTCATGGATTAAAATCCTGCAGCGCACGCAAGGTCCCCCTACTCAAGCCAGCGCATGTCCAGGCCCGTCTGAAGTTTGCCAATGACCATCTGGATGATCCAGAGGAGGAATGGGAGAAGGTCATGGGGTCTGATGAGACAAAAATAGAGCTTTTTGGTCCACTCGCCGTGTTTGGAGGAAGAAAAAGGATGAGTACAACCCCAAGAACACCATCCCAACCGTGAAGCATGGAGGTGGAAACATAATTCTTTGTGGATGCTTTTCTGCAAAGGGGACAGGACGACTGCACCGTATTGAGGGGAGGATGGATGGGGCCATGTATCGCGAGATCTTGGCCAACAACCTCCTTCCCTCAGTAAGAGCATTGAAGATGGGTCGTGGCTGGGTCTTCCAGCATGACAACGACCCGAAACACACAGCCAGGGCAACTAAGGAGTGGCTCCGTAAGAAGCATCTCAAGGTCCTGGAGTGGCCTAGCCAGTCTCCAGACCTGAACCCAATAGAAAATCTTTGGATGGAGCTAAAGGTCCGTATTGCCCAGCGACAGCCCCGAAACCTGAAGGATCTGGAGATGGTCTGTATGGAGGAGTGGGCCAAAATGCTGCTGCAGTGTGTGCAAACCTGGTCAAGAACTACAGGAAACGTATGATCTCTGTAATTGCAAACAAAGTTTTCTGTACCAAATATTAAGTTCTGCTTTTCTGATGTTTCAAATACTTATGTCATGCAATAAAATGCTAATTAATTACTTAAAAATCATACAATGTGATTTTCTGGATTTTTATTTTAGATTCCGTCACTCACAGTTGAAGAGTACCTATGATACAATATATATATACATATTATTTTGTTCTTTATTTACAATATTCATCCCGTTCACACACATTTCTAGTTGGGATCAGGTACAACTAATTCCCGCCCACCCACAACTTCTCACCTGAATGCATTTCATTTGAAGGGGTTTCAGCAAAGGCTGAAACGAAGGTTGAGAGTTACCCTTTAAGATATATTTGGCATTTCTCCTAGTTGCCGAGCTGGTCAAGACATGCTATTTTTTGCTGGCCCCTCTAGTAATGCCATAGGGCTGATGCAACATATGCAAATTGTAAGGGGGGTTACTCATCCCTGTTTTAACATTACCACAGTGGTTGTGTTTCTCATTCTTCAAAAACAGGTATTTATCTGCAGTTTGCAAAATGTATCGCAAACACATTAATGTTTTAAACAGGAAAATCTGTGCCAATAGGATAGGTTGCGTTGGTGGCAGATCATTTTGGCCATTTGTAAAATATTGACCTAGAGTATTCCCTGTAAAAAAAAAAAAAAACGGCCAATAATTAACACCTGATGCAATACATCCCATAGGTGTAGCATTGATCCCATTGTGTTTACTGTCTATGGTCAGCATCTATTCCAGGGTCAGTGAGACAACAGACTGAAAGAGCAAACATGCAGCACATAAACATAAGTGATGCCTCAGAGTGCAGGGTGGCTGTCCTGCTGAGCTTTCTCCCTAAGCGCTATTTCTTAATTTGAGCTTTCGCGTAAATAAACCCTCTTCGATTTGACTCTTCAGTTTTAAGTGGGTAGAGAAGAGTTCCCTCTGCAAGAACTCCAGGCTCCGTTTGACCTTCCCATCAAGGTTCACTTGCAAAAGACCCTTTAACAAGAGAATCAAAGGGGCGGGATGTTTGGGGAACAAGAGACACCTCTGATAATTAAGCAGACGCTGATTATCCTCCAATTTGGGATGCTGTCGCTTATTAGCGAGGCAGGCAGGCAATCACAATTAAGGGCCTTATACAAATGCCTGGCCCTGCTCTGCTCCTTTGCTCTGCATGAGTTTGTGCCCTTGGATGACAGTGAAAAATGTGCCCTTGTTAAGTAGACTTTTCTCTGCTCAGTTCCCCATTTTTCATCCAACGGTTGGGGCGTTGAAACAGTTCCAAGGGATTGTTCCATGCACTTGGCCCATTCAGAGAAAGAGATGGTGATGGTAAAGATGCCTACATAGCGTGTTGATTGATAAAGCATTGTGGAGGTTTAAGATGGTTCACATCATTCCAACAAAGTAAATGGGCAAATTGGCATCGCACCGTTACGTTCTATGGGTTATTGCTTATCAAATATTCCACAGACATTTTGACTATTTTATTACAATTTTGGGTACCATTTTATTACTAGCTAATTTATGATGGCACTGCCAATATATTTACATTTTTCAATTCCTGAATTCTACTCTTGAACATGTGGAATCCATGTAATTCTGAAAAGCATGAACAAAGATAACATCTCACATGTTCTGAAGATTTGTAAGAGACATATGAACTTAAAAAGCATGCTTGAATTAAATCAACCTTAATGTACTGTAAGGGGTGTGTTCATTCATCTGAAATCTTCTCTGGAGCATGACCTAATGCTCTCTGGGGGAAAATACAGCTGAAGTCGGAAGTTTACATACACCTAGGTTGAAGTCATTAAAACTCATTTTTCAACCACTCCACAGATTTCATGTTAACAAACTATAGTTTTGGTTATCTACTTTGTGCATGACACAAGTAATTCTTCCAACAATTGTTTACAGACAGATTATTTCACTTATAATTCACTATATCACAATTCCAGTGGGTCAGAAGTTTACATACGCTAAGTTGACTGTGCCTTTAAAAAGCTTGGAAAATTCCAGAAAATTATGTCATGGCTTTAGAAGCTTCTGATTGGCTAATTGACATAATTTGAGTCAAGAGGAGGTGTACCTGTGTATTTATTTCAAGGCCTATCTTCAAACTCAGCCAATACCTCAGAAAAAAACTGTAGACCTCCACAAGTCTGGTTCATCCTTGGGAGCAATTTCCAAACGGCAGAAGATACCACGTTCATCTGTACAAACAATAGTACGCAAGTATAAACACCATGGGACCACGCAGCCGTCATACCGCTCAGGAAGGAGACGCATTCTGTCTCCTAGAGATGAACGTACTTTGGCGTGAAAAGTGCAAATAAATTCCAGAACAACAGCATGGACCTTGTGAAGATGCTGGATGAAACAGGAAGGAAGAAGCCACTGCTCCAAAACCGCCATAAAAAAGCCAGACTACGGTTTGCAACTGCACATGGGGACAAAGACCATACTTTTTGGAGAAATGTCCTCTGGTCTGATGAAACAGAAATAGAACTGTTTGGCCATATTGTCCATCGTTATGTTTGGAGGAAAAAGATGGAGGCTTGCAAGCCGAAGAACACCATCCCAACCGTGAAGCACTGGGGTGGCAGCATCATGTTGTGGGAGTGCTTTGCTGCAGAAGGGACTGGTGCACTTCACAAAAAAGATGGCATCATGAGAAAAGAAAATTATGAAAATTATGATATTGAAGCAACATCTCAATACATCAGTCAGGAAGTTAAAGCTTGGTCGCAAATGGGTCTTCCAAATGGACAATGACCCCAAGCATTCTTCCAAAGTTGTGGCAAAATGGCTTAAGGACAACAAAGTCAAGGTATTGGAGTGGCCATCACAAAGCCCTGACCTCAATCTTATAAAATTTGTGGGCAGAACTGAAAAGGTGCGTACAAACCTGACTCAGTTACACCAGTTCTGTCAGAAGGAATGGGCCAAAATTCACCCAACTTATTGTGGGAAGCTTGTGGAAGACTACCCAAAACGTTTGACCCAAGTTAAACAATTTAAAGGCAATACCACCAAATACTAATTGAGTGTATGTAATCTTCTGACCCACTGGGAATGTGATGAAAGAAATAAAAGCTGAAATAAATCATTCTCTCTACTTTTATTCTGACATTTCACATTCTTAAAATAAAGTGGTGATCCTAACTGACCTAAGAGAGTGAATTTTTACTTGGATTAAATGTCAGGAATTGTGAAAAACAGAGTTTAAATGCATTTTGCTAAGGTGTATGTAACTTCCGACTTCAACTGTAGCTTTACACTTTATTTGTCCTATAGTGTTCTTCCTGACCACACATGGTATATGAACAATCTATACTAAACAAAATATAAATGCAACATGTAAAGTGTTTCCAAATGCGCAAAAAGCTTAAAAGTGTAATCCCTAAATTATGTTACTGATTACAATTTTGGACCGGTAACTAGTAACTGTAACGGATTACAATACCCAACCCTGCACTTTAATACTTAACACTTTACTTTACACTGACAGGTCAGGTATAATGTGTTATTACTAGTTAATACACATTTATGACTCTTTATAATGTCTCCTTATGGGACTAATTATACTGTATGTTATGTCTCTATGTAGCAAATTCAATATAATCGTTGGCTTTTACACTTGAAAGTGTTACTAAGTTTTTCAAAACAGGCATCCTAGAAATGTGTCAAATTAAATATGACAAGTGTGAGAAAGCAGTATGATACCTCTCAGCTGCCATTTTCATACGGTTAATGGGTCAACACTGGTTGACATACCAGTGTGTCAAATCTGTTTAGGTCTTGCTGTGCTGCCTGAGACACCTACTGTATCTATTGTAGTTTCTGTCACGCGATGGTGGAAATGGCATTTTTTTTTACAATGCGGACAGCCCTTCAGAGTCACATGCAGAGCGGTGGACACAGGCTATACATGAAATGCGGAAGTGCGTCAAACTACTGTATGTCCGTTTAAACAAGGGACCTGTTGCAATTTCAGTCCAAGCTGCAACCTGTCAATCCATTGGGTTGTAGACAGACCAACTAAGGCTACGCTTACACAGGCAGCCCAATTTGTATATTTTTTCCACTAATTGGGCTTTTGACCAATCACATCAGATCTTTTTCACAGCGGATCTGATTGGCCAATTGACCAATTAGTTAAAAATATATCAGAATTGGGTTGCCTGTGTGAACGCAGCCTTAGAGACTAACCTGGAATGCTAATGGAACAGTAATGTGTTTTGATCCCAAGTGCACAAGCTACCACAAGACCTATTGAAATAGACTGAGCTAGCAGCAGAAGGTTGATTGGTCATATTGTGGACTTGGATTGCCAGTATTGGGGAAATCAGATGAAATGAGAAAGGAAGTGAACGACATCGATCTCAAACGATGACAATGCTGTCGATGTGAACGTTGAAAACTAGTCATGATGAAACTTGAACCATTTGGGGATATTTTAAAGTGGATTGTGGTGAACCTTTGAGCTCCCCTGTCCTGGCACTGGACGTTCATTCCCTGTCATCATTCATTTATGGTATTTTCTATAAGGTGAAAAACTACCTGTAGAAAGCTTTCAGGTATTTTAGGAGTCTTCTTTTTTCCTCTTGACGGGTTCTTTTTTTTTTATTTTTATGTAACTATCTTTAAAAAATTTATGGATCTAGTAGACCTCACCTGCAGTTCATCCAAATAGTGTAGCTTCTGGCTTTCTGGCTCACATAGTTATTTTTCACAATGAGGACATGAGTTTGGTCCTCTGTAGTGTCTCGTTCCCCTGTTATCTCTGTTTCAACCAGACCCACCGGCATATCATGTACTGAAACATACATTAGAAACATGGCAGCATTCATATTGGGATTAGGGCTCTGATCATGTACAGGTATATGTTACTAGTTTATTTTTCACAGCAAAGCAGATAAACGTTGTAGTTAAAGAAAGTATACAACGGATACGTCTGTAACACTTTACACTAAAGTAGCACTTATAATGTGTGCAGTAACGCTATTTTTACTTAAGTATCAACATTGAATTTGACCAATGGTGTTGTAATGGAGTTTTTCTGTCATTATAATTATATATCTTTCTCAAGGTGTAATGCTATTTGTATTATAAATATTTATATGGAATAGATAACATACTGACCTGTATGAACAATGTCATTTGAAGGTTGTCTTATGAAACTTACTGTGTCTCATTTCTATCAGAAGTTCCGAAGGTAATGGACCGAGAGACGGTAATGTTGTATTACAGTGTCACAGTATCAAGAGTAAAACGACCAGGATTTGTTGCTGTATCTAAAAATAGAAAGCTCTTAGGAATAAAAAAAATTAAATAAATAAATATATATATATATATATATTTAATCCATGATCTAGATAATCTGTCATGTGTATGTCAAAAGGATCAGTCCCCTTAATGACATACTCTGCATATACTGCATTCCCCAGATGCATGTAAATGTAACCTACTGTCATGCTGGCCACACCCACCCTCCATCCATCCTTCCCCATGTGATTAATTCAAACATTTCTGAAACGCCCATTAGGATATTATGAAATATCTGGGGGTCTTTGACTGTTATATAACCATTAGTAGTTTTTAAGCTTTTGATGAAAATTAAAATGTGGTAATTCTGGCTGGCATTGCTTTAGTGACAGAGAGACAGAGAACTCATGCATGCTCTCTGTATTAAAGGCAAAGCACTTATATAACTTAAAAAATATATATAAGTGCTCAATTTCCAATAAAAGACAACCACACAGACAGAAAGACCTCTTCTGGCCCCGTGCTATGTAGGGCTCTGCTGCTTTCCCAAAAGCACACATAATGTTTCCATCAGGGACACAAGTGCTGTTCTACAGGCATATCTGGCTAGGCCAGGGTATAATTAGAAGCTAAATGCTGCTTTAAGTCAGAATGTGGTTTGCAGAGCATTTCCAAAGGACAACTAGTCTTGTGGTCTGTGGTTTTTTTATCGTCAAATGCAAATTGCACATTTAAGGAGGAGTGGCACTGACTCATAGCGTTTATAATATCCAGGAACTCACGTCCGTTAAAACATTAATGCGGTGCAATATGTCAAAAGTAAAATATTCATGTTTTTTTTCCCAGATAGTGGACAGGTCATTAAAAACAAGATTCAGCGGAGCTATAATTTACAAGATCCCCCTCTTATTATTATTTATTTTTTCAAAAAGGCGTGGAGGCAAAGTCAAAAAAGCCATTGTGAAAATAACAGGGTAAATATTATCTGTATATTATATTATTATTATTATTATATTATCTATGTGATGAAGTGTGATCTGAGCCGAGACGCGCGCAATCTCAGATGAAGCATCCAAGTGAGCGAAACAGCGCCCTTCTGTCTCAGTATTTGTACCCCATGTATCTGATACTGTCTGGACAAAAAGAGTATGACATGTCCAGACATCATCAGGTACATGGGCTACATATATCTGCTTTTTCTGGGAGAAACAGTCGTTTCAGCCACGGGGCTACAGTAGCGCGCAAAATACACAGACCTTGTAAAAATCGGGATAAATTGTAAATAAATGACTTAATTGCTACTACAATTCCATAAAAATTATAGAATGAAAAACTAAATAAATATATAGACTATAGCAGCTAGGTAAATGATGGTTTCTTTCCTGCCTTCTCTCTCTCTGGCGGCGGCGAGAATGATGAAGAACTGTAGGCGTGTGTGCAGAGGCCCATCAGTCGGATGCTTGACTACAACAGCCACAGACAGAAAACTCCACCAGGGCAGTGGAGGCTGCCGAGGGGAGGACGTCTCATAATAATGTTTGGAATGGAGCAAATGGAACGGCATCAAACCGTGTCATGCTATTCCACCTATTCCGCTCCAGCCATTACCACAAGCCCATCCTCCCCAATTAAGTTGCGACCAACCTCCTGTGTACCAGGGGATGCTAAAACGGGTGTCCTCAAAACAGTTTGTTATGGACTCGGAGCTCATGCGCGACTCCCTTGAACTCGCCCTACTGTCTGAGTGCTTAGCGTACAGAAACGTACCACCTATATTGCTAATGCAGACAAACTGATCCACCGCATGACCCTTATCATCACGCCACCCCCTCTTACACAGTGGAACCCAGAACGACATGTGACCACTTGGTTATGGGGCTGTCCTTTCAGCAGCACGAATAGAAGGACGCTCAAATCGTTATAAATAACCCTCACCAAGTTCCGTTGTCTACGCCTAAAAGTCCTACTCATCGCTTCTCACTGTTACAAGATTATCCCTTCTCACAACGGTGGTCGTTTAGTAAAATTTGATTAAAGCTGAATCAATGTCTCACAAGAACTAGTATTCTACATAACGATCAAATATAATAGCGTACACTGTAGCATGGTTGACCTATAAAATGTTAGACCGAAAACACATCCTCAGTCATTTCTTATCTGAAGATGAATAGTCACCAAAAAATCCTCATGCGGCCAAAACTCAACAGCGCGCGCCACTAGGCAGGATGTATGCTTTAATTAAAACAAAATATGCACACAAGAAAGGTTAATAGTTTGTTGACACGAGCTGCTTTAATTCACTCACGAAAGGAAATGTCAAGAAGATCTAAATGCATATTCCCATGAAACTGATTGACATCAAATGATTGGCATGAAGTTTGGACATTTCACCGGTAAAACGTGAAGAATTATCATTCACAATTGACAGTGATGATGGCCTATTTTGAAATAAGGTATGCCTAACTTTGTGTTTGAGGGTAGGCCTATTAAAAAGAGACAGAATGTGTGGGCATAGGAAGATATTCTTAGGGCTATTCTACAATGGTATTCAATAGGCTATCAGACAGTCTGTTGGTACAATCTTTGATTGAGAAATTATGACAACGTTAATATTTTTTATGTTGCTCTACTGTACCTCACCGAAAAAAAACAGATAGCACTAAACTACTGGAATTGAAATAAATTTGTCGGGTGCACAGTGCACTGTTCAGATACTTGGGTTATTTTGGACAAACTTGCAAAGGTAAAATACTTTGGGAAGGGATTTGTTTGACAATCTGATGAAAACATCATGATCGGTTGTGTTCATGCCACATTTAAAAGGTAATATATCTGTAAAGTTAAATTATATGTCTTTACTATAAAAACCATGGAAATCAAATGCCTGTCCAGCGGATTAGTTATGGTTCCGGACCTGGCCTGGCTGTGTACTGTATACATCTTCACGTTGGAACACCAGTCATGGCCAAAAATCCCTAGTGGCATATTTGTCTGCAATAGGCTATTGTATCTCTCACTTTGACCCTTCTTAAACTTAACCATCCCAGGTTAGGTTTATTTCCTCATTGTTCTGCATGGTCCCCAATCCCCACTGTAGTATGCATGTATTTCATGCCTGTTCATCCAAATAATTATTCAGGATTTCTTACTTTTTTATTTGAGCAATAATATGATTTCAGTAACAACTTACTTATCTGCTGTTGCATTTTATATAACATAATGCTAATTTAATCTGCTTGGAACACATACAGGCATTGGAGTTCTGGTTTTGGATGGTTGTCGACTTATTCCACTTACAGCATTTCAGTCACAAGTACACAGAGTGGACAATTTCAGGAAATGCTTTGGCTTACCACAAGTTTCTAAAGAAATGTCCTGCCATTGTATAAGGCTGTCTATAATCAAGACTGTGGGTAATGTAGCTGAACCCACTGTCTCCTCTCTGAGCTCAATTCATTCTTCTTGTCGCGTCACTCTTGTCTTCACCCACTTCCTATGAAATATATTTAATTTGCAACAAAACCAAAATCTTTACTTCCTGGAGCATTTTTATAGAAACCAAATCTATTCTCTCCTGTTACTCAAACAGCATTGACTGACAACAATGAGTGAGCTGTAAATGGGTGCAGTATTGACACAGTTTAAAGCTTTATTCATTCTATAACATGAACAAAGCTAGAGTGGATCCAACAGTACTGTATATTCAAGAACATGAAATAGCCGTAACGTTACAACACTGACTTTTTCAATGGTCTTGTCCCTTCAGCCTATGTGCAGCAAACTCAATATTGTTCTGTATATTTCCTTGAAATTAGAGATTTTATTTAATTAATTAACCTGGAGTCTGGAGACAAACAGAAACTAGTGGTTTATCCAAGTAGTGTTTGTATTTAGTGGACTGTATATGGTGTGTATTTATTCCCCCTCCAAAAATGGGCATGCTGTCAAAGGTATTTTTCAAAAAGAATACTGTATTTTTGGATGAAATGCTGGTTAATAAGAATGTGCAAAGCTTCTCCATGTGAGAGTTATGTTTGCTTTGGTGGTTTGGAGCCCGGCCAGTGGAGAAGGAATATAGTTTTCAAAAATAATCATGAGGCACAGGCTTATTAACCATGATCCTCCTCTAGGGGATGGCTCTAATCCGAAATTATGCATCATGATATCTCGGCATAAAGAGGGGTTACACTGTATCTTCCTAAACAAGATGTGTGCCAGTTGCACTGTCTGCTAGTAAAATATTGAGGGTAATTCCTTCCTCTTATTATTCTCTGTTACCTATTTCTGACTTAACACACTTGAAGGTCCAATACAGCTGTTTTTATTTCAATATATTGGGTAGCAATTCAGTATCTTACTGTAGCTTCCGTATTTTAAAAAATGACATTTTTCTTCCAGGCACCCCTAAAAACATATTGCCAGAAAACTCAAGTAAAAATTGTACCTGCAGAATCAAATTGCATAGTAAAACATGGTCTCTAATTCTTGCAGTTTTGTCTTAAGAGCATGGCCTCTATACCGTTAACTTCCTTGTGCATAGTTTGTTTAAACCTCGTATGGTTACTTAATGTCAAACTCAATTATTTGCTGAATATCTTTAGATTTGGAATGAAGACAATGAAGACAACTGTCTGTTCAAGGGCTGACGTCAGCAAGCCCAGTTTTGTTGTTTTTCTGGCCTGTCACTGGCATTACCCCTGCATAAAGCAACAGAAGTCAGCAGCGATTTGGATGTGAAAATTATCTTTGCTTCTCTGGAGTAGACCTGTGGAATATTCTATATTGGCATAGCCAGTTCAGTAAACAGGTTGTATCTATCCTTGTTCGCTGTGTGGTGAAATGTTGTTCCGTCTGTGGTTGTTTATCGTCCTAGGCCATAAATGTCTTCTTTCCTCTGTGAACCCATTCAGCTCTCAAAATGGTCATCCTTATTTCAACCCTTAAACTAGTGAAAATATTGATGGATCAAGCAGTATGGTTTCAAGTGTTGCAGTGCAGTCCTGTGTGTGGCTGGGGGCCTGGTATTTGATATTTTAATATCATATCCCCTCCCTGAAAGGACTGCAACACTTCCCGAATGAGTAAAAGTAGATTTATTGAAGTCATGCATAATATTGTGTTTAGCTATACAGATAACCAGAGTAGACATTGACTGTCTAAAAAGAGTCAAGTTGATTTCCGAAGGTTCGTCTGAGAGTAGGCTTACATAAAGTATTAGCCCATGTAATTTACTGTTAAAACCAAATGTCTCTTTCGGGTCAACTTAGTGGCACATTGGAGCATGCGAGTGTCTCTTTTAATGGTGTTTGAATCCATATCTGTGTATATTTATATTATACATATTTATTTTTATTTTTATTTAACCTTTATTTAACTAGGCAAGTCAGTTAAGAACAAATTCTTATTTACTGTTACGGCCTACCAAAAGGCAAAAGACCTCCTGCGGGGACGGGGGATTAAAAATATAATAAATAAATAAAATATAAATATAGGACAAAACATACATCACGACAAGAGAGACAAAACAACACTACCAAAAGAGATACCTAAGACCATAACATAGCAAGGCAGCAACACATGACAACACAGCATGGTAGCAACACAACATGACAACAACATGTTAGCAACACAACATGACAATAACATGGTAGCAACACAGCATGACAACAACATGGTAGCAACACAACATGGCAGCAACACAACATGGTAGCAGCACAAAACATCGTAGAAACATTATTGGGCACAGACTACAGCACAAAGGGCAAGAAGGTAGAGATGACAGTACATCACGCGAAACAGCCACAACTGTCAGTAAGAGTGTCCATGATTGAGTCTTTGAATGAAGAGATTGAGATAAAACTGTGAGTGTTTGTTGCAAGCTGCAGCGAACTGAAAAGACGAGCGACCCAGGGATGTGTGTGCTTTGGTGAACTTTAACAGAATGTGACTGGCAGAACGGGTGTTGTATGTGGAGGATGAGGGCTGCAGTAGATATCTCAGATAGGGGGGAGTAAGGCCTATAAATAAGCATCAACCAGTGGGTCTTGCGACGGGTATACAGAGATGACCAGTTTACAGAGGAGTATAGAGTGCAGTGATGTGTCCTATAAGGAGCATTGGTGGCAAATCTGATGGCCGAATGGTAAAGAACATCTAGATGCTCAAGAGCACCCTTACCTGCAATCTATATATTACATCTCCGTAATCTAGCATGGGTAGGATGGTCATCTGAATCAGGGTTAGTTTGGCAGCTGGGGTGAAAGAGGAGCGATTACGATAGAGGAAACCAAGTCTAGATTTAACTTTAGCCTGCAGCTTTGATATGTGCTGAGAGAAGGACAGTGTGCCGTCTAGCCATACTCCCAAGTACTTGTATGAGGTAACTACCTCAAGCTCTAAACCCTCAGAGGTAGTAATCACACCGGTGCGGAGCGGGTTATTCTTATTACCAAACCACATGACCTTTGTTTTAGAGGTGTTCAGAACAAGGTTAAGGGCAGAGAAAGCTTGTTGGACACTTTGTTGTAGAGCTTTTAACATAATAAAACCCGGGGAGGGGCCAGCTGAGTATAAGACTGTATCATCTGCATATAAGTGGCTGTGTCAGGATTTGTGATAGGAACCCAAACGCAGACCGGGCAACGTAAGTATATAATGATATTTATTGAAGAGTGATGATGAGGAGATGGTTGAATAGGGAGTTGGTTAGGTAGGCTGGTGATTGAGAATCCAGGTAGGTGGCAGATAAGTGGTCCGTGTGGCGTGCTAGTTCGAATCCATCTCCCAGGTGAGTGGAGGAAACGGTGAGTTGAGTGCAGCGTGATGGTGGATATCTCCAGGCAGGATTCCTAAACAGAGTACAGACGGGTTACTGAGCAGGATATAACGCAACCAAGCAATGGTTAACAATAGATACTAATTTCGGACTCAGATGGCTGGTACGCAGATACACATACTATGTGACTTAACGATCCGGCGGGGACTGGATGTCAGGTCGTCTCTTAAATAGTGATGACCGTAGATCTGGAACAGGTGCGTAATGATCAGGAAGACATGGCGGGCTCAGGATGTAAGTAGCCCCGCCCACTCATCTGTAACCAGGCAACTGACCCCGGTACAAAGAGACGGACAATAACAAACAAGACAGACAAAAACAGACTCAGGGAATAGGTGTCGTGACAGGCTGAGGAATGAGAGGATAGATTCTAGGCAGTGGTCACCAACCTTTTCTGAGTCAAGATCACTTTCGTAGTCAAAAAGCAAGCCAATATCTACTGCTGGGATAAAAAAAAAAAAACATAAGCCTATGCAATATTAACCTAATAAAAACAGTTGTGTAGGAATGAGGTTTGTGAAGTAGGCCTAATAGATGATCACAGCATATTGGCTATATGCCTGGCCTGACAATATTGTTCTTCTCAGACCGTATTATATTTCAAAGCCCAAGCTTTCATAACGAAATAGATCAGTTGGCGTATCACTTGCAAGGCACAGTTGAGCATACATTTTTATTTTACTGGACTGATGGTACCTGCATCTGATGGTCAGTTTCAGCGAAGGGAGAGAGAGCAACAGAGGGTCTGCCTCTCACGGTCCCTGCTCTCTCCTTTCCTCCAGGTGAGACTGGCCAGAGAGAGGGGACACTGTCTTCCACCTGATGGTGAAACTTGAGTCACAACGCATCTGCCTCATGCACAAGTTCATGTTGTTCCTATGACCAGGGGAAGTGAAATATTCCTTGATATTAAAATGGACACGACAAGCTGCTAATAACAATAAAAAGCTGCAGGACTAGCGATACATTTGGCTACTCATTGATTGCAGCTGAAGCGCGAGTGGAAGTAGGGAGAAGTGCGTTTAGTTTTGTAAAAAGTGTGGAATAAAACGGCCCTCTCTTTTGCTGTATTTCTTTTACAGTTATCACGTCTCTTTGGCTCAGTTAGACTGTTCTTCCTGCACTTACAGTAAAAATATTCAACTTTCTATGAGTGGTTAGAAATGTAGTTTTGTGAGTTAGGTGCCACAGTTTGCGTGAACAGTTCAAAAACGGTCTGCTGAGAAGCAAGCATATAAACGTTTTTTTGTCACAAATGCCAAAGATGACACAAAGTCAATAGATATTTTTTGCTGATGCTTACTGATCCCAGCGCACAGCGTCCAGCCAAAGGTACCTATCAGGAGGGGAAAAGTTTCCTAGAATGGAAAACCACACCTGGATATTATTGCTCTCTCACCAGCGCTGTGTTTGAAAGCTGAGCGAATGCTGTGAGTTGTAAGAGGAAAACGTTTGGTATAAAATGTATTTGTCCCTCATTTCTGTGTCATATGTGATTAATGCTTAATGGTACACAAGCCACAGAGTGTATAATATCACAAGAATACCAGCTGGGTCTATAAACAAAGTGCGACACTGATACTGTTCAGACAAGAAACAGAAACCGCAAGGTCTTTTATAACCCTTTGCCTTCATGGGCAGTTAAGACTGAAATAAAAATATGTAACTGGCTACGTTTACACAACTCAGTGACTTACAAAATGCCTCTAATTTGGTTCATCTCAAATGTACTGTAGAAGAAAACACCTTCTTGTGTTTGAGGAAACTGTTAGACTGAGACAATGAGAGTGACAGGGTTTTGATAATTGGGTTGCATTGCATGTTTCACACACTACAGTCTACCACCTACTACTGTTGGCTAGGCTAGTTGTTTACACACAGTGTGTGAATGTGTTTGTATGTGTGTTTTGGATAATATCGTCCATTTCACGACGCTGTCAATCTCTCAGAAAATGCTTATTGATATGGGAAATTAAATGTGGTTTCACAACAATGCATTTCTGCTCCGCTATCTGATGTTGGTTACAATTCAAGTGTCTCACGTTGTTACAGATGCCTCACTTTCCCATTGCATTGATGGAAGAATGATTGCTCCTCAGTCCACTAACTCAGTGTCACCGTCTTTCCTATTCAGGTGGAGGCAGATGATGTGCTCACCAAAGAGGAACAGATCGGCCTGCTGTTCAAAGCCAAACGCAAGTGTGAGGTGGCCATCACCAACAAACACAAGCCTGGTGGTGAGTAAAACATTTTGTATAAAATCTCAGATAAAAGTTCTGTAAGCCTGACATGTCAACCTACCTGACAATGTTTTTTTGGTTGTTTTTTTTCATTGACATGAAACCAGTCCTGTCACATTGGTAATGGATAAATGACATCTGTGGCTCCCTGCGCAGTTCATCTGTTGGTTCACTGCCTGCTCTGTTAACCATGCACACATCTAGTTCTGTCACACCTGAGGACACACCAGGAGCGTAAGCATTCTTTTGTCTCCAATGTTGTCCAAGCAGAAAAATAACTCTGTTTGAACTGACAACATCACTACAACAGTGTTGACACAGAGCAGAGGAAGCAGGATTTAGAGGCTGAGATGTACAGATTATTGAGTGGGTCAGAAATAACACGCTTCAGACATGGAAACAGGACAGGGTTTCTATAAGAATAATGACTCGGTTCTGACAGAAAACCAGAAAATCTAATGTATTTTTAGAGCCTGTCACAAGATGAATTATCTCATGTGGAGAAAATGGTTTCCTTCCTTTGTCACCATTGAATCAAATTATTCCAATTAGTATAACTGCTGCTGGCATTGATCCAATATCAGATTGTAGCTTTAATATGAGGCATCCATACTGGACATTTACATATACCATTCATACTGGACAACTACAGATACCATTTATACTGGACAACTACAGATACCATTTATACTGGACAACTACAGATACCATTTATACTGGACAACTACAGATACCATTTATACTGGACAACTACAGATACCATTTATACTGGACAACTACAGATACCATTCATACTGGACATTTACAGATACCATTCATACTGGACAACTACAGATACCATTCATACTGGACATTTACAGATATCATCCATACTGGACATTTACAGATACTATCCATACTGGACATTTACAGATACCATTCATACTGGACAACTACAGATACCATTCATACTGGACATTTACAGATACCATTCATACTGGACAACTACAGATACCATTCATACTGGACATTTACAGATATCATCCATACTGGACATTTACAGATACTATCCATACTGGACATTTACAGATACCATCCATACTGGACATTTACAGATACCATCCATACTGGACATTTACAGATACCATCCATACTGGACATTTACAGATACCATTCATACTGGACATTTACAGATACCATCCATACTGGACAATAACAGATACTATTCATACTGGACATTTACAGATACCATCCATACTGGACATTTACAGATACCATCCATACTGGACATTTACAGATACCATTCATACTGGACAACTACAGATACCATCCATACTGGACATTTACAGATACCATCCATACTGGACATTTACAGATACCATCCATACTGGACAACTACAGATACCATCCATACTGGACAACTACAGATACCATCCATACTGGACATTTACAGATACCATCCATGCTGGACATTTACAGATACCATCCATACTGGACATTTACAGATACCATCCATACTGGACATTTACAGATACCATCCATACTGGACATTTACAGATACCATCCATACTGGACATTTACAGATACCATCCATACTGGACATTTACAGATACCATTCATACTGGACATTTACAGATACCATCCATACTGGACATTTACAGATACCATTCATACTGGACATTTACAGATACCATCCATACTGGACATTTACAGATACCATTCATACTGGACATTTACAGATACCATGGCTGTACTGTAGTTTGACATTGTATTACATTTCTCCTTGTATGGTTAGGAGATTACAATGGTCAGGGGGATTTTTCAGAGAGTCCATATTTGTTTACTTGTGGTTGTGTGAAGAGTGTCACATTCAGCCAGACCCCAGAATCCCCCTGTCTCTGTGGTCACTGCCTTTTTTATTCAGTTTGATTATTCTAAAGAGGTTTTGGATTCCATATCCAGCCAGTCATATTATTTTCTCTTTGACCCTGGTTCATTGTGTTCTTCCTGTGTTGGTTTCTCAGGCTTTCTGAACAAAACTTCTCTGTAAATGAAACACACCATTACACATCGTTATTTTAAAACTAAGAAATACAAAAGGTATTGTTGATGGATTCCCAGTAGTTATATTATCTCTCACAACATTCCCCAAATGTGCACAGATTCTGCAAATGTTCACAGTTTCAGGTTTTACCTCAAAATATAACTTAAAATAACACAATTTATGTTCATCTATCATCAACAGTCATCAAAAGACTTGTTTGAAGGTGATGGTTCCAGTGTTTAAGAGGGAAAGGGTAAAGCCTGCATGCACTTCCTCAAAGTGTATTGGTCAGAATGATCCTAGACACTTGACACTAAGCAGATCACTTAGAGCCACATTAGAGAGTTCTAAGATGAGATTCTCCTTGCGTTCCTCTGGTCACCATCACCCATAATGCAGTCTGACATTTGTTACATGAGGCGTTACTCTTTTTTTCAGGTATCTGGGGTACATTTCCAGGGTAAATTTCACCCTACAGTTTCCTTAGACTAGAATGTTATCCTTCGTCATTTGGGAGAGTATTTTAAATTAAATGTGTCTTGAGTAGGCATAATACTTTATAAACATGGAGAATACACATCTTACCTCCAGTTTTGGTCGGTTTCTTTTTAAATTAGTACATTTGTGAAATGACCATAAATGCAAATCACAAATTGAAATAATTGTCTTTGAAGTGGTGGTAAACTTTCAATTATTCCAAGACCAATTAAAACGTTTTAACTTTTCTCTTGATCAGTGGAGGCTGCTGAGGGGAGGATGGCTCATAATAATGGCTGGAACGGAGCGAATGGAATGGCATCTAACCATGTGTTTGATGTATTTGATACCATTCCGCCATTACCACAAGCCTGTCCTCCCCAATGAATGTGCCACCAACCTCCTGTGCTCTTGATGGTTACTTTTGCTGATATTTTCACATATGCAGTATTTTACTTTTTATCACCGGAGAGAATACAACTGTTACCTTCAGTTTGGGTCTGTGTATATTAAAATTAGTCAATTTGTGTAATGAATAGAAACTCAAATGGGGGCCATTTAACTATTTATTCAAAGACCAATTAAAACTCATGTTCCAATGATTTATCTTGATGGTCTGCCTATGTTCTCAGGTACATGTATGTTACTTTTTAGATATATTTCTTTAGAGATCTATTTTGGATATGGTTTCTATATCTAGCTGTTGCTGGAGGGACAGTTTTCGGGCGGACGGTGGGTGCGTCAGAGATGACCACTACTTGACCTGTATACCTCATGACGCTGTCAGAGACTAGTAGACTCGACATAGCCTTTATCTGGTGGCTGTATCCCGACCCCTTTTGGAAGGTTGCACACGTCTTTCCAATCATAGCTCAGCTGAAGCTGAAATGAGGATAAACATATTACCTATCTCTCAAAGAGAGAGAGAGGGTTCTGGTGTACTTTCTGCCTGAAAAAGCATTCAAGACCTCATTTTGTGCACTTTAGTTAATTTTTTAAAGACTTTATTTAGCGTTTTCATTTGAACTTCATTTCAACCTAACGTGCACATCTGTTTATCATCTCTTTATTGTTATATCTTTTATGTAAATATTTTATCACATTTTTTTATTTAGATGCCTTTTACAAAGTCAGATAAATGATTATGGTAGAATGGCAATATATTATATCAGGTGGCAAAGACTTCCACGTCATTATGTTCTGGAATTCTACAAACATAGTCTATGTTGTAGTGAGGTCTAATGATGACCCTGTAGAAATGATGGTGGAAACTGTTGCTGTTAACTGGCAATTATATTTTATGAATCCTTTTTATTTTTGTAATGTTGATGACATTAGCCAAGAAAATAGTTCCCTTTTCATAAATAGGCCACTGCTAAGTGTGGTCTCCTCTATTGTGGAAAAACCTTGAAACCGGCATGCTGACTCAAACTGAAAGAATAGCAACTGAATACAATTTTGAGGACTTTTCTTCTAGATGTGTATTGTGTGTGACCACCCTTGCTATTCTGTGCCACTGTAAACTCTTGGTTAGCCTAACTGTTATTACTGTGGAGTGGAGACTTTTTCAAATTGTTTGCACTGTGTGGTGGTAAAATGTGCAAATAGTAATGAATTGAACTTGCTATTCTAGCTATTTTGGAAGTGGTGGCTGATAGGGTGGTAGGCCAGCCAACCTCAGCCCAAGGAGAGGGTCTTGCTTAGTTTTGCAGTGTTTCACTGTGAAGTCCATCAATGTGTTATTATTTCTAATTTGTGCTTTAAATACTCGAGTTCTCCCTTTCTTCCCTGACACAATGTTTCCATTGAGGAAGACACTGAGGTTTGCCCGGTTAAGACAGTAGAAGGATGTGGGCTCAAGGCCCTAGACCTTGCAGTGTGTGAAAATAGCTCAGCATTCAAACCTGTGGTCTCAGTTTAAAATAACATCAGCAATCATCATAACAGCTTGCACATATCAAAACTCTACTGCGATATATGTTTTGACATCTGCAAGGGAAAAGAAAAAATGTAAAACCTCTAACAGATCACCAATACCAAAGTTCCCCATAGTCACGTTTAGATTTAAATCATGGTCATGGAATTTATAGGAAATTATATATGTGTGTGTTCTGTGTTTAATTTGAGCCTGTTGGTAGGTGGTCCAATGAGTATTAAAAGTACAGCCAAAAAAACTAAAACCTAAGACCGATTTCATTCTCACTTCACTCCCAGGACATGTGGTCATCGGGATTTTGAAAAAGCGTGAAGCTTCTTAGGCTACTATTTCAACCCCGTAATCTCTCGCAATCCAAAATCAATCGAACACGTAAAAAAGGTCCACGCTCTAATTATGAGAGCCGGGTGACAGGCCATTTTGAAGGCACATGTTGTCATAGCGCCTGATGTGTCTTTGTAACTTTGATTACAGGAATGAGACAATAATAGATATAAAGAAAAGAGAAAACCGTTTTAGTTTTACCCTCAACTAGTTATTAGTGGTGAGCGCCGGCCAGATGTTTTCAATAATAGAAAATAAAAGCATAGCCAGAAACCGGCGTCTGCCAGGGATCTGTAGGGAGAGGGTACTACACTCCCACTTTCGCAGGGCTACGGTTAATAATAATTTGGTTCCAAAATGCTACTGCTGCCTGTATTGTACTAATGAACGTGAGGTTGCTGATCCCAAAAAAGTAAGGCTTCTGCCTTCGACTCACAACAATTCATTGTGAGTTGAAGGCATTTTCGCAAACTTGTACAAACAGCAACTTCACCGCACAGTAAACATACTCGGGGGGGGCAAGGAAGAAACATTTTACAAGAGGGCGGAAATGAGAGCGGTTAGCAGAACAACATTTTTGCTCGTCTCTGCTCTTCCACTGTGGTAGACGACTCGGTCTTCAGCGGTGCGCCGTAGTATCTTTGTTTCTTCCCAGGGAAGCCAGAACACTGCAGGCTTGTCACTTTTGTTTTTCCTCATTTTGCATGGAATCTCCACAAATAAGATCCATATTAAAACCACTTTAACAGAACAGATGCACTATAGCGTGTGAGTGCTGTGGTGAGATCATAAGCTTTAAATGAATAGCCCGTTTAGGCCTATTTTTTCTATTGAACCTTTGTTTAACTAGGCAAGTCAGTTAAGAACAAATTATTATTTACAATGACGGCCTACCCAGGCCAATTGTGCGCTGCCCTATGGCTCTCCCAATCACAGCCAGATTTGTAATACAGCCTGGAATCGAACCATGGTCTGTAGTGACTCCTCTAGGACTGAGATGCAGTGTCTTAGACCGCTGCGCCACTCGAGAGCCTTATTGCTGCTCCAATGGATCATTAGAAACATGCCTGCTGAAACCTACTCAGTTATTTCATGATGACAACATTGCGTGTCCATCTCAGGCAGAGGAAGCATCGAGACTAACAAACATGTCTTTCTTGTGGGGTAGACATAAACAGCCTACAGTGACTGATTTGATATATGGGATGGGATGGAAGCCGATTCATGCCACAACGAATTAAATTAAAAACATTGAAATTGATACAAATTGCTTGCAAATTTTGACATTTCAGAGGTGTTTTGGGATTTCAATGCTGGTTTGTTGAGCCTTAATTGTAAAGACCAAACGTGTCCAGCAGACAGAACACAACACTGCTCTGGATGACTGGTGTTGTGAACATTCAGCATCACAAAGGACATTACAGATGTTTCCTGCTTACCCACCAATTAACAGGCCGCTAGGGCCACCTTTCTCTACATGCTATTTATGATCATAACATTAGGTTAAAGATAATTTGTGTATCGTCTTTGGAGGACAATACAATAAAAAAAAAACTGCTACTTGCTGGCGCCCTGGAATATAACAAATAAGCCTACAGCAGTGTAATGTTGGAGCCAAGTCAGTGAACACTCAAACTCACTACACTTAACCCTTGTGTTGTCTTAAGGGTCAAAAATGACCCGCCGCTATGTTTAACAGCAGAGAAAACACCCTAAATTATATTTTTTCAACTTCTTTCACTATTCTTAGAGTGATATTAGAAGATATTCAACATCGCCTTTGTTCATACTTCCATGAAAGCTGTACACCACCAGGGTAAAAAGATTGTCTTAGGGTCATTTTTGACCCGGCAGTTATAAAATAAATTACACACCACAAAAACCACAAAGACACACACATACACACACAATGAGAAATTGAGATTATGTGTGCTACTGATTGAACTAAACTGAAACGTTCTTGTGCATGTGCAGCATCTCCCCTCCACGACCCCACGCATGACTCAAGTTCACAGACAAAATAAACCAAATTTCAGACAAAATAAACAACATTTCACATATATAAACATTTATTGAAAGCATTGTTTTCTAATGGGGAATGCAGTCAGAGGCTAAAAAGGTGCTGCAGATGACAGACACCCCCCTCCCTCCCCCAAGCCATGAGTGCACGTTTCAGTGCCCAACAGGTCGTAGATCTGATTGGTTCAGATGTCCAGGAGGAACAAGAGAATAATGATTTAGAAGAAGAGAAGGTGGTATCTGAAGAAGAAAATGGGGAGGAAGAAGAAGAAATCCCCCAAGCTGAAAGAGAGACATTTTTGTAGAAGAACATAACCATGAGTCAAGACCTGCAAGACGTGTGAGAGACAAACTGGCGGCCATAAGAGAGGTCTGGGAGAAGTGGGTGGAGCCATACCTCTACAACCCTGGGCCTGAGGTAACAGTGGATGAGCAACTGGTTCCATTCAGAGGTACATTTGTATTTTCATATCTGTAATGTAAGTGAAGTAAATTTTATTATGTATTGCTGTAATTTCATTTTTTATGTTCATGTTTTCTGTGACACTGATACTAATTACTGATAGTAATCTTTTTTGTCAAAAGGTCGCTGTCCTTTCCGGCAGTATATGCCCAGCAAGCCAGCAAAGTATGGCATCAAGATATGGGTGGCCTGTGACGCACAATCCAGCTACACTTGGAAGATGCAAGTCTACACAGGGAAGCCGGGAGAAGAACCAGGGGATGTGGGTTGTGCTTGATGTGACAGATGGACTGAGGAGACACAATGTCACGTGTGACAATTTCTTCACCTCTTATGAACTCAGCCAGCAGCTCCTGAAGAGGAAGATCACCATGGTTGGCACAGTTAGAAAGAACAAGCCTGAGCTCCCCCCTGCACTCTTCGCAACAAGGGGGAAAGAGGCCTTCTCGTCAAAGTTTGCCTACACCCCCACCACCCCTCTAGTTTATTACCTCCCAAAGAGGAACAAGAATCTGGTCCTCCTGAGCACACTGCACAAAACGGCTGAGATCAGTGTTCGTGAGGACAGGAAGCCAGACAGGAAGCCAGCCACTACAACCATAACAAAGGAGGTGTGGTCAACCTGGACAAGGTGATTGGAACGTACAGCTGCAGGAGGATGACTGCCCGCTGGCCCCTGGTCGTCTTCCATAACATCATTGATGTGTCCTCATACAATGCCTTTGTGATATGGAACAAGATCAACCCTACCTGGATGCCTGATAAGCAGAACAAGAGGAGGGTGTTCCTGGAGCAGCTGGCAAAGGCACTTGTAACCCCACACATTCAAAGAAGGGAACGCCTCCCCCGCACAGCAGCCTCTGCAGCGCTTGTGAAAGCTGTTCAGGGGGCTGAATCTTGTCCTGATCCACCTGAGGCTGCAGCTGGGGCAGGAAAGAGGAGGAGATGCCAACTCTGCCCCCCAAAGAAGGACTGTAAAACAAATACTATGTGCTGCACATGTGAGAAATACATCTGCAAAGTCCATGCACACACACTTCCATACTGTCCTACATGTGCTAATTAGTGTTGATTGACTTTATGTCCTTCACGTTTTTGTTTTGTATCTATTATCTTATTTTATTCTTATTTATTGTTGTTGTTTATACACTAGTATTTTGTGGTTGAATTCCTCATTGTACAGTATATGGACTTAACTTACGTAGTCATTCACTCAGGAATGCATATTAGTATCCAGTCAGTTGTATCTTTTTTCATTGCTTTTAGTATATCGAATGTGCAATACGTGCATTTATCTGTAATTAAACCCTGCGCACTAAGGACTGTATTTTAAGGGAATTACTATTATTACCCCAAATTATATCATACACACATTTAGCTATTTAAGTATCTCTTCCTGTCATTTACCTGTACAGTTAATTTTTACCATGCTAATATTCACTTACCTGTAAATTTAACTATATATTTACCTGTACAGTTAATTTAACCATGCAAAATATTTAGCATTTAACCAGTATGTCTATTAAGTAAACTATTATTATCCTCGCTCATATCATACGCATTTTTAGCTATTTAAGTATTTCTCTACCATCGACCTGTATAGTATAGTTAACCATGAACCATCCACCAATGTATAGTGTACATATTCAGCCAACCACCCATACTATGCTATGTTTTTTTATAGCTTTTTTTTTTTTCACTCCAGACTTCTTGTATTTCTATACTTTTTCATACTGCCACTCTATGTATCATGTATCTTTCTTTTGTGTATTTTCGTTCTGGCATTTTGCACCTGCCCTGTGTTTTTGTTGTAACTGCTTGACAAAGAAATTCCCCCTTGGGGATCAATAAAGTATCTATCAATCTATCAATCTATCACTATGTTGCCAAAAAGTTCAAGACTGTTATTGTTTCCCTTCAATAAAATGCATTCTAAACTACTTTCTGCACATTTCTGCTACTTTCTTAGGCTATAGTGCTATCTCTTGCTAAAAAATGTATGTTTACACCTATGCAGTACCTTTAGTAATAATAATAAACCTCTACTTTAGTAAAAAAAAACAATTACTACAGGTGTGTTGAAATAAAAACGAGTGGTGATTAAATGCAGTCTTTAGATTTGGGGTTTAAAATTCAATTAAGCTGCTTTATTTTAGGGGTTTAGCGAAGGCGGTCATTTTTTACCCTTAGGACAAGGGGAGTATACAGAATGTTAAGACCACACAAGGGGAGTATACAGAATGTTAAGACCACACAAGGGGAGTATACAGAATGTTAAGACCACACAAGGGGAGTATACAGAATGTTAAGACCACACAAGGGGAGTATACAGAATGTTAAGACCACACAAGGGGAGTATACAGAATGTTAAGACCACACAAGGGGAGTATACAGAATGTTAAGACCTCACAAGGGGAGAATACAGAATGTTAAGACCACACAAGGGAAGTATACAGAATGTTAAGACTACACAAGGGGAGTATACAGAATGTTAAGACTACACAAGGGGAGTACACAGAATGTTAAGACCACACAAGGGGAGTATACAGAATGTTAAGACTACACAAGGGGAGTATACAGAATGTTAAGACTACACAAGGGGAGTATACAGAATGTTAAGACCACACAAGGGGAGTATACAGAATGTTAAGACCACACAAGGGGAGTATACAGAATGGTAAGACCACACAATGGGAGTATACAGAATGTTAAGACCACACAAGGGGAGTATACAGAATGTTAAGACTACACAAGGGGAGTATACAGAATGTTAAGACTACACAAGGGGAGTATACAGAATGTTAAGACCACACAAGGGGAGTATACAGAATGTTAAGACCGCACAAGGGGAGTATACAGAATGTTAAGACTACACAAGGGGAGTATACAGAATGTTAAGACTACACAAGGGGAGTATACAGAATGTTAAGACTACACAAGGGGAGTATACAGAATGTTAAGACTACACAAGGGGAGTATACAGAATGTTAAGACCACACAAGGGGAGTATACAGAATGTTAAGACCGCACAAGGGGAGTATACAGAATGTTAAGACTACACAAGGGGAGTATACAGAATGTTAAGACCACACAAGGGGAGTATACAGAATGTTAAGACCACACAAGGGGAGTATACAGAATGTTAAGACTACACAAGGGGAGTATACAGAATGTTAAGACCACACAAGGGGAGTATACAGAATGTTAAGACTACACAAGGGGAGTATACCGAATGTTAAGACTACACAAGGGGAGTATACAGAATGTTAAGACTACACAAGGGGAGTATACAGAATGTTAAGACCACACAAGGGTTGAATGTCACCCTTGCTTTGTCTCTACTCCTGCAGATGGTTACTGTTCACCAGAGTGGGATGGCATTGTTTGTTGGCCTGAGGGGTCTCCTGGGAAGCTGGTGTCCATTGCCTGTCCAGAGTACATCTACGACTTCAACCATAAAGGTAACACTGGCTCCTTGATAGCCTGCAGTTGAACAGTTCTCTTGCACAGAGCTCATTTTCAGTTTTAGGTCATGGTTCTTAATGCCTACATTAGTACAATAGCCAATAGGCTGCTGCTATAGTGGATCGTCTTGTATCTACTTTAATCGGTGGTACACAGCATGGGACATTTCTTTTCAATACATTTCTATAGCTTCAACAAGATACTGTATTTTCTTACTCGATGCTGTTGTGCTGTTGAAAATAAGTTGTTGAAATGCCTGTGATTTCCGATGTGATTAAACAGCGGCAATATGAACTTACAGGTGAAAAGAAACGTCATGTGCGTTGTGTCATTCTGTCGTATTCTGTAATTGTGTTGTATCCTACAGGACTAGCCTATCGTCGCTGTGACAACAATGGGACGTGGGAGCTGACCACCACCAACAACAAGACATGGGCCAACTACAGCGAATGTGCAAAATTCCTCTCACACTATAACCAAAACAATGAGAAGGTGAGAGTCATGTCTATCCCAGCATGCATTTCTCCGCACCATTAGACAATGACAACTTTGTCAGAGACGTGACACAATACTAGTGGACAGGGACAATGGCCATTGTGTGGCATTTCAATCTATTTCCATCTATGATATTCTTTGGGGGCTGTTGTGGTATTAGCATACATAATCACTGTGGAGGTATTAGAATGTTAATGATATTGAACGTGGGATTTGATTGGTCAGGACAAAGGCCCTTTTCACTGATACAGAATACAGTAGGCTGCCTTTCGTTTCTGTCACACATCAGATGGTCCTGGAGGGGGCTTTGTGTCTAAGCATACTGGAGCAGCTACTTAGCTCACACTCTTGAGGGTTCAATCATTCTCTAACCTTACATGTCTGTAACTTTAATGAGCATCTACAGTGTTCACTGTCTGTCTGTCTGTCTGTCTGTCTGTCTGTCTGTCTGTCTGTCTGTCTGTCTGTCTGTCTGTCTGTCTCCATTGTCCTTCTGCTTTCTCTGATGTTTCTACTCATTTCTATTAAAACCTAAAAATAGCAATACATTTTTAGAAGGTGAACATAAAAACCCTGTTTACCATTTAGATGAAGTGTCGTGGAATGGAACTGAAGTACATGTCCCCTCAGAATTATTTGACTATTTGAAAGGAAAAGCAGACATGACTATTGACTTATTGCCCCTGTGGAGATTATATGAACAACACAATAGTAGGCATGTAGCCTAGCAGTTAAGCACGTTGTGCCAGTAACCCAAAGATTGCTGGTTTGAATAACCGAGCTGAGTAGGTGAAAAATCTGTGGATGTGCCCTTGAGCAAGGCACTAAGTGATTATACTTGTGTTTGGACCAAATCATTTATTGGTAGTTTTTGTAGTTTTTCTAGTCATTTATCAGAAGTGACTTACAGGAGCAATTTTTCACTTAGTAAAACTTAGTAGTGTATTTGAGGTTTAAAAAGGCTTCTTAAGTTTGTAATTTCCACTTTGAAATTGACATAAAATGTATAAACCCCTACAAAAATGTCCATTCATTATAATCCACATAATAATTGATTAAACTGTGTATTTAGTTTCTTACCACCCAACTACCAAACATTCACGTGCTAGTCAGAACTAGGAAACTCTGAAACTAGCACGTGAACGCGTTATGAGCTACCGTACAGCGAGAGTTTGGACTTGTGTTTCGAAGGCAGAGGATGAGTCTGAGTCGTATTTCACTGTTTGTTTTTCACAAATAATTGTACATTTTCATTTATAAAACTGACAATTATTTATTTTTGATTAAAAGTACTGAAGATGTGTGTACTGTTGCTTCATGCATTGTATGCGTGTGCTTACTGTCACCCTGATATTGGCTACTAGGTAGCTACTTCCCCCTCCGTTGCCGGACAGTAGTGCTTGTCAAGCGGGAGCAAAAGGCACTGTGTCCCGGTGTTGTTGCCATTCATGCCCTCCCCATTGACTATATGTACAGTGGGGAGAACAAGTATTTGATACACTGCCGATTTTGCAGGTTTTCCTACTTACAAAGCATGTAGAGGTCTGTAATTTTTATCATAGGTACTCTTCATCTGTGAGAGACGGAATCTAAAACAAAAATCCAGAAAATCACATTGTATGATTTTTAAATAATTAATTTGCATTTTATTGCATGACATAAGTATTTGATCACCTACCAACCAGTAAGAATTCCGGCTCTCACAGACCTGTTAGTTTTTCTTTAAGAAGCCCTCCTGTTCTCCACTCATTACCTGTATTAACTGCACCTGTTTGAACTCATTACCTGTATAAAAGACACCTGTCCACACACTCAATCAAACAGACTCCACACACTCAACCAAACAGCTGTGTAAGGACATCAGGGATAAAATTGTAGACCTGCACAAGGCTGGGATGGGCTACAGGACAATAGGCAAGCAGCTTGGTGAGAAGGCTGTTGGCGCAATTATTAGAAAATGGAAGAAGTTCAAGATGATAGTCAATCTCCCTTGGTCTGGGGCACCATGCAAGATCTTACCTCGTGGGGCATCAATGATCATGAGGAAGGTGAGGGATCAGCCCAAAACTACACGGCAGGACCAGGTCAATGACCTGAAGAGAGCTGGGACCACAGTCTCAAAGAAAACCATTAGTAACACACTACGCCGTCATGGATTAAAATCCTGCAGCGCACGCAAGGTCCCCCTGCTCAAGCCAGCGCATGTTCAGGCCCGTCTGAAGTTTGCCAATGACCATCTGGATGATCCAGAGGAGGAATAGGAGAAGGTCATGTGGTCTGATGAAACAAAAATAGAGCTTTTTGGTCTAAACTCCACTCGCCGTGTTTGGAGGAAGAAGAAGGATGAGTACAACCCCAAGAACACCATCCCAACCGTGAAGCATGGAGGTGGAAACACACAGGACGACTGCACCGTATTGAGGGGAGGATGGATGGGGCCATGTATCGCGAGATCTTGGCCAACAACCTCCTTCCCTCAGTAAGAGAATTGAAGATGGGTCGTGGCTGGGTCTTCCAGCATGACAACGACCCGAAACACACAGCCAGGGCAACTAAGGAGTGGCTACGTAAGAAGCATCTCAAGGTCCTGGAGTGGCCTAGCCAGTCTCCAGACCTGAACCCAATAGAAAATCTTTGGAGGGAGCTGAAAGTCCGTATTGCCCAGGGACAGCCCCGAAACCTGAAGGATCTGGATGGAGGAGTGGGCCAAAATCCCTGCTGCAGTGTGTGCAAACCTTGTCAAGAACTACAGGAAACGTATGATCTCTGTAATTGCAAACAAATACTTATGTCATGCAATAAAATGCAAATTAATTATTTAAAAATCATACAATGTGATTCCGTCACTCACAGTTGAAGAGTACCTATGATAAAAATTACAGACTTCTACATGCTTTGTAAGTGGGAAAACCTGCAAAATCGGTAGTGTATCAAATACTTGTTCTCCCCACTGCATATGTCAAGGTGACATCAATACTACATTGAGTAGTAGACTGTATGCATATGTCAAGGTGACATCTATACTACATTGAGTAGTAGACTATGTATATGTCAAGGTCACATCTATACTACATTGAGTAGTAGACTGTATGCATATGTCAAGGTGACATCTATACTACATTGAGTAGTAGACTGTATGCATATGTCAAGGTGACATCTATACTACATTGAGTAGTAGACTGTATGTATATGTCAAGGTGACATCTATACTACATTGAGTAGTAGACTGTATGTATATGTCAAGGTGACATCTATATGTTTGTCAATGTTAGTTATTTATTGTGTAGGCTACTAAAAAGGGAGGTGAAATAATTGCCACGTTAGCTACCGCCGGTGACACGACCGTGATACCCAGTAGCATCTCAGACGGGATGTCCATACAACACTGGTGCACTGGTCGCCGGCTTAACGACTCGTCGTGCAGCCCAATCAGCCACGCAAAACGTTGTTGAGTGGCAGCAAATCTGCAGGGCTCCAAAGCTTCTTTTTTTTTTAGCTCTCCTAGCTATGTCCTTGAGGAACTGAAGCAAGCACACTTTTGTTTGGAACACAGCCCTGCATTCCTACCAATTACTGTTGTTGTTCACGCAATCCAAAAATGATCCATTATAAATCGCAATCTGGGTCAGTTGGGCATAATTTGAAAGCGAATCGTCTCATTCTGTTCAGAACAACCCAGGGTATAATGCCATGTCATCGTTGGAACTGCACTTCAAACATAGTGATCAGAGTAGTTGATACTGTAAATTACATGAGTTTTATCATATGGAAATGTGAAATGCACATTTGGACACGCAGGTGTGTGCTTTGCTCGTATCAAAGCGGTATTTATTTCAGAACACAAAACATGCTCTTAATTTACAGCATTCCTCTCACTCAGACAAAATAATAATAATAATAATAATTGCCTAATTAGCAGGAACTCTAACAATTGGAACGCTGTTCGATTCTTACACAGCTGTATAGTGGAGACCCTGAACTCTAACATGCACTGAGCTCTTTCCATGACATAGACTGACCAGGTGAAAGCTATGAACCCTTATTGGTATCACCTGTTAAATGCACTCAAATCAGTGTAGATGAAGGGGAGGAGACAGGTTAAAGAAGGATTTTTAAGCCTTGAGACAATTGAGGCATGGATTGTGTACTGTATGTGTGCTGTTCAAGAGGATGAAAGGGCAAGACAAAAGATTTAAGCGCCTTTGAATGGGGTATGGTTGTAGGTGTCAGGAGCACCAGTTTGAGTGTGTCAAGAACTGCAACGCTGCTGCAACGCTGCTGCAATGCTCAACAGTTTCCCGTGTGTACCAAGAATGGTCCACCACCGAAAAGACATCCAGCCAACTTGACCCAACAGTGGGAAGCATTGGTGTCAACATGGGCCAGCATCCCTGTGGAACGCTTTCAAAACGTTGTAGTCCATGGCCATACGAATTGAGGCTGTTCTGAGGGCAAAAGGGGCTGCAACTCAATATTAGAATGTTTTTTACACTCAGTGTATTTTTTTATATTAATATTACTAACAACAATAGATTAAACACATTTTGGCCAAAGGATCTGTGGGATAAGTTTAGAGGGTGTAATACAATACAATACAATGTAATATTATTATTAATCTAGAATTTCTGTTCTTAATCCTGGACAACATGGGCATTGTAGGCTCACAGGGATATTGGTATCCACAGTACTCCACCAATTATACCATTTTCAACTCAATATCTCTTGCATTCCCCCCCTCAAAAAAATTGGGAACATAAATGCAATGTAATTTAAACTTTAAAACGGCTAAGTCTTCTCTCTCTGCCCCATGACAAAATGTGTAGAATTGCAGGAAATAAGTTGAAATTGCTAAATGTTCCCCTGATGTATAGCATGTTACTGTACAGCCACTGTGTTCCAATTTAGGCGCTATTCAGTGACCAAATCTGTCGTTTCCATACCTTATAGGAGCTGTGAGTGTAAAGGGCTACTGGATGGAATATAATGGAATGAATGGAATTGGAATAACCTCTGTGAAAGGAATAAAGCAAAGGAAATATATGTCAGTATCTGTAATCTTTCTATGATTCAAGTTGCTTTGAAGTGTTGAAAAAAATATATTTCCACATGGTTGAATGTTTCCCATCGAAATCCTAGCTACAGCACTTTGAATTATTTTGGGAGAGAGGTGCCGGTCATGTACAGCACCCTTTATTCTGATAATCCAATCCAGCTCCAATCCATTTAAGTCAGTGGAATAGGTCTACAGGAATCATTTCAGATTGTAAGAAGCGGTTTAATGGAGGTAAAGCTAGGGTGACAGGTAACCTAGCGGTTAAGTGCGTTGGGCTAGTAACTGAAAAGTTGCTGGTTTGAATCCCTGAGTTGACTACGAACTTCAGAAGCCTTTTAAAAGCCTTTATAAACATCAAAAGTTATACTGCAACAGCGTGATCAGATGAAGATCCTAGGTTAGATAGTGACGAGATCCGAGTGGCGCAGTGGTCTAAGGCACTGCATCTCAGTGTTAGAGGCGCCACTACAGACATTGGTTCAGTCCCAGGCTGTATCACAAATGGCCGTGATCAGAAATCCTATAGAGTGTTGTCTGGGTTAGGGGAGGGTTTGGCTGGGGTAGGCCACCATTGTAAATAAGAATTTTTTCTTAACTGACTTGCCTAGTTAAATAAATAAAAAATAATCTGTGCTCAGCTGACAAGGACAGGACCAGAGAGCACAGGGAAAGTGGACCATCAGATAAAACAAAGATCTGTCATTCAGCCTTTGCGATTGTTAATGTCCGTCATTTTCTCTTCCCAATAGGATTAGTTTTCTGTTCAGTGCTGCTCAATGCAGCTTTTTGGCCTGTTAACCCCAACATTTAGTCTGGTTTATCCAGGCTAGCTGCTTTTGGGCTCACTTCCATAATAACGTGCAATATTAACTTTTCTATGGTCTCTCCCCACATGTGCATTCCTCTCTCCTCCTTTTAAATGTGGCTCTCAACATTAAGGTTTTGGGGGGAGGAGATTGTGGGTATCCATCCATCCACTTTTTGAGGAGGCCCCCTAATTTCCTCCTTTTTCGACTTTGAATGTTTATGCCCATGGTCTCCCGGTCCCAGGATTCATAGCAGCAGCAATGAAACCCTTCAGCCGCGCACCACAACTTAGGAACCCTTGGGTTTGGCGCTGGGTCTCCATCCCTAAATGATAACAGCAGTGGAGGAGGCTCTAGTTACAGCAGGCCCCAGAGGAGCCCCTCCACTAGGCTGTGTTGATCCAGGGACCACGGGTAGCTAGCCAGACCTGGATTCAAACAGTATTAGTTTTCTTGCAAATACTTTGAGGGTTGATTGAGCGTACCTGGAGTGCCAGATGGGCAAAGTTGATTCTTTTGGAACTATTCTGTTGGTTCCGTTACACCAGGCAAGCTCAATCAAGTGCAGCTAAAGCATTTGAAAGAAAACAAATTCAATTTCACACCCAGGTATGCTAGCTTCTCACCTCTCCAGCAGTTTGTCCTCTGGCTGCCTGCTCTGTGCTGTAATCTCCGGCTGGAAGCCCCAGCATGCTCCGCACCCCACCCAGGCTTTTGTCAGCGTGGCACATCTCTCAAGCCAAATGTTCTGTTTATTAAAATCCTCTGGTCGCTGGAGACACCTCCATCTCAGTCAGTCTCTTGTTGGGCAGTCTTGTTGCCTGGTGGGCTTTAGTCGTCTGGTGGGCAGCTCGCTGTCAGAAGCAATGCACCCCATTTAATTCAGAAACTAATTAGATGCCTAGACCGGTCGCAGGCCATGGCATGACCTTTGACCTTGGAATGGTTGCGCTCATTGACATTAGCTTCTCTGACCTTTTGTATGTGTGCTGTTTTGTTTTTGGTCTACAGTAGTTTTCTATGTTGTAATGGGTAGCCTGCATCTGTAAAAGCAGCGGCTACACTTCCTGGGATCCACATGAAACATGGCATAATACTTAGTTCAGAACATTATTAGTCAACTAAATACATTTAAAACGTCACACATAGCCTACATGTCAGTACATACACACAATATCTAGGCGTAATTCATAGTACAGTGCAAATTAGAATACAAGATATATAAAATGGCTGTGAGTCGTTTGTCAAGAGTAACATTATTCTCAGTGCTTCTGGAAAGCTTGAAATGTATAACTTATTTAGCACAGATTTATTTAGGACAATATTGTGTAATTGGAATGGTAGGTTATATATATTGTAAATGATCTATGTAGCACACAAGGCACATAGGTCGCTTGACATCATCAACACATTTATGGGGACAATATTGTGTAATTGGAATGTCATGGGCCAGTGACTGTATAGCCATGTTTTATGAAATTGTCAATCTAGCTGACAAACATCTATCACTTCTATCATTTCCTCAGCCAAGCTACTGTAAGTAGGCTGATACCTCTGAGTACACAGTACATGATATTACTAACAACGTTTCTCCTTCGGATGTCCTTGTCTCTCTCAACAGGAAGTGTTTGACCGTCTGTACCTCATCTATACAGTGGGATACTCTATCTCTCTGGGATCACTTATGGTGGCTGTGGTCATCCTCGGTTATTTCCGGTAAGTGGCCTACTTCTTGCCATTGGGAAAATTCATTTCTCAGTCGGTATTTTATCATTCACCAAATCCCACCTGGGCTTGAGGGCTGTGTGGATTAACAGTCCGGGTGGGACAGAGATTAGGGTTAGTGTCACAGTAATGGTTTAATATTTGATGGGGTGCTGCGGAGCATATATATTTAAACAAAGACGTTGGGAAATAGTAAAAGTACTGTGAATATGAGACAACAAAGAGTAATGAAAAATGAATAAATATATCGTCAAAGATGATTTTAATGGCAGTGAGTGACTTTCTTAATGGGAACAAATTGCCCTGGCGGTATCGTGCTACTGCCCTAGCCCGTTTTGTGTGTTGAAACAAAGAAACAAAATGTGCAAAATGTGTATGTATAATGTTTTACCTTTGCCTTTTCCATGAGCGTTTGACTTTCAAAAGGATTAGAGATGGCTGCCTTTGAGGTTGTTGCCTTGGGGCCAGCGTGTGATTGTGATATGTGTCTCATCTTGCTGACATTTATATTCTTAGTTATTTTCATACTTATTGATCTCAGGCCATAGAGATCCATAGGAAAGCTGTGGTTCGTGTTTGTTGTTATTCTGTCTACTTGGTGGGATGTTTATATGAAGATATCGTTAATATATCGGGGTGCAGTTTCAGCCTCATTAAAGTACTGTCATCTACGGGCTGAAACCTTTAAGGCAGGCTGAAAGGGCAATAGATTGACAAATTAATTCTGACAGTCAATTTTTTATGTAGTGAATTGACTGGTTGGATTTTCTAGAGAGATTTACCTCGTTCTTGTCATTGCCTTAGGAAAACATATGACTCATATTCAACAGTATAAACGCCAATCCATTTACAGTGAATCAGGTCCAGGAATTGGTGTAAAGTCATGTTTACAAACGTTCCGCTCAACGTGACTTAGGGACTAACCCAATGTTTGAAGAGTGAAAGCCCCTGAACTGGCAGCAGGAAGTCTATGGGACAAATTAATTTAATAGGGCGTCTCAGGGGTCCTCGGGGGGTCTGGGCTGACTGTACAGCAGCGTGTTCAGGAGCACTCCAGCCACGGCTCCGTCTTCCATTTAACATGTCAGGCTTTTAAAACCCTCGGACACGAGAGAGGCAGGTTCATAAATGTTTTCTGGGGAGAGGCAGTCTGGGGGACTGTTCACATCACATGAGGTTGGTGGCACCTTAGTTGGGGAGGATGGGCGTTTGGTAATGGCTGGAGCGGAATCAGTGGAATGGTATCAAATACATCAAACACATGGTTTGATGCCATTCCATTTTCTCCGTTCCAGCCATTATTATGAGCCGTCCTCCCCTCAGCAGCCTCCACTGGTTCACATACAATATGAGTTTTCCCCTCACAACTTTACAAATCAATATTCCCCAAAGGAGATCTTGGGCGCCCTGACGCCTTCTTCACAACAATTGAACCTCTCTCCTTGAAGTTCTTGATGATCCGATAAATGGTTGATTTAGGTGCAATCTTACCAGCAGCAATATCCTTGCCTGTGAAGCCTTTTTTGTGCAAAGCAATGATGACGGCACGTGTTTCCTTGCAGGTAACCATGGTTGACAGAGGAAGAACAATGATTTCAAGCACCACCCTCCTTTTAAAGCTTCCAGTCTGTTATTCTGACTCAATCAGCATGGCAGAGTAATCTCCAGCCTTGTCCTCGTCAACACTCTCACCTGTGTTAACGAGACAATCACTGACATGATAGCAGCTGGTCCTTTTGTGGCAGGGCTGAAATGCAGTGGAAATGTTTTTGGGGGATTAAGTTCATTTTCATGGCAAAGAGGGACTTTGCAATTAATTGCAATTCATCTGATCACTCTTCATGACATTCTGGAGTATATGCAAATTGCCATCATCAACACTGAGGCAGCAAACTTTGTGGAGACCAATACTTGTGTCATTCTCAAAACTTTTGGCCACGACTGTACATTCATTATGATCACTGGTGTTGACAATGGAAGGCTGCAGGTCTCTGATCCCATGTATAATATCTCCTGCCGTTGTGGCCTTGAGCAAGGCACTTAACCCCCCCCCCCACAAAGTATAATACTGCACTGATAGGCTACTGTATAAAACACATGTGGTCCGCCAGCCGTCCTTCTGGAGAGCTACGGGCTGTGCAGGATCTTGACCCAACCCCGCTCACACACACCAGTCATCTTAGTCATCTTATCAAGGTCCTGTTGAGCAGCTGATTTTTTACAATGTGTGGTGTTCGAGTAAGGCCGGAGTAAAGGCTTGCGCCCCCAGTAGCTCTCCTGGACTCTCCTGGAGGATGGTTGGCTTCTTTGCACCCCCTGTAGCTCTCCTGGACTCTCCAGGAGGATGGTTGGCTTCCTTGCACCCCCAGTAGCTCTCCTGGACTCTTCTGGAGGATGGTTGGCTTCTTTGCACCCCCAGTAACTCTCCTGGACTCTCCTGGAGGATGGTTGGCCTCCCTGCACCCCCTGTAGCTCTTCTGAACTCTCCTGGAGGATGGTTGTCCTCCCTGCACCCCCAGTAGCTCTCCTGGATTCTCCTGGAGGAGGGTTGGCCTCCCTGCACCCCCAGTAGCTCTCCTGGATTCTCCTGGAGGAGGGTTGGCCTCCCTGCACCCCCTGTAGCTCTCCTGGAATCTCCTGGAGGATGGTTGGCCACCCTGCAACATTACAATTACAACCAAATACTTTTTATGTCTTAATTCCCTCACTCAATGAACCAGGGATTAAATGACTAATGTGGGTGATGTAGCTAGCAATTCAATAGTTGTGCTTTTCCATCCCCTAAATCTCAAGAATGTGTTATAGTCAGCTCTAATTATGATGAGTACTCTTCTGAAGAGTGTGAAAACACACACACACATACTGTACACACACTCACTGTACACACTCACTGTACACACACATACTGTGCACACATACTGTACACACATACTGTACACACACATACTGTACAACGTACTGTACACACACATACTGTACACACACTCACTGAAAAACCCTCACCCCTCCACACACTTACCACCTTGAAAAGATTTCAACATGGGTTCCTAGTTTAGTAATGGCTTTAGTAGAAACAGATTCTCCGATGTTTTGCACAAGGGTTTCTGTATTTTTTCAACGATTGCATTTGGTTCGAGGAAGCCAACAGTATAACCTACTATTACCGCAAAGTGATTATTGCATATCACGGTGCAGATTATATAATCTACTACTATTACCTCAATGTGATTAATTGCATATCACAGTGCAGATTATATAATCTTTTATATGATCTTTCTCTCCTCTCCTCTCTTACAGGCGGTTGCATTGTACCAGGAACTACATCCACATGCACCTGTTTGTGTCCTTCATGCTCCGAGGCATTAGCATCTTCGTAAAGGACGTGGTGCTGTACTCTGGCTCTGCCCTAGAGGACATGGAGAGAGTCAGTGTGGAAGATCTCAAGTCCATCACTGAGGCTCCTCCAGCTAACAAAACACAGTTTGTAAGTACCTAACCTTGTCCCCAGACTATAGGAAGTTTGGTCCGTGAGAATAGCAGGTACCAGGCTAATGTAGTTAAGTCACTGACCAAAGGCACCTGTGAATTATTTCCATAGAAAACAAAATCAAAAACATTTTTCTTTACAAATTCTCTAGCTTTGTAACATCCATTGTAGATTGGTTGGATCATTGTAAAAGCCCTTCCTCTAAGGACATAGTGATCAGTGTAATGCAGGGCCTATAGAATGTGACTGAAGTCGTTACAGCATTCAGTATTATGAGTCATCAGGCTTTTCATTATAATATCATTTTTTTCTAAAAAGCATTTCTAAATGAGAAAAAAAAAAAGTCAATGCTACCGTGAAAGACTTGCCACAAAGGATTTCCTATCTTACCTAATGATGATAAAACTAGAAAAGAGAGAGAGAGAGGGGAGGAGGAGGAGAAAAGGGTTTGGAGGATAAGTCTCTCTTGGCTCTGCGGGTATTATCCCTAGCTAGTAGTGAGCATGCAAGGCTGAAGGAATCAGCTATGTACTTCAAAGTACCCTGGTAGAGGACTAGGATAGACAGAGGCATAGAAGTTGGCTTCCCTCGGGGCATACACAGGCTGCTCCACCAGGGATTCCCTGTTGTTTACACTTGATCAACGGCCCCAGGTTGGAACGAACACGGAATTCATTAGGATTAGATTACATCTTCAATTGTACAAACCCGGGATTAAAATCTAGAGGTTAAAGTTTCATCCTGGACAGGCTTGAATGTTGGTTTACTCACTGCAAAGTGATTTCATTTCATTTGTCAATGTACACACTATCCTTAGAGTTTCTGTATGTCGCGCCAGCACAGCAGTAGAAATATATTCACTAACAGTGCGAAGCAAGAGTGGATTATAAGGATTCAAAATGGCTTCAGGTCACTATAAGAAGAACCAAGGCGTTCTGAATCGATTCTGTGATTGACAGGTCCTCGATCACACCGACTGCGTCATTGCATCTTGGTACTCCAGAAGTACGTTCACTTCCAATGGAACGCTGCGTTTACCTTGCAGCATTGCGTTGCAGAGGCAGTTGCAGTGCAATCTGTGTGGTGCATACGTTGGATTTATCGAACGTATGCGCGAAACTGTATGCGTAGACGGGTTGACATAAATGGTAGCAGAAGGTGAATGTTAAACTTCTATTATCCAGATGATGCTGCATACTATTTTGCGTAATGATGCTGTAGGTGTGATTGAGGCGTAAGGTTCTATCTGTGCAAAGCATAGTTATGAGATATTGAGCATAGAAGTTTTCACATCCCAGATCTCAGAACTGTTTTGTCGTGAATTCTTCTTTCGTTACCGATTTAAGGTACTCAGCTTAAAGGTATCAAAATCCTGAGACATTTGTAAATCTTTCTTTAGGGTGGTGCAATCGCAGATATAACCTTATGGCTCTGAAATGTTAATCTGGGTTCAGCTATAAAGTTCTATCTAACCCTTCTGAATTAGACATGTTCAGTTTTTTAGAAGACTGTAGCTATTTAAATACATAAATTATAGAATAACACTTTTTTATCAAGATAGAGTCAGAAAAAAAACATCAAATACATTAAGAAATGTATTGTGATCGTCAGACGATTTACTGTCATCACTGAGCAACGATGTGACAACATCATTTACTTTAAGATTTCTGACAGTGTTTTTTTTTTGTTGCTTGCGTGCCATTATTGCCTGCTCATACTTAGATCATACTTAAAGGGAGATGGCAAAGACATGCATTCTAATTAGTCTGTATTTGTTCAGGCTTGTGATTGGATTGCAGATAGAACCTTGTATCGCCAAGTTCAAATGGGTTCATGCAGATAGAACTGTTTTTTTTTTTGTATTATTCACTTAAAATGTACCTTTTCAAAAAGATATGTGACTAACACATTTTTTTACAAAAAAATTCCAGATAGAACCTTATAGTCTAACCCAAGGTCTCAAGGTGTTGGAAAACATTAGTCATTCATCTACAAGTGCTTGTGACCATGAAATAGCCTGCTGTATTTCAGAATGCTTCGTAAGTTCAGTATATTTGATGTATTTTTCTGTTGTGTTTCCTTTAGATTGGCTGTAAGGTGGCAGTGACACTGTTCCTGTATTTCCTGGCTACCAACTACTATTGGATCCTAGTAGAGGGTCTGTACCTCCACAGCCTCATCTTCATGACCTTCTTCTCAGACAGGAAGTACCTCTGGGGATTCACACTGATTGGATGGGGTGAGTGATGTCATAGAAAAACACATTTTGTTTTACTGCAGATTCACTGCTATGAAGTAAAAAAATAAGCTAAACGAACTATCCCAGACATATTTATAAAACAATTAATTTCAAAAGCCATTCCAATGTAATAATGTTTCGTAGAAGGTTTAGAATAAATCTGATAATATTGTTAATTCTACAATTATCTACAATTTATTGGTTTCACACATACTGTGTGAATACTACCATAATCAGAACTCAAGAAGAATTCAGAAAACTAGGCTGTACAGCTCCTGCATTGTACACACTGTGCGTATCTGTTATGTAAGCACAGCGCATACAATGTGGATGCTGTGTCACCCAATACCTCACTGCAAGAATCCGAAAAACTACATTATATTATCAGACTTAAACCTACACTGATAATTGGAAGTTAATGACTGTATTTTGTATTGAATCATTGTTTGTGTGATTGCAGATAATTATACTCTGTCCTGCAGTGGTCTCAGCTGTTTAGTTGTTTTGAGATCTTTGTTGTTGATTTACAGGTGTCCCTGCTATGTTTGTGACAGTGTGGGCGAGTGTGAGAGCCACCTTGGCAGACACGGAGTAAGTACTGAGCTAAAATCCCAATTTGTCATCGATGATGTCAGCTCTAAACACATAGTACTGTACATTTGCCAGAATCTTTCATGGGAATGTGAGACAGAACGTGTTCCAGAATCTTATTAGATTCTTAGAATGTTTAAGGGCAGAGTGTACATCTTCAATTTCATAGAAACCCGTATTGCAGTATTTACACAGTAGTACCTCTCGCAGGTAAATTCTGCCAGTTTTCAGAATGAGAAATGTGTGTGTGGAGGCAGTAGTTTGTATACAAGGTCCGTGCGTAAACACTGCCATGGCTGGTTGGATAGAATTCCAGCCTAGGAAGAGACCGTAAGGGTTGACAACTTTCCCATGTGTTGTTGCTACACTAGGATAAATCGAAACAGATTAGATACTGAAAGCAATTAGCTAAACAATTATACCTATCTGTAATAGTTTTTCATAAATGCCCTGTACTTATCACTTGCAGGTGCTGGGACCTAAGTGCAGGCAATCTGAAGTGGATCGTACAAGTGCCCATTCTAACAGCAATAGTGGTAAGTAAACATGTCAACTGAAAATGTTAATTGGCGTAATGGTATTTAACGTATTCGATTGACACGTTTACTTAGCACAATTACTTTCCACTAATACTGCCATCTTTTTTTTTGAGAGATTTGGCTTTGGTGTTCTACATTGCGTAATTTTCTATTTTCAAAGGTGAATTTTATGCTGTTCCTGAATATAATACGAGTTCTGGCCACTAAACTTCGAGAGACAAATGCTGGCAGATGTGACACAAGACAGCAGTACAGGTAAGAAGCAATATTCTGTCTGACTGTTCCTTCCCTGACTGCTTTATCAAGACATGTGTATTGCTGATATACAGTCTTATTCTGTTTTATCTTCAGCATGCTGACGAAATATAGGATCTTTGTCACTCCAAAACATGCCACCAGTCATGTCAGTGATACATAGTATGTATGAAAATGCATAATACAGTAAATCTAAAAAGAAATGTTAAAAATATAACAATAATAACATTGATATCTGTACAGCACTGTAGATTAAAGGTACAGTAGATGATCTTTGTAGCTGGTAAAAAATTTAAATATGAACGAGTGTACAAAACATGACAATCTGACCAGGTGAATCCAGGTGAAAGTCATTATTCCTTGTAGATGAAGGGGAGGAGACAGGTTAAAGAAGGATTTTTAAGCCTTTAGACAATTGAGACATGGATTGTGTGTTTGTACCATTCGGAAAGAGTGATTGGGCAAGACAAAAGATTTAAGTGCCTTTGAACGGGGCGTGGTAGTAGGTGCCAGGCGCACCGATTTGTGTCAAGAACCGCAACGCTGCTGGGTTTTTCCACGCTCAACTGTTTCCTGTGTGTATCAAGAATGGTCCCTCACCCAAAGAACATCCAACCATCATGACACAGCTGTGGGAAGCACTGGAGTCAACATGGGCCAGCATCCCCCTGTGGAACACTTTCGACACCTTGTCGATGCCCCCGACACATTGGCGCTTTTCTGAGGGCAAAACGGGGTGCAACTCGGTGTAGATTGTTTTGAACACTCGGTGTAGATTGTAATAAATAAATAAAATTATTATAATCTTATGAACATCTGCTTGTATTTATTCAGGAAACTGAATCTGCATTCAACTGAATCTGCTTATTTATTCATCTGCTTGTATTTATTCAGGAAACTGTTGAAGTCCACATTGGTCCTGATGCCACTGTTTGGTGTTCACTACATAGTGTTCATGGCCATGCCTTATACTGAGGTGACTGGAGTCCCCTGGCAGATACAGATGCACTATGATATGCTCTTCAATTCATTCCAGGTACCGGCTTATGTTGTACAGCATGGATGGATGTGTTAATGAAAGACTGAATGCTCTAGTGGTGTGCTACACATACTTAGCTATTGAGTTGGGATTCAACTGCGACCAGTCATATTTTGAGAGAGCACAGCTCAGTGTTTTCAGAGTAAGCAGCTGGTGTCAGTGACGTGAAGAAGTCACTTTAGATTGCATGGCATTCTTCCAGAGTGCTGTGGTCAACCTGTGAAGCATCCGCAAAAAATGTTATAATATTTTTTATCCTTTTCAGGGATTCTTTGTCGCAATTATATATTGTTTCTGCAATGGGGAGGTAAGGACTACTTTATTAATATTTTTCTGTGAAAATGTCCACAATGACTCATTATGGTATGTTGTTTAAGACAAAATATCTTGATAATATCTTGATTATCCTGATAGATAATATAATGTCCATGATTAATTACAGTCACAGCATGCACACACCTGAGACCCAATTATTGTATGTCACAGTAGATTAAATCTATTTAGTGACAATCTAATTTCTTTCGATCTTTAGGTCCAAGCGGAAATTAAGAAATCCTGGAGCAGGAGGACACTAGCGCTGGACTTTAAACGTAAAACCCGTAGTGGCAGTAACACGTATAGTTATGGACCTATGGTGTCTCACACCAGTGTAACCAACGTCACTGCCCGGGGGCCCCTGGCCCTCCATCTCACCACGCGCCTTGGGGGCACCGTCAACGGGCACCGGAATCTCCCGGGGTACGTGAAGAATGGTTCTGTCTCAGAGCACTCCGTCCCTTCCTCGGGACAGGAGGTACACATTCCTGAGGAGGAGCAGCCGTCCAATAGCGCGCCACCGCATTCTGTTGAGGAGGAGAAACCCTCGCCTGTAGTGGAGGAGGAGCGGGAGACCGTCATGTGACATGGCACCACACAGACCAGTCATGCCTCTCAGTGGATTTTATTTCACTGCCTTCAGTGTGTTGCAGCAAGTACTTTATAATGGATAAATACCAACCATGGTCTGTGGATGAACAGTAGGCTAATGTCTACAGGACCTGTGGCTGAAGGTGTCAACAGTATACTGTATGTCCTCATTCTGGCAGGAGCATGTTAGCTTATGCCAGTGTAGCGGATGGATAAGTTAGCATACAGCTCGCTAGCTCACATCTACTACATTAGGCACTCCTAGTGATTATGGGGAAATGCCTGGCTGCAGTTGATTCTGCCTACATGCTTGGGGAGATCTCACTACATTTCAGTTGGTTTGAAATATGGATGTACATTCAGATAAACCAACCCACTTTGATGTAGCTATAAGGGAAAACTACTCAGGTACTCTAAATCCACCATTCTGGTGCATCAGTTTGAGCTAGTCTGTAGTTTCAGAGGTGTGCTGGCTTCTAGAGTTGATTTATATGGAGAAAGGCCCAGTAGATGACTTTTCCCCGTTGAGTATCAACTTTTTGTACAGTTTTTATTGTTGCTATTTAAAAGAGACTACCCTAATATTCAACAGTGTAATGGCTATGGAAGGTTATGATTTTTCCATGATGTGTTGGTGATTATTATTCAATAATAATATTCTGTTTCACAATATATATATTGCCATAAAGTTAACTAAAACTTGGAGCCCTATTGGAGTCAAAAATGTGTATTTTTCTGTGTTTTATATATATTTCCACACTATGAAGTTGGAATAATACTGTAAAATTGTGAAAATGATGTAATGCCCTTTTAGTGTAAGAGGTGTTTGAAAATACTGCATGAAATTTCAGCCTGTTTTGGTGGGATGGAGTTTTGGCCTGCCTGGTGACATCACCAGGTGGTAAATTAGTTAATAGACCAATAAGAAAGAGAGTTCCAAACCTCTCTGCCAATAACAGCTAGTTTTCAGTTTTCTCCTCCCCACTCAGACCACTCCCAGACAGTCCTAACAACATTCTTGCTTGAGAAATGTCTCTTTGCTAAGAAGCAATTTTGGTTTCTTTTGGACCATTTTAATTGAAAACAATCACAGTAAGATACTTAATTGTTACCCAGAAATTATTTGATATTGAGATAAAAACTATTATATCCTGCAATTGTAGAAAACTACTTTATTAACGTCTTTAAAGGGAGACACCCTCTCCGAAACTCATGGTGCAGAAAACAGTGGCATTTTTTAAACGGAATGTTAATTAAATGAGGAATACCAAGGGATTCTCAGATTCCATAGGAGAATTCCCAGGGAGACTTATGAAGAGACGTATGAAGGAACATCTGAACTAAAAAGCACACAACTGTTATGTTTTATATAGTCCAGTGTTATGCTGCTCTTTTTGTATATATACAGTATGTATGCATTTGCATAGAAGTCACAATGTTTACAATAATAATACAATCCATTCTAGTTGTGAGCTAAAATAGCATCAAAGGTCATGTAAATGTATTATAACTATAATTTGATATTTGTACAGACTGTTGAACATGTTAAGGGATGTTGATCATTTAGAATATTTAATTTTGTATTTAGTGTTAAAAACAGAAACTGGATAATATACTGTAGGTGAGGGACAACATACTGTATGAGGATTCAGAACCATAGAGTTAAGATTTCAGTAAAATGCCCATCAGAGGTAATGCCATAACATTAAGACAGCTATTTACACTATACTCACATTTCATTCTGTGAATGTGGCAGTTGATGGAATTTGGCTTGATGAGATTCAATTGCACTTTGACCCTACAGCCCCCTCCCCCACTACTGTTTATCCACATGTATACACTTTGTGAAAACATGTCTACTTCCACATTGCATTTCAGTTCCATTACGCAGCAGTTTGTTTCCCAGACAATGTTCACAGAGTGAAGAGAAGGGTTGAAGGGATTTGTTTGTTTGTTCATTTGTCACAGAAGCAGAATGTGTATCTTTTACAGGGTGTCAAGTAGCCTGGTCCTATACGGTACAGTATGTGGTGTAGCCATCTCTTCCATCATTGTCATGCCTTACTGTATGTACTGTATGTATGGCATGACAATGAACGTACACATAGAACAGAGAGGAGTTGGCTAAAGCACAGACTTGAGCACCAGGCTAAGTAAAAAGATGTCACACTCCCAATACTTAATGTATGTTTCATTCCAATCCATCCCAATAGTTCATATACGTTTTCAACCCTGTCCATCCCAATGTACGTTTCATTCCTAATCTCTGTGTCGTTTGCTATTCCTATTTATTGTCATGGTCTTATATGGTTAGGGCAGATTATCTTTTTTACTGAAGAGTACTGCTAAATATACAGGCAGAGTTTCTTTACTGCCTAACAAAGATCTGTTGCGTGTTATAAGCGTGATGTAAGGATACCATTAGAGAAAGTGTTATCTAAAGATACCATCTTAGCCAACAAGGAAATGAAAAATACAGTAGAATATCCCCTTTATCTTATAAAGTGGGGATCTTAAACCAACCTACAGCCAACGAGCATGCCACTGGCTAGTAAATAACGTTTGGTAGTATCATGTATAGTAGGTATGCCAGTCTGGGCTTTAACTGGCCCTGTTTGATTCGGAGGGGGCAATGCTAGAGCCAGTGTTGATTAGGGAAAAACATATATTTGAGCACTTTAATATCCTATTCTATTTCCTATTGATTGTATCATGTAAATTGATTGTTTTTTAATTTAGTATGTAAACAGGCTAATACTTTACAGAGCTAATATTGTACTATTTTTTTGGAAAATTACATCTCATGGAAGTATATAAAATCACATGATATTTTCATTGTTTTTGTATTTATCTTATATTGAAAATGTATCTGTCCTCAGAGAGAGAGGAGTTGGTATTTTGTATTAATAGTCTGTATGCCATGTGTGGAGAGGGTGTGACTGTTCGTGTTTGAAATAGGACACACCATACCTGGTTGATTTCACTCAATGTCGGTTTGTGAAGTCAATGTTGTAAATGTAAACGTGGGTTTAAAATAAACATTTTTCCAATCTAATGTTCATAATTGTATTGTGAATAAGATATTAAAATGTATAATTGTACTCTAACTGAAGTGTTCATTGAATTTGAAACATGACTGCAATCCTAGGAAGACTAGCTTGTTTACTTTGGTGACAGCTAATGGGGATCCTTTTAACAATAAACAATAAACAATAAACTGCAATCCTATAGTAATTGAGTTATTGTTCTAACAAGAACTTACATACAGGTTGAATAAATGAATATGTTATTTTATTCTTATTATATACAATATCATACACATTTCATTTTTACAAAAAGTAAAAAAAAAAAAAAAAAAGATGTCGATATGAAAAGTTGTTTAGCACAATTTGTGTTTCGGGCCCAGAGTTCACTTTTTCGCAGGAGGTTTTTTGGCTCCCCCCTTTGCACCTCTTTTATCACTCCCTCCTTTATCACTTCCTCCTTTATCACCCCCTCCTTTATCACCTCCTCTTTTATCACCCCCTCCTTTATCACCCCCTCCTTTCTCTCCTTTGTCTCCACTCTTCTTCCCTTGTCCTTCACTTGCTTCTCCTTTCTTTCCTCCCCCTTTTCCCCGTTTTCTCCTTTATTTCTTAGTCGATTTTCCTCCTCCTATTCCTCCTTGGCACCCTTGCTCTTTTTCTTCTCCTTGGTCTTCTTTTCACCGTCCACTTTTCCTGCGACTGTTGTCACCTCCTCTTTGTTTCTTCTCCACAACTACAGCTGGAAGGACAAAAAGCACACGAGGGAACAATCACTTGGAGGCAGCGACAACAGCGTTTGTTATCATCAAGACCCCTGACAGCAATAATATCTGGTAAAGTAGAAAGGAAAATATAGAATCCCTACCTTAAGTGGGTCACAGTATTCTAATGAATGCACGTCTGTCTTTCTCCATTCTAATGAACACGGTCTATTTCTTCTACTCTCTGGATAACACAGTCTGATAAATGACTAAAATGGCAATAGTAAAAAATAAAAAACAAATAATTCTAGAGGTCCAGTGCCTTGAGAAAGTATTCACATGCCTTTTTCAACATCTTCTTGTGTCGCTGGTCTACCCACAATACCCCATAATGTCAAAGTGGAATTATGTTTTTAGACATTTTTACAAATTAATAAATAATGGGGAGGGGTGGTAGGCTTAGAGGGGAGGGATGGTAGGCTTAGGGGAATATACAATAGTATATTGTATATATACATATATTTACAAAATAATATGGGGGATTGGAAATTATGCAGACAATTACATTGGTTGAAGCCACAATCTATCCGCAATATTAAAGCTGATCGACCCCCAAATGGTGACTTTAAACAGATACAGAGTTGAATGGCTTTTATAGGAGAAAACTGAGGATGGATCAACAACATTGTAGTTAATCCACAATACTAACCTAAATGACAAAGTGAAAAAAAGGAAGCCTGTATAGAATAAAAAATATTCCAAAACTTGCATCCTGTTTGCAACAATATGTGGTAAAGCAATTGACTTTTTGTCCTGAATACAAAGTGATATGTTTGGGGCTAGTCCAATACAACACATTACTGAGTACCTCTCTACATATTTTCAAGCATAGTGGTGGCTGCATCATGTTATGGGTATGCTTGTAATCATTAAGGACTGGGGAGTTTTTCAGGATAAAAAATAAACAGAATGGAGCTAAGCACTGGCAAACTCCTAGAGGAAAACCTGGTTCAGTCTGCTTTACACCAGACACTGGGAGATTAATTCACCTTTCAGCAGGACAATAACCTAAAACACAAGGCCAAATATATAGTGGAGTTGCTTACCAAGAACACAGTGAATGTTTTCAAATAATAATGGGCAAATATTGTACAATCCAGGTGTGCAAAGCTCTTAGAGAATAATCCAGAATGACTCACAGCTGTAATCACTGCCAAAGGTGATTCTAACATGTATTGACTCAGGGGTGTGAATACTTATTTGTAAAAACATGTTTCACTTTGTCATTATGTTTTTTTGTGTGTAGAGCAGTAAGAAAAACAATCTATTGAATCCATTTTGAATTCAACAAAATGTGGAATAAGTCAAGGTGTATAAATACTTTCTGAAGGCATTCTAGATGGGTATATCCCTTCCTTGATCCAGCATATCCATTGACATGTATTTATTAGTTGTTTCACATGTATTTATTCATTGTTTCCAATGTCAAACAGCATTTTGAGATAGAGGAAAGTATGAAAGTATTGAAACTATTTAGATAAAGACACAGCTGTTTACATGCCACCCATTATAACTAAACATGTGAATCAGCATGAAGACAGACACAATGTCTTACAGCATCCCCTCCATGAATGAGACAATTTCTGTCATGAGAAATTCAACAGCTCCCACTTGATACAATCTAGAGATGTGAAGATTGTGAGGATTGCCTCCCCATGACCCTCCCTCCATAACAGCCATGGCTGTGCTACTACTTCCTGCTCAAGGGGAAAGCACTGCTGAGAGGGAGAGGATACTGCTGCTTCCTACTACACCTTCTTAAAGCGATTGAGTGAGACCTTAAGCACGACAAATGAGTAGAATACACTTCATTAGGTACACCTTTACAACTGCTCTTTAGCGCATATATCTAATCAGCCAATCAAGTGGCAGCAACTCAATGCATTTAGGCATGTAGACATGGTCAAGACGATCTGCTGAAGTTCAAACCAAGCATCAGAATGGGGAAGAAAGGTGATTTAAGTGACTTTGAACGTGGCATGGTTGTTGGTGCCAGACGGGCTGGTTTGAGAATTTCAGAAAGTGCTGATCTACTGGGATTTTCCCACACAACCATCTCTAGGGTTTACAGAGAATGGTCAGAAAATGAGAAAATATCCAGTGAGCGGCAGTTCTCTGGGCGAAAATGCCTTGTTGATGGCAGAGGTCAGAGGAGAATGGCCAGACTGGTTCGAGCTGATAGAAAGGCAACAGTAACTCAAATAACCACTCGTTACAACCAAGGTATGCAGAAGAGCATCTCTGAATGCACAGCAAGTCGAACCTTGAAGCAGATGGCCTACAGCAGCAGAAGACCATTCCAGGTGCCACTCCTGTCAGCTAAGAACAGGAAACTGAGGCTACAGTTTGCACGGGCCCACCAAAATTGGACAATAGAAGATTGGAAAAATCTTGCCTGGTCTGATGAGTCCCGATTTCTGCTGCGACATTCAGATGGTAGGGTCAGAATTTGGCGTAAACAACAAGAAAGCATGGATCCATCCTGTCTTGTATCAACAGTTCAGGCTGGTGGTGGTGGTGTAATGGTGTGGGGGATATTTTCTTGGCACACTTTGGGCCCCTCAGTACCAATTGAGCATCGTTTAAACACCACAGCCTACCTGAGTATTGTTGCTGATGTCCATCCCTTTATGACCACAGTGTACCCATCTTCTAATGGCTACTTCCAGCAGGATAATGCGCCATGTCACAAAGCTCACATCATCTCAAACTGGTTTCTTGAACATGACAATGAGTTCACTGTACTCAAATGGCCTCCACAGTCACCAGATCTTAATCCAATAGAGCACCTTTGGGATGTGGGGGAACGGGAGATTCGCATCATGGATGTGCAGCCGACAAATATGCAGCAACTGGTTATGCTGTAATGTCAATATGGACCAAAATCTCTGAGGAATGTTTCCAGCACCTTGTTGAATCTATGCCACAAAGAATTAAGGCAGTTCTGAAGGCTTCTTCATTAGGTAGCAAGGTGTACCTAATGAAGAAGCCAGTGAGTGTATTGTACGAATTGGATTCGTAACATGATACGAATTTCACCCCAAAAAAGGTAATCTAACATATAGGACATTAATTTTTTTTGTTTTTTTTACAACCTTTATTTAACTAGGCAAGTCAGTTAAGAACAAATTCTTATTTACAGTGATGGCCTACCAAAAGGCAAAAGACCTCCTGCAGGGATGGGGGCTGGGATTCAAAATATAAATAAATTAAATAAAAATATAGGACAAAACACATATCACGACAAGAGAGATAACACAACACTACATAAAGAGAGACCTAAGACAACAACATAGCATGGCAGTAACACATGACAACACAGCATGGTAGCAACAAAACATGACAACAACATGGTAGCAACACAACATGACAACAACATGGTAGCAACACATGACAACACAGCATGGTAGCCACACAACATGAATATAACATGGTAGCAACACAACATGACAACAACCTGGTAGCAACACCTGACAATAATATGGTAGCAACACAACATGACAACAACATGGTAGCAACACAACATGACAATAACATGGTAGCAACACCGAATGACAACAACATGGTAGCAACACAACATGACAACAACATGGTAGCAACACAGTATGACAACAACATGGTAGCAACACAACATGGCAGCAACAGAATATGGTAGCAGCACAAAACAGGGTACAAACATTATTGGGCACAGACAACAGCACAAAGGGCAAGAAGGTAGAGACAACAATACATCACGCAAAGCAGCCACAACTGTCAATAAGAGTGTCCATGATTGAGTCTTTAAAACTGTCCAGTTTGAGTGTTTGTTGCAGCTCGTTCAAGTCGCTAGCTGCAGCGAACTGAAAAGACGAGCGACCCAGGGATGTGTGTGCTTTGGGGACCTTTAACAGAATGTGACTGGCAGAACGGGTGTTGTATGTGGAGTATGAGGGCTATAGTAGATATCTCAGATAGGGGGGAGTGAGGCCTAAGAATCGAGGGCAATGGTGACATCATTGAGGACCTTTAAGGTTGCAGTGACACATCCATAACCTGAGCGGAAACCAGATTGCATACTAGAGAGAATACTATAGACATCAAGAAAGCCAGTCAGTTGATTATTGACAAGTTTTGACAAGGCAAAATAGAAATAGGCCTATAACAGTTAGGATCAGCTTGATCTCCCCCTTTAAGTAAAGGACGAACCGTGGCTGCCTTCCCAGAGAGGAGAGACAGGTTAAAAAGGTCAGAGATAGGCTTGGCGGTGATAGGGGCAGCAACCTTAAAGAAGAAAGGGTCTAAACCATCTGACCCAGATGTTTTTTTGGGGTCAGGTTTAAGGAGCTCCTCTAGCACCTCGGACTCAGTGACCGCCTGCAGGGAGAACCTTTGTAGCGGGGGCAGGGGGGAAAGAGGGAGGAGCATCGGGACTAGTCACGTTAGAAGGGGTGGGAGATGAGGAAATGTTGGACCGGCAAGGAGGCATGGCTGAGTAAAATAGGAATCCTGACTTAAAGAGCTCAGCCATGTGCTTCTTGTCAGTAACAACTACATCATCAACTTTAAGGGACATGGGCAGCTGTGAGGAGGAGGGTTTATTCTCCAGGTCTTAAATTGTTTTCCAGAACTTCTTGCGGTTAGACCCACAGAGAGAAAACTGCTCCTTAAAGTAACTAACTTTGGCCTTCCGGATAGCCTGAGTGCACTTATTTCTCATTTGCCTGAACGAGAGCCAGTCAGCCTGAGTACGCATGTGCCGAGCCTTTCACCAAATGCAATTCTTGAGGTGGAGTAACTCTGCAAGATCATCGTCGAACCAGGGACTGAACCTGTTTTTAATTCTAATTTTCTTTATGGGGACGTGTTTGTTAACAATACCACTGAAAATATTTTTTTAAAAAGGTCCACGCGTCTTCGACAGAGGGGATCAAGCTGATTCTATACCAACGTTTTTTACCAAGCGCCTACGACAAATCAGGACAGGTCGTTTCTCTGAGCAGCCATTACGAACACAGGCTGTAAAACAGTGATCACTAAGGTCATTACAGAAAACACCAGACTGATACCGCTCAGGATTATTTGTGAGGATAACATTGAGGAGAGTTGCCTTTTCTGGGTGTTTGGAGTCATTCCTTGTAGGATTGGTAATAATCTGAGAAATATTTAGGGAGTCCCATTGCTTTAGGACTTGGTCAGGTGGTTTAAGCATGTCCCAGTTTAGGTCACCTGGCAGGACAAATTCAGACTTAGTGTAAGGGGCCAGGAGTGAGCTTAGGGCAGGTAGGGTACAGGCCAGTGCTGATAGAGGACGATATTACCCAGCAACAGTCAACGAAGAGCTATTTGAAAGTTTAATTCTTAAAACCACCAAATGACAGACTTGGTGGAGACAACCGAGAACTGAAGGTGATCCTCGGTAAAGATTGCCACTCCCCCACCTTTAGAAGGTTAACATGAGTATTCAAAACACTCTTCCTTAACCACGTCTCAGTAATGACCAACACATCTGGATTGGAGCTGTGAACCCACACTTTCAATTGATCCATTTTAGGTAATAAGCTTCTAGTGTTGACGTGCAGAAAATCCAGGCTTTTACGAGAGCAGAAATCAGTGAAGCAGATGTCAGAGCACAAGTCAGAATTGGTGCTAGCAACAGTAGATGGGCCAGGGTGTACATACACATTTCTAGATATCACCAACAGTAATACAATCAAGGCATGGCAGAGCAGAGCACAGGGTTGATGTGTTGATGTAAGACATTTGAATGTGCATGAGATGGCAACAAGATCATATTGTACATCAATTTCATCAGGTAACATGAATGCAAAGCCGGCGAGAGGTTAGAATAGGATGGGAAGCCAAAAGTCTGTATAACCAATAAAGAGAAAGAGTCCAGAGTGTGGGAAAATACATAGTCTGTCCCACGGGTGGGTAAACAAGAAAGTCCATAGTCAACAAAGCATGCAGGTGTCATGAGGCAAATAGCAAAATAGCCAAATGCACAAGAAAAAATACATAACGACTTGGGGCTAGCCATTGTAAGTTTGGAGTCACTCGTCCCAACAGTGCCTGTGTGCTGGAGGCGAGCTAAAGCTTTGGGGGGGGGGGGCTGTGTCTCTCTAAGCAGAGGGAGTGGCACACTGAACACGATTGTGCAACATTTTCGGGGACCCGTTTTGGTTCGTGATTAGTACTTTCAAAACTACTGTCTGGAATTATACAAAACTTTTATAACACATCTTGAATACAGTAGCAGAAGAGCAAACACACAGAAATTGAATGAACATCCCCATTCAAGTCAATGATGGCATAATAGGTAGACTGACAGCCATTTTTTATTTATCCTTTATTTAACTAGGCAAGTCAGTTAAGAACAAATTATTCTTACAATGATGGCTTAGGAACAGTGGGTTAACTGCCTTGTTCAGAACGACAGATTTTTACCTTGTCAGCTCAGGGACTTGATCCAGCAACCTTTTGGTTACCACTCAGCTACCTGCCGCCCCACAGCTGCCCTTTAGCTGATTTTGAGTGAACCCATTGGAACAAAGCAGGAAGGAAAAACAGGATGTAAAAGTAGGAAAAGTACCCATCAATCTGTGCTGTGATTTGTTGATTCAACTCAACTGACATTACAAAAAGTACATTCCATTGCATGAGCCACATCAGTCACATAATTTGAGTGAACATTCTACATAACCATGGAAATTATTCCATCACAGTACCAGACATTGTGAGTGTACCCATGAGTTTACCAGTCAAAATGTCAGGGTTAGAGGTTCCAAGCCTGTTCTATTCATTCTATTTCTATCAGCAAACATCTGTAGACAAGGAAGGAAAGGGCAAACCACTTCTAGAGAAGTAGGGCTAATGCTCTTTATACTCTACCACTAGAGAGTGTAGACATAACCCTTTTCGGTAACGCTTCACATGAAGTGGCTCTATTAAATCTGTATTTATACTGTACATTACATAGGCAGGGACAGGGTACAGTAAATTCATTGTTACAGACTGACTAGTAATTATTATCTGTTGCTTGTGGTATCTATAAATACACACATCATGCTGTTTGCATAAGATTCATGAACACACTCAAATTAATTCCCCTCGTCACAGAATTATTGCTTTAGATTACTTATTAATGAACTACAAAATCGATAAAAACAGTCATAAATAAAATGTCACAGTGTACCCACATGTTCAGTTCCACTGTAGCAGCCTATGTCATTAACCATGAAAATAGAGTCAAGCCAAGTGTGACCACTTTATCTTCCTCCTCCCACTGTTACGTCCCTAGGCCATGACTCCTCCCAATGTGACGTCCATAGGCTACGACTCCTCCCACTGTGACTTCCCTAGGCTACGACTCCTCCCACTGTGACTTCCCTAGGCTACGACTCCTCCCACTGTGACGTCCATAGGCTACGACTCCTCCCACTCTGACAGCCCTATGTCATGACTCCTCCCACTGTGACTTCCCTAGGCTACAACTCCTCCCACTGAGACGTCCCTAGGCTACGACTCCTCCCACTGTGACTTCCCTAGGCTATGACTCCTCCCACTGAGACGTCCCTAGGCTACGACTCCTCCCACTGTGACTTCCCTAGGCTACGACTCCTCCCACTCTGACAGCCCTATGTCATGACTCCTCCCACTGTGACTTCCCTAGGCTACAACTCCTCCCACTGAGACATCCCTAGGCTACGACTCCTCCCACTGTGACTTCCCTAGGCTACGACTCCTCCCACTGTGACTTCCCTAGGCTACGACTCCTCCCACTGTGACGTCCCTAGGCTACGACTCCTCCCACTGTGGCGTCCCTAGGCTACGACCCCTCCCAGTGTGACGTCCCTAGGCTACGACCCCTCCCAGTGTGACGTCCCTAGGCTACGACTCCTCCCACTGTGACGTCCCTAGGCTACGACTCCTCCCACCAAGGTTGTTCTTTTCTCAGTCCGATGAGACAGACACACGCTTGTACGCCAGCGTGCGTGCGTGCGTCCGTGCGTGCGTTTGTGTGTGTGTGTGTGTGTGTGTGTGTGTGTGTGTGTGTGTGTGTGTGTGTGTGTGTGTGTGTGTGTGTGTGTGTGTGTGTGTGTGTGTGTGTGTGTGTGTGTGTGTGCATCAAGGCCAGTAGAAAACTGACACAACTCAGAGCATGACTGATCAAAGTGTGCTGGAACAACATCTACTTTCCATTTGAATAGCTTTTCCGCTTATCTGTAAGACAAAGAATTAGGGAAGTGAAGTTACACTTTGTCCCTAATCCTCCCCTCATCGTTGCCTCCTGTCCGGTGTTTGCTTTACCGTCTCCTGCGAATGGCAAACACCTAGAGAATTAAACATTTAGAATTCTCTGACAAACGGGATTATCTTTTCAGAGAGAGAGAGAGAGAGAGAGAGAAACAGTTGTTTTATTTAGGCCAGTGGGGAACCGTGAGGGCCTTTTACGGCCTAAGGATTTATAAAATAATTGTTGTTGTTTTAAACTACAAATGTCGTTTTAATTTATATATTTAATCTTTTCAATAATATTTAAACTGCATTCTAATTGTATTATTCTTTTAAATTATATTCTGATTAAATCGCTTCGATTTGTGTTGGAAATGAAAGGGTTAACACTGAAAATAAAAGAAATTGACCTACATTCATAGTTTCTTAACTGTGTCCAGTTTGCTAATAATCCCTGAAATGAAAGCTAGACAGTCAGGGAGGACCATTTCTTTGCACTGTGGCCCTCCGGACCTCGCTGAAGACCGAATGCAGCCCCCGGGTGGAAATTAGTTTGACACCCCTGAGCTATATAGAAGGCATATACCACTCAATTTGTATAAGGGCAGAAACTTCTACCTTCTCGAAGGCCAACAGGTCTATACGCAATAGCGAGCAGTAGTTTTCCGACGGTCTAGCTAGCCAGCTTTTGTTGTAGGCTAGTAAAAAGTGTTTAGCGGCTGCAGAAGCTGTTATCGAAGAGGATGTTGTTGCTAATTTGTTAGATTCAACCTTTTCAAGATTAACTTTAAACAATGAGTTAAGTTTCAAATGATCCCCGTCTTGTGAGTGGAACTGTGTTTTTTATTGCAGCTCACATGCTGTTGTTTGCAATTTCTTTGAAAATAGATTATGTGTGTGAAACATTGTTCCATTTAAACTTCAGATCACCGGTTAGGCTACTTTGTGTGCTGAACGTGAAAAATATGTTTGCAATGGGAAGGAAATAGTTGTACATTTCGATTGGGAAATGCTTGGCCTAATGGTTGTGTTTTTGTATTGTATTGGGATCTACTGGCTTATTATGTCGGAGTGAATGACCGCTTCTCCTTTAACATCATGCTGTGTGTGACTGCTGTCTTTCTATCGACCCTATGCAGAAAGTGTGCTCACCTACACGTAGTGCGCTGGTGTTTCGGTCCGCTGTCCTTTCAGCATCACAAGCCTGCCACTGCTCACCTACCTTTGATGTGCCACTGTTGTCGCTTTTGGTGCTAGTGATGGCGTTAGGCTACCACAGGTTGGGTAAGTTGTGTGGTTGTTGTTGCTGGTAGCATTATCTGTGCGGGTGATGTCTCTGTCTGAGTGGAAGCCCGAAGCATGTCTCAGCCTCAGGCCTTTTAATTCAGTTGGGCGCATTAAGTGATTTTGTGTCCCTGTTATTTTTCTTGATTTGTGGATCTACCTGGAATCTACCTGGAACCAATAAAGGTTTTTCCTTTATTGGTTCTCCTATAGGGACAGGGTTCTCCTATAGGGACAGCCAAAGAACACTTTAAGGTTCTAGATAGCACCTTTTTTTCTAAGAGTGATGTTATCTTCCTGTTATTTTTTCCTGATTTCTGTGGAAAGGGTTCTACGTGGAACCCAAAACGGTTCTTCTTGGAACCAAAACGGTTCTATCTGGAACCAATAAAGGTTTTTCAAAGGGTTCTCCTACAGGGACGTCCAAAGAACACTTTTAGATTCTAGATAGATATTGATGAATAAAAAATACAGTGGTTTGATTCATCCTGAAAGTTGTCATATTCAAATTCAATCCATGAAATATTGGAAGGTAGAAAAAGTGTACAATAGGGGTTATACAATAGTCTTGTAAATCTACCCTAATTCTCACTAACCATGGAACTGCATGACAACGGTCCATTCGTTGTGAACCGATTTTCAGTTTGCTTCCATATGGCTAGTTTCGGCATTCGTCTCCAGGGATCATAAGTAATTATCATTTAAAACAATTGCTATGTGTATTTACAATCCCCTTCTCCAAACGGATTACTAATTTACGTATCAATAGCTCTTATCAGTGTATAAATTACAGGGCATGGAGAGTGCTGCTATTTCTATCGGAAATAAATAAAGTACATCCTTTTTCCACTTGGAACCGGCTGGTTCGCTCACACGTAAAGGTGGAGGAATTATGAGGGAATTAAGTCAAGGTCAGAATATGTCTTATCTGTAGACACCACCGCCACACCTTCATGTCTTAATTCTCCACCCTGAACGAATATCGGGTGAATAGCATACTATTCTCATGCTTAAATTCAAGGTCAGTCAGAATACGCATAGAGAGAAAAGTGTATAAAAAGGGAATAACATTCCATTTACGCGCGCTTAACTCAGGTCGGATTCAGGGTCTAGATGAATTGAGGATGAAAACACTGTTCTTATTCGGTTCAACATTGCGGTCAATGTCGAGAATGAATTCTTAAAGGTTAGGCGTGGATGAATCAAGGGGTTAACAGATAGAGATGTGTGGGGTTCATGAGTCTCCACGATTATAAACCATGCATGTTTATCGTTTCCCTTTATAATTGCCACACAGCCTATTTCTCTCTCTCTCGCTCTCTCTCGCTCTCTAGCAGCAAATTATTAACTACTTATATGTTCACTGCAGAGGTTTTGCTGCGTAAATAAATGGATATTATATCCAGTATCCCCTTACGCTGCATTTTAATATACAGCCATGTTCTCTTTCACATAGATTATGATTGTGATTGCTCTCATGGATTAAGCCTGTCTCTGACTGACACGCTCGTTATGGTAGTAATCCCAATACACAGTCAGTCCCCAAAAAACAAAATTTTATTAATGATAATTTAAAAAAATAATAATACTAATATTGTGGAATAATATTGATATTGTGGTGTCTCTCATTCTAGATAAATGTGCATTATATATATTTTAGATCCATGTACGCCCATGTAAACCTGTGTGATACTTCGAGAGGACAGAAAGCATGTGCAGAAACAAGACCTATATAACACAACAAGTACAATATGTCAGTAGCCACTGACCTTAGACCTATATAACACAACAAGTACAGTATGTCAGTAGCCACCGACCTTAGACCTATATAACACAACAAGTACAGTATGTCAGTAGCCACTGACCTTAGACCTATATAACACAACAAGTACAGTATGTCAGCAGCCACCGACCTTAGACCTATATAACACAACAAGTACAGTATGTCAGTAGCCACCGACCTTAGACCTATATAACACAACAAGTACAGTATGTCAGTAGCCACTGACCTTAGACTTATATAACACAACAAGTACAGTATGTCAGCAGCCACCGACCTTAGACTTATATAACACAACAAGTACAGTATGTCAGCAGCCACCGACCTTAGACTTATATAACACAACAAGTACAATATGTCAGTAGCCACCGACCTTAGACCTATATAACACAACAAGTACAGTATGTCAGTAGCCACCGACCTTAGACCTGTATAACACAACAAGTACAGTATGTCAGCAGCCACCGACCTTAGACCTGGATAATCTACACATGGTGTGCAGGCATTCGTTTCAACACTAAAACATGCGATTCGACTAACAATTAAGACATTGTTGGTTCTGGGTCGACCTTGTAGCTCTCCAGGACCATGGTTGGTTATCACGGGTGTTACTGCATAAGCTTACATAAAAGGGACGCCACATTTATTCAAAGCCAAGCTTACAGATTGAGCCAGAGAAAGATAAGGAAAAAGAGGGAATGCCAAACAACGAATGACAGGCATAGACATGCAACATCACTGACAGAAGCCTTAAAGATTCAGCTGGCTACCAGATACTGAACTTGCAGATCTGTGTCCAATGTACAATCAATGTGTGATCGACGAGGATGAGTATATGAACAAAGAGAAGACCAGGTAATAGTGAAAACCCATTTTAACTACTTAACACATACAATTGTAACTCTTCAGTCAAGTCATTCTTTCTGGGAAGTGACGACGAACGCTGAGCTATTCAATACACTATTCTATTAAGCTATTCAAACCTTTTTTTGTGAATTACTGAATGCTGAACTGCATGCTCCAATATTCCCTCTAGTGGATTTCCCACTTTGTCAGAACATAAATAGGAATGTGGAGAGAGGGAAGGTGAGAAGAGATAATAAGAAATTGGAAACGGAAGGATGGACGTAATCCCGTCTCAGGCTGAGTGAGGGGGACCAGAAGGAGGAGAAGGAGGGAGGAAAGTCATCTCGTCTCAGGCTGAGTGAGGGGGCCAGTGAGCTCCTCCTCCTCTCTCACCACTGGCAGCTGGCTGCTGCTGGTGCTGCGAGCCTGGACCTGCTCAGAGACCGTCGGGAGGGATGCAGTGTCCGGGAGGGCTGGAGGGACAGGATGAAGAAGAAAGAGACGCAGAAGGAGGAGGACGAGGGGGAGGAAGAGGGGGAGGATAGAGTGGAGGACGAGTGTGAGGATAGAGAGTAGGAAGAGAAGGAGGACAGGGAGGACGAGGAGGAAAAGAGGGAGGATGAAGAGAGAGAGAGGATAGTGAAGAGGAAGAGAGAGAGGATAGTGAAGAGGAAGAGAGAGAGGATAGTGAAGAGGAAGAGCGAGAGGAAGGGATGGGGTTGGAAGATGAAGGATTGAGGGAGGAAGAAGTCAAAGGGAAGGCATGAACGTTAGAACAGTTGCAAAGGAGGAGACAGACACTGACATAGAAGAGGAAAAATATTTTAACCAACGAAACTCTGGATATACTGTATTCATTCATCCAGAGTGTGTTGGTATCTCCCTGCAAGGCCAGGACTATGTGTCTGTCCTATCTTCAGTCAGATAGGACAGGAAGACATGGTACATTCAACTAATTCAAAAGACTATTTGCATCCAGAGATAGTCAGACAGAGGTGTGTGATTTAGCTGAGAGAAAATATTTTAGCTTTGTACGATTCGAAGTGATAGCCGTTAGCATGATATGATGAAATCTGCGAGAAAACATCAAATGAATTAGTACTAAAGTTGTCAGGAGCCCAGTCGCGTTAGTGAGCCAAGTCAAACAGCTACGATTCTCCAACTGTAAACAAAGAGGCCTAGCAGGTGGCATTTAATCAATAGCATTCAAGACTCAACGAGCAGTTGTCAGAGTAGTTCTTAGAGAAGAGTAAGTAATTAAAGGATGCACACCTCACGCCTCACGCCTCACGCCTCACGCCTGACGCCTGACGCCTCACGTCTCACGCCTCACGCCTCACGCCTGACGCCTGACGCCTCACGCCTCACGCCTCACGCCTCACGCCTGACGCCTCACGCCTGACGCCTCACGCCTCACGCCTCACGCCTGACGCCTGACGCCTCACGCCTGACGCCTGACGCCTCACGCCTCACGCCTCACGCCTCTCACCTCACACCTCACATCTCACGTCTCACACCTCACACCTTACACCTCACATTTTCTCCTTGCTGTGGATTTATTTCACCAAGGAGTGTATGACTTGTTTCCACTGGTAAAGTTAAAATGTAGTTCACAGGGAGAAGGGATGTCCTAAAATGTACACCGCAACCTGCCTCCTAGGGACTTTGCCATAGGAGTAGAAGGGATGTCTAAAAATGTGCACCGTAGTTTTCTTGAGGAGGGTCTGAGAGGATCTTTAGCCTACTTACCTCCTGGGATCTCTGTGAGCTCGTTGAGAGGAGGCACTGTCTCCAGTGTGTTGGCGTAGTGCTTAGCTGCTACTCTCTGAGCATGTCGCGTCTCAATCTCCTTCTTCGTCCTGGGGATACGGCATTTGAAGATGCAGCAAAGAGTGATGACTTACAAATGGAGAAAAAGAGAGCGAGAAAATATAATAGTATTTCCTGTGTGGAATGTTGTGTGCTTCTGAAGTACATCTTCAGAAACATTTTGAACTAGACACTTGCTCAATGGTATCACATTACAGCTATTATATACGAGTACTAGTGACACTATTCAGTATCCTCTGTTATCAGACTATTTACCTCTGTCATGACATGGTAAATTACTACTGTATAGATGTCTGATGGATTATCACTAAAATAGAATGGCATCTTTGTCTTGTGAAGTGTAATCGCTCCACCCCGTATTGAACCATACATCATGTGGTCGATAAAGCAATCACCAACAGACGATGCCATGACCATTTGGAACCCCCCCCCTCACAATAACCACCATGACAATCAGCACATACAATATTACAGGAAAGTTTTACCTTTATTTTAACAGAGTCCCATTGAGACCAATGTCTTTTTAGCCAAGTAAAACTCTGAAATCCACCTTTGGGTGCTGTTTTTCATACAAACTTTTACTGGACTTTAAAGTATATCATGGACTTTAGTTTTACTTGGCTAAGGTCTCTTTTGCAAGGGAGCCCTGCATCTCACAATTAAAAAACAAATTACACATACGCCTCTCCATGCATCATCTGTTCAGCATGCAAACTAGTTGGACCATGTAGTCAAATACAGAGCCTATCATAAGTATTCAACCCCCTGAGATTTCATCACCTTTAATTGTGTTACAAAGTGGAATTAAAATGAATTTAATTGTCCTTTTTTTTTAATTGTCCTTTTTTGTCAATGAAAAATATATATATTTTTTAAAAAAGATTCATGAAATATAAAACACTATTCACCCCCCTGAGTCAATATATGTTCGAAACACCTTTGGCAGCTACATCTGTGAGTCTTATTAGGAACTGTATGTATGAGACCCCTGGTTCAATCCCAGGGGCGGTGCCGGTTTTGGCTGGGGTGGGCCTCATTGTAAATAAGAATGTGTTCTTAACTGACTTGCCTGGTTAAATAAATAAATAAAAAGTGACTAGGCAACAGGATAGACAGTAGCAGCAACATTTGGGGTGTCAGTGCAAAAAGGGTCAATGCAGGTAATCCATTTGATTAGCAATCTTATGGCTTAGGGGTAGAAGCTGTTCAGGGTCCTGTTGGTTCCAGACTTGGTGCACTGGTACCGTTTGCAGTGCAGTAGCAGAGAGAACAGTCAATGGTTTGAGTATTTGACTATTTTCTGGTTCATCCTCTGACACTGCCTGGTCTAGAGGTCCTGGATGGCAGGGAGCTCAGCCCCAGTGATGTACTGGGCTGTACTCACCACCCTCTGTAGCGCCTTAATATGATAATATATACTGAGTGTACAAAACATTAAGAACACCTTCTTAATATTGAGTTGCACCCCCCTTTAAGCTCTCAGATCAGCCTCCATTTGTCGGAGCATGGACTCTACAAGGTGTTGAAAGCAAAGCAATCCACAGGGATGCTGGCCCATGTTGACTCCAATGCTTCCCACAGTTGTATACATGGGAAACTGTTGAGCGTGAAAAACCTAGCAACGCTCCAATTCTTGACACAAACCGGTGCGCCTGTCACTTACTGCCATACTTCGTTCAAAAGGCACTTCAATCTTTTGTTTTGCCCATTCACCCTCTAAATGGTACACGTGCACAATCCATGTCTCAATTGTCTCAAGGCTTAAAAATCATTATTTAACCTGTCTCATCCCCTTCACCTACACTGATTGAGGTGGATTTAATTTAAAGTTTAACAATAAGGGATCATAGCTTTCACCTGGATTCACCTGGTCAGTCTATGTCATGGAAAGAGCAGTTTTGTACACTCAGTGTAGATAACAATAGAAAATATATCTCCTTTTTAAAACACACAAGAGTGGGGCCTCCAAAGTGGTGCAGCGGTCTAAGTACATCGCAGGTTCAATCACAAGCTGTGTCACAACCAGCCGTGACAGGGAGTCCCATAGGGCGGTGCACAATTGGCCCAGCGTCGTCTTGGTTAGGGGAGGGTTTGGCGGGGGGGCTTTTCTTGGCTCATCGCGCTCTAGCGACTCCTTGTGGCGGGCTGGGCGCCTGCAGGCTGACTTGTAGTGACTCTCGTCAGTTGAGCTGTGTTTCCTCCGATACATTGGTAAGCGGGCGGGTGTTAAGAAGCACGATTTGGCTGGGAATGACCTTGACCTCTCCTGAGCCCATTAGGGAGTTGCTGTGATGAGACAAGACCTCTCCCTGCAACAATGAGAAGCCCTATAGGGAGAAGGTTAGAGACCTGGCATTGTGGTGCCATGACAACAACCTCTCCCTCAACGTGAGCAAGACAGCTAGATAGCTGATCGTAGACTACAGGAAAAGGAGGGCCGAACATGCCCCCATTCACATCGACGGGCTGTAGCGTAGCGGGTCAAGAGTTTCAAGTTCCTTGGTGTCCACATCACCAACAAACTGTCATGGTCCAAACACACCAAGACAGTCGTGAAGAGGGCACAACAACGTATTTTCCCCCTCAGGAGACTGAAAAAATTTGGCATGGGTCCCCAGATCCTCAAAACGTTCTACAGCTGCAACATCGAGAGCTTCCTGACTGGTTGCATCACTGCCTGGTATGGTAACAGCTTGGCATCTGACCGTAAGGCGCTACAGAGGGTAGTGTGTACGGCCCAGTACATCACTGGGGCCAAGCTTCCTGCCATCCAGGACCTATATACTAGGTGGTGTCAGAGGAAGGCCCTTAAAATTGTCAAAGACTCCAGTCATGCAAGTCATAGACTGTTCTCTCTGTTACCACACGGCAAGCGGTACCGGAACACCAAGTCTAGGTCCAAAAGGCACATTAACATCTATCTATCTATCTATCTATCTATCTATCTATCTATCTATCTATCTATCTATCTATCTATCTATCTATCTATCTATCTATCTATCTATCTATCTATCTATCTATCTATCTATCTATCTATCTATCTATCTATCTATCTATCTATCTATCTATCTATCTATCTATCTATCTATCTATCTATCTATCTATCTATCTATCTATCGTTCACAGCAAGGTCAGCGTGGCGGAAATGATGTTGCCTACTCTCACCATCTGGGGTCGGCCCGTCAGGATGTCCAGGATCCAGTTGCAGAGGGAGGGGTTTAGTCCCAGGGTTCCAAGCTTGGTGATGAGCTTGGAGGGCACCATGGTGTTGAACACTGAGCTGTAGTCGATGAACAGCATTTTCTCACTGAGAGGTCAGTGTGGAGTGCAATTAAGATTGCATCATCTGTACATCTGTTGGGGCAGTATGCAAATTGGAGTGGGTCTAGGGTGTCTGAGATCATGGAGTTGATGTGTGCCATGACTAGCCTTTCAAAGCACTATTACAAATGTGAGTGCTATAGGAAGATAGTCATTGTGGCAGGTAGCTTTAGAGTTTTTGGGAAAAGGAATGATGGCGGTTTGAGACATGAGGGGATTACAGACAGGTTCAAAATGACTGTTAAGATGCCTGCCAGCTGGTCTGCGCATGCTCTGAGATCATGCCCTGGAATAGCATCCGGCCCCGTGGCCTTGCAAGTGTTGACCAGATGAAAAGCCTTACTCACGTTTTCCTCGGAGTGCGAGATCACACAGTCCTCTGGGACGGCGAGGGCCCTCCTGTGTGGCTCATTGTTGTTTTTGTTGAAGCATGCATCAAATGCATTGAGTTCGTCTGGTAGAGAGGCATTGTTGGGCAGAGTGTCAGAGCCGGTGTAATCGGATTCCACCTTGTTCCTATATTGTCCTTTTGCCTGTTTGACTGCTCTGCAGGGGTCGTAGCGGGACTTCTTGTACACGTTTGTGTCCTCAGCCATAGCCTCTGTGTGCAGTAGTTCTGTCCTTAAGCTTAGCATATAGCTCTGTGTTAATCCAGGGCTTTTGATTGGGGAAGCAGCAAACCTTTACTGTGGGGACAACGTCGCATTTCCTGATGAAGCTGGAGGTGGTTAGCTCGTCGATGCTATCGACGGAGTCATAGAACAAATTCCAGTCAGTGCTAGCAAAGCAGTTCTGCAGCATAGCCTCCGCAATTTCTCTATGGAGCGTGTCATGGGTACTTCCTGTTTTAGCTTTTGTTTGTAAACAGGAAGCAGGACTATAATCAATGTCTAATTTGTTATTGTTACCTATCTTTTAACTTTCAATACCTTTCTTCGTGCTGATTTCAAAAAGTTGTTTGTATGGCTGACAGAGGAATGAGTAATCCTTAGAAAATCATGTCAACCCCTAACAATTAACACAAAGTGAGTCCATGTAACTTATTATGTGATTTGTTAAGACAACTTTTACTCCTGAACTAATTTAGAATTGTCTAAACGAAGGGGCTGAATAGTTATATTTTAGTTATTTTCTTTTCACTTTGACATTATGGAGTATTTTTTGTAGCTCAATTACAATTATATTTATTTCAATCCCACTTTGTAATACAACAAAATGTGAAAAAATCCAAGTGGTGTGAATACTTATGATACCCACTGTAGCTGAGCTGAGGCATTGTGCCTTGACTTACTGACTAACTAATTGAGTGACTAACTAACTGACTGACTGACTGAATAACTGACTTACTGACTGACTGGCTGACTGACTGACTGACTGACTGACTGACTGACTGACTGACTGACTGGCTGACTAACTGACTGACTGACTGACTAACTGACTTACTGACTAACTGACTTACTGACTAACTGACTAACTAACTGACTGACTTACTGACTAACTAACTAACCATGGTGTTGAACACTGAGCTGTAGTCGATGAACAGCATTTTCTCACTGAGAGGTCAGTGTGGAGTGCAATTAAGATTGCATCATCTGTACATCTGTTGGGGCAGTATGCAAATTGGAGTGGGTCTAGGGTGTCTGAGATGATGGAGTTGATGTGTGCCATGACTAGCCTTTCAAAGCACTATTACAAATGTGAGTGCTATAGGAAGATAGTCATTGTGGCAGGTAGCTTTAGAGTTTTTGGGAAAAGGAATGATGGCGGTTTGAGACATGAGGGGATTACAGACAGGTTCAAAATGACTGTTAAGATGCCTGCCAGCTTACTGACTAACTAACTGAGTGACTAACTAACTGACTGACTGACTGAATAACTGACTTACTGACTGACTGGCTGACTGACTGACTGACTGACTGACTGACTGACTGACTGACTGACTGGCTGACTGACTAACTGACTGACTGACTAACTGACTTACTGACTAACTGACTAACTGACTTACTGACTAACTGACTAACTAACTGACTGACTTACTGACTAACTAACTAACCTACTTACCTACTGACTAACTGACTAACTGACTAACTGATTGACTGACTGACTAACTAACTGATTGACTAATTGACTGACTGACTAACTGACTGACTAGCTGACTAACTAACTAACTGACTGATTTATTTATGTATTTTATGAATGTGTTTTATGTAAATAGAATTGGAAGGGAGGATTGATGTGAGATTGATAGGTACTTAAGTGGATGTGAGTGAATATGCTAATCTCGTAAATAGTATTGAATCAGTCTGGCATACTATTATGACAGGTTTGGAGAAACACTTACTGACTGCTAAAATAAAAATAGAGAAGATGCCAATGACCTGCCATAACCGCAGTCTCCAGAACACAACTGTTTCTGAAGTGACTGGGTCTGGCTTCTTTGGGGGATCTGTCGGTAAAAGCTGTTGGAGGAAAAAGAGACAATATTTGCATTAGTTACTTACGTGTTTAGATTATTGTGTAATCTAGACACGTACTCTTCAAACCACTATGCAGTTTAGAATCTTCATGTAAATTAGTCTAATGTAATTTGGACAAATACCGTAATTGAAGCAAATATCAATCTGATTGAGAGAATAATAGTCTCTGCCCACTTTCAGTTTCTGAAGAGACAACTGGAGGAAATACAGAAATGGAAAAGACAACCCTCCAGGCACACACTGGTTGCATTTTCACTGAATTAAATCAAACTCAGGCCACGTGTGAGTGAGTGCTACCAACACAAGCTTCAAAATAAAAATAAACTCTGCCTCAACAATAGAGAACAATGGATTGAATAACAACCACCTTTCACAGAAAGAAAAAAAAAGAGAAGAGCAATGAGAAATAAAGCCAAAAATGTGTGCAACATTATGTCACTTTGAACACTAGGATGTGTTATATTATGTTGACTTTCCTAACTTATGCTGAAAACTCAAGCTGAAAATAAGGTGCTGGAAAGATACCGAATGCTGAGAAATACTGTAAGCCCACAATGAAAACAAAATAATTGCCTCACTGAGTGAATGGCACTGATGGAGGAGAATGAATCACTCATCTTGGCACAAAGCGTGAATGGAAAAAAAAACATGAAGCACTCTCCCCCTAATTAGAGGGATCGAAAAAATGTTCATTTGTTGGGGAGGAAAAGGACACTGTTAAACTGAACATGCTCCTTCGTTAGTGTGACAACAATCTTAAGATATTGTTTTTGAGATGTTGATCTGACATCATTGGGGGCACTTTATACAACATCATAAACAAACTAAAAAGAGTCTCTAAAGTGTTGAAGGTTACAGCGTTAGTTTGAGTATTCATATTTCAACACTTGTTTTGATTTCAGATAGGTCTTGAGAAAATGGGGAAATGCAGCGCTAGCAGACAGACATGAATCAAGAAAGATATGCCCAACTCAGAGTTACTAGTCCATATCCTTGACATCACAATTAGGCTACAATCAGAGGTTATCCTGTTTTATTAATACAGTCATTATGATTAATTCAAAGCCCTGGTGATGAGCCTTAAATGATCTATCATGTGTGAAATGTTTGTTAAAAGGATAGGTCAACCAAACTACAGAATGACATACTGGTTTAGTTTATACAAACAAGGAAATAAAAACAAAGCATGGATTGATTTCATACCATGTCCCGTGTAGCTCAGACGGTAGAGCATGGTGCTTGCAATGCCAGGGTTGTGTGTTCAATTCCCATGGGGGACCAGTATGAAAAAAAAGTATGCACTAACTAACTGTAAGTTGCTCTGGATAAGAGCGTCTGCTAAATGACTGTTAATGTAATGTCTATAGACTGCTCACAGGGTAAGGAAACCAATGTGTGTTTGTGTGAATTATGAAAAGAAAAGTGTGCTGTGATTGCAGTTTGTTCAGGAAGGTGTTGGAAAATCTATACTGCGCTGCATCACACACTGTGTGTCTGATTCCTCTACCACACCACAGTCAGTGAGGAAATCTTCCTGCTGCTCCAGTATTGACTTGTTTGTTTTAATGCAACAACAAGCGATGGGTTCCATCCAGTTATGTACAGTGCATCCGGAAAGTATTCAGACACCTTGACTTTTTCAAGATTTTGTTACGTTACAGCCTTATTCTTTTTTTACAAATGTCCCTTGTCAATCTACACACAACACCCCATAATGACAAAGCAAAACAGGTTTTTAGAAATGTTAAGTATTCAGACACTTTACTCAGTACTTTGTTGAAGCACCTTTGGCAGCGATTACAGCTTTGAGTCTTCTTCGGTATGACACTACATGCTCAGCACATCTGTATTTGGGAAGTTTCTCTCATTCTTCTCTGCAGATCGTCTCAAGCTCTGTCAGGTTGGTGGTCGTCACCTGCACAGGTCTCTCCAGAGATGTTCAATCGGATTCAAGTCCAGCCCACTCAAGGACATTCAGACTTGTCCCAAAGCCACTCCTGTGTAGTCTCGGCTGCGTGCTTTTTAAAAAGTATTTTATTTAACCTTTGTTTAACTAGGCAATTCAGTTAAGAACAAATTCTTATTTACAATGACTGCCTACACCAGCCAAACTCAGACAACACTGGGCCAATTGTGCACCACCCTATCCCAATCAAAGCTGGTTGTGATACAACCTGGATTTGAACCAGGGTGTCTGTAGTAACCCCTCTAACACTGACATGCAGTGCCTTAGACCGCTGCTCCACTTGGGAGCCCTTAGGGTTATTGTCCTGTTGGAAACTGATCCTTCACCCTAGTCTGAGTTCCTGAGAGCTCTGGAGCAGGTTTTCATCAAGGATCTTTCTGTACTTTGCTCCGTTCATCTTTCCCTCAATCCTGACTAGTCTCTCAGTCCCTTCTTCTGAAAAATATCCCCACAGCATGATGCTGCCACCACCATGCTTCACCGTAGGGATGGTGCTAGGTTTCCTCCAGACGTGACGCTTGGCATTCAGGCCAAAGAGTTCAATCTTGGTTTCATCAGACCAGATAATCTTGTTTATCATGGTCTGAGAGTCCTTTGGGTGACTCCAAGTGAGCTGTCATTGCCTTTTACTGAGGAGTGGCTTCCGTCTGGTTACTCTACCATAAAGGCCTGATTGCAGAGATGGTTGTACTTCTGGAAGGTTCTCCTATCTCCACAGAGGAACTCTGGAGCTCTGTCAGAGTGACCATCGGGTTCTTGGTCACCTCCCTGACCGAGGCCCTTCTCCCCCATTTGCTCAGTGTCGAGGCACAAGTCTTCCCAAGACTTGTGCCTCGACACAATGTTGCATTATTGGATATTGTGTGTAGATTGATGAGGAAAATGTTTTATTTAATCAAGTTTAAAATAAGGCTGTAATATAACAAAATGTGGAAAAGGGGAATGGGTCTGAATACTTTCTGAAAGTACAGTATATAAACCCTGGATTGCTAATGCTATGTATTGGCTATTGAGAGGCTTTGAAGCCACCAGTCAGCCATATTGGCACTCCCTAGTAGGAGCAGTCCTCCATAAGAACGAATAGAATTCTACAGTATTTCAATTAAATGTTTCAATGTTTAAATTTTTTGTTATTGTAGCTTGGACAATAACATTAGCAATCTAAAATATGTTTTAAGGAAACATTTTATTGTGTCCTTTTTATGTTTATCTCACATAATTTAAAATGTGATTTAAAAGTATGCATGTTGATTTAAAAGTATGCATCAAGGTAGCTATAATGGAAAACATGTGGCAGAATGCAGACATTAATAAATGCATTTCTATAGCTTCCAAAGTATTTTTTTTACAATGGTGGGGGAATGACAAGATGGAGGCACGTTGGCTTCAACACATCCGCCCCTATCAGTCGTCGGTTTCATCTAGCAGCCACAGAATTCATGTCTACAGATCAATATATGATGGGTCAGCCAAAACACTTGTGCATTAGTTCAGATGACTGTCAAGCAAATGGGACTTTCATGTGAAAAATTACATTATGTTTTTTAATTCAGAGTGCAATATTAGAAACATTAATGGAAAGCTAATATCCTTTCAGAAAATTCATTTCATTTCTACAACAGTACAATTTGATTAAACTTGACAGGGAGGAGTCAAGCATCTGTTCTTTTCCAATAACGACCAGGATGGAATAATACAGTCGTGCATTTGACCAACGGTGCAAATTTAAGTGGTGACTGGTGGCACTTTAAACGGGGAGGACAGGCTCATATTAATGGCTGGAACAGAATGAATGGAATGGTATCAAACACTTCAAACACCTGGTTTGCATGGGCTTGATACCATTCCATTCATTATTATGAGTCGTCCTCCTCTCACCAGCCTCCTTTGGGTTTAATTTAATCTAACTGTCAATGAACCGGATTTGAACAATGAGATTACCAAAACATGGATTACTTTACATCTTGATGCAATTGTTATTTAGCTAGATGTGATGTTAAGTCATTGTTGGATTGACCAACAAATAAAATCACATGTAGGAAATTACTCTGGGCCAAACTCTTCTAGACAGCAACCATTTTTCTTTCCATGAGGTTTGTAGGCCAACTACTGAAAGACCATTGCCTTGAGGTACTGTATATTTTGTAAGATTATTGTAATTCTTGGAATTGTAATGTTGTAATTTTTCTCAGTATTCTTGACATGTTGTCTCTCATCTGCAGTGTGAAAGGGGTGCGTCCAAAATGGCACCCAATTCCCTATAATACAGTTCACTACCTTTGACCAAAGCCCATCTAGTCCCTACACGGTGTACTACTTTTGACCAGGGCCCTAGGGCTCTGTACAGGGAATAGGGTTCCATTTCAGACTCAGCCATGGTCTTACAGGGCTGAGTGTTTGGGCTCAGATGGGAGCTGCGTGTTAGAGCTGATTGGCTTTGGTGAGTCAACATGTTAACAAGATGTCATGAGCCTAACCTTGTCTGACTTCTCAGCAAATCTCCAAATGTCAGCAGTGTACTGTATGAGTATATGTTCTATCTGCCAGGGCCATCAGGGGGGACAGCCTGTTGCCAAAACCAAAACTAATAGTGGATTTATGATGAAAATTATTTGTAGCCTGATATGACTCCCAAGTGTAATGGGGGGTAATATGCCCAGGGAAACATGATTATTTAATGCTAAAATGTCCTTTCCCGCTCTCCTATTTAATGTGTTGGGATTAGTGAATGAGCCAGATATCTTTGGTGAACATATTGAGAGAACTCCGATCCAGTGGGAGAGTTGACTCAGACTGCAGCTTGCAGTTGCTCTGGTAGTTGAATTTTCAATGTCAAACCTGATTCAGGAAAGGCTTAGTTGAGATAATTCTGACTTTATGCCATAATACGAACCCACGCTTAGAAAAAAAGATGCTAAGTAGAACCATACAGGGTTCTTCGGTTTGTCCCCATTGGGGAACTATTTTTGGTGCTGGGTAGAACCCTTTGCAGAGGGTTATATCTATATGTAGGGTTCTTCAAAGAACCCCCTGTTTATGGTTCTACTTATAACCCTCTATGAAGGGTTCTGCCTAGAACCCTCTATGAAGGGTTCTACCAATAACCTTTTTATCTTAGGAGGATTTCTTAGGAGGGGTATATCATAAGGCCTTTCTTTGAGGGCCTAGTTATGCCCTAACACATTGGTATTATATGTGGTTCTATGTAGGACCCTTCTTGCCTTCCAAATAAGGCAAGAAGGGTCCTACAATCATCAAAGAACCCTTTCTTCCAAAAACAGTTCTTAGGATGTTAAAGGTTTTAGGTAGAACCCTTTGCCTTTCTCTTCCAAAAAGGGCTATTCTGATCAAAACGGTTCTTGGTAGAATAATCCTATCACTCCGCAAAGAACCCTTTTGGAACCCTTTTTTCTAAGAGTGTACATTAAGAGAATATTCAAACTGAACCAATGTCGTTCTTCAAGCAAATGTACATCACATGGGTATTGTAATACAAATCATGTCATGTGCATGCTCTTTCTCTTCCTCTGTTATTATCTAAATTCCTCCTAGATTTCCCATTACTTAATTCCCTCTCGGAACATAATGAAATCTACCTCCTAAGTGGTAAGAGAATACAAAACACTGAAAACAAAACTGATTGGATTGGAAAAAAGTTATCAACGTAAAGGGAACGTAGTCTTTTTTCTCACCCTAGTTTGAACCTAAATCGAATGACATGGTAAAAAATGTTGTTGATTTCACAGTGAATTCACGTTAGTTGACAACTTAACCAAATGTAAAAAACTAGATGTTGAAATGACATCTGTGCCCAATGGGTTATGAATGATTTCCAATTTCATTACAATCAATCAATCTAAAACAAATATTAATGAATCCATGAATCAGCTTTTCCCACTGGATATGTCACCCATTCTCTATTAAACCCGGGATGAGACCCGTAATCACTACACGGGACGAGACCCGTAATAAATACACGGGGCGAGACCCGTAATCACTACACGGGACGAGACCCGTAATCACTACACGGGACGAGACCCATAATAAATACACGGGACAAGATCCGTAATCACTACACGGGACGAGACCCGTAATCACTACACGGGACGAGACCTGAAATAGCAAGTGCACAGTAATACACGGGACGAGACCCGTATTCACAATTGCACAAAACACGCAGCACGAGAGCCAAAACAACAAAGCACAGGTACTCACAAGTCCAACAGACATTGGAACAATAAACGACAAGACAATGGTGAACGAAGGGCACACTTATACAAATACTAATCATGGGGGAATGGGTACCAGGTGTGCGTAATCAAACGATTCATACCCGCCTAGAGGCCGGTGACGTAGACCTCCGGGAACTGGTGCACGGAATGAGAAATAGTACCGGAGGGATCCGTGACAGATAAATTCAAATATTTGGAGCTGACTAAACTATGAGAGAACTCTTGAGATTTGGGGATTTGTTTATCTATTGAAGCAAAGTCAGGGACCCCCATGAATATTAAAGCTACACATCACTTAACACCCACAAACTACAAATGCTGCTGACTCTGCTGGTGCAGCATATCAGCACGGAAATGATTCACACTATCAACAGTCTGGGTATCCATCAGCGATAACAGTGCGTGTGTTGTTTAAAGACAGACATTTCATGTTTATTCTCTGAGTTGTGTTGCTTGTATTGTACAACACGCTGTATGCGGTATAACATGAAGTCTCACATTTAAAAACAATGCATTGGCTCCCTTCTATAGTCTGCCGTGGCGCTCTCAACTGCCTGCCACAGTATATCATTTCTGATTCCGGCGCTTACGGCATCACTCCTAGCTTTAGAAAATACAAATGGCGGCACGTGGGGATCACTACATCTGTGCATGCTGTAACAACCTGTCTTCGCCATGCTACTCTAGGAAGAACGCCACCACAAAGTATCCCGTTATGACACATGTAGATTGACTATTGTCTAAGGGGCCGGCCAACACTATAGCTCTATAGTGAACAAGCCCCATTCATTAATCACATGAAAACAAGCAACCAGCCTATAAACAGTGGAAGGGTTACTGCTTACACCTCTGTAAGCAGTAACCCTTATGTTGAGCCTCAACCTGTGGACAGAGACATGTACAAACGAACACGTTCTTACCTCTGGGTCTGGGACCTGGGAGAATACAGTGGAGATGCAGAAGGAGAGCAGCGCTGCCCCCAAGCCCAGCAGCGCCGGCTGGGGAGGGGGACACGAAGAAGGCCGTTCCCTGGCTGCCATTGTTCCTCCCCTTCCTTTCTCCCTGCAGGCTACGGCTCCTTGCCCCCTCTCTCCCCTCCTCTCTTCTGCCTGCCTGGCTGGGTGGCTGCGTTGTAGGCTACCCTGGACAGGACCACAATGGCCCTGGGTGATTGATGGTCAGAGAGGGGTGCTGTCTTCCTGTAGACAGCTCCACAAGCCTCTAGCCAGCCCCTTCAGTTAGGGTCATTAATTCATGAAGAGGACGGGTGTAGTTTACAGCCCATTCTGCCAGGAACGGGAGGTGGGGAGGTTATAACACTGCTCTGTCTGGGGGACGGGAGGTAGGGAGGTTATAACACTGCTCTGTCTGAAGGACGGGAGGTGGGGAGGTTATAACACTGCTCTGTGTTGGGGACGGGAGGTGGGGAGGTTATAACACTGCTCTGTGTGGGGGACGGGAGGTAGGGAGGTTATAACACTGCTCTGTTTGGGGTAGGGAGGTTATAACACTGCTCTGTGTGGGGGACGGGAGGTAGGGAGGTTATAACACTGCTCTGTGTGGGGGACGGGAGGGAGCTGCCTGCTTGTAAGGGCAGAGGCTAATGTAGAACAGGGGAACATCGAGAGGTGAATTACATCATCTTACTTGGGCAATTTACTGACCTCAGTGTTACAAGTATGTTATAACATAGTTTTTGTCAATTTCTTTTGTTGTTGGTCTACAATGACCAGATATTCACACAAACCTGACTGGTCCATTTCACAGGATTGGTTGCGGCATCTATAGCTAAAAGCTATGTTGAAATCAGTTGACACTATACTCTGCTTTGGCCGTACTGTATGTAACACCAACACCTCCACAGAAAGCAGACAGAGGCAGAGGTGGTTAGCTAGTGGTCATGGAACACACTTTGGGGCGGCAGGTAGCCCAGTGGTTAGAGTGTTGGGCCTGTAACTGAATGGTTGCTGGATCGAATCCCCGAGCTGACAAGGTAAAAATCTGTTGTTCTGCACCTGAACAAGGCAGTTAACCCACTGTTCCTAGGCCATCATTGAAAATAAGAATTTGTTCTTAACTGACTTGCCTAGTAAAATAAAGGTAATAAAAAAATCAAATAAAACACTGATGATGGCTAAGTCACACAAGAAGAGAGCTGAGGTATAGTGACTGTCACTGGAGCAGCAGCATGGAGGAGGATCCTTTCTCTTTAATCCAAGGTTCACATCCCAGGAAGAGATCTACTGGTTTGTTTAGTTTAGTTTTATTTTCTTAAGAGATCCATCTGTCCGTCGGGGATAATACTCCCAGAGTCTTTATTTGTCTGGCTAAGGAGTCACCTAGGCAACGCTGCGTTCACACAGGCGGCCCATTCTGATCTTTTCCACCTCTAATTGGTCTTTCGACCAATCACATCCGGATATTTTCACAGCAGCACTTTTTCATAGCTGATCTGATTGGTCAAAAGACCAATTAGTGAAAAAAGAATATCAGAATTGGGCTGCCTGTCTAAACGCAGTCAATGCCCTAGATCTGTACTCTTGAACGTTAAGCCGTCATACTCTTTATGACTAACCCTTACAGGATGTGCTCTTAGTTTAAAATAGGTTGCATCTTTCATAAAGTGGGCCAAAAGCCCATGTGTTGTTCTTAGTCTTTTTAATGATCAAATACCTCACTCTGACACGCAACTTCATAAGTGCCCTTACAATGTGGTAAATAACTGCATTCAATTACTAATTTTGTGTCCTAGGAGATACCAATGAGCTTCTGATATTGGTCTTCGGGGATGTTAAATGGTGGAAAATGTACAGTCTTCTGATGGTTAGATGGGAGGATAAGGGGGCTAACATTACCCAAGTGACACAAGCATATTGGTTGGAAAACAAAACATGATTGAAAGGGGATTACTGGTGGTTTTCTTCCAAAATAAGACATTTGTTAACACAATTGCACATAAAATAAATGATTTTCTCAATACAAATTGTTGTCATGACCAGCTCTCCACCCCAAGCCTTTGCTGTACTTTGTGTAGACACTACTTTGTGTAGACATGGTATACAGCTACGGACAGAATTGACTTTTTGTAGCAGGTTAGGAGAACTTATGCGTCAGGTTAGGATAATTAACATAGTAGTAGAAGCATTAATGTATTAGTCCGACAATAATGTATTACTGTATATGACCTTCAGTGATTGGATCTGTACGTGAGCAGATGTTGTCCTTTTGACAGCTGCTTTTGACAGCATCATTAGTCTATGAATGATTCATATGACAATTTTCAGGGGATCTGACATTTCCTGGTGTGATCTATTCCTCCTTCGGACTCAGATCAACGTTTCTTATCTGAGCAGGGACTGGAATGACAAACGGATTCATACGACCACTAAGAGAGCATGACAAGCTAAGATAACCAAAGAAAATATCAAATGAAACGCGCAAAAAATTGAAAATACCTAATATATACCTTGTATACCTGCATTCTTAAAATACACCTGAAAATAACTGATCAATGGTACTCTTCCTGCCCTTCGCTATCAACAAGGTAATTCCCCTGTATCTGTTTTGCCACGGCACTGTGATATAACACAACATAACACCAGTCATATCCACCAACCATCTGTCGGACGGGCGCCACGGACAGCAGTGTGTGCATGTGTAGAGGAGTTGAGCCAAAATGGTCGCCAGGCCTGATCCCCATTCATCCTGCCTTGCTTGTTTAAAAGATTACTCATGGCTGCTCTCACATGTCAACTGGGGTACAGAGGGTATATGCATCAGTGGCTATGGCTATTGCTGTGGCAGACACATAACACAGTCAGTGACTTCCGGGCAGTTTGAGTTTTGGCCTATTCATCCTTTCTACCTCAGCCATAAAAAGTATACGCCCCTTTGCCATGAAGGAGATTATTGGTAATATGGTGTGTGGTATCTAGTCAGTGAAAGGTGAAATAGGTCAGAGGTCATTTTACAAAAGGATTGCTTTTATGGTAGCCTCTGTCACAGGCTACTATGATTGAGTTGGGGTCAGCTGCCAAGGAGTGCCTCCGTTGACACGTGATAAAATATTGTGTAAAAACAGATCGAACTAGAGGATGAGGAGTCCTATGAGGACAAAACAGATGAATTGTCCAAGATAACATATTGGTGTATTGCAGCCTGGGGTTTAGCAATTTGATCACATACCCGAGTTACACAAAATGGGTGTTACACAAAATGGGTGCTCTCATTCATTTTATGAGTAAACGTGTTTATTTGTAGACTCGAACATTGCTATGCGTTGTGGCCTCAGACAACATTTTATCTTTGATTATTTCCCAGAAATGTTTTCTTCCTGGAAATAAAAGCAGTGCTTGCTGTACCTATTGAAAATACAAGATAAGTCTGGAACACACAGGCTATGAATACAAATGGGTAATTGGAGGTATAATCGGATTTATTCGAATAGAAAGCGGCACAAATTAATGCATAAATTATAATTCATTGTCAAAATCATTTCATCAGAGATTGACCATACTGCCATCTAGTGATATGCACTGGATATAAATGGTGATCCTGCACAGGCCTACTCAGGGCCAGCTGGTCCTGTCTGTTTGTGCTTAGGGCAAGTCTCTGTGTATATAATACATAAAGTTCCAAAGATGAGTTGGCTACAACACAGTATTTGCTAGTACGGTTTGGGTGCAAAGCAGGTTTGTGTGCGCAGTTTAAAACCCTGAGAACTTCCCTTTTCAAATCAAAGACAGGGAGTGACTGACTGTGATATCAACATCTATCTACGCTGTACATCACGATATATTGACTATCAATATCAATATCAAATGTCAAGATCAGTTACAGTTACCTTGTGCAAGCCACGTAGGGGAAAATGCCAATGAAGGTTATTCCATTCCATTTTTTTCTTTCCATTGTTGTAAACCCAACCTTGCTTTCGCTTTTATCTAGCCTATATACCTTTGTTGTAAAAGTCTTGGCTTGCTTTCCTCCCTACTTACTGTAAATTACCAGATTAGGACTCATCTGGGGCGGCATATTTATTTTCTTTCCATTGCATGTAAATTAGAAAGTTGTTACAGTGGGAATGAATGGACTCATAGAGAGGCCATACCGTCCGTTCGTTTTTTTATGGCCTCGAGAAATGTTCACAAACACACAGTATACCTCAAATACTGATGGCTAACTTTAACCTGTGCGCTCACAGCTCGGGTGGTTGACTTTCGTTTCTGGATGCAGTCAATGGTCTGGAGGAAGCACTGATCCAGAGTGAGGGGGAGCACCTCTAAGGAGAATGATGGAGAAAGGAGTCATTGAAACCTGGAATGACAAATAGGTCAGCCTGTTGACGTACTGCTGTATTTACACAAGCTTATGTTTGGCTTGGTGGGTTATTGGGCATTTTGGAATAAATCTACACCTTTCTGCGTAATCCGACTTTCAACAACATTAAAACTTGGTTGGTTGAAATGTAATTTACTTGAAAGTGATGACAATGACACCCCTTTAATTACTGAAGTGATCAGGAATAGGCATATTTATGCTAATGCTGCGTTCTTTAACAAGTGGGAGGTGGGAATTTCACGGGCTTTGAACTCGTTCAAGGCATTCACGTGCAAATGACTAACAAGCTACATAAACCATGAACTAAAAGTACAGCTATCATGCTTGTAAACAAATTATAGTTTTCAAAAACCATATTAGGCGATTGCTCAACAATGTTTTGTTGCTTAATTTAACTGCCGAAAATGCTGTTATCAAGTTCATTTCCTTAGTAGGTAGCCTAGCGGTCGCTGGTTCGAATCCCTGAGTTGACAAGGTGAAAAACCTGTTGATGTGTCCTTGAGCAAGGCACTTCGCCATAATTTGCTCCAGGGGCTGGCCCTGTAGGTCGGCCGTCATTGTAAATAAGAACATGTTCTTAAGTGACTTGCCTAGTTAAATAAAGGTAAAATAAAACATTATAATAATAAAAATACAAAAATAGGTAATATCAGAGGTCAGAATGTGGGCTAAGGGGGTGATGAGGATAGAGGAGTTTCCCACTAGTAATTCACCAGTTTTCCCAGTTGTTTGTGGTAAATTCCCATTTCCCACTTGGTTACGAATGCAGCATTAGACAACATCCCAATAATGTTTGTACCATGTTTTGTGCTGCTACCATGTTGTGTTGTTACCATGTTGTTGTTATGTTACATTGCTACCATGTTGTGTTGTCATGTGTTGCTGCCTTGCTATGTTGTTGTCTTAGGTATCTATTTAGGTAGTGTTGTTTTGTCTCTCGTCGTGATGTGTGTTTGGTCCTATATTTATATTTTATTTATTTGTATTTATTTGTCTTTTTAATCCCAGGTCTTTTGCCTTTTGGTAGGTCGTCATTGTAAATAAGAATTTGCTCTTAACTGACTTGCCTTGTTAAATAAAGGTTAATAAATAAAATTAAAATTAAATCTACTTGGCAACATACAGGAGTGACTGACAGCTCATTTATGTTACAATTGTATTCACAGGTGAACAGGAGACCATCAGTCCTGTGTGGCTCAGTTGGTAGAGCATGGTGCTTGCAATTCCAGGGTTGTGGGTTTGATTCCCACGGAGGACAAGTATGATAAATTAATCTGTTAAATGCTGTAAATTTCTCTGGATAGGAGTGTCTGCTAAAATGTCATTGGGAAGACATGACTGACCAGGTGAAAACTATGATCCCTTATTGATGTCACCACTTCAATCAGTGTAGATGAAGGGGAAGTAACAGGTTAAACAAGGATGATTGTATGTGTGTCATTCAGAGGGTGAATGGGCAAGACAAAAGATTTAAGTGCCTTTGAACAGGGTATGGCAGTAGGTGCCAGTTGCACTGGTTTGAGTGTGTCAAGAACTGCAACACTGCTGGGTTATTCATGTGCAACAGTTTCCCATGTGTATCAAGAATGGTCCACCACCCAAAGGACATCCAGCCCAGATGAATTGAGGGCAAAAGGGGTGCAACTCAATATCAGGAAGGTGTTCCTAATGTTTTGTGCACGCAGTGTATATATTATTTTTTATTCTTAAAAATAGTGCTACTACAATACCCCAAAGTGAAAACAAGTTTTTAGAAATATTACCAGATTTATGAAAAATAGAAAACAGAAATACTTTATTTACATAAGTATTCAGTCCCTTTGCTATGAGACTCGACTTTGAGCTCAGGTGCATCGTGTTTCCATTGATCATCCTTGAGATGTTTCTACAACTTGTTTGGAGTCCACCTGTGGTAAATTCAATTGATTGGACATGATTTGTAAGGACACACAACTGTCTATAAAAGGTCCCACAGTTGAAAAAACTGAAGGAATTGTCCTTTATCAGGCCTTCATGGTAGAGTGGCCAGACGGAAGACACTCTTCAGTAAAAGGCACATGACAGCCCACTTGGAGTTTGCCAAAAGGCTCCTAAAGACTCTCAGACCGTGAGAAACAAGATTCTCTGGTCTGATGAAACCAAGATTGAACTCTTTGGCCTGAATGCCAAGCTTCAGATCTGGAGGAAACCAGGCACCATCCCTACAGTGATGCATGGTGGTGGCAGCATTTTCAGCAGCAGGGACTGGGAGACTAGTCAGGATTGAGGCAAAGATGACTGGAGCAATGTACAGAGAGATCCTTGATGAAAACCTGCTCCAGAGTGCTCAGGACCTCAGACTGGGGGCGAAGGTTGCCCTTCCAACAGGACAACGACCCTAAGCACACAGCCAAGACAACGCAGGAGTGGCTTCGGGACAAGTCTCCAAAGGTCCTTGAGTGGCCCAATCAGAACGCGATCGAACGGAGAGACCTGAAAATAGCTGTGCAGCAACGCTCCCCATTCAACCTGATAGAGCTTGAGAGGATCTACAGAGAAGAATGGGAGAAACTCCCCAAATACAGATGTGCCACGCTTGTAGTGTCATACCCAAGACTTTAGGCTGTAGTCGCTGCCAAAGGTGCTTCAACAAAGTACTGAGTAAAGGGTCTGAATACTTAATTAAATGGGATATTTCAGTTTTTTTATTATAAATTAGCAAAACATTTCTAAAAAACAGTTTTTGCTTTGTCATTATGGGGTATTGTGTGTAGATTGATGAGGGAAAAACATTTATTTAATTAGTTTAAGAATGAGGCTGTAACGTAACACATTGTGGAAAAAGCCAAGGGGTCTGAATACTTTCCGAAGGCACTGTATGAGCTGTCAGTCACTGTAGTGAGCAATTCGTTTAGAAGAAATCATGGTTTAATTTGTGCACAGAAGGGATCCCAATCAAAATCATGGATGTTTGGTACAGCGTAACAGTGTCAAATTGGTTATTGAGAAATATTCCGAATGTACACATCATCCATGATCATCATAGCCTACACTTAACATGTCAGACTTTGTCACACGATCATTTGAGGATGTTTCTACATCGTGACGATGCAGTTATTGCAAATGATAACAATTTGCTCCGTCAACAAAAGCTGTGAAGTTACTTTGATACAAACCCTGGCACCGTTGCGCTGAGAGCCAAAAGTAGCAAGCCCTTTGCTTTCTTTGCTGCTAGTAGTAAGCTACATAGAGAAGTGCCTCACCTTCTATCCTAGGAGGTGTACATTGCAAAACAAGCAGTTTTTTGTTTTGTTTCTTCTAAAGTCTGATATTTTTGTCTTGTGGCACTTTTTCTCTCTTTCGCTCGGTCCAGCCGGGACCCGCCAATCTCCCACAGGGTTCTGGGAGAAATAGTGCAGTATTTTCAAGCGGCACACTAACTCAGCCATGGGTTTAAATTAAGCGTGATGTGGAGGGCCGGGGAGGGAGAGCAGGGGGTTCTGCTGAAATCCTTTTGGCAAACTCCCAAAAGGAAACACAGTCCAGTGGACAGATCTTTGGAATCCACTAGTGGAATGAGACGCACAGGTCATATACTGTAGATACAGTATGCATTGAGATCATTGCTCTAAGGAACCTGTAGAGCGGCAGAGTGGGGAGTTTGTGTAACTTTAAGTCTGCATTCTTTTTTTTTTTTACCACTATTCCCCCACATCTGGTTTTAAGTCAGAAGTGATTAGCCGTGATAGCTCTGAATAATTTTGAACTATTGAGTGACTTTACTTTGTTTACAGTGTGGTTTGGGGCTGTCAAATATTTATGTGTGATACTGTAGCCAAGTCTAACTAAACATTACCATCTCAGCTGTGACGGTGAGAAAAAATCATGTTATACTTGGGAGTCAAATGTCCTTTCATTGATCAAATTAAAATAATATTTCTGTTACTCTGTTGCTACACCATGTTGACGACTCCACTGGGGAAATACAAACACACTGCGGATCTCTTTAATATGTCTTACAAACACATGGAGAGAGTGCTAGAGGTGCGAAGACGAGGACACACTATTTGAATACGATATGAAGGTGACTTTCAGAAATGAAAAGCACCTATATGGACAAGTCTATCCATAGACAGCAAATCATACAGACACGTTCTATAAGCGCTGACCAGTCCTAAAATCTAAAGTAGGAGCCACTATGTGACATCTTCATGTCAAAGTTGATAAGCCTTTTGGTCCTCAGGGGCCTAATTGGCTTTGATTGGCTAGTTGGCTTTGATTGCCTTGCTCATATTCACTACATGATAGCCATCAAAGTAGGTAATTGTATTTTCGTGGTGAACAGGGTTAGCAGGGAGCAGTCAGGAAACCAGGAACCAGTAATGACATTGTATTGCTGAAAGAGACAGGCCTGTTCCACTGCTGCTCTTCCTCAGAGCTGATGGGACTGGAGAAGGAGAACTAAAGGTTTTTGGGGACGTTGTTGAAGTCCAGCAGCCAGCCAGGGCCTATTATAAGATAGATAGATAGATAGATAGATAGATAGATAGATAGATAGATAGATAGATAGATAGATAGATAGATAGATAGATAGATAGATAGATAGATAGATAGATAGATAGATAGATAGATAGATAGATAGATAGATAGATAGATAGATAGATAGATAGATAGATAGATAGATAGATAGATAGATAGATAGATAGATAGATAGATAGATAGATAGATAGATAGATAGAGTGGGGAGAACAAGTATTTGATACACTGCCGATTTTGCAGGTTTTCCTACTTACAAAGCATGTAGAGGTCAGTAATTTTTATCATAGGTACACTTCAACTGTGAGAGACGGAATCTAAAACAAAAATCCAGAAAATCACATTGTATGATTTTTAAATAATTTATTTGCATTTTATTGCATGACATAAGTATTTGATCACATACCAACCAGTAAGAATTCCGGCTGTTAGTTTTTCTTTAAGAAGCTTTCCTGTTCTCCACTCATTACCTGTATTAACTGCACCTGTTTGAACTCGTTACCTGTATAAAAGACACCTGTCCACACACTCAATCAAACAGACTCCAACCTCTCCACAATGGCCAAGACCAGAGAGCTGTGTAAGGACATAAGGGATAAAATTGTAGACCTGCACAAGGCTGGGATGGGCTACAGGACAATAGGCAAGCAGCTTGGTGAGAAGGCAACAACTGTTGGCGCAATTATTAGAAAATGGAAGAAGTTCAAGATGACGGTCAATCTCCCTTGGTCTGGGGCATCATGCAAGATCTCACCTCGTGGGGCATCAATGATCATGAGGAAGGTGAGGGATCAGCCCAGAACTACACAGCAGGACCTGGTCAATGACCTGAAGAGAGCTGGGACCACAGTCTCAAAGAAAACCATTAGTAACACACTATGCCGTCATGGATTAAAATCCTGCAGCGCACGCAAGGTCCCCCTGCTCAAGCCAGCGCATGTCCAGGCCCGTCTGAAGTTTGCCAATGACCATCTGGATGATCCAGAGGAGGAATGGGAGAAGGTCATGTGGTCTGATGAGACAAAAATAGAGCTTTTTGGTCTAAACTCCACTCGCCGTGTTTGGAGGAAGAAGAAGGATGAGTACAACCCCAAGAACACCATCCCAACCGTGAAGCATGGAGGTGGAAACATCATTCTTTGGGGATGCTTTTCTGCAAAGGGGACAGGACGACTGCACCGTATTGAGGGGAGGATGGATGGGGCCATGTATCGCGAGATCTTGGCCAACAACCTCCTTCCGTCAGTAAGAGCATTGAAGATGGGTCGTGGCTGGGTCTTCCAGCATGACAACGACCCGAAACACACAGCCAGGGCAACTAAGGAGTGGCTCCGTAAGAAGCATCTCAAGGTCCTGGAGTGGCCTAGCCAGTCTTCAGAACTGAACCCAATAGAAAATCTTTGGAGGGAGCTGAAAGTCTGTATTGCCCAGCGACAGCCCCGAAACCTGAAGGATCTGGAGAAGGTCTGTATGGAGGAGTGGGCCAAAATCCCTGCTGCAGTGTGTGCAAACCTGGTCAAGAATTACAGGAAACGTATGATCTCTGTAATTGCAAACAAAGGTTTCTGTACCAAATATTAAGTTCTGCTTTTCTGATGTATCAAATACTTATGTCATGCAATAAAATGCAAATTAATTATGAAAAGATCATACAATGTGATTTTCTGGAATTTTGTTTTAGATTCCGTCACTCACAGTTGAAGAGTACCTATGATAAAAATTACAGACTTCTACACTTTTTGTAAGTGGGAAAACCTGCAAAATCGGCAGTGTATCAAATACTTGTTCTCCCCAATGTAGATAGATAGATACTTCATTGATCCCGAGGGGAAATTTCTTCGTCAAGCAGCTACGAAAAAACACAGGGCAGGTGCAAAATGCCAGAACGAAAATACACAAAAGTCAGAAACACGTTACATGATACATAGAGCGGCAGTATGAAAAAGTATAAAAATACAAGAAGTCTGGAGTGCAAAAAGCTATAAAAAGGCATTGCATAGTATGGGTGAATGGCTGAATATTTACACTATATTATGTTACAGATGAAAAAAAATATTAAAATATTTTAAGTTGATATAGAGTATTTGCATGGTCAACTGTACTATACAGGTTGATGGCAGAGAAATACTTAAATTGCTCAAATGTGCGCATGATATGAGTGAGGGTAATAATAGTTTACTTAATATACAGTCTATAACTGACTAACTAACTAACTAACTAACTAACTGTTCCGCTTGTGTTGTCGCAGAGCAGCAGGAAGACGTGTTTGACTTGGTTCATCATGTCACTGCAGAGCTGCAGGTCCTCAGCTCAGCCCCTCAGAGCCTCGTTCTCCCCCTGCGGCACCGCCAGCCTGGGGGACAGAGGGAGGGAAACACACAACAACATGGTGGTGGGCTCCACTCATTTAGGACTTTTTTTCCCCAGCTGTTCTTATTTGTCATAGAAAGCAAAACTCCAATGTATACATATGTGAAGCATCTGGCTTTGTTTCCCCAGTTGGGATTATACAGTACATTTACATTTTAGTAAGTTATTAGCTACTTACAGTAGTGAGTACATCCATTTTCATACTTTTTTCATACCCATGAGCAATGCTCTACCAACTGAGCTAAACGGGAATACAGTACTGTATACTGTGCAATTGTTTCTAGTTAGTTAGTTATATTCTGTAGTCTTGTGTGTGCTCTCGCTGAACACTTCCAGTCTTATCTGAATTTAACAGAGGTTGACGGTTCGTTTCTCCAGGCTGTGAGACCAGCAGGGTCACCACCCCAAGACTTCCAGGAGAGATAGAAGACAAAAACACACAAAGTCAGACTCACTGGGTAGTTAGTTTGGGCCTCCCTGTCGAGGTCAGGGGGGCTTGGAGAGGATGTTTCCCTGTCTCCCATTGGACAACGCTCCTGGGAGCGAAGGAAAAATAACAAATAAGAGAAATAGCAGGTATTGATGAATATAAATCCCATTCTCAGTCTTGCCACTGTGTTACTGTGTGATAGATCAGTGTGGCTAATCTGAGATTTATCTCCAGTGCCCTTGTTGCTAGTTTTCCTGGGAGTCAATCCTTTGCCCGGAGCCAGCTTTGCCTTCTCTAGCTGTTGCTCTTGGGATACGGCCCTTCTGTGTTTTCCATGGAATTTTTTGCTCTGCCCTTAGGCACCCCTGCTTCACTTCCTCCTTCCTGTCACATCAATCACACCAGCCCAGTCTCTCCTCTCACTGCTACTGTGTGATCATCATGAAAATCCCCATCAGGTACAAGTCAGTTAAGAACAAATTCTGGTCATTAGAAAGTAAGAAGGGTTACCTTTCCACGGCGGAGAGATGTAAAAACACAAAGGTTAAGAGAAAAGTTTAAAAGAAACATGCATAACTCTGCTGATGCAATGGTTTGAAAGCAGTGATAAAAGATCAAATATTAGCATTCTAAACTAAAATACTGCACAGAACACACCCCCGTGAACAAAACGCATTGGGTTGCTGTATGTAATACCCTAATTGGTGAAGTCTGACTGGCTCTAGAAGCCTATCTCTCTCCACACAGGCAGCCTGACAGAGGGTCGGGCATTCAGGGACCTCACCTCCTCTGAGCAGTGCTGACAACCCCAAGGGGCTCCTGCATCTCTGCCGTAGGAGTGGTAAGCTGTATCAGTATGTCCACCATAAACAACTTTTATTGTAGTACTATTAACAGTTATTCTCAGAGAGAGGGATAGGATGATTTGTACCAGACGCTGCTGAGGCTAACACTTACATTACCTCCAAACTGATCCCAGCTGCTGAATCCACCAGTTTAGATACTTAACTACAGGATAGAAGAACATTTATAACAGAAAGTGATGCAGCAATATAGTCATTCTACAATCAATGACACTAAAAGATAATTCAATAATTTGTAAGCAACTTAGTGGAGTTATATGTACAGGAAATCTACATGATCCTGGATGTTCTATAATATTTGACATGACACAAAATGATCTTATATTTATAATTTTCACACGCACACATACAGGGCTGAGCTTCTACTCTTACTGCTGTCTCCCCCTGCTGTCGAAGGCCTGGAACTGCCAGTGGTAGTCTTGACTGACCGCCATCCTCTCTCTTACATTTACAAAGTCAATTGTGCTTCAATTCCAGCCCTGAATTTAATTTGAATACAGTTTAATTTGAATACATGCTATTCACCATATAGCATCCTTGTTACATTTTCCTATACAGGAAACGACAGGAACAAAATGGAACTGGAACAAAATGTGTTTAAGCTGCTAGATGAGGGATGTGTGTCTCTTGGCCTCGCTGCTCAGCTACTGCTGCACGTTCTGCTGGCTCAGCCTGCCCGGCACATCCTGCACGGCAGGCTGGGTAGAGGGCAGGGGAGAGGGGAGAGGGGGACAGGATGAGGAAGACAGGGTTAGGGTCAAGGAAGGAGACAGAGAGACCGGGTTGTGGCGAGGAGTGGCTGGACATGTCAAAGGACAATTCACTATTAGGGGACCCTTCACTCTATCAACTTCTGTGTACTAGTGTATGGGTTGGTAAGCATCAGCATATTACTAACTAAAGAGTCATGTTTTGTTACTCTATGATATGTATTTGTATTTGCTGTTGGAAACTGCAGTAGGCCTATCAGCATTGTTTATAATCAAGGCTAATGCCAGACATAAAGGCTATGGTAGGATTTAATTTACATTATAGGATCACCTAACCAGAGGTCTCTAAGCTTACTATGTATACCCAAACAAACCGTGATCATCTCGACATAATATAACTAACATGAGGCACATGATGCTGTTTCAAAGTTTTAATCTGATATACCAATATACCTGGGTTCACACATTAAATACTTATCTTTAGAATGGAATAGTCCCAAAAGTGCATACCCCGCTCATCTGGCACAGTCTCGATTGAACGCTCGAAGCAGTTCGAAGAAAACAAACACTATTTGAACCCTGGTCAGCTTACATACCAGTAAGGCATCCATCAGCCTATCATCAAGTTTCCCTTTGTCCAGCAGGGTGGAGATCTGTGCCTTCAGTGATTTCATCTCAGTGCTCAGGTTCTTGTTTCTGACCTTGGAGCCTTCCTACTCTTCTTCATGTAATCGTGGTCCCAAACTTGGGGGGACAAAACCAACGGAGACACATTAAGATGACTACATCGCAGTCTACAAATCACCTTGTATGTTAATGACTTCAATCAAAGTTTATTGTTCGCGTACAGTTTAGCAGAAGTTATAGCGGGTGCAGCGAAATGCTTATGTTACCAGCTCAATATTTTGTGCCTCGAAAGCTTTCAATGACATCAGCCAGTCAGCTCACCCTGCTCTGGAGAGACAGTATCTGCTGGGAGTGACCTCTCCAGTTCACTGAGCTGATCAGTAGCTACTGGATATAGGAACAACAACAGGCCTGGAATAGTATTTCATAAGCTTTGAAATGTTTTTAACTATTAACAAAAGTCTCTAATTATTATTTTTGTAACAATCAAAAAATCCGTATACACACCTTCTGAGCTATTCTCAATTCCTGTTTGACTTCTTGGATCTGGTTGGGCAGCAGATATATATTTTTTTTTCTGTAGAGATTTTACCACTGGACTGTTCTATTGGTGAGAGGAACGCAGTCATAGCTGTCACTGACGAGTCACAACATTAATACCAATACAATTAGCTTCAAATAAACATGTACAAAAGGTTAACTAAACTACATTTCAATGAAAGCTACAACAACACAAGCATTTCTATGTGCTAGAGCTTCCCTTGAGTATTGGCTCATAATTGTTCATGATTTAAAAATCTGTCATTAAGGCTAATTACCTCCTGGAAGTCCTGGGATGACCTCACGTCGGGTGGACAATCGGACAGAAGGTGGTAGAATATGGGCTGGGGGAGAGAGAGAGATAAGGTCGGCAATTGCATTGGGGAACGTTCCTCCGTGGCTGTTTCCTAAACCAAATGTAGATGTGGACATGACTGAGGGCAGGAGAGAATGGGATGAGGACGTGAGACGGTGTGTGGAAAAATATATAGGTAATCATTTGTATTTGTTTTAAGGATATATACAGATGGTTAAAAGGATCCAGTCAGTGGTAGGGTGGGGGCAGGGGTGTATATCCCAGAGTTCAATGTTAGAATATGTAGGCGGTTAACTGATTATGTGGTAAGTGTATGTAGCCGAGTTGATGGCCATGATTATAGGCTTGAGATGGGTGGAGGAGGTGAAACCACTCAGATTGGTGATCTGCTCTGATTCGGCTGCAGTGTATAGTAGTGTGAAGACGGGCAGCTCGGATAGAGGGACTTGTTTGTGGAGATGATGGTGCTGTTAATGGGATTGGAGAGGATGGGAGTGGCGGTAATCTTTTGCTGGGTTCCCGCCCATGTGGGTGTAGATAGTAATGAGAAGGCCTATGTGGTGGCTGAGAGTGCTGTGAGGAGAGAGGGGGTATATATTCCCGGCTCCGCTGGGCCGCAGGGAAGTCAAGTCCTTGAACGGGGCAAAGGGGCTTGATCTTTGGCAAAGGGAGTTGGATTTTATTAGTACGGGGAGACAATTTTATCACGTGCACCTGCCAGTAAAGTAAAGGGAGAGACGTGGAGTATGGGTTGTAGGAGAGAGGAAGTTGTGTGGAATAGACTACAGGTTTAAATGGCACGTTGTGGATGATAGAGAGACATGAAACAGTTCTGTGTGATGAGTGTTCAGTGGAGGAAACTCTGGAGCGTGTGTTGACATTTTCTGAACTGTATGACATAGATAGGGAGAGATTGTGTGAAAGGGTTTGGGTGGTGTATTGGGGGAGGAAAGTGGTGTCTAGGGCTTTATTTCACTTTCTTAGAGGAACAGGACTAATGAAGAGATTTAATGTCGGTAGGCCGTGACTGGCCTCACACTCCAGTAAAATAGTTGGATGTGATCTGCCAGCCCGATCCTGTCATTTACCTGTACAGTTAATGTAACCATGCAAATATTCACTTACCTGTAAATGAGAAAGAAGATTCTCTGGTCTGATGAAACCCAGATTGAACACTCTGGAGGAAACCTGGCACCATCCCTACGGTGAAGCATGGTGGTGGCAGCATTTTCAGCAGCAGGGACTGGGAGACTAGTCCAGATCGAGGCAAAGATGAACGGAGCCAAGTACAGAGAGATCATTGATGAAAACCTGCTCCAGAGCGGTCAGGACCACAGACTGGTGCGAAGGTTGCCCTTCCAACAGGACAACGACCCTAAGCACACAGCCAAGACAAAGCAGCAATGGCTTCAGGAAAAGTCTCTGAATGTTCCTAAGTGGCCCAGCCAGAGCCCGAACTTGAACCCGACCAAATATCGCTGGAGAGACCTGACAATAGCTGTGCAGCAACGCTCACCATCCAACCTGACAGAGCTTGAGAGGATCTGCATAAAAGAATGGGAGAAACTCCCCAAATACAGGTGTGCCAAGCTTGTAGCGCCATACCGAAGAAGACTCGAGGCTGTAATCGCTGCAAAAGGTGCTTCAACAAAGTACTGAATAAAGGGTCTGAATACTTATGTAAATGTGATATTTCAGTTTATTTATTTTTTATAAATTAGCAAACATTTCTAAAAAACGTGTTTTGCTTTGTCGTTATGGGGTATTGTGTGTAGATTGATGAATAATACTGTAACCTAACAAAATGTGGAAATAGTCAAGGGGTCTGAATACTTTCCGAAGGCACAGTAGTTGTGGTCTGCTTCTTTTTGTTTTGTATTTACAGTATAGCATTGTCCTGTCCTCTGTAGCCTATATACTGTGTATCACTCTAAAGTAGTTACTTATTTGATATATTTCACATTACTTTGCTGGTAAAAGTTGGATGTAGTCTGTGTAACTTGAGGCCACCAAATTCTCATGGCCATTGTTACCTTGTCTCTAACGGTAGGCTACCTTTGTCCCTCTGTCTGCATGGTATAGGCTAGTATATTGCTTTTACATTACAGTGATGTTGTTTTGTTATAGTTGTGGTCTGCTTTTTTGTGTTTTGGACTGTATGCATAGCCAACACACAGCATAGGCATATGTAACTGTGTCCTGTTTGTGCTATATTTCTCATTAGTTTTCCAATGGGAGGCAGGGGCGTAGGCATGGGTAGACACAGGCCCACCCACTGGCGAGCCAAGCCCACCCAATCAGGTTGAGCAAAAACAAAAAATAACACATTATTACTACAAAAGGAGCCAGTTTACAATTCACCTGGCCTGCCTACTTAAATAAAGGTTAAATAAAAAATAAAAATATACAGTGGGGGAGGGGAGCCTACTGAAGGAGCTAGACATTTACAGAGTCTGTCTCTGAGAGGGGGCCGTGAGATGGTGTGCTAAAAGTCACCAGCAGGGAATTTGTAACAAGGTTTAGGCTGGGTGTTATCTTTAAGTATATTGCTTTTACATTACGGTAATGTAGTGATGTGTATCTTAGCAATATTGAACCCTGTGTATTCCTTGGTATTTTATTCCCCACAGAGAGGATGATGACGTTTAGGAGAAAACCACCCCCCTGCCGGTCAAGGTCTTCCCCCTCTCCTGCCAGATCCACAACCCCCACTGCTGTCTCTAATGCGGTCTCTATTGATGGTTCGAGCTCCACCACTTCACACTCCTCTTCCATTACCCCCACTGCAGGCCCTGGTTCCACTCCCCTCTCAGACAGTTCATCTAGAGGTGGCAGGGGCCTCAGCGGAGCAGAGGGAGGGGCACTGGAAGCAGAACAACAGAGGGAGATGAACCAGAGGACAGATGGCATACAGTCATTGAAGATTATGTTGACCCAGGTTCACATGGATGTCCCTTGACACCACCAGTGTTTGAGAGGGGTTGATATTGTAGAAATTGTGTTTTTATAGTGAGTAATAACTTTTAGGCATTTTCAATGTGTAATAGCAGTGGAGTTGCCTCATTTACATACTTAGGACCCTTTTGAGAGGTGAGGGGACACCTGGAGTTCTAGCTGTCGTATATCAATCCCATTTTTTCCAGAAGTTTTTGACTTGTTGTGGAAGCCATCTGTGTTTCCAGCTTTATTGATCAATAATTTACTTATAGGTTGTCCAATGAAAGATGACTTTCAAAATAAAAAAACAGTTAAGTTTGTGTGTGCTTGATCTTGTGTGATCTGAATTGTTCCTTTCCTGTTATGAACATTTCCTTATAATCTCCCAGGTGTTTTCTTTCTAATGACACCAAGTTCATGCATGTCCTTATCATATAACTGCTCATTAAAAGCAATTATGTCTATTTAGGCGGGAATCTACATTTTTGCCATTACATTTAAGAGTTTTTAAGCTAGCTAGTTATTGTTATATTGTAGCTAAATGTAGAACTATTCAACATCTGCTTCCTGTTATAACAGCTAACGTTAAGGTTGTTTAGAAATGAATATATCTGTGGTTATAAGCTTGATATGTCATGTCTCATAACAGAAATGTGCAGTTGTTTTGGGGTCAGTGCTATTTGGAATTCTTTAACCCTTAACCATCTTGAATTTCAACTTCAATGGGAGTATGGACGTCCCAAGGATTTTGTTAGTGGTGACGCACTTCCTAGTCCCATCGAATGCTATCATTTCCATGGCAAAGTGCTCTTCCTTGGAGGCACGTACAGCGCAAACAGATCAAGAGGTGGGGAGAGGACCAGGTCCCCTGTGTCCAGTGTGATGTTTTTGCCAGACATACCAGATTATCAAATCATAAACATACAGTAGGCCTACGTCATTAGATCAAACACATTACCATTTTGTGTCGGCAACCCTGTAGGTCGGCCGTCATTATAAATTAGATTATAAATAAGAATTAGTTCTTAACTGACTTAGACCTAGTTAAATAAATAAAATAAATACACAAAACTTAATTATCTTTTTTATTTATTTCATACACTATTGTTGATGAATATGTTCCAGTGCACTTAACCATTTAACATTGGGAGAGACTTATAACAACATAGATGGTTATAATTTCAGCTGTTTGTAGACAATAATGCCTTAAATGCAGTTTCATAAAAGATGATTATAGGCCTACAGTCCAATTACGTACTCTTTATAAACCACTCAGCGATTAGCTGTGTGAGATAATTTTGTTACAGAAAACTTTCTATCCCACCAAAAAATCACATAAGATTCTCTTTTGAGTGACAGAATGTGGTAGTCTGAGTGCCAGACCTAATATTGTGTCAGCCTCTCCTATTGTAGGTCACAGGTTACCACCTCCTATTAGGGGGATGCTTTATTGCACTCATAAGTAAAGGCCATTTGACAATAGGAAGGTGCAACTCGTATTGTTCATTGGCAAAATACAACACATAAAGATTCCCTATGCAGGAATTGCTCTGCCATTTCCTGCTTGCTAAATCGCAAAACTTCAAATAGTTTACCCAATTTCAGTTTGTGACAAAAAAGTATAGTGCAGAGAATCATTGTACTGGCTAAACTGCTGTGAAATATATTTTCCATAAGCAAAAATATAGTTTTTTCAGCTGTTTGAAGCTGGTGTACAAAACCGAAAGTAAAAGACGCAAAAGGTAAACTTAAAAGTAGAGAGCATAGAAATATAGCAACATAGAACAGATCTACCCGCTAGACTGGCTGCCAATGAGTGACAGATCTATTAACCACAATTCTATGTGAATTTTGTTGGGTCGCCCAAAACGTTACACATCGCAGCTTTAATAAAAGAGTGAATTTAAATAATGTAATAATCAACAAATAAAATGAAACAAACACATTAAAATACCCTTCCAAAAGAAATCCAGAAAAGCATTCGGAGTAACGATTGGAATAGTGGTCGTTGCGCAAGGCCTGTGTCCTAATAACATTATCAATATAGTCACCTCAAGTCAAACTACCTGAAAGCTTTTGCTGATCCAGAGCATGTTGTATAGCTCTCAAACTAAATTCTGGACCTCGAAACCAGTTCCACTGCAATTTTTCATTGTTCCCCTCTAATCAGAGGCTGATTTAGTCCTGGGACATAAGGTGTGTGCAATTAATTATCAGGTAGAACAGAACCAGCAGGCTCCGGACCTCACAGGGTAAGAGTTGAGTACCCCTGTTTTATAGTTCCAAATGGTAACCAAATGTAAATAACATCCTTAGCAATAAATATTTCATAAAACATCCTGTGACCTCTCCAAAAATGTTGTTCTCCTAAAATCTAAAAATATTTTTTATAATGTGAGTTTCCCATACCACTTGTCCTCTAGTCAAACACGTACCTTCAACAGACTTGCATTCACAATTATCTCATCATGTTTTGTGTGTACAATATTTGAAAGTGTCACTCAGCTGCAATACCATCTCAGGTAGTTACAGTTTGGCTCATCAAAGTGAAAACCCTCAGGAAACACACATCTTGAGGATATGGAGACTCAACTGAGTTAAATAAACTTAGTTATAACACCTTAACATGAAGTAATAGTAAGGGGACATACAAAATATCAGTCCATACTCATTTATCGGGTTATTTGTCTTGAAATGCAGTCTGCAGTTTCAATGCCTTCAGTTCTTCTCTTGGCTTCACAATGTAGTCTTTGTACATGGAATAAATTACGCCTGAAAAACAGAGTGAAGAAAATGTTAAATGAAGATAATTTCCAAAACTCTTGACATTGTAACTTTGTACTGTAGCTGCTGTAACTATTAAACAGGAAAGTGTACATCATTTCGTCAGTATACTTTTTCATGTAACAAAGTTTAATACCAGTGGGGTGTTCCAGAAAGCAGGATCATTAAATTACCAAGCAAACTTTGATAAATATAGCTCATGATTTTCTAAATGATTTTGAACACTAAACTTGAATATGGGTTGTTGGTTGTCGAGTCAAAAATATGAAGTTATTTAATCATTTTTGGGACAGTTAGCTACCTGTCTTACTTATTGATCCTGCTGTCTGGAACAGCCCCCAGGTGTCAACAGGGTCCAACAGCCTGGAATACTGTACATACCAATGGTCATAGCTCCCACCACGAATCCTTGGGCCATAACACGCATGTGGATAAGGTGCACTGACATCTTCATGTCTCCACGGCTCTTCAACTTGTAAAGTCTGTAGCCCACAATGGAGAAGAATCCTGCCATTCCTTAATAAATAAAACAAATGTTCACTGGGCATATAGGACAATGACAATTGAAGGCATACAGTCAATATCTAACTAAATACAATACAAAATAACAACAAGTGTGCAGGTCCATGTCTTGCTTTCATTTGGTGACGTAACCATAGAGGTGCAGGAGAAACCTATGGCTACAGGTGTGGGAGTGTGTGCTGTATACTAGCAATCATTTATATACACACTAGATCACTGACAGCAATGGAAATGTATTTATCAATGTCTTCAATGTCTTCATTTGTTTTTGCCTCGTTCATTCTATTACAGAGACTTTAATGCATACTTTTACATATTATGTGAGCTAAACATTTATTTTAAAAAATAAATGTTCCTTAAAGTATAATTTGTATAAAGTTCTAATGTTACTGTCCCCACTACAACAACAAAATACTTAATATATGTAATTTTGTCCTTGAAACATTTAATCGAAACACTGTAGAATTCCACTGCTTCTTCTTCTACATCAAGGCTGTATCACAATCCAGCCGTGATTGGGATTTAAAAAATAAATACATTTATTTAACCTTTATTTAACTAGGCAAGTCAGTTAAGAAAAAAATATTATTTACAATAGCGGCCTACACCGGCCAAACTCGGACAGAGCTAGGCCAATTGTGCGCCCCCCTATGTGACTCCCAATTACGGCCGGTTGTGATACAGCCTGGATTTGAAGCAGGTTGTCTGTAGTGACGCCTCAAGCACTGAGATACAGTGTCTTTGACCATTGCACCACTTTGGAGCCCCATAGGGCGGCGCACAATTGGCCAAGTGTCGTTTGGGTTTGGCTGGGGTAGGCCGTCATTCTAATTAAGAACTTGTTCTTAACTGACTTGCCTAGTTAAATAAAGGTTAAATAAATATAAATAAAACATTCTGGATAGTGCCAATATGGCCGAACGGTGGCTTCAAAGTCTCTCAAAGGCCAACACATTGCATCAGCAATCCAGGGTTTATATGCATCATTTTATACTACTCACCTATTGGGACAAAAGGATTCTCCTTCGCCTTTCGCATAAACTTAGATTCTTCTTCCTCATATGCAGACATCTTGGCCTGAAGCAGAACATATTATGATAATTACTCAGAGGTACTGTACTTTATAACATACATCTACCAAAGATGTTATTCACAATGATTGCCTCACTATATCAATGCCACAGATAATTACATTAAATAGGCTATTAGCAATCGTATTATGTGATATTATTGGGACAAACTTATAGGTCTCAGTAGGCCTATTTGAGTTTGTAAAACCTACAACACCAAACTTAATCAATAACTTAAAGTAGAAGTTCAGATATCAGTAACACGGTGTTCTCTTGGAAAATACAGTAAAACCTCGACCTTATCTTTACATTAAAAATCATATCGGTGACTGTCAGGATGTAGCCTTATAGTTAATGTCAGTGATTAAAACAATGTAACAATTGAATACAGAACAACATTATACTTCATTAATTTTGGCCTAGAGATATGAGTTGCAATGTCGAGGACACTTTTTGAATGAAGGTCAAAGGGAACTGTTTCATAGGAAGCATCACTTGTGATACCATAACTAAAGACAGCATCCGAAAGCCAAATGAAAATGTTTTCTTACCGTTTTGTTTTGTCAAACTTCTAGCGAAGATAATGGATCCGGAAGGATTCTGTACGCGCTACACAGCAAAGAGACGCAGCACTGAGCAACTCAAACAACTCACTGATCAACTCAAACAACTCATTGTGCAACTCAAACAGCAGTCCTACGTCATGTAACGTGTTCACACGCACGTGACGCAGGCTGTCTTTTTCCATTGAATTATCTCACAAGTTCAGCCAAGAAAAACCTCTCAAACTCTTTGTTATTATCCCTTGTTTATGGAACATTTTATTATGGCTTTCCCCGGGAAAATAATAAACTCGAGCTGTCCTCAGACGAAAATCTACTCGATGAATAATTGTAGTTCGGGGTGGAATTACAAAATAGTTTATGCCTCCGAATAAAACGTGTTTAACTCCATGGAATACACATGTGTACGTATGTATTTTAAGATCAGGTTATGGTTTTATTTTTGAACTACTTACGTTTTAAACGTTGTTTTAACGTTAACTGGAACGCCATTTCCCAGAGTGCAAAGCTAAAGGGGGGGGGGGGGGGGGGGGTTAAAAATAGGTTGGCTCATCCGATATGAGGCATGCGCTACAACGTGCTAGAACGCTATGTGCCCTAGTCATTTTGGATCTCGTGCTGTGAAACGATTTGCATGGCATTATTATTTTATACAACTCAAATATCTATTATAGTTGTATATACATTGATAGAACTGTCTAAAAACACAGTTGGTTCATGTTTTAAATATTCAAAAAAATCTATACATAAAATAGATTAAAGTTAGGTCTATAGAAGTATACTGTACACTGGGGGCCAAAAGTTTGGAATATTACTCATTCAAGGGTTTTTCTTTATTTGCTCTATTTTTTACATTGTATAATTAAAGTGAAGACATCAAAACTGTGACATAACACATATGTAATCATGTAGTAACCAAAAAAGTGTTAAACAAATCAAAATATATTTGAGATTTGAGATTCTTCAAATAGCCACCCTTTGCCTTGATGACAGCTTTGCACACTCTTGGCATTCTCTCAACCAGTTTCAACTAGATGCTTTTCCATCAGTCTTGAAGGAGTTCCCACATATGCTGAGCACTTGTTGGCTGCTTTTCCTTCAGTGTGGTCCAACTCATCCCAAACCATCTAAATATGGTTGAGGTTGGAACCAACAATCTCAAATTTGGACTCCAGACCAAAGGACACATTCCACCGGTCTAATGTCCATTAATCGTGTTTCTTGGCCCAAGCAAGTCTCTTCTTCTTATTGGTGTCCTTTAGTAGTGGTTTCTTTGCAGCAATTCGACAATGAAGGCTTGATTCACACAGTCTCCTCTGAACAGTTGATGTTGAGATGTGTCTGTTACTTGAACTCTGTGAAGCATTTATTTGGGCTGCAATCTGAGGCTGGTAACTCTAATGAACTTATCCTCTGCAGAAGAGGTATTTCTGGGTCTTCCATTCCTGTGGCGGTCCTCATGAAGCTGGTTGAGAGAATGCCATGAGTGTGCAAAGCTATCATCAAGGCAAAGGGTGGCTACTTTGAAGAATCTCAAATATAAAATATATTTTGATTTGTTTAACACTTATTTGGTTACTACATGATTCCATATGTCATAGTTTTGATGTCTTCACTTTTATTCTGTTTTGGCGCCGCCCTGAGTGGTCGCCTGTTAAGCAGCTCCCGTTGTCCGTGCATAAATTGTTGTTTTAGTTTGTTTTAGTTCGTTTTTTTCATCTCTTTTCTTTAGTTTTTTTTGCTACAGTTGAACTATAATAGTTTAGGATTATGGATTTTCTCGCAGCTGAACGCCGACAGGAGTCTTATTTACAACAGAGCCCAGCTCCTGGATTTAGCACACGCAGCGCTGCTGCACCCCAGTGAAAAGTATGTTATTCCGGACGAGTTGAAAAGGCGACGGCGTGGACGTAGGGCGGTCTATTATTATGGGCAACGTGAGGTCACTACATAACAAAATGGACGAGCTTGAGGCTCTTGTCCGTGGACAAAGGGATTATCGGGAAACGAGCCTAATGTTTTTTACTGAGACTTGGCTGAACGATAAAATCCCCAAAGAGAACGTCACTATCGATGGTTTCCAAACCATCAGAGCAGACAGGGATAGCGTCTCTTCCAGTAAGAGCAAGGGTGGTGGGCTGGCTTTATTAGTAAACAACAGATGGTGTAATCCAAACCATATTACTCTTAAGGAAGGGTTTTGTAGCCCGGACATTGAACTATTAGCTGTTAGCCTGAGACCCTACTATTTGCCGAGGGAATTCACGGCGGCCATTGTTGTTATTGTTTACATCCCGCCCTCCGCGGACGCAAACACAGCGTGTGACGTCATCCACTCTGTTATCGCGAGGTTACAGACAGCGCATCCCAGTGCTTTCTTTGCCATTTCGGGGGATTTTAACCATGCATCTCTCTCTTCAACGTTTCCAACTTTCAAACAGTTCGTGAAGTGCCCAACCAGGAATAATACAACTCTGGACCTGTTATATGCTAATGTTAAGGACGCCTACAACTCCACTGCACTCCCTCCCCTCGGTAGATCGGATCACAACCTTGTCCACCTCACTCCACTCTACAGGCCTTTGGTCCAACAGCAGCCTGCGACCAACAGGACCATTAGGAGATGGTCCCCGGAGGCGAATGAGGCCCTACAGGACTGCTTTGAAACAACAGACAGGGATGTGCTCTGTGAGGCTCATGGGGAGGACATCGATGGACTTACTGACTGCATAATAGACTATATTAATTTTTGTGTAGACAACACTGTACCCACCAGTAAGGTACGCTGTTTTCCAAACAACAAACCCTGGGTCACCAGCGACCTGAAGGCCCTGCTGAATGAGAAGAAGTGGGCCTTCAAGGAGAGGGACAAGGACAAATTGAAATGCGTCCAGAGGGAGCTGAAGTTGCGGATTGCTGAGGGGAAGAGAGGGTATAAGGAGGAGATGGTGGACAAGCTGAGGCAGAGCCAGGTGAGAGAGGTGTGGAAGGGTATGAGAAATATCAGTGGCTTCAAAAAGTCAAACAGTGGGCAGACGGAGGGGACCCAGGACAGAGCCAATGAGCTGAACCAATTTTTTAACAGGTTTGATACTGGCCCTGTCCACCTCCCTTCCAGCTCCCCAGACCACACACCCTCACGGCTGTCCCACCCCCACTTTGCTCACAACACCTCTGCTGAGACAATTAGTGACCCCTCCTCCACTTCTGCTCCCCCTGGACTGATCCTCAACACACCCCTTCCCCGCACCTCCCCACCGGGGCTGGCTTTCACCACCAGCCAAGTGAAGAGAGAGCTGGAGAGACTACATCAGTGGAAAGCGGCGGGCCCTGATGGCATCAGCCCAAGGGTGCTTAGGGTCTGTGCTGACCAACTGTGTGGAATACTCCAGCAACGCTTCAACCTTAGCCTGAGTTTAGAAAGGGTCCCTGTGCTGTGGAAAACATCCTGGTCCCAGTGCCCAAGAAGGCACACCCCACTGTCCTGAATGACTTCAGACCTGTAGCGCTAACATCCCACATCATGAAGACCCTGGAAAGGTTAGTCCTCGCTCACCTCAGACCCCTGGTGTGTACATCACTGGACCACCTGCAGTTTGCATACCAGCGCAACATCGGGGTGGATGATGCAATCATCTACCTTCTGCAGAGGGTCTACTCTCACCTGGGCAACGCAGGTTGCACTGTGAGGGTTATGTTTTTTGACTTCTCCAGTGCCTTCAATACCATTCAGCCCCTGCTACTGGGTGAGAGGATGAGGAGGATGAAAGTGGAAGCACCCTTAGTCTCCTGGGTCACGGACTACCTGACCGGTAAGCAACAATTTGTGTGACTACAGAGCTGTGTGTCAGAACGGGCAGTGAGCAACACAGTGGCCCCCCAGGGAACAATCCTGTCCCCCTTCCTGTTCACCCTCTACACCTCGGACTTCAGATATAACTCTAAACATGCCACCTACAGACGTTCTCGGATGACTCCGCAATTGTAGGCTGCATCAGGGTTGGGCAGGAGGAGGAGTACAGTAGCGCAATCAGTGACTTTGTGTTGTGGTGTAGAACCACCTTCAGCTCAACATCAGCAAAACAAAGGAGATGGTGGTGGACTTCAGGAGAACCAAGGCACAACTGACTGCAGTCCCTATACAGGGGATGGATGTGGAAATGGTTGGGTCATACAAGTTCCTGGGAGTCCATATGGAAAACAGGCTGGAATGGTCTGGTAACACCGGGACCCTGTACAAAAAGGGCCAGAGCCGACTCTACTTTCTGAGGAGGCTCAGGTCCTTCAACGTGTGCAGTAAACTACTGCATACCTTCTACCAGTCTGTGGTGGCCAGTGGCATCTTTTTTGCAGTGGTATGCTGGGGAGCCAACATTAAAGCCGGTGATGCTTCTCAGGTAAATAAGATGAAAAGGAAGGCTAGCGCTGTCCTGGGGATTAGCCTTGACACTCTAGAGGAGGTGGCGGAGAGACGGATCTTGGCGAAACTGCTGGCCATCATGGACAACGTCACCCACCCTCTGCACGCCATGGTTATGACGCAGAGGAGCACCTTCAGTCACAGACTGATCCCACCACGGTGTGCCAGAGAGCGCTACAGGAGGTCCTTCCTGCCGCTGGGGTGCCGGTGAGGCAACATAGATCTGGAACTGTTGGGGTGCTAGGACCTAGTTTAACAATTATGCATCCATCCGTGAGTAACTCTGGTCCGTCATCACTCATTCACTCAGGACCTATTTATTCATGCAAGTCTGTATATACATACTCATGTACAGTTGTTATATCATATCACGTGCAACATTGCAAGTAATTCTTGGATCTAACTTATGTAGTCATTCACTCAGGAATGCATATTAGTATCTATTCAACAATGCAAATAAAGAAAAACCCTTAAAATGAGTAATATTCCAAGCTTTTGGATAGTTAAAACAATTATTCCATGCAGAGAAATATGCTGTCTGATGAATTCAACAGATGCTGTATTTTGAGTTTCCATAAAGAGTTAGAAATCCTAGTTGTGATTTGACATTCTTCTGTTACCAAAGAGGAAGAGGAAATGAAAACTCGCAGGAAACAGAAGAATGCCTTCATATCTACAGTCGAACTGCTTACTTTATCATACTCAATAGTGCTTATTACTTAAAGGCAGTTTTGTTTTGCTGGAACAGAACCTTTACTACTGGATTTTAGGATTTCAGAAACACATTTTTTTTCCCCAGAGGTAAGCCTACCCGCCTGAAAACATCGTACAGGAAAGTTGTTTCTTCTTCTTGACATTATAACATTTTTCTGTTTTTCACATTTCCCCTCCTTAGAACAACATGATAATGGATCTAAACATTCCAGAACTGAGTGATGACTATGAGTACAGCCATTATTATGACTATGGAGATGAACCATTGGACAGCGTTGGACTTTGTGAAAAGGCACACGTCAAAGCATTTGGACAAATCTTTCTACCCGTCTCTTACTTTATCATTTGCACCCTCAGCATTATAGGAAATATACTTTTTATTTCAATTTTAATCAAATCCAAACATCATAGAAAAACATTTCCTATGAGTATGGCTATTTCTGATATGTTGTTTGCATTGACACTCCCTTTTTGGGCAGTGTATGCACACGAAGAATGGATATTTGGCAATGATTCCTGCAAAACAGTTACTGCGATTTACATCATTACTTTGTATAGCAGTATCCTGTTCATCACTTGTATAAGTGTGGATAAGTATTTATATGTAGTATGGACTCTTTCCAGGTGGAACCACTGTACACCTATGAAAAACACCTTAGTGTGCTTTGTGGTGTGGAGCCTCTCCATCTTAGCAGCAGCTCCACACTGGACCTTCATTCAGGAACAAGAGTTTCACGGTCAGAAGATTTGCACGTACCACTTTGGAGAGGAAAATCACTTACCTCTGTGGAAGATTCTCATGAAGTTTCAGCTGAACATCTTCGGGTTCCTCACACCTTTTCTGATCATGCTCTTCTGCTACCTGCGAGTATACTGTGCTGTAGCGAAGGTTAAAAAGGGTCCAAAGAGTCTGAAATTGGTCATGGTAGTTGTTGTGGTGTTTTTTGTGTTCTGGTTCCCGTATAACTTTGTGAGTTTTTTACACTCCTTGCAACACTTGCATGTGATTTTGAATTGTGCCACAAGCCTACATCTGGATTTCACCATTCAGGTTACAGAGGTCATCGCCTTTAGCCATGGTTTAGTAAATCCCATTGTGTATGCCTTTGTCAACAAGAGAGTTTGGAGGGGCTTTGCTAAGATGTGTGGGGGAAGATGCAGAAGAACAACAAGTGATGAGTATATGCTGGAGTGCTCCAATAGCACAGAGACCATGTCAGTTCAGAGTGGAGGGATAGAGTTAAAAGCAGTTCAGAGTCACATAGAGAATAATACTCATCAACCAACAATCACAGAGAGGAGAGAATCCTCAATAAGAGTTGAAATGGCTTAGCACAAATAACTATTTACATTATTACATGTTAACTATACCTGGGTAGTTAAATGGATTATTTATAATCACAAAATGAGGGGTATATTCGCAAGAATCTGACAATAAAGATGTTTAATATTTGATAAGTTGTTTTGCCATCACACAGTGTACTGAATAAAATAAATAAATCAAATAAAGTCACTCAGCATACGTGTGATTCCAGTTAAACCTCTTGGCTGTGTTACAAGGAAAATTACAGAATTTCCTCCCTTCCTGTAATTCAGTTTCATAATGCCAGTACGGCCATTTTTTTTATCAAGGCTATGGACAGTGCATTCGGAAAGTGTTCAGACGCCTTGACTTTTTCCACATTTTGTTACGTTAAAGCCTTATTCTAAAATTGATTAAATGTTTTTTTCCCTCATAAATCTATACACAATGCCCCATAATGACAAAGAAAAAACAGGTTTTAAAAAATGTTTGCAAATGTATTCAAAATAAAAACATAAATACCTTATTTACGTAAGTATTCAGATCCTTTGCTATAAGACTCGAAATTGAGCTCAGGTGCTTCCTGTTTCCATTGATCATCCTTGAGATGTTTCTACAACTTGATTGGAGTCCACCTGTGGTAAATTAAATTGATTGGACATGATTTGGAAAAGCACACACCTGTCTATATAAGGTCCCACAGTTGACAGTGCATGTCAGAGCAAAAACCAAGCCATGAGGTTGAAGGAATGTGTCAAGGGACAGATCTGGGGAAGGGTACCAAAACATTTCTGCAGCATTGAAGGTCCCCAAGAACACAGTGGCCTCCATCATTCTTAAATGGAAGAAGTTTGGAACCACCAAGACTCTTCCAAGAGCTGGACGCCCGTCAAAAATGAGCAATCGGAGGTGAAGGGCCTTGGTCAGTTCCTCTGTGGAGATGGGAGAAACTTCCAGAAGGACAACCATCTCTACAGCACTCCACCAATTAGACCTTTATGGTAGAGTAGCCAGACGGAAGCCACTCCTCAGTAAAAGGCACATGACAACCCGCTTGGGAGTTTACCAAAAGGCACCTAAAGACTATCAGACCATGAGAAACAAGATTATCTGGTCTGATGAAAGAGTGAAGTCTTTGGCCTGAATGCCAAGTGTCACGTCTGGAGGAAACCTGGCACCATCCCTACGGTGAAGCATGGTGGTGGGGATGTTTTTCAGCGGCAGGGACTAGGAGACTAGTCAGGATCCAGGCAAAGATGAACAGAGCAAAGTACAGAGAGATCCTTGATGAAAACCTGCTCCATAGCGCTTGGGACCCCAGACTGGGGCAAAGGTTCACCTTCCAACAGGACAACGACCCTAAGCACACAGCCAAGATAACGCAGAAGTGGCTTCAGGTAGTTGAGGTAAATGAGGCAATTGAGGTAATACGTACATAGGTAGGGGTAAAAGTGACTAGGTAATCAGGATAGATAATAAACAGAGTAGCAGCAGCGTATGTGAAGAGTTGGAAAGAGTGTCTATGTGTGAGTGTGTGTGGCGTCAATATGCGTGTGTGTGTGAGCCTATGTTGTGTATTTGTGTATTGGAGTGTCAGTGTGTGAGTAGAGTCCAGTAGAGTCAAGTGAGTATGTTTTGGAGTGTCAGTGTAGTATGTGTGAGTATGTGGGTAAAATCCAGTGAGTGTGTGTTGGAGTGTCAGTGTAGTATGTGTGAGTGTGTGGGTAAAATCCAGTGAGTGTGTGTTGGAGTGTCAGTGTAGTATGTGTGAGTGTGTGTGGGTAAAGTCCAGTGAGTGTGTGGAGTGTCAGTGTAGTATGTGTGAGTGTGTGGGTAAAGTCCAGTGAGTGTGTGTTGGAGTGTCAGTGTAGTATGTGTGAGTGCGTGGGTAAAGTCCAGTGAGTGCGTGGGTAAAGTCCAGTGAGTGTGTGGGTAGAGTCCAGTGAGTGCGTGGGTAAAGTCCAGTGAGTGCGTGGGTAGAGTCCAGTGAGTGTGTGTTGGAGTGTCAGTGTAGTATGTGTGAGTGTGTGGGTACAGTCCAGTGAGTGTGTGTTGGAGTGTGTGAGTAAAGTCCAGTGAGTGTGTGGGTAGAGTCCAGTGAGTGTGTGTTGGAGTGTCAGTGTAGTATGTGTGAGTAAAGTCCAGTGAGGTACTACGCATAGATAACAGACAGCGGGTAGCAGCAGTGTAAAACAAAATGGAGGGGGGGTCAATGTAAATAGTTTTGGTTAATTGTTCAGCAGTCTTATGGCTTTGGGGTAGAAGCTGTTAAGAAGCCTTTTGTACATAGACTTTGCGCTCTGGTACTGCTTGCCGTGCGGTAGCAGAGAGACTCTCTATGTCCCCTATCCTCCCGGCCGGCTCGTCCTCCCCTCTTGCTCCGTTGCTAGACTGTCAGGTTCTGACTGAGGCCAGGTTTCTGGCTCCCTCTAGGGGCAGCTGTAGGGCCACAGTTGGGACCTGTGTTTTAGTTCATTTAAATCCCCAATTAGAGGCAGTTGTCTCGAGTTGTCTCTAATTGGGGAATCTATTTATGTTCCATTGTTTTCCACCTGTGTGGATTCTTGTGTGTTGTTCCTTGTTTTTGGTCACGCCAGATCACGGTCACTACCTCTCCTTTGTTTCGGTTTTTGGATTAATAAAGGAATGTCTGTTCACTCCATCTCTGCGCCTCGTTCCGTACACATGCACCGTGACATAGACGACTCATTGCAAGCTCACAGAAGAGGGCTCTGGGCAGCCAAGCAGAAATGGAGGAAAACTAAACTCCTTGTGGACCTGTCATCTTTTCACTCTCTCCTCTCTACTTCCTCTGTTTCTGCTAAAGCCAAGGTGTTGTGGTATTTTTTGTGTTCTAGTTCCCGTACAACTTTGACTTTTTTTTACAGAGGTCATCGCCTTTAGCCATGGTTTAGTAAATCCCATTGTGTATGCCTTTGTCAACAAGAGGGTTTGGAGGGGCTTTGCTAAGATGTGTGGGGGAAGATGCAGAATGTTATTTTTTTATTTCACCTTTATTTAACCAGGTAAGCCAGTTGAAAACTAGTTGCTGCGAGGTGTGCAGAGCTGTTGGCCGGGTTAGGGGTAGCCAGGTGGAAAGCATGGCCAGCCGTAGCAAAATGCTTATTGAAATTCTCGATTATCATAGATGTATCAGTGGTGACAGTTTTTCCTAGCCTCAGTGCAGTGGGCAGCTGAGAGGAGGTACTCTTATTCTCCATGGACTTTAGTGTCCCAAAACATTTAGGAATTAATGCTACAGAATGCAAATTTCTGTTTGAAAAAGCTAGCCTTTGCTTTCCTAACTGACTGTGTATATTGGTTCCTGACCTCCTTGAACAGTTGCAGATCGCGGGGGCTATTCGATGCTAATGCAGTACGCCACAGAATGTTTTTGTGCTGGTCGAGGGTAGTCAATTCTAGAGTGATCCAAGGGCTATATCTGTTCTTAGTTCAAAACTTTGTAAATGGGGCATGCTTATTTAAGATGGTAAGGACAGCACTTTTAAATAACAACCAGGTATCCTCTACTGACGGGATGAGGTCAATATCCTTTCAGAATACCCGGGCCAGGTCGATTAGAAAGGCCTGCTCGCTAAAGTGTTTTAGGGAGTTGTTTGACTGCAGACCCAGGCAATGAGGCAGTGATCGCTGAGATCCTGGTTGAAGACAGCGGAGGTGTATTTAGAGGGCATGTTAGTCAGAATGATATCTATGAGGGTGCCCTTGTTTACAGATTTAGGGTTGTACCTAGTAGGTTCCTTGATAATTTGTGTGAGTTTGAGGGCATCTAGCTTAGATTGTAGGATGGCAGGGGTATTAAGCATATCCCAGTTTAGGTCACCTAACAATACGAACTCTGAGGATAGATGGGGGCAATCAGTTCACATAGGGTGTCCAGGGCACAGCTGGGGGCTGAGGGGGGGGGGTCTGTAACAAGTGGCAACAGTGAGAGACTTATTTCTAGAGAGGTGGATTTTTAAAAGTAGAAGCTAAAGCTGTTTGGGCTCAGACCTGGATAGTATGACAGAACTCTGTAGGCTCTCTCTGCAGTAGATCGCAACTCCGCCCCCTTTAGCAGTTCTATCTTGATGGAAAATTTAGTTGGAGATGGACATTTCAGAATTTTTGGTGGCCTTCTTAAGCCATGAGTATGTGCTGAAGTGCTCCGATAGCACAGAGACCATGTCAGGTCAGAGTGGAGGGATAGAGTTAAAAGCAGTTCAGAGCCTAGAGAATAATACTCACCAACCAACAAACACAGAGAGGAGAGAATCCTCCTTCTCTGCAAACATCAAAGCGGTGACCCGATCCTGCAGGTTCATGCTCTACAACATTTGCAGAGTACGACCCTACCTTACATTGAAAGCGGCACAGGTCCTAATCCAGGCACTTGTCATCTCCGTTGCCTGGGCTCCCTGCCTGACACATTAAAGCCCTACAATTCATCCAGAACGCTGCAGCCCGTCTGGTGTTCAACCTTCCCAAGTTCTCACGTCACCCTGCTCCTCCGCACACTCCACTGGCTTCCAGTTGAAGCTTGCATATACTAAAAAACTATGGTGCTTGCCTACGGAGATGTGAGGGGAACGGCACCTCCTTAACTTCAGGCTCTGATCAGACCCTACACCCAAACGAGGGCACTACGTTCATCCACCTCTGGCCTGCTAGCCCCCCTACCTCTACGGAAGCACAGTTCCCGCTCAGCCCAGTCAAAGCTATTCGGTGGTGGAACAAGCTCCCCCATGACAGCGGAGTCACTGACCACCTTCCGGAGGCACTTGAAAACCTACCTCTATAACAGTAATCCTTCTAAAAAATAAATGTACGTATAGGCAAGGTCACACTCCAACACTCAGGGCAGTGACAGAGACATAGGGCCAGATGTACGTACATTTGCGAACGCAGCGTTAATAGCGCCATGGCCAAGACGCAGAAAGCGCTTGATGTGAAACCGCAGTGTGCGTGTTATGTACCAAACCTGCAGTTCATCAGGTAATCAGCGCCTGTTCCCACCCACTGTACCGTAAATTGCGCGTATTTAAACTTGCAATTGAATGGGCGTCCTCCTCTCTTTCCATCATGGATCAGCCACCAAGTCAGGCAAAACAGCGAAAACAAAAATTTAGCGATAACGAGGTTGATCTGCTTGTTCATGAGGTAACAGCAAATGTAAACATCATACAAGACCGGAATTCCACACCCACACAAAAATCTGGACCGAAATCACAAAAAAAATCAATGCAATATCCTCCACCCGCAGACAGGTGGAAGAGGTAAAAAAGAGGTGGCAGGACCTCAAACGCCGTACCAAAGAAAAAGTTGCATTTAACAGGGCACAGGCCAGGAAAACTGGTTCAGGTCCCCCAGAAGTGCGCGAATTGACCACTGTTGAAGAGGTTGTGCAGCAAACGCTGGTTGCTGAACAGGTGGAAGGAATTGATACTGCTGAGTCCACATTAGAAAATGAAGGTAAATCTGATATAAGATTAAATAGTCGTGATTGTAAATGGACTTTGTCACATTTATATTTATTTGATTTATATCTAGCTATTGAAAAATAGAACATTCACCCACCCAATACCATTGCTGATAGTAAAAAACTGTCCGGGATTATTGCAGCACTAAAGTGTTCAATTTCTGTGATTTCCCTTCGGTATACATAACGGTTCGTTAGCCTATTACAAATGTATGGACGCTACGCTGGCAAAAAAAAGTTGTTTTGTATGTGTTACGAGTGTTAAGTGTGTTACATATCTTTTTTCCCGTTTAGAAAGCGCATTTTCAAATGTTGGTGCTACTGCACCGGCATCCTGTGCACCTTCCACCTCGTCCCTACCCTCTGCACCCGCACGTAGGATGAACATGGATGACGTGGATGAAATGCTCTTGACTGAGCAAAGGGGCCAAACGAGGGCGCTACAAAAGATGTCTTCGGATGTGCAGCAGATGGCCATTTCCATCAGGGCTGTGAAGCGCCACAGTCGGCAGGTAAAATACCTTGTGATGGCAGTGAATGGAATGACGCGAGCTGTCACAAGATTATGTCGCCAGCAGCAGGAGACCAACAACTGCCTCAAGGCGATCATTGTAAGCATGACCGGAACCTCCAACCCTGCGCAACCCAGCCCTGTGTCATCCCGACCTGCGCAACCCAGCCCTGTGCCATCCCGACCTGCGCAACCCAGCCCTGTGACTGTTTGAAATGATCCTGATGCCAATAATTGTAATGTAGCGAGGAGTTTAACAACTGCTGGAATGGAATGTGAACGCTGAGTTGGAGATTCGATGTCATCTTTGATTTCTTCCAGTAACTGTAATATTGCGTAGCTGCTTAATCTGTAACGCTTAATGATTTCGTTTTCACTCAACTGGCAAAAATCTTTTCAGCTCGTCTCCTTAGCCTATGTCTTCGTCTTGCTCGGATTACTGCTGCCATTTCACCAGGAGGCATATGCCAGGAAACCCGCTTCCTATATTACACCTGCTTTTAAGAGGTGCTTTCACCGGCTTTTTCTGTACATAACGCGGAATACATAATTAGGCGCAGTTTACGCTTCCCCTCCCATCTCTTGTTAGTGTTGGGCCAGTAACCGAAAGGTTGCTGGTTTGAATAACTGCCCTTGAGCAAGGCACTTAACCCTAATTTGCTCCCGGGCACTGTACTACTATGGCTGACCCTGTAGAACAATATAGGCCGTCATTGTAAATAAGAATTTGTTCTTAACTGACTTGCCTAGTTAAATAGTAAAATCAGATAATCGTGATGTACATTCCATGTGTCAGTCTATTTGTTCATGCTAACATTTTAAAGTTTCAAATTAAATAGTTTTTAGTTATGGTGTAGTTTGTTGGTTAAGACGACATGGAAGTATGAAACATGACCAACCAATCATATCCAAAATGTTTATAGAATGAATAAAAAAAATTAATACAGCAATTGTCGGATTATGAATAATGTAGGTCATTTAACATATGAGTAACGGGGCGTGTTCATGTTAAGCCCTGCCTCTCCGTGTGTATCTATGGTAAAACAAATGTGTACTATCATTTTTGGCCAGATGGGGACGACATGTCCCAAGAGAAATTAACCCTAATCCTGTAATACACAGATCCTTTCTAAAAATGTGTTTTTATGATCCTCACTGACAAGATAGTATAGTGTGATGTTTATGAGATTCTCTCTTTTTCACAATAGTCACTCAGGTTTTCAAAGTGTTATCATGGTGAGGGAAGTTCATGCTTAGTATGTTGCCACCCTACAGTTAAACTTAGTGGTACTACAGTCTCTTTTTCAAGTAATTTAACACCTGATCTACTTAACAAAAGGCACATCTCAATAGCTGGTCCAGGTAAGTCATGACATGTTACATGTGGGCGGGGCTTTCCTCTTTCCTCAAGCAAGGTGGGAGGCCCGATGACATCACACAAATCCCATCAGACCAACTCCTTGAATGCCTTGAAGTTTGTAGTTGCACACTTTTGTTGCAAACACATTTGTTTGACCATTTAGTGTGCGTATTATATTTATACTTGGGATATCACGTTTCAACAGTAAAAGTAACACAATCGCTGGAGGATATCTTTAAGGTTTAAAGTTCATGGACTTTCACACATCCAAATGAGTCCATGCTATGTACACTGTAGCGAAATGTAAACTTGGAGGGTTTCAATGTTTCACAAATCACTATATTTAGATCCAAAATATTTTCCTTTCTTGTTTTCTACATTTCAATGGCACATAATTTCCTCTTTATAAATTGTTACGGCACCGACATTTTGAGAAGTTCAGAAAGACATTGTGGTATTAGAGACCGTATTAACAGATATCCAGAACATCCAACAATGTTTTATGAATTGGTCATTCTTGGGCTAACATCCTCATCTGTTACAGTGTAAGTAAATATGAAGCTCCATGAAAGTTGATATCAATGGCCTAGAGTTAGTTGCCCTTTCAGGAAGAGAGCGGACAGATTTTCACAATAGACTCTTATCTTTTAGATAAAGCGTACCTTTATACATGGTAAAGATATCATCTGCCTGTTACATTGCTGAGGGAAAAAAATAACACTGTTTTTATCACACATTAAATAGAGATCTGAATGTTTTGTAAAAGTACTTAGGGGAAACTGGGGCTAAAATTAACACAGGATCAGTTGTAACAGCTACGTATTAATTAAAAGACCATTAGGAAGATGTTATTCAATGTGCTAATGATTGGTTAGTGTCTACATACCTGAGAAAGGTTAGGAGTACACATTAATAAAAATGTTTAGGCCTTAAGTGAATCATTTTCATTTTTATCAGTAAGAAGAGGTGTTTTGATTGGTTTAGTTGATGACAATAATTATTGCTCAGATTAGACTCAAATTAGTAATAGGGGTCAGTTGTAACACTGTTTAAAGTGTATGGTATTTGTATGGAAAATTTCTTTGTCAAGAAGCTTCAACAAAACATAGGGCAGGTGCAAAATGCCAGAACGAAAATACACAAAAAACAGATACATGATACATAGAGCGGCAGTATGAAAAAGTATAGAAATACAACATATCTGGAGTGCAAAAAAGCTATAAAATGACATTGCATAGTATGGGTGGTTGGCTGAATATGTACACTATACATTGGTGGAGGGTGCATGGTTAACTATACTATACAGGTCGATGGCAGAGAAATACTTCAATAGCTAAAAATGCATATGATATGAGTGAGGGTAATAATAGTTTACTTAATAGACATACTGGTTAAATGAACAGGTAAGTGAATATTTAGCATCGTTAAATTAACTGTACAGGTAAATATACAGTTAAATTTACAGGTAAGTGAATATTTGCATGGTTACATTAACTGTACAGGTAAATGACAGGAAGAGATACTTAAATAGCTAAATGTGTGCATGATATAATTTGGGGTAATAATAGTAATTCCCTTAAAATACAGTCCTTAGTGCACAGGGTTTAATTACAGATAACTGCACGTATTGCACATTCGGTCTAAAAGCAATGAAAAAAGATACAACTGGCAGGATACTAATATGCATTCCTGAGTGAATGACTACGTAAGTTAAGTCCAAGAATGACTTGCAATATATAAAATATATACATTTTGGTTACTCCGTTTTTGTATTTTAATCCAAATAGCAGTTTGAAATCATAACATTTTTCATCAAGGCAACTGTAAACATGTCATCCTGAATGATGCAGCTTTGCGTCGTCGGGTAGGCCGTCATTGTAAATAAGAATTTGTTCTTAACTTACTTGCCTAGTTAAATAAAGGTTAAATAAAATTTCAAAAAAATATGTACAACATGTCATTAGTGACTGTAGCTCAAACAGTACAGGAGATATGCTTGTTCAAAGTGTTGAATTTACGGTGATTATTATAGTGCCCCCATTGGCCTGATTTTGAGGAAACTTGGGTGATTGTGTCTTGTCATCGAGATCTGACTTTTAATTTAGTAGACACATCATTCACCCAAGTTTCCTCAAAATCGGCCCAGTGATATATGAGATATGGCTTCCACAGATAGCCTAGCGGTTAAGATTGTTAGGCTAGTAACCGAAAGGTCACTGGTTCGACTCCCTGAGCTGGCAACAAAATCATCCATCCTGCTCTTGAGTGAGGCAGTTGACCCCCAACAGCAACTGCTCCCCGGGTGCCGATGTCGTCGATTAAGGCATCCTCCCACATCTCTCTGATTCAGGTTAATTGTGGAAGACACATTTCGGTTGTGTGCATTCAGTTGTGCAACTGACTAGATATCCCTTTACTAATGTACGGACGGAGACAGGTCCATGGTTTCATCGTGGGGGACAATTACCCATAATATTTACCATTGAAGACAGTGTTACATTTAACCTCCGCCACTCTCGGTTGAATTGTAAATGACTGGTATGTCCTAGAAACCTTGTTACAGTGTGTATTGGTAGCTGAGACATGTATGTTGTTTGTATAAAAATTGTATTTATCTAATTCAAACAATATTTTCATAAATAAGCAAAAACAATTAGCCTCATCATTCCTTTGGGAGCATGGGCCATTGATGACTCTTCTCCGTCACACCCTGTTCAGGGTTGTCTTCTCCAACTCGATGCACCCCATTTCAGTTTTCTTTGTATCTGTAATTAGTATTTTAACTCAAACCATTAAGGACACGGGGACTATAAAACCTATATTTCAAATACTGTATGTAAGGAGGATTATGAATCATAATTACTGTAAATTACTAAATATTTAGCACTTGTAAAATGCAATTACATCAATGTATTGACCTTTATACCTAATGTTTCAACAAACTTGCAACACCAAGGACTGTTCTGAACTTTCTGGGTAGTGTGCAATCTAGTTACTCATTAACTACTCACAAGGACATCATAGTTTCATCACTGCATGGCTTGATCTGTCCATGTACAGTACAAAATGTTTAGATTATATTCTTTCCAGATGTTTATAGATGTTTGGCTACAGTACTAAAACATAGCTGAGTGTTGTCAAATAAAGTGACTAAAACAGTCCAAAACACTAAAGTTTATGTGTAAAAGTTCATAAAAAAACAAGGGGACTCCTACAGTGCTTAGCAGAGGGGAGGAGCATGTTTATCCAAAACACAAAGGAATTTGAGCTGGAGCCCAGATGGGATCAGTGAGAACGAAAAGGAAATAACATGGGCTTTTTTCTGCCGATCCTTCTAGCTCTTCTAGCCTCTGTCCTGGGAGGCTTCTACTTCCTGGGGGCCTTCAGGCAGCGTCGACCCGGGGAACCCCCACTGGACCGAGGCCCCATCCCCTGGCTGGGCCACGTCCTGGAGTTCCGTAGGGACACAGCAATGTTTCTGGAGAGGATGAAGAGGAAGCATGGGGATATTTTCACCATACAGCTGGGAGGATTCTATTTCACATTCCTCATGGACCCTCTGTCCTTCGGGGTGGTCGTGAAGGAGGCTCGTGCCAAGCTGGACTTCACCAAGTTCGCACAGCAGCTGGTGCAGAGGGTGTTTGGTTACCACTCCATAGAGAACGACCACAAGTTTCTACAGATGTCCAGCAACAAGCACCTGATGGGGGATGGTTTAGTGGTAATGACCCAGGCCATGATGAGTAACCTACAGAATCTAATGCTACACAGAGTAGGGACAGAGCATGATAACAATAGGTCCTGGAATGAGGATGGCCTGTTCAACTACAGCTACAACATTGTTTTCAGGGCAGGCTACCTGGCTCTGTTCGGTAACGAGACACCCAAATCCACGGGGAGCCTGGAGAAAGCCAAAGAGGTCGACAGAGAGGAGTCCCAGGAGCTTTTCCGTGAGTTCCGTAAGTACGACCAGCTTTTCCCCAATCTGGCCTACGGGGTCCTGCCTCCGGGGGAGAAGAGGGAGGCAGAGAGGCTGAAGAGGCTGTTCTGGAACATGCTGTCAGTGCAGAAGGTGAGGACCAAGGAGAACATCAGTGGCTGGGTGTGCGAGCAGCAGCAGGTGAGGGAAGAGCATGGCATGGAGGACTTCATGCAGGACAGGTACATGTTCCTTCTCCTCTGGGCCTCCCAGGGGAACACCGGCCCTGCTGCCTTCTGGCTGCTCCTCTACCTCATGAAGCACCCAGAGGCCATGAGGGCTGTGCAGGGGGAGGTGGAGGAGGTGCTGAAGGAGACGGACCAGGAGGTGAAGCACGGTGGACCCCTCATCAACCTGACCCGGGACATGCTGCTGAAGATGCCCATCCTGGACAGCGCCGTGGAAGAAACGCTCCGTCTCACCGCTGCCCCCGTCCTCACCAGGGCCGTGCTCCAGGACATGTCCCTAAAGATGGCTGACGGAAATGAGTACCGCATCAGGGAGGGAGACAGGGTGGCCCTCTTCCCTTACACCGCGGTTCATATTGACCCAGAGGTCCACCCCGACCCACTCACCTTTAAGTACGACCGCTTCCTAACCCCAGAGGGAGGTAAAAAAACAGATTTTTACAAAGGTGGGAAGAAGTTGAAGTACTACAACATGCCGTGGGGGGCTGGGATCACCATGTGCCCTGGGCGCTTCTTTGCCACCAACGAGCTGAAGCAGTTTGTCTTCCTCATGCTCACGTACTTTGACTTTGAGCTCAAGAACCCAGATGAAAAGATACCTGATATTGACATCAAGCGCTGGGGCTTTGGGTCCATGCAGCCAACCAAAGACGTCCAGTTTAGATACAGACTCAGGTTTTAAAATTGAGTGACTAACACAAACCAGCTTTTAGCAACGCTTTGAATGTAAACTCAACAAATTCTTAATTACAATGACGGCCTACCTACAGGGTCAGCACCCGGAGGAAATTAGGGTTAAGTGCCTTGCTCAAGTACACATCGACAGGTTTTTGCACTTTGTCGGCTCGGGTATTCAAACCAGCGACCTTTCAGTTACTGGCCTAACGCTCTTTATCTAGAGTACATAGTACAGCAAAAAGTGGTACAGTATTACAGTACTGGATATAATTGGAAAAAATCATCAAATGCTTCTCTCAAAAAAATGTATCTGGAAGGATTAGTTTTGAGTCAGCTGGAAAGCAGACATTGCAAAATTGAAAGCTGACATGAGCAGAAAAAATAAACACTGTAAAGCTGGTATTTACAGAAAGTATCAGAAACACACAGATGTTCAAAACCGACTACATGTAGGAGTTGAGTTGACAGTTATTTTAAGATACTGGTGTGTACTGTATTGCAGGGGCACACCCACTGGGGAGCCAGGCCCACACACTGAGGAGCCGGTTTTCCTATTGTTTTGTACACTCAGTGTATGTCACAGTGCTTCTATGGCTATATACACCATGCCACTGCCTATTTCATTTGTTCATTTAGCAAACAAGACGGTTTATAATCCAGTGCCTTTATCACAGTCAACACTCAGCCTCTTGGCACAATGTGTAGAATAGCATGAGATGAGCTATAAAACTACTAATTTTCCTCTGCCTCATGGCAAAATGTGTAGAATTTCAGGAAATGTGCTTTAAAACGGCAACATTTTATCTTGACCCCTTAGCAAAATGTGTAGAATAGCACATTTTGGAATAGCACATAATAATTTTTTGCAGGCCCACCCACAACAAATGATTGTTATTTAAATTATCATTATAGTCATGTTCATTCATAATCTGACCCTCAAGGACAGCCTACGATGGTGCCAAACAGTTGCAGCATAATAATCATTGCTCTTTGAATAACATTGTAATGTTAAGCATTAAATCTTTTGTGTTTTATTCCTCCTGTCAAATGTAATAAAATATGCTTTTAAATCCTTGATTGTCATACAAGTCTTCTTGTGTATATGAACTGTGGCCTTGAATGTATTGGCAGAGGTGAGGCTGAGTGAGCAATGACCTGGGACTTAATGGTAGAGACTGGCTGGGGTTATTTGGGGTTAAAGCATCCCATAGATTCAACACATAGCTCCCCCAGCCAAACTAATAAGCTAGAGAGAAGGAAGCTTTGTGACATGCTAAGCTAACTGTGCACATAAAAGGGTGATGCATACTCCTACAATTGTCCTAGGCCACTCAGTGGACGCAAAGGGTAAATTGTTGAAATCAGTCTAAAGTTACTAAAGTTACTCCCATGGACTACTCAGGAAAAAGTAGCCAGAATGACATCATTAGGGGCGACCCGACCAAATTCACATAGGGTTGTGTGTTATAGATGAGTCATTCTCATTAAAAGCAAGTCCATGAACCCGTAGACCTGTTCTACTGTGTGTGCTCTATTTTTATCCTGTTCTTAAGTGTTGTTTTTGTATATTTTACTTTGGTTTTGTACACCAGTTTCAAAAAGATGAAAATACAATATATTTTTAGCAACCAGGAAATGGTGGTGCGATTTCTGCAATAAGTCAAATCCATTGTGAAGCACATAAACAGCTACTAGGCTTATACAGTAAGCCTAGTAAGTTGGACATTTGACTCTATAACACCTCCCCTTTCTGGTTGTGGGTGGGATTTAACTGGAACAGAGAATGGAAAATCCAAAGCGGTACAACCAGCTCCACAGGTTTCGTTTTGATTTCCAGCTGTATTACTCAATCTGAACTTTGAAGTTCACATCATGCTCCACATCACACATAGTGAAACCAGAAGTGGATGGGTCTCTGTGTTACTGTCTGAAAGTGGCAGGGTATTTTCTCACTTTAGTTTAACATTATGGCCTTTAATAATAATAATAAAACAAAATAAATACAAAACATCAAATTCAGATTGAATTCATCGTTGTTATACTGTAGAAAAATATTTCTGAAAATAGACCAATGTTAGTGTCAGGCTCTGATCATAGGGAAGCCTTTGGCTCCCTCTAGTTTCTATGGTCTGAGCCTGATAGATCTGTGTTGAAGCCCATAGCTGTGTTGAAGCCTCTGTGTTATTCTATCTCCATGTGTTCAGATCAGCCAGGGGCCCCTGTTTGTACCGGGTGTGTGGGGCCCCTACCTGTCCGCCATGGTGCCTGAGCTGTGGCTCAACGAGGGAGGACAGAGTGCTACTGGAAGACTGGTCAGTTCATCTCTGCTCCCCCTGGGTCCTACTAGACTAGGCCTATTAAACTGCTGGCCCATGGCCCTGCAGAACTGCTGGTTTTCTTCTCCACCTGGTAGTTAGGGAAAAAGGAAAGGGAGATACTAGTCAGTTGTACAACTGAATGTATTCAACTGAAATGTGACTTCAGCATTTAACCCAACCCCTCTGAATCCACATCTTCGGCGCCCGGGGAACAGTAGGTTAAATGCCTTGTTCAATTGATCAAGTCATGTCACTGATTGGCCCGAGAACCCACACCTCCGGCGTTTCAGTCTCCTGCTCAGAAGGGGAGAAAGAAGACCAGCAGTAACCTCAACCCTGTAATTGTGACTTTGTCCATGTGTGAACTGTGACCTGAGGTAATCAGCTACATGTAAGTTATACGCTGAAACTGTCTGACACAGTAAGCCTTGATGACTAGGGTTGCTCAAACCAGATCCACAAAAAAAAACATACATGTTGCTTTTCTTTTTTTCTCCTACCTCAGATTGACCATGTGGTGAAAGGTCATGTAGCCTACACCCAGCTACAGGAGCAGGCTGGGAAAGGGTCAGCTATTTACATCAAAATCCTTTCATTAAAACAACATATTTCACATGGAATAGTAACGGATACACATTTAACGTGAACCGCATACTCTGTCCAAGGGGCCTGTAGGCCCAGAATGCTCAGAATACATATGAACCCACTAACCTACTCAGAGCATGGTGCTAATGTCTGTTTTCACCTGTCCTGACATGTCAATTGAACAACTTCTTGGGCAACAGTATGGGAACACCAGTTTGAGGGGCGCGGTGAGAAGAGCGCACCTCTGGCTCAGAGCACTGATAGACTGCTCCCAGATCTGTTTATGCTATCTTGCCTAGTTCTATGGTCATTGGGCAAGGAGAATGACAATAGGACTTTAGCAACAAACACACATCATATGCTGCCGCTACTCTGTTCTTCATTTTTGTACTATTATTATGATCTATTCTGATGCATAGTCACTTAATCCTGCCTTTATGTAAATATCTACCTCAGGTACCTTGAACCCCTGCACATTGATCTGGTACTGCTACTCCCTGTATATAGATGGCTTAAGTCTTGTGATATTTTTTGGTGTTATTCTTTTTTAGACTGTGCGTCGTTGGGAAGGGCTCGTAAGCAAGCATTTCACAGTAAAAACTACACCTGTCTCTTGTGGATCATTGTTTTGGTTTAGTGCTGGTTAAGCTGACCGTGGCACGTCCTGATTTTGCCAAGTGGTAGTTGTCCTGAGACCAATAACTTTATGATGACCCTGGGACAACAACTGCCTCAGCCAATCAACGTTTATGATGTCATCACTGTGTGCCCCGCGGTCGAGTCCGCCAAAAAAAAAAAAAAAAAGACCAAGCGCACGATTTACAAGGTAAGACCAACAGCTTTTTACATTCTCTTAATTAACATGTGCCTTCTACCACGGCTGATGATGTTAAAATTCATATTTGTTTTTAGAATAGAATTTTTCCACCATCGAAGTAATAACGTTGACAGTATTAGCTTGGATTGGCGAGTTAATTGGCAGTTGCCAGCCAAAATTGATCAGCATCGCTGACGTTCTGGCAAAAAAAAAAACGAAAATACTGTTTAGATATTTTTTATAGTGACCTCAAGTCATCACTGATTTATTATGTTACATGATGTTGTCCTCAGACCATCATATGAATATGTTGACCTCAAGCCATCACTGATTTATTCTGTTACATGATGTTGTCCTCAGACAATATAATAAAATGTGTTCCAAAAATGGCTTTCCTGATGGTATAACCTCACAGTAGACCTATCTGTAAAATAATCATATTTATAATGTCTTTATCATTGCTTCTGTATTTAGGCTAAAGGACACCAAGTGGCAATAAGAGCACACAATGGAAGGTATGATTTTTACTTTATTTAATGTAATTTAACCATGTTCCATTTTTAACATGTTTTCAAATCTAACACAATGTATTCCTTCACCTTGCTGGCGGTTGGGGGAGAGGCTGCTTCTTTGTAAGCTACAAGAGAAGCAACTTCTCACAGCATGTTGTTCTAAACATACATTTGCAATGTTATCAGATGGGCATTTTACATTTTATTGATTTGACAATAAAACATTTATTTATTTATTGACCATTTTAAAACCCAATGTACTTGCAAAATGTGTAATCTATTAATTATTCTTCATCTTTGTAGATGTTAAGGCATTAAGGTGTCTCCAAAATAAAAGGCCAAAGTTCACCATAGGAAGTGTGGGGCCATACAATCTACAAGTGGAAAGTTTCAAAACTTTAATGGAGGACAACGAGGTTTCTGACGAGGTAACTTAATATCCTTATAGTTAGCTATGTAAATTCTTACACTTATGTCCTGTCCACTTACCCTACCACCAAAACAAACAACCATGGCCTCTGACTAGCATTTAGCCTTCAAATTTATTTTGAAGTTCTGCATGGTGTTCACGAAGACATTTCTTTGCTAGTCAGGTGCAGAAAAACACTGAAATACATATAAACAAACTGGGAAATTAAGCCAGAATGCATACAAATAAATAACATGCTTTGTGTGTAGGCTTTTGTCTAGCACCAAAACATGCCTCCAACATCTGGGCATTTTGTACCTTAAATGTCCAGTCTAGAACAGGACTGATGATAAATGACTTATATAATTTCTATTTGACTTAAATTATAGAGCAGTTCAATTCTTTTACCTCACATCTTTCCTTGAAATTTTCAGGTCATGGATTCCATATGTAATGTCCTTAGCAAGGTAAGTGTAATTTTACCAGCAATAACTTGAATTATATTTTACAGTATATATAATTGATTTGAAACATGTTTATTTCTTCAACTCTGTTAAAAAAGAAAATATGTTATCCCTTAAATCAGGATCGCCCAGGTGTTGTGCATGTAAATTCTCAGGCACTCACAAAAATTCTGGAAGGATCAAAAAGGGCAAAGAGCCACTATTTTCTCAAGGTAAGGAAGATGAAATATTTTGTCACTGACCTGCATTTTTTTGTTAGGTATTATGTTAATGAATAGCTGCTGCTAGGTTTCAGTAAGCTTAATTAAACAGCATTTCTATTCCATTTCTCTGAATTTCAGAATAACATTTTGAAAGGGGCAACAGAGATGTTTGGCGCTTATCTCGAGGGTGGCAATCACTGGAGCTTTTTTGTGAGTCAAACCTTTTTAAGGATAAATCATTTTCACATGTGGATTCTATTTTATTTCTGTCTTTATACAAAAATCTTAATTATCTGCCAAATCACCTCTTCCAAATGTTTCTATTTTATGTAACAATGTGTCTTAAACACCATAAAACCCATGAAAGTTAACAAATCTGACTAAAATGTCATGCTAGCATCTTAAGTATGTTAAGATTTCAAGGCAAAATACAAAAAAACTATTTTTATTACATGCTCAAATTATGAATAAAAAAGATTGACTGTGATGAGCTGCATCTCACATTAGTTTTTTCATGTCCCTGGAACGCCTAGTAATTAAAAGTACTCCAAACTTAAAACTCTAGAGAGTCAGTATCATTTATTCTGGTACAATTTTCTGCTGGTATGAGGTGTTGGACCATGGAACTTGGAACATGTCAGGGCTAGAAGTATAAAAGAAGATAGAGAGTCATATAGAGTTTGCCACTCTGCCCCTCATGGCTATTCATAGGCATGGTACAGTACATCACTGATATTTAGGAAGCCCTGCTCTCATGCTTTGCATCTGTGACACTGTACTTGTTCATATAGGTTGGCAAAAAAGATGTTCCACCCAATGTGCTGCAGCAGCCTTGAAAGGCGAAGACAAAGCTGACAATATTCAGCACTTTAACAGAGGGAGAGGTGGAAGACCTAGCCAAGGGGTTTGGCATGGCACTGGCCAAACATGTGCCGAAAGAGAAACTACTTGCTGGTATACCTGAAGAGGACATCCCAGCAACACTGTAAGTATGTCTGTGTAAGCCCCCTATCTGTATGTGGTGTCTTGTCTTAGAATATCTTAATGTCTACACCTTCATTTTATTTATACACCCCGAATCACTACTTGCTGGTCTCTGACTGTATATGTAATTCTATGCTACACTGACTCTATATCGCAGTGTAGTGTCTAGGATTGCTGGCCTCTGAGGTCATATTAGGAAAATAGGTTAGCAGCGTGGATCAGGACAGATTTTTTTTTTTCATTTTAAAGTACAAATGTAGGGAGCATTGACGTTCTAGAACTGTTTGTTCTGTGTCAGGCTCTGGCCATAGAGAAGCAAATAGGCTTCTCTATGTAGTTATGGTCAGAGTCTGACAGTGTCGTTCTTTTCTGTTTCTGTGTGGGGTTTGGGGTGGATCCCTAATTAGAGGCAGCTGCACAGCATTGTCTCTAATTAGGGATCCCATATATGTTGAGTCTGTCCTTCACTCGGGTGTGGGTCGTTATCGATGTATGTCACAGTCACGGTGAAGTAAGTGTGTTTTCAGTTACGTCCGTTCATTCGTGTTTGTGTTGTTTAAGAACGTGACGTTTTCTTGTTTATCGTGTTTGTTATTTGTGGTAGTTCGTTCATTAGTATTATTATACATAGTAAAATAAATAAAATAAATGTCGAACTACTATCCCTGCGCTGCGTCTTGGTCTCTCCCCACACACACTCGTGACATTCTGTTGGCAGAAAATGCAGATGTCTTTGCCCGCAGTTAAACTTAATTGGCCTAATGTGCATTTTGTTCTAATATTACCATTGTACAAACTTTTCCAGCCTGCTGTCTAGTCCCTGTATCAAGAGGCCAATTCATCAACAAGAGAATGATAATGTCATGCGTATTGCAATTCCATATGATCCTCAAGTCTAGGTCACCTTCCTTCATTTATATAGGGCTTTTAACAATGTGGAGCTATGGTTATGATGCAACAGAGTAACAATCCCAGGTAGTAACATGAACATTTTAATTGATTTGCAGGAGGAGCATTGAACAAATGAAACGTAATGTGGAAAACCTTGGTCCTGAATCTGAGCTGGATTTGGCCACCCACCGCTTTGGGCCTTTTCCTTTTTAGAGGACTCTTTGAAATGAACAGTACCCATGTTCCTGCACACATGTACTAATGTGGCTGCTATCAGCTTATTTCTAAACTAAAAAGAAAAGCTCAATTACTTTATTTGATATTTGACAAGGCTTTTATTTTCATAGTCAATTGTTTTATAGTAACTTTTACTGGAGGACTCATAGTGGAGAACAAGTACAACGTTTGTTAAAATGGCAAAACTGCATTTGAATAAAAAGTACTTTTCAAACCTTATTTGTATTATCTTTTTGGACCACTGATTGCTCTGCGTTTTCTTCTTGATTTAATAGGAAAACTTGATGTGACATCTGTCCTCGTCTCTGAGGCAGTGTTTCTGTCAGTCTTTCTTTTTCTGTTTGCAAATAGTGGCCGTATTTTACGTGACTTGTCCTCATCACAAAGTCGCACAAATCTTTTAAAGTTTATATTTTCTTCCTTTGTTTGCACTTCTAGTTCATTGAATTTATGGGCAATGTCCTCAGGAATTTTCTATTTTCTGAGTCTTCAGTATGCTTTCCAGTTTCCTGATAGTTGTACTACGCCTATCTTCATCTGCAATTTCATCCTGTATGGGCTCCACTGAAATGTTAATTGCATTTTTTGATGTTGTCTCACTCATCTCATTTAAAAGTCCCTTTGTAAGTAGTAGACAAGCACATTTTTTATGATATGAGAAAGTACAGCAGTCACATACATTCGCCACTATACATGGTTTTGATACTGCTCTTCCAAATAAGCTTTCAACCTCTTTGTAGAAATGCTATACTTATTCTTTTGAATCAAGTTCTTGGCATGGGCTTGCAGTTGTGTGTCCATATCTGGAAAGGTTTCACCATCACCACAAGTGAGAAGACTTAATAAAATGAGATGCTTACATGTCCGTCCCCTTGTACCAGGGAGACAACTGCAGAACTGCTCTGCAGGGCATACACAGTAAACTACATGTGGATTATTTTCAGATGGAACATTGTATATGTATGTTTCTGTTGAAGCTGCGGTAACTGCTGTGGCCCAACCGTTGTCTAGCATCCTCTGAGCAGACTTCTTTATTTCTTCCATTTTACATTCCAGAGGGTTAAAGACTCTCCCAGCAGACTGCAAATCCTGTATTATGTTGAAGTACTTGTCAGTCTTGTTCAATAGCACATCAATCAAATGATCCAATCTACGATTCCGGATGCCACAGAGGAATTGGTATTTTAAACGGTGGAAGAAGCTATAAGAAAATAAAAGCAGAGAGATCAGTTTGTTGAATGAGGAGCAGCAACAGGTTGGAACAATTACAATTTACGCTTTAACAAATTTAAAGATACTCAAAACACCATGCTAACTTTCAGTTATCAAGTGAACATGCATAAAAATGTATACCGTTCTATTAGATTGTTTGTTTCAGAGTCTCCATGCTTATAACATCTTCCGAAGTTAGACCACAGAGGACCAATTGGCTGCCAGTGGTTCCTAAAGTACTTGCAGACATCTTTTAAGTTCTTTAACTGGCAGTGAAACATCCCTATAAGGATATTAAGTTACCTCGTCAGAAACCTCGTTGTCCTCCATTAAAGTTTTGAAACTTTCCACTTGTAGATTGTATGGCCCCACACTTCCTATGGTGAACTTTGGCCTTTTATTTTGGAGACACCTTAATATCTACAAAGATGAAGAATAATTAATAGATTACACATTTTGCAAGTACATTGGGTTTTAAAATGGTCAATAAATAAATAAATGTTTTATTGTCAAATCAATAAAATGTAAAATGCCCATCTGATAACATTGCAAATGTATGTTTAGAACAACATGCTGTGAGAAGTTGCTTCTCTTGTAGCTTACAAAGAAGCAGCCTCTCCCCCAACCGCCAGCAAGGTGAAGGTATACATTGTGTTAGATTTGAAAACATGTTAAAAATGGAACATGGTTAAATTACATTAAATAAAGTAAAAAACATACCTTCCATTGTGTGCTCTTATTGCCACTTGGTGTCCTTTAGCCTAAATACAGAAGCAATGATAAAGACATTATAAATATGATTATTTTACAGATAGGTCTACTGTGAGGTTATACCATCAGGAAAGCCATTTTTGGAACACATTTGATTATATTGTCTAGGAACAACATCATGTAACAGAATAAATTAGTGATGACTTGAGGTCAACATATTCATATGATGGTCTGAGGACAACATCATGTAACATAATAAATAGGAGATGACTTGAGGTCAACATATTCATATGATGGTCTGAGGACAACATCATGTAACAGAATAAATCAGTGATGACTTGAGGTCAACATATTCATATGATGGTCTGAGGACAACATCATGTAACATAATAAATAGGAGATGACTTGAGGTCAACATATTCATATGATGGTCTGAGGACAACATCATGTAACATAATAAATAGGAGATGACTTGAGGTCAACATATTCATATGATGGTCTGAGGACAACATCATGTAACAGAATAAATCAGTGATGACTTGAGGTCAACATATTCATATAATGGTCACTATAAAAAATCTAAACATCTAAACAGTATATTCATTTTTTTTTTTGCCAGAACGTCAGCGATGCTGATCAATTTTGGCTGGCAACTGCCAATTAACTCGCAAATCCAAGCTAATACTGTCAACGTTATTACTTCGATGGTGGAAAAATGCTATTCTAAAAACAAATATGAATTTTAACATCATCAGCCGTGGTAGAAGGCACATGTTAATTAATAGAATGTAAAAAGCCGTTGGTCTTACCTTGTAAATCGTGCACTTGGTCTTGGAAGAGGTGTGTATTTTCTTTTCTTTTTTTTTTAGTTTTTTTTTTGGCGGACTCGACCGCGGGGCACACGGTGATGACATCATAAACGTTGATTGGCTGAGGCAGTTGTTGTCCCAGGGTCATCATAAAGATATTGGTCTCAGGACAACTACCACTTGGCAAAATCAGGACGTGCCTGACCGTGTGTTACGTTCGTGTTTCTTGTTGTTATTTTTGTGCCAGTTGATTTAAATAAATCATGTAGCACTACATCAGCTCTGCGTCTTGGTCAGCCACTCACCACGTTGGTGACAATTAGCCTGGGATGGCTTCTAACAGACCAGTAATAGGTTTAAACTGAGCAGTCACCTTGAATTAGGCTTCTTATTAATGCTGGGCAGGGAAATGTACAGAAATTCAGCCTTCATAGTGCTGCCTGCCTTGTGTTCAACAATATGGGTCATGATTCCTGAACACAGCATAGAGTGTGATTGTACTGTAATGCCTGGGGCAAGATTATCATCAGTTCCAACAAATAATATTTTCTTATATTTTTTCATTGGCAATTTACAACTGAGCACTGGGAACTAGGCCTGGTACTGAAGTTTACTCATACTATGCAATGCCTTTTTATAGTTTTTTTGCACTCCAGACTTCTTGTATTTGTATACTTTTTCATACTGCTGCACTATGTATCATGTATCTGTGATATTGCAAGGGGTGAAAGTGAGAGAGGAGGCGAAATAGTCAAAAAGTATTAGCGAAAATATAGAAAGACGGCAATACACAATGAAAGACAATAACCCGCGAGGGGTGAACCAAAACAGACAGAGCTAAATAGTGACCCTGATGACCAATGTGGAACAGGTGTTGCTACCATCTTCCCACGACCGCCAGTTAGAACGGCAGCGAGGATGAGCGCTGGAGAGGAGGAGGGGCATTCATTACAGTACCCGCCTCTCTAGGCGCGGCTCCTGACGTCACCACTCGCTGGCGCCCCAGACGACCCCGAGGGCGAGGAGCTGGCCGATCAGGACGGTGTGCATGAAACTCTGTTGTTAGAGATGGGTCGCAGATGTCCACCGCCCGAACCCAGCTGCGCTCCTCAGGACCGTATCCCGCCCAGTCCACCAGGTACTGGATCCGACCCTGCCGTAGCCGAGAGTCAAGCACCTTCTACACCCTCTACGCGAGAGCCCCAGCCACCTCCGTTGGGGGTGGAGGCGCCACTGCAGGACCGGACCCCACTAGTGGACCAGGAACCACCGGCCTGAGGAGAGAGACATGGAAAGCGGCAGAATGGTCCCACATACCGGGGCTCAAACTTATGGCAGGGCAAGCGGAGCTGAAGGTTCCTCGTGGACAGCCAGACCTTATCCCCTGGGTGGAATACGGGAGCCTAGCTCCGCCGCCTGTCCGCCTGCGTCTTTTGTCGTTGTACTGCCTCCCGCAGGCGGACGTTAACTGCGGACCAGATCAGTCCGCAGACCCCTGCGGAAAGCGGTCCTAAGAGCCGGCTCGTTCCACCCACTGGACGCCGCCAACGTCCGGAACGACAGCGCATACTCCGAGGCCGTGCCCCGACCCTGTTCAAGGCGCATAATCCGCTCGCCCGCATCTCGTCCCGCAGGATGGTCAAACATGGCTCGGAACTGGGCGATGAACCTAGGGACAGACCTTAACTCCTCAGCCCTGCTCCCCCACAGTGCCGTTGCCCAGTCGAGTGCACGCCCCGTAAGGAGAGTAATCATCGCGTGCACCTTCTCCGAGTCCGACACCGGCTGATCGCCTAAATACAGTTCGCACTGGAGAAGGAACCCACGACAACCCTCCGGATTGCCATCATACTTATCGGGGACGGCTCTACGGAGTTCTCCCCTTGGGACGTGTCGAGACTCCACACAATCAGGTGCTGGGGACGCTGTGGCTCCAGCTGAACCCACCGGGTGCTCCCTGCCCGATCGTGCCGCCATGAGGGACATCATATCCCCGAGTGTGGTCACCAACCCAGTGACCTGTTCCTCCATGGCTCGGAGTCTCTCCTCCAGCTCAGGTGCCCGACCGGGTAGCCCAGCTCCCTCTCCATGCCCGTCCATGGAGACTTAGGGAAATGAGAGTGAAAAAGAAAGAGACAAATAAAAAAAGACAAAGGCACACGGTGAAAAAAACAAAGACAAGCTGGTGAAAAAATAAAAAAGGTGCCTTGGGTTGGGTGGGTTATTCTGTGATATTGCGAGGGGTGAAAGTGAGAGAGGAGACGAAACAGTCAAAAAGTATTAGCGAAAATATAGATTTAATGAGAAAGACGGCAATTCACAATGAAAGACAATAACCCGCGAGGGGTGAACCAAAACTACATTATGCACTCATGTTTTTAATGTACATTGATAATTATAGAACATTTTGAAACTGTACATTGGCAAGAAAGAGGATAAATACTGTACTGTTCATATAATTGAAATAGGACTTATTCATTTGTATTTGGCAATGGGTGTAAATTCACCTTACGTTTCTCGAGCTGACAAGGTAAAAATCTGTCGTTCTGCCCCTGAACAAGGCAGTTAACCTACTGTTCCCCCGGGCGCTGAAGACATGGATGTCGATGAAGGCAGCCCCCCGCACCTCTCTGATTCAGAGGGGTTGGGTTAAATGTGGAAGACACATTTCAGTTGAATACATTCAGTTGTACAACTGACTAGTATCCCCTCTTTCCCTTTTCCCTTTCCACATGAATACATTATTTTACTGTACATATTTAGAGACTGTAGTGGTTAATCTCTCCATCTGAGTTGCTGCCGTGAAGCACAAACATACACGCACTGTTAGTTAAGACACAAGGCTCTGGAGCTCTGGAGGTTCATAGCAGCATCAGTGCAAACTTTCTGGGTGAATGAATGGCTGTAATGGAACAGAAGTCATCCTGGATGACTGCAATTGTAGAGCTAGAACTCATGGAGTCACGGAGGCGACCGACTGACCAAGCCAGGGAACAATGGGGCCATTGGCAGGAGTCCCGAGTGTCTTGCCTGTACTTGGTGGTGAGGGGTTTTGAAGAAAAATTGAGCCATTGTCTCTCTCTCGCTCTCATCCTGCTTCCGAGCCTCAGCAGAGCTGAGCAACGTGTCTGGAAGCCGTCCCAGGATGCTCCACTGTGAAGAATACTAGTCTGGTCAAACCTAGCTGGCCCCATGGAGAGGTAGGTGTGCCTTCTTTATTTGATATCCATTTCTGATGCTCTTGTTTTACCTCAGGCCTCTTGTGATGTATGTTTATGAAATGTTATACACTATAGTTAGGTAGGATATGTATTCTAATTATGAGGGCACAAGGCTGACCAGGCAGCTGCCCTCTGGACATTGGTCACACCGATACATTTTTGCATGTGTGAAAAACATGTTAATTCCAAAGAATCTTTCTTGGATTCTTATAGACCATATAATTTACAGTATTTACAATTGAAAGGAGAAGAACAGCTCATTGTTGTCACTGTTTCTGTAGGTCAGTTACCTTCGAACTGCAGACTAAAATCAATCATTGTAGCCCTGGAGGCTGCTCTGCAGAGTGGTCACTAGCTGGCACAGCCATAAAATCCGTTTTTAAACCTAACCCTAACTTTAACCTTAACCTTAACCACAATGCTAACCCTAATGCCTAAAACCCCAAAACACATTTTTGTTTTCATGAATTTTTAACATATTGACAATTTTGACTTGCAGCTGGTTCATCCAGCGGAAACCGCTCAAATCAAATGTAATTTGTCACATTGCTTTGTAAACAACAGGTGTAGACTAACAGTGAAATGCTTACTGACGGGCCCTTCCCAACAATACATTAAGGAATACGATTCTTATTTGTATACAGAACAGGGCATATTCTCTCCCTTCCTGTGAATACACCAGAATAAATAGGACTTTTGTACCCTATTAAAGATAATAACCAGCATTTCAATATTAGAAATTGGATGTCAATGAGTCTTTACACCACATATCTTCTTTGAGTTGTTGTGTTATCATTATGTTATCATGTCTTTTCCTGCCTCTTATCTGTATCAAAGTGATATTTCTTTATGAAGTCAGCATTATTTATTTTTTTGTATTATCCAATTATCAAACATACTCTACATAAAACCATAAATCAGCACTAACGAGCTAACGTCAACACCTTGATCTCGTTATTACAGTTTGTTCTGCCTCTAGGGCAAGACTCAACCTTAAAGGGTACCTCAGGTCATCCTCCAGTTATCAGTTGGCACACTACAAAAGTGGATTAGCAAAGCAAGGTCATTGACCTGACACCCGGAATAACCAGAAAGAAAATTAAAATAAATGTTATTTTCATTGTAAAGACACTACTATCCAAATACTTTTCAGCCGGACATTGCTGCTATATTGGGGCATTTCAATAAAATAAAGCTCCTGTTCAATGACTTCGTTGATAGTCGGTACGTAATGAACATTCTCAGTATGGCCAACCCTTAGACATGTGCTGTGTGTTGACAGAGTAATAGTTACTCAATGGCAACAAAACCTATTGACATTCATATGTGCTATTCTGCTGGCATTCCTACAGCGGCTATTGCATGTTACTAGGCCACCACCCTTGCTCACAGTATTGCATGCGGAGTCATACTGTGCAGCCTGGGCTGAAGATGATCAGTGTAGGATCACCTCAAGCCAAACACCTGACGCCTTCTTTACGTCTTAACCAACAAGTCATAAAATACCAATCCCACATTTAGAAAAGGAACAGACTGTTATGCAGAGGGACCATGCACCTGCTTTCTTTTTTGATTAATTATGCACGAAATAAACAATATATTGTGTATGATCAGCGTACAAATGGGAAGATTAGGGGGCGTCTACTACGTAAGAACTAAGGAGTCTCTGACTGTGATAGACGCGCCATAGGCTACGCTCTCAGATTCAACTAATTATTTAAGTATAGCTAATGTGTTGCCCTGTCTGTTTGCATCCACTTCTGATGTAAATGTGTAATTAGGGAACATCTTTCTATTGTGTCCCATGTATCTCAACAACACGTGTGTGTGAAACCCTACAGCGTTGCTACAGTCCTAGGAGAACAAAAGCTTGTCTGGATCTGATCTGATTACCTAATTTTGACCACACGTTTACTGTAGCATTTGTTACAGGCTAGGCTAAGGGTTGTGTAGTGATACAATAGAGAGCCTTTTGTCATATCGTTGCAATGGGCTACTACACAGAGACAGCGTGCATGCATAACCATTCAGATACACGGATGCCACCTAGTGGTTTGAAACATCCATAGGTGAAACCAGATGTAATGGGAAATTACATACTGTTTACACATTTTTGTATAGAAATTATATACTGTATCAGTAACAATGAATATGACCTCTTGAATTAACAAATAAGATTATTTTCTTTGCATACAGAACAGGGCATATTCTCTCCCTTCCTGTGAATACACCAGATTTTTATTTTATTTTCATACCCTGTCAAATTTAAAAACCAGCAATTTAGTAATTGGAAGTCAATGAGTCTATTTTCTTTGAGTTGTTGTATCATATATCATCATATCATGTATTTTCCTGCCTCTTATCTGTATCAAAGTGATACAGTGGGTGAAATAAGTATTGAACATTTTTCTCAGTAAATATATTTCCAAAGGTGCTATTGACATGAAATTGGTAACAACCCAAGTAATCCATACATACAAAGAAACCAAAACAAATAAGTTCAGAAATTAAGTTATGTGTAATAATGTGAAATGACACAGGGAAAAAGTATTGAACACATGAAGAAAGGGAGGTGCAAAAAGGCATGGAAAGCCAAGACAACAGCTGAAATCTATCAGTAATTAAAAAGCAATCCAGCCCCCTGTCAGTGCAAATTAATATCAGCTGGTTCAGTCCCAACTGATGGCCTACAAAAAGGTCTCATTGCCAATGTGTCACACAAGACACATCTCATGATGGGTAAAAGCAAAGAGCTGTCTCAAGACCTTCGCAACCTAATTATTGCAAAACATAATGATGGCATTGGTTATAGGCGCATTTCTAAGCTTCTGAATGTTCCAGTGAGCACTGTTGGGGCCATAATACGGAAGTAGAAAGACAATCATTTCACCATAAATGTGCCTCGACCAGGTGCTCCTCGCAAGATTTCTGACAGAGGAGTGAAAAGAATAATCAGAAGAGTTGTCCAAGAGCCAAGGACCACTTGTGGAGAGCTTCAAAAAGACCTGCAATTAGCAGGTACTGTTGTCTCAAAGAAAACAGTAAGTAATGCACTCCACCGCCATGGCCTGTATCCACGCTCACCACGCAAGACTCCATTGCTGAAAAAAAAGCATGTTGAAGCTCGTTTAAAGTTTGCTGCACAACATTTGGAAAAGCCAGTGAAATACTGGGAGAATATAGTGTGGTCAGATGAGAGCAAAATTGAACTGTTTAGATGTTATAATACAAACCATGTTTGGAGGAGAAATGGCACTGCACATCACCCTAAAAACACCATACCAACAGTGACGTTTGGAGGTGGGAACATCATGGTGTGGGGCTGCTTTTCAGCAAATGGTACTGGCAAACGTCACATAATTGAAGGAAGGATAAATGGGAAAATTTACCGAGACATTCTTGACAAAAATCTACTGCCATCTACCAGGATGATGAAGATGAAACGAGGGTGGACATTTCAGCAAGACAATGATCTCAAACACACAGCCAAGGAAACTCTCAATTGGTTTCAAAGAAAGAAAATAAAGCTGCTAGAATGGCCCAGCCAATCACCTGACTTAAATCCCATTGAAAATCTATGGAAAGAACTGAAGATCAAGATTCATAGAAGAGGCCCACGGAACCTTCAAGATTTGAAGACTTTGTGTGGAAGAATGGGCCAAAATCACACCAGAGCAATGCATGCGACTAGTTTCTCCATACAGGAGGCATCTTGAAGCTGCCATTACCAACAAAGGCTTTTGTACAAAGTATTAAATAAATATCAGTGTGTTCAATACTTTTTCCCTGTGTCATTTCACATTATTACACATAACTTAATTTCTGAACTTATTTGTTTTGGTTTCTTTGTATGTATGGATTACTTGGGTTGTTACCAACATCTGGTGAACATTTCATGTCAATGGCACCTTTGGAAATATATTTACTGAGAAAAATGGTGACGTGTTCAATACTTATTTCACCCGCTGTATATCTTTAGAACTGAGTATTATCTTATTATCAAAGCATACTCTACATAAAACCATAAATCAGCACTAACAAGCTAACGTCAAAACCTTGATCTTGTTATTAAAGCATTAGTCATGAAATATCACTTAGACGTTGGCAGGAGCAAGAGCCATAGATATACGGTTCATGAGACAACACTGCATGGCAAAGCTACATCTAAGAAGTGTTGGCTGATATATTAGGCCTGCAGCAGCGCTGCCAGTGGCTGAAGTTCACTGAGTTGCTGGTTCTGCCTCTTACACTGCAGTAAAAGGCAGTTAGATGGTGCTTTACTAAGTATTTCTCTGCTACTGAAATCCAAATGACCCTACTGCTCTTTGGGCCTGGCCTGGGTATATCCCATGACATGGTCAGTTATGACAAGATCATGTCAAAGATTAAAGACCTCCAGCACTCCAAGGAAGCTTTGTTATTTGTTGCTTGGTTTGGTTTAAGGGGAAGTTGTGTAGAGTGATAATCATGCAGTCTATTTTAGAGCATACCGATGAAATATGTTAATTGAAAGTCTGGACAATCTACTTTTTTTCTTAATATATATATATATATATATATATATATATATATATATATATATATATATATATGTTTTAAAAAATATATATTTCGATAGACAAAAGTATCAGCTAACACACCATGTAAAGGAACAACATCCCAATAAATGTTGTTCTTCTTCATAAAATACACCATAAAAGGCTTTTCATTTTTACATGTGTTGTCCAACAAGTGTTTGAAGGCCTTGATTTAATAGATTATTCAAATATGAAATACAAATCTCCAAATGTCTTTTTGTTTTGTTTTATAGCACTATTAAATGCTCCAGGTCTAATTTCATTAGCATTTTGGCATGATTTTCTAGATTTAGAACATAAAACAACATTTATAAAGCAAATAGTATCCCTTAGGTCTAGCAAAGCAAATATTTCAATTGTTTAAGCATTTGTTGCAGAACATTGATTCAAATATTTTTCTGAATATTAGCCATCAGTGATGGAGTTGACAAGCCATTGATGAAGTTGACAACAAAACTCAAAACAGACGTATTTTTACATAAAAAAATAAAACAATTTGTAAAATATAGAAAATTATTAATTAGAAAATCCCCAATTAAAACATAACCATTCTATAAGATCTTTTCAGCACTCTGACGGAGTTGACGTTAGACAAAACTCTGATTGAGTTGATGTTTTACGTAATTGACAAAAAGGTACTTTTTTCAAAGCAGCAATTTAGTTTTTCCTCAGTTGCTTGACTCTAAAAACCGCAAAGGTTGTGATGTGTACCATATGGCTCACAGACAGGTCACATCTTAATGGTGAGATTAAATATCGAGCTGAAGGGATACAAACTTTTTTTCAAATGCAAAAATACATTTCTCTTGCTGCCTCATTGAAACTATACTAAAATAAATGGACTGGTGCTTTCATCTCAGAACCCAGGTGAATGGAAAATCTTCTGGCATTGTTCATGCATTTTTACATGAAGTGGCTTAGAGTGTCTTTGATATGAGCGAGAGACATTGTCCATACCAAGCAGACAGCACTAAGGTCTTGTTAGAACATATGTGAGTGAGGAATAAGGTATTAAATGCTTTATAGATACTCCATACCAAACGTGCAGACAAAAACTCCACCTAAGGATTGGTGTAGCTCAGGTAATACTAATTACACTTTTGGGATCATCCATTTAATGAAAAAACGAATCACTTTTAATCTGCCTCAACTAAATTTAAGACAGAGTCATTAGTCTTACATCTAACCCAACCCCAAGTGCAACATCTGCCTGAAAGACAGAGCACTGATACATCACTTCCTACTGACCCCAGAATAGACACAGCAGCATAAGCGTTTCATTAAATGTCCGCTCTTTCTCTCAACTTGCATAAACATTAATGGGACATGTATGTCTGCTCATCATATCAACCCTACAGGCAATGCCAGTCTTCAGCCGAGAGGTTCTGTCTCGATATACATTAGTACAGAATGTCTGCGTAAAGAAGACTTAATTCTTAGTGTGTTTATACTATCTGAACACAGTACAACCAAAACCTCCAGTTAGATAGTTAGCAGGCCCAATGTTCTATTGGAACATCCTTTTTGGCTGTAGCTGTAGAAATGTTCTCTTTGTCCGTGTTTGTTCGAAGAAATTGTATGGAGTTACAGTGTATGCATAGTCCTTATGTAATGATAAGCAAGGGTTTCATTGGAGGAAGAGTACTTCAACCATTCCAATTAATTCTGAAGTAGTTTGGGGCAGTCAAAGTTTCCAGGTAATTTATGTTCTACATCAGATGTAAATTTTTCTATGTTATAAATGTATAGCAAAATGTGCAGTGTGCCATCACATCCAACACAACTATACTGCAATGCCTTGTTGACTAAGAGTAGACATCCAAGCTCAGCTGAAGGAAGTTTTTCTGGGATAATGTTGGCGTCCACCTCTAGGCTCTTTATCCCCAGTCGCTTCAGTGGACTGGAGCCTCCGTCAAACTGGCACGGGACGCACAGAGCCAGGGGGTAGGATAGGGAAGGCTTGGATGACAAACAGAAAGAAAAATGAACAAATGAGAGAGGACTGACACCACTCTTAGCCAGCCTATAGGATATACCCCACTCTGCTCTGCGCTGCCTGGTAAGAGCAGTTGGATGATGTGGGGGAGAGGAGAAGGGGGGGCAAGCACCGGCAGAGTTGCATGCTTTTCCCTGGTGTCTTGTGTCACTCTTTTCTCTGGGGGGGCCCCGTCTAAGTCACATGGCTGTGCTTGATCTGTTACATAAACACAGACCTCCGTGGCCCCCAGTCGGCTCCCATTAACTTAGTTCTGCAGAGAGGAAAAAACTCTCTGGGTCTGGGTGGCATTGGCAAGGGGCTGAGGAGAGGAAAGCTGTCGAGATGTTCACTTCTTGTTGTCCTTGTTGTTGCATCATTTTAACTCCACTGCAGAGAGATGACAGAACTCTCAATGACCTCTTGAAGGTGATAACTGATTGACTTAGGGTCTCACAAATACATTGTATATTTGTGTGCTTATCAAATGCTTGTGTAAAGGGTTGTTTAAACAGGATGCACCATTTTGTGAAGCAAAATATTACATATTAAAATTAATATGTCAACTCAACCAATCATTTTGTATTTTTGTTTTGAGTCGATAACATTTTTGAATGGGATAGCCTACACACACAGTTAAATTGAGCGGCATTTCTTCCAATTGGAGATTACATTAAGTACCAAGCTTGAACAGTTTGATACACCATCTTAGTTATTAACTAAGTGAGCATCACTTAATATATAGTGACTAACTTATTATAACCAGAACATGTATATAAATAGAGTAGGCTAGTTACTAGACCATCTGTGTCTTTTGGATGGTAGCAAAATTTTGCAGCTGTGCATGTGATCCGACTTGGAGAAGAAGCCACGTGATGGTCTGACTGTGTTACTTCCCCGTAGGGACAGCACAGCACATGGCTGGCTAGATGAACCTCTAATGCTCCAGTCGTTCCAGCAGCATCCCCTTTCCTCCTCCAGATCTCTTAAGTCAGATTGGGGGAGGGAGGGATGGGTGGAGGAGGGGATGTTAGGAAGCAAGGCCTCTGGAGGATGGGTCCTTCAGGCCTAGCTGGCTTGGTTTCAGCTTCACGTCTCAAACACTAAGATGGCCAAGATTCTCTTCTTGAGCACTCTCACACAGCTTTCCACACTCTCTCACAGCTCTCCACTCAGCTCTCCACACTCTCACCCAGCTCTCCACACTCTCAAACAGCTCTACACACTCTCAAACAGCTCTACACACTCTCAAACAGCTCTCCACACTCTCAAATAGCTCTACACACTCTCAAACAGCTCTCCACACTCTCAAACAGCTCTCCACACTCTCAGACCGCTCTACACACTCTCAAACAGCTCTCCACACTCTTACACAGCTCTCAACACTCTCACACAGCTCTCCACACTCTCACACAGCTCTCCACAATCTCACCCAGCTCTCCACACTCTCACACAACTCTCCACACTCTCTAAAGTCAGATCACTTTTCACTGGACTCCCATATCATTCTCACCCAGCTCTCCACACTCTCAAACAACTCTCCACACTCTCAAACAGCTTTCCACACTCTCAAACAACTCTCCACACTCTCAAACAGCTCTCCACACTCTCACACAGCTCTCCACACTCTCACACAGCTCTCCACACTCTCAAACAGCTCTCCACACTCTCAAACAACTCTCCACACTCTCAAACAGCTCTCCACACTCTCACACAGCTCTCCACTCTCACACAGCTCTCCACACTCTCACACAGCTCTCCACACTCTCACACAGCTCTCCACACCCATAACAGCTCTCAACACTCATAACAGCTCTCCACACTCTCAAACAGTTCTCCACACTCTCTTAAATTGGATCACTTTTCACTGGACTCCCATATCATTCTCACCCAGCTCTCCACACTCTCAAACAACTCTCCACACTCTCAAACAACTCTCCACACTCTCACACAGCTCTCCACACTCTCACACAGCTCTCCACACTCTCACACAGCTCTCCACACTCTCAAACAGCTCGCCACACTCTCAAACAGCTCTCCACACTCTCAAACAACTCTCCACACTCTCAAACAGCTCTCCACACTCTCACACAGCTCTCCACACTCTCACACAGCTCTCCACACCCATAACAACTCTCCACACTCATAACAGCTCTCCACACTCTCAAACAGCTCTCCACACTCTCAAACAGCTCTCCACACTCCCAAACAGCTCTCCACACTCTCAAACAGTTCTCCACACTCTCTTAAATTGGATCACTTTTCACTGGACTCCCATATCATAATCTCTTGCTTGAATTAAAATATATATATATATTTCAATTGGGCCTCTTTTGTCTTCTATTGTGCTATTGTTCCTGCAAGCCAGTGCATAGCATCCTCTTAAGTGTGTGTACATTACTGTATTTATACATGGGATCTTGTTTTTCAACAGAAATTTCTAAAATAGCCAGAGTGCGTCTTTAAAAAGAAGTGTTAAATAATGACTCTTTTCGGAAATAACTTGTCCTCAGATGAAAAATTATAAGTAAAATATGACCGGTTACCCTGCGTCAGAGGTTTCCAGTGATGTCTGAGCAGAAATAAAACATTGATGTATTATCAAAGGAAACACCAAATTACAGGTGATACAAATGACAAATCTGTTACCCACACACCCCAGTTTACTAATGAAAGAGATGGGTAAGGGTTGTATCTGTTTTGTATCTAGATATATTTCATTTAATTATGACTCTTGGCTTCATTGAGGTATCTTTCTGAGGAAGACTGTAAGTCACTGCACACCACAGCAATATGTTCATTGTAACACTGGCCAGATACATTTATTTTAACATTAGCCAGATGCTGTTTTCTTTATACTGTTGTGCACCAAAGGTATTTGCGTTTAGCTCAAGGTCCCTTCCAGTATTAAATAGCATACAGTAGAATGGCTGGCTCATTGGGGAAGGATTTTTCCAAATGCAAATTATGTATATGAACTAGGATTTCTCCTTGGAAACAAATATTTCAGCCTGGCCTCAAAGACTGGACATAACATAGTACAAGTAAATATGTGACACTCAAATTATACTCAAAAGTATGATATGTTACATTTGGTATGGTTACATAAAACAGAAGGTTACTTAAGCCAAAAAACTAAAAGAAGGAGGTTTCTTCGAGGAGGATGAGTGGGCATATAACGCATACGTCTAGGAAGCCTGTATAACGCAAATGTCTAGCAACATAAAGGTTGCTTGTTCGAATCATATCAAAGACAACTTTAGCATTTTAGCAACTTTACAACTACTTACTTATTTTTAGCTACTTTGCAAGTTCTTAGCATGTTACAGTAGCTAACCCTTTACCTTTCCCCTAACCTTAACCTCTAACCCCTAGCCTAGCTTAACATTAGCCACCCAGCTAACGTTAGCCACAACAAACTGGAATTCGTAACACATCATACGAATTGCAATTCATAACATGTCGTACAAATTATAATTCGTAACATACCATACGAAATGGATGACGGACATCCACAAATTAATACATACCTTACGAAATATAACATATCATAATAAATGGAAACCGATTTAGGTTTACAATGTTAGTTTTACCCCAGAGTCCAGGTTGAATAGTTATGAAGTAGGGGTGTAGAATATGGGCAGAGAACCGTACCATATGACTAAGGCATGGTTTGCCTCCACTGTACACATAGATGCTATTTCAGTCATGTGAAAAAAGCTGGCACATGCACTAAAGTAACATTGTGTGCTGTTGCGTTCCAGTTCTATGGCCTAACAAAAAACCTTGAGTGTTAACACCATGTCGGAAAAGACGCAGAGCGTAGTGTGGAATGGGACCTGTCCACCAGTCCCATCTTTGGCCATCCGCCTGGATGGAACGTCTAAATATTTGGACATTTGATATGACTGAGCGTACCTGTTGGATACATTCAAGCGAATCTGGTGCAAGGCAATGTGGTTTTTATCTCTGTGTGGCACTTTGGAGGGTGGATATCCCAGCAGGCACTCCCTCTCTCTCTCTTTCTTCATTGTTGATTGTTACAATCGAGGACACCTGTTATAATTATGACATTTAAGTAGAAGTGCAGTTGTTCCATGTGAGAGAGAGAGAGAGAGAGAGAGAGAGAGAGAGAGAGAGAGAGAGAGAGAGAGAGAGAGAGAGAGAGAGAGAGAGAGAGAGAGAGAGAGAGGAGCCGTGACCATCCATATGCCAACTACTATGCAGATGCGTATCACATACACAACTAGGTACAGGTAACCTAGGCACGGTGAGATGAGGAGAGGCAGTTGTGTGGAGTGAACCATGTATTGCTGAGATCAGAGAAGTGGCAGAGAGAGGGAGAGCTGTCATGTTTGTTACTTACTGAGTGAGCTATAGGGGGTGGGTGTTGAGCAGTGTTGAGCTATAGGGGGTGGGGAAGGGAAGGGTGGGGGTGTAGCCACTAACAAGTCTCCCTCAGCTGGGTGGGTGTTCATTTCAAACTGCAGTCAGATGTGCTTAAGTTTGACTCCTCCGGTGAGGGTCACTTGCCAGGGGAGGGAGGGAGAGATTTCTTTCTTCTCTTTTTTTATACCTCCGTCTTGGGCAGAATGCTGGCGTCATAGAAACCAAACACGAGTCAGAATGTGAGGCATTCACAGGAGAAAGAGTTCAGTTCCGTCCTCCCTGAGTGGATAAACAGAAAAGAGAGAGGATAGACAGAAAATGCTGTAATAACGTGTGGTCTTTTTATAAGATGTTTGTTGTTTTTACTGTGTGGGGAAGATCATGTTGCTGTTAGCAAGTTGGGGGTCACGGCATCAGATCAGGATCAGGATCGGGATGGACCTACCGTGCCATTGCTGTTGTGGAGACTTGGCACAGGAGCTCTAGAGACTGCCGTGGAAATGTGGACAAAGTTATGTCTGAACAGAGCGTGTGGTGCAACTTCTTCTCCAGGTGGGTTTTGTCAGTTCTCTGTCAACATTTCCCCAAAACCCTAGGATGCCTATCTCCGCATGGTTACTGTATTTTCCCCTGTCATACTGTAGGTGTTGGGGAAAATAGGAAGTTGACTTCAACCCATAAAGCACTTGCCTCTGATTGGCAATGATTGAATTTGAATGGTAGGATTTTTTATAGACTGAAAATGTAATATGAAATTCCAAGAAATGTGTCTGGGTAAAAATGCAAAATGCAGATGTAGAATATAGATTGAAAACATTATGCCAGGTGTAGCATGGTTTTAAATCCACAGGGTAAAAGTCTAGTTTAGAATACTCTAGGGTTTTGACCCATAAGCTCAACTAGGGCCGGGAATTGCCAAGGACCTCAGGATATGATATTATCGTGATACTTAGGTGTCGATACGATATGTATTGCAATTCTCATGATTTTATATGTATTGCAATTCGATACTGTGATTTTATTGCGATTTGATGTTCCAAACGTATTGCTCCCCATATGTCTGACTCAGAGAGACGAGAGAGTGAGACATGAGAATACTAGTTTTGATCCGTCAGGGAAATAAAAGTGTTGAAAACAAATTTGCTCACTATTTACAAATAAGATTGAGAACAAGCTATGAAGGGCGGCAGGTAGCCTAGCGGTTAATTAAGAGTGTTGTACCAGAAACTAAAAGGTCGCTGGTTCGACTCCCTAAGCCAACTAGGTGAAAAATAAGTTTGTCGATGTGCCCTTGAGCAAGGCACTTAACCCTAATTGATCCTGTAAGTTGTTCTGGATAAAACATAAATGAAGGAAAAAGTTTTGGTACAGCCAACTAGCACAAAAATAATATTGCGATATCGTCAAAAATATCCCTGTATCGATCTTTTCCATAATCACTACTCTCAACACCTTAAAGCCCAATATGCCTCCTCTCTCTGACAGCAATTTCATCTCAAAACATCTCCATCCTTTAGTCCCGCTAAGTAAAATGTATTTTGCCGCAACATTTTTTTTAATGTTTTTAGTTCAAGTTGACATACACCTCTGACCAGGGGCGCACCTTTTACTGGGGACACCGCCCCCACATTCTGAAATAGCATTTTTGTCCATCCCTGTTTTATCATTGGAATGTGATACAAAACGAGGCAACGGTGTGCTTTAGTACCATGCGGACACCTCCGAGCGGTCGGTTAGGCTGTTTGGAGTGTTTATCCGACTGGATTAAAAAATATATATACAGCACATGTCCCCCCAACTTCTAAAACCAAAGTTGCGCCCCTGCCTCTGACAACAGGGCATTTGCAATTCTTTATCATGTATATTCTCTCAGGCAGCTACAACCTCAACATTTGTTCATTTCTAATATTGGTGGTTCTCAGTTAGCGAGACAGATGGTGATGCAGCCTGTTCAACAATGGGGATAGAGATGAAATCCAAAGAAGAAATTCCACCCAATTACAGCAACATTGTGTTACTGTGTTTAATGCAACTTGTTTACACCAGAATTGTAAATGCTTGTTCTATTATTGTAAGATATAGAGGTATAGTTCTCGTTATTGTTTTCTCATTGTACAGATTTGTACCATTTGGAATATATTTGACGTGATCAAAATATTGGTTTAGATCGTGTTCAATGATGAATAAAAGGCTATAACTTTTCATTACTTAATCATAATAGGACAAAGGTCAAGGTCAAGATCAGTTGGTAGAGCATAGCAATTGCAATGCCAGGGTTGTGGGTTCTATTCCCACGGGGGACCAGTATGAAAAAAGTATGAAAATGTACGCACTCACTACTGTAAGTCGATCTGGATGAGAGCGTCTGCTAAATGACGCACATGTAAAATGTAATGTAAAGTTGGGTGCACTTCCCAGGTGCGATCACCTTCAATGGCAGAACAGGGCTGGGGTCAATTCGAATTGAAGGCAGTCAGTTCAGGAAGTAAACTTAAATAATCTATTTTCAATAACTTCTCAATAAACTGAGGATTAAAAGCTATTTATTTCAAAGGTATTGAAATGTTTTAAATGCTATATTAAAATCACTTCCTGAATTGACTGCCTTCAATTTGAATTGACCCCAGCCCTGTGGAAGACCAAAGCTTATGTTGTAATACAGAAATGAAAAGATAGCCGACAACAGTGCATCTTTTTGGTCATATCACTTTATTGTTTTTTCCAGATACTGAAATCAGATTTATTTATATTATGAAAGGGAATAAAAATAAGAGATGCCTAGAATGAAAATTCACACATGAAGATAGTAATTGGGTTCATTAATACAGCATTCTCAAATCGTGATTTTTCCACTATTATTGTTGAGACATGTTGCTTAGGCTCTGTTAGCAGGCTTGTGAGCATGACAACATGTTTATTGCTTTCTTTCATGGGTAACTTGATCTTTCTGACATTAAGCATGGAATATACAGTACGTGTTAGAGATCCCACAATAAAACAGTACAATATCAGACAGCGGAAGACTGGTGTAAACAAGCTACACACAAACCTATTCCCTTTTCAAATTCAACTGTATGAAATCCCAACTGAATAAAATAATGTTGCAAACTACCCACAAACCACTGAATTGCTGTATACAGTAGCACTTCCAAAGCATGCCCTCATTGGGGCACACTTCATAATAAAGCCAAGCCACAATCCTTGATTGGGCTTCAGTTAAAGAAACCTGTCTATACTCAAGATCTGGGCAGTGATGTACTATAGTGAAGTGTAATTTTACAGATACGCTTTACTAACTTATTACACTAGGTAAGTGTTTTACATCAGGTTCACCCACCTATTTTTTACACCCCTGGTCCTGGGGAAAATGAAGAGTTACCCCAGTAGCTGCCATCTGTGGCCTGGCCATGTGATGCTAGCGGATTCTCCCTCCCTCCTCAGTGTGAGACCAGACCGAAGCAGCAGCACTGGGTCTGGAGGGCAGGCCTCATGGCAGCTAGACAGACGAACAAGCCTCTCCTGTTCACTGTGTTCACTCAGAGGGCAGCTAGGGGAGATGGCACATCCCACGCCAGGGAACACAGTGCTGCTATACAGTCATGATACTATTAACTCACGAAGCGGCAGTCGGTTTGTTCTGTGTGTGAGGGGAGTAGTAAGAATGGTGGGACAACATCCTGGGCTATAGTTGGTTCTTCCAGAATTTGGATTTAACAGTATTATTCCAACTTCGTAGTGTGAAAACATATATAAAACACAGGAAAATCACGTCGTTTTGACTGCACTGAGCCTTTAAAAGAAAAGCAAAAACGTTTTAATGAACAAAACCCCTAATTATACTTATTCTCTGTTCCCAGATTCTAGTTGAAAAGCTTCTACGACCACCATGAGCTGGAGCTTTCTAACTCGTCTTCTGGAAGAGATCCACAACCATTCCACATTTGTGGGGAAAGTGTGGCTCACAGTGCTCATCATCTTCCGCATCGTGCTGACTGCCGTGGGGGGCGAGTCCATCTACTCGGACGAGCAGACCAAGTTTACCTGTAACACCAAGCAGCCTGGCTGTGACAACGTGTGCTACGATGCCTTCGCCCCGCTTTCACACGTCCGCTTCTGGGTCTTCCAGATCATCATGATCTCCACCCCCTCTGTCATGTACCTGGGCTATGCCATCCACAAGATAGCCCGCGCTTCTGAGGTGGATCGCCGAAAGTTCCACCGCCGGAAGAAGCCCATTCAGGCCCACAGGTGGAGGGAGAGCCACCCACTTGAGGAGGTGCTGGAGGATGAGGACGACGATGCAGAGCCTATGATCTACCAGGAGGAATTGGTGGAAGTCCAGGAGGTCAAGCCGGAGCCGGCCAAGCCGCAGAAACATGACGGCCGCCGGCGGATCATGCAGGAGGGCCTGATGAGGATCTACGTCCTGCAGCTCCTGTCCCGGGCCGTGTTTGAGATTGGCTTCCTGGCGGGCCAGTATCTTCTCTATGGCTTCCGTGTTAATCCATCATATGTGTGCAATAAGGTGCCCTGTCCCCATAAGGTAGACTGCTTCATCTCTCGGCCCACGGAGAAGACCATCTTCTTGCTCATCATGTACGTGGTCAGCTGCCTCTGCCTGCTCCTTAATGTTTGCGAGATGTTCCACTTGGGCATCGGAAAGTTCCGGGACACTCTCCGCAAAAGGAGGAACCAGGGGGGGCAACGGCCCTCTTACAGCTACCCGTACTCCCGTAACATCCCCACCTCTCCCCCCGGGTACAACCTGGTCATGAAGTCAGACAAGCCCAACAGGATCATCCCCAACAGTCTTATCACCCACCATGAGCAGAACATGGCCAACGATGCCCAGGAACAACACCAAGAGTGCACCAGTCCAGACGAGAACATCCCCTCGGACCTGGCCAGCCTACACCGCCACCTACGGGTGGCCCAAGAGCAGCTTGACATGGCTTTCCAGACCTACAACACCAACAAGAACCAGCCCACCTCCAGGACAAGTAGTCCAGTGTCTGGGGGCACCATGGCAGAGCAGAACAGGGTCAACACAGCCCAGGAGAACCAAGGAGCCAGGCCGAAATCAGCCACTACAGAGAAAGCTGGGACTCTTGTAAAAAACGGAAAGACTTCTGTATGGATTTAGGAATTATTAACGTTATGTGGTACAGTAATCATACTGAATAGCCATTTTTCAATCTCCAGGACTATATTCTGTGGATACTGGAAGATGTGTGAGATGAGACAAGATATTAAAAGCTTTGGAGCGTGAATCGATTGCACTGCCTGAATACACTGTAAAAAAAATATAATTTCATTCAACATACCATTGTAAGGCAACCAGATGCAATAGGATTGTGAGTTTGCTCAACAACATTTTCAAACACAAACGTTTTGTTGTGAGTTTGCTCAACAACACGTTTGTTGAGCAAACTCACAATCCTATTGTATGTTGAATCAACATATATATATATTTTTTTTTTACAGTGTAGATTTAACTTTGGCACCAGCAGAAGCCAGCAGTGTGACATGTCGGATCAGGAGCACACAAAATAGGCACATTGTGAAATCAGAACAATAGTAAACAAAAAATTATTTAACAAACAAACAAATACAGTAGTGTGGATCCTATTATTAGTATGTCTTTTGTGCATTAAATGCCATAGCTTGAACATAATTAATATATGCATATGTTGCTTAGTCAAACATTTCTAATTTTAGCGACATAGGGAGATATAAAATAAACCATGTTGGCAATACAATTTTACCTTAGCTATTGAACTGGATTAATTTGACAAAATATATTTATAATGACTTTAACTATAACAATTGTGGTCTAGTTTAAAGCAAAGCAGTGGTAAGCATTGTTTAATGGTACTCTGCTTGAATCATGATGTTTGAGAAATGGACAGTCAACCAAATGTGAAGAAAAAAAAAAATCTAGAAATTCAGAATTGTTCAGATTTGCACTTGTAACTTTTTAACTCATTTGGAGTTGTATTAAGACATTTAGAGAAATGATGCATGAATAATGTATTTGTTTTAGAAATGTTGGATATAGTATGAATAGGTTTTGTTGAAAGAAGAGATAGGACAAATGGTGTTCCATCAGCAGCAGACGTTTGAGCTACACTGTTCTCCATAAAGTCATATTTAAATTCACTCCACTTCTCAAAGCTTTGTCGTGTTAGGCAGTGTCGGAATAAATAAGGCAAAGAAAAAGGTAAGATGTTGTATTAAAAACTTGAATTACTGTAAACCAATTTGTGATCATTTCTGCTGTTTTTGTGGGGCACATAATGCATGCTTTTACTTTAAAACATTGCAACATTTTTACTCATATGACATATACAATACAATGTACATAGTCGAAAATCTATCCTCATAAAGTTTACTCCATATTTTCCTATATTTAGGAATCTCTCTTGAATCAAGTAGTTTTCTGCATTGTTTTCATAGTAGACACATGATTCTGCCTTTAGCATTATATGAGACTCCAGTCCAAAGTGCCTCAAATGGTTAAGATTGTTCCTGTGTTTTATTAAAAAATAAATAAACCTAGATTATAATGGTTGGTGTGTCTCTAATTATATGTCATTTTATGTGAACGGTGATACCTAGTCAGTTGCACAACTGAATTCATTCAACCTAACATCTAACCCTGAATCAGAGAGGTGCGGGGGACTGCCTTAATTAATTGACGTCCACGTCATCGGGGCCCGGGGAGCAGTTGTTGTTGGTTGTTAACTGCCTTGCTCAAGGGCAGAGCAGATTTTTCCACTTGCCGGCTCAGGGATTTGAACCAGCGACCTTTCGGTTACTAACCGCTAGGCTACCTACCCCCCCCACCCCACACACACACAAACACACACACACACACAGGATAACATGAGGACCAAACTGCAATCACAGTTGAGCAGTTGTAGTAGATTTCCTTGGAGAAATTAACCCTTATGGTTACTGCCAATGAAAATATAATTTTGGTGTGATCACATGTTCATGACCTTTGCACTCAGAAGGATACTAATGTAATTGAAAAGAATGTGTAAATGATCCATTAAACTGTCAATCAGTATCTCACGATTCAGTATGTCACAACCTTTTTAATGATGAATAAGAGTACTCAGGTTACGAGTTCCTAATATAAATGGAATCCAAAACCATCAACATCTAAAGCATTTCTGTTTGCTAATGCTAGCCCAGAAACAATGTTTTTGTAGCTGGCAATATTGGCAAGTCAAGCTCATAATGGAGTGCACACACAATAAGTAAGTATTACTTCCCATAAATCATTTCTAAAATGATTTAAAGGAATGTGTACCATAAGGCTGAAAATTAAACATGTTCAGTCATCAGACATGCATGCCAAAACAAATAGGCCTACTGACCTGCGGTGAAGCCGCTGAACATTACATTGTCATCCAGCACGACCCACAGGATCAACCAGGGTCAAGCTCCCCGCCCAAGGGCACAAGGACAGATCCCCCACCCAGTTAAATTGGGGACCCGAACCAGAGACCTCTGGGCCACCGGCCCAAGCTCCCAACCGCCAGGCCACCAACCATCCAAGATCCCCCTCCAAGATCAACCTCATCACCTTGCACCACCTTGCACCACCCTGTAAAGTTCCTCATAATATATTTCATCTGTAGCCTAATAAAACTTCATGCTTTCCCATTTAACCCCTAACCCATAGAGCTAACGTTAGCCAGTTAGCCACTTAGCTAACGTTATCCACAACATTTTGGAATTCGTAACATATTGTACGTTTTTCAAATTCGTAACCCATTGTATTAATTGCAATGCGTAACTGATCATACGAAATGGAGTGTCTTGGATTTACGTAAAGAAAAAGACTAAATGCTCTGAGACCACGTTGTGCCTGCACACAACAATGACGTTAGTCAGCTGAAAGGGAAAAGGGAGATACTAGTCAGTTGTACAACTGAATGCATTCAACTGAAATGTGTCTTCCGCATTTAACCCAACCCTTCTGAATCAGAGAGGTGCGGGGGGCTGCATTCATCGACATCTAAACCACTCCCTTCTCATAGTTTCCTAAGGGTTGGAACACAAAATAGATTCGTAAAAGGCACAATGTCAGGTCTGGGCCCATATCTCAGAAAAAGTCTTAGGAATCCTGTTAAAACCTGGTATAAGACTAAAATAACTTGCAGCTTTTAGTAGGTTTTAGGATGATGTTAAGACACTGCCCAGACAAACTCTCAGCCAGGAGTAAAATCAACTCAGCTGGTAATCACAACAGTTTGAGGTACCGCAAAGGAAAGATAGTGATGACGCTCATTGACAATTGGGGAATAACCAATTGCCATGAGGCATCGCCTGCTGTGAACTCTATAACAAGCATCGCATCAGACAACCACCAACCAGAAAAGGCTTTTCTTCCCAAAGTTAGTTTTTTGTACCCTTCAGACAACAGGAACTCAGAAGAATCAGATTGATTACAGTACATAAAGCGGGTGAAATAAGTATTGAACACCATTTTTCTCAGTAAATATATTTCCAAAGGTGCTATTGACATGAAAGTTTCAAGAGATGTTGGTAACAACCCAAGTAATCCATACATACAAAGAAACCAAAACAAATACGTTCAGAAATTAAGTTATGTGTAATAATGTGAAATGACACAGGGAAAAAGTATTGAACACATGAAGAAAGGGAGGTTCAAAAAGGCATGGAAAGCCAAGACAACAGCTGAAAACTATCAGTAATTAAAAAGCAATCCAGCCCCCTGTCAGTGCAAATTAATATCAGCTGGTTCAGTCCCAACTGATGGCCTTCAAAAAGGTCTCATTGCCAAGGTGTCACACAAGACACATCTCATGATGGGTAAAAGCAAAGAGCTCTCTCAAGACATTCGCAACCTAATTGTTGCAAAACATAATGATGGCATTGGTTATAGGCGCATTTCTAAGCTTCTGAATGTTCCAGTGAGCACTGTTGGGGCCATAATACGGAAGTGGAAAGAAAATCATTTCACCATAAATTTGCCTCGACCAGGTGCTCCTCGCAAGATTTCTGACAGAGGAGTGAAAAGAATAATCAGAAGAGTTGTCCAAGAGCCAAGGACCACTTGTGGAGAGCTTCAAAAAGACCTGCAAATAGCAGGTACTGTTGTCTCAAAGAAAACATTAAGTAATGCACTCCACCGCCATGGCCTGTATGCACGCAAGACTCCATTGCTGAAAAAAAAGCATGTTGAAGCTCGTTTAAAGTTTGCTGCACAACATTTGGAAAAGCCAGTGAAATACTGGGAGAATATAGTGTGGTCAGATGAGAGCAAAATTGAATTGTTTGGATGTCATAATACACACCATGTTTGGAGGATAAATGGCACTGTACATCACCCTAAAAACACCATACCAACAGTGAAGTTTGGAGGTGGGAACATCATGGTGTGCGGCTGCTTTTCAGCAAATGGTACTGGCAAACTTCACATAATTGAAGGAAGGATGAATGGGCAAATTTACGAGGAGCACCTGGTCGAGGCAAATTTATGGTGAAATGATTGTCTTTCCACTTCGGCACTTCGGCACTTCGGGCACTATGATGTTGAATGCTGACCTGTAGTCAACGAACAGCATTCTCACATAGGTGTTTCTCTTGTCTAGGAGGGAAAGGGCAGTGTGGAGTGCAATAAAGATTGAGTCATCTGTGGATCCGTTGGGGCAGCATGTGAATTGGAGTAGGTCCAGGTTGATTGGGATGATGGTGTTGATGTGAGCCATGGCCAGCCTTTCAAAGATAGTCATTTAGACAGGTTACCTTGGTGTTCTTGGGCACAGGGACTATGGTGGTCTGCTTGAAACATGTAGATATTACAGACTGGGTCAGGGAGAGGTTAAAAATGTCAGTGAAGACACTTGCCAGCTGGTCAGCGCATGCCCTGAGTACAATTCCTGGTAATCCTTCTGGCCTTGTGAATATTAACCTGTTTAAAGGTCTTACTCACATCGGCTACGGGGAGCGTGATCACACAGTCATCAGGAACAGCTGGTGCTCTCGTGCATGGTTCAGTGTTGCTTGCCTCGAAGCAAGCATATAAGGCATTTAGCTCGTCTGGTAGGCTCGCATAACTGGGCAGCTTGCGGCTGGGTTTCCCTTTGTAATCCGTGATGGTTTGCAAGCCCTGCTACATTTGACGAGCATCAGAGCTTGTCTAGTAGAATTCGATCTTAGTCCTGTATTGATGCTTTGCATCATCGAAGGGCGTAGCAGGATTTCTTATACAGTGGGGAGAACAAATATTTGATACACTGCAGATTTTGCAGGTTTTCCTACTTACAAAGCATGTAGAGGTCTGTAATTTTTATCATAGGTACACTTCAACTGTGAGAGACGGAATCTAAAACAAAAATCCAGAAAATCACATTGTATGATTTTTAAATAATTAATTTGCATTTTATTGCATGACATAAGTATTTGATCACCTACCAACCAGTAAGAATTCCGGCTCTCACAGACCTGTTCGTTTTTCTTTAAGAAGCCCTCCTGTTCTCCACTCATTACCTGTATTAACTGCACCTGTTTGAACTCGTTACCTGTATAAAAGACACCTGTCCACACACTCAATCAAACAGACTCCAACCTCTCCACAATGGCCAAGACCAGAGAGCTGTGTAAGGACATCAGGGATAAAATTGTAGACCTGCACAAGGCTGGGATGGGCTATAGGACAATAGGCAAGCAGCTTGGTGAGAAGGCAACAACTGTTGGCGCAATTATTAGAAAATGGAAGAAGTTCAAGATGACGGTCAATCTCCCTCGGTCTGGGGCACCATGCAAGATCTCACTTAGTGGGGCATCAATGATCATGAGGAAGGTGAGGGATCAGCCCAGAACTACACGGCAGGACCTGGTCAATGACCTGAAGAGAGCTGGGACCACAGTCTCAAAGAAAACCATTTGTAACACACTACGCCGTCATGGATTAAAATCCTGCAGCGCACGCAAGGTCCCCCTGCTCAAGCCAGCACATGTCCAGGCCCGTCTGAAGTTTGCCAATAACCATCTGGATGATACAGAGGAGGAATGGGAGAAGGTCATGTGGTCTGATGAGACAAAAATAGAGCTTTTTGGTCTAAACTCCACTCGCCGTGTTTGGAGGAAGAAGAAGGATGAGTACAACCCCAAGAACACCATCCCAACCGTGAAGCATGAAGGTGGAAACATCATTCTTTGGGGATGCTTTTCTGCAAAGGGGATAGGACGACTGCACCGTATTGAGGGGAGGATGGATGGGGCCATGTATCGCGAGATCTTGGCCAACAACCTCCTTCCCTCAGTAAGAGCATTGAAGATGGGTCGTGGCTGGGTCTTCCAGCATGACAACGACCCGAAACACACAGCCAGGGCAACTAAGGAGTGGCTCCGTAAGAAGCATCTCAAGGTCCTGGAGTGGCCTAGCCAGTCTCCAGACCTGAACCCAATAGAAAATCTTTGGAGGGAGCTGAAAGTCCATATTGCCCAGCGACAGCCCCGAAACCTGAAGGATCTGGAGAAGGTCTGTATGGAGGAGTGGGCCAAAATCCCTGCTGCAGTGTGTGCAAACCTGGTCAAGAACTACAGGAAACGTATGATCTCTGTAATTGCAAACAAAGGTTTATGTACCAAATATTAAGTTCTGCTTTTCTGATGTATCAAATACTTATGTCATGCAATAAAATGCAAATTAATTACTTAAAAATCATACAATGTGATTTTCTGGATTTTTGTTTTAGATTCCGTCACTCACAGTTGAAGAGTATCTATGATAAAAATTACAGACTTCTACATGCTTTGTAAGTGGGAAAACCTGCTAAATCGGCAGTGTATCAAATACTTGTTCTCCCCACTGAACATACTCATGTACAGTTATACATACTCATGTACAGTTGTTATATCATATATTGCAAGTCATTCTTGGACTTACTCACTCAGGAATGCATATTAGTATCCTGTCAGTTGTATCTTTTCTCATTGCTTTTAGTATATCGAATGTGCAATACGTGCTTTTATCTGTAATTAAACCCTGCGCACTAAGGACTGTATTTTAAGGGAATTACTATTATTACCCCAAATTATATCATACACACATTTAGCTATTTAAGTATCTCCTCCTGTCGTTTACCTGTACAGTTAATGTAACCATGCAAGTATTCATTTACCTGTAAATATAACTGTATATTTACCTGTACAGCTAATTTAACCATGCAAAAATATTCACTTACCTGTTCATTTAACCAGCCTGTCTATTAAGTAAACTATTATTACCCTCGCTCATATCATATGCATTTTTAGCTATTGAAGTATTTCTCTGCCATCGACCTGTATAGTATAGTTAACCATCCAACATCCACCAATGTATAGTGTACATATTCAGCCAACCACCCATACTATGCGATGTCTTTTTATAGCTTTTTTGCACTCCAGATATCTTGTATTTCTATACTTTTTCATACAGCCGCTCTATGTATCATGCACCGTGTATCTGTCTTTTGTGTATTTTCGTTCTGCATTTTGCACCTGCCCTATGTTTTGTTGTAGCTGCTTGACAAATAAATTTCCCCCTCGGGGATCAATAAAGTACCTATCTATCTATCTATCTATCTATCTATCTATCTATCTATCTATCTATCTATCTATCTATCTATCTATCTATCTATCTATCTATCTATCTATCTATCTATCTATCTATCTATCTATCTATCTATCTATCTATCAATCTATCTTTCCATAAGAAACAAACATGTAAATATGTAATTCATTTGGATGAACTAGAGTATCCCTTTAAAATAGGACCACCTCTGATCTATGTTTACAAAATACTGGGGGTTTCTACAAATTACTCCAAATTCATAACAAGTCTAATGAATAGCAATCTTCAGGTGGTTGAGGCTGATTTGTAAAACATTCCCATCATCTTACTCTAGGCATTGTGCTGTATTGTCATATGCTGTCAAAAGGAAGCATTCTGCAACAAATTAATTTGTTGACAATTATGTGTACAAAAACAGCGCTACAAGTTGCCTTGCTGCTCTTTTGACAGTTGAGTTCATAAACTTAGTTCAGCAGATAACAAACATGCCTGTCCAGTCTGCCTGTGGCTGTAGAGTTGATCCGAGCATTCAACGGCAGTCAAGCACCCAAGCGAACTGGCTAACGTTGGCTAGCTACTTACAGACACAAATGAGAGAACACCTCACTCTGATCATTTTACTCACCCTAGTAGAGCTGGTTAGTCTGTGTTCATGTTATCCAGAGTGTTGGTGACCTTAACTGTGCTGCTGGCAACAATAGAATTCTGTTTTTTTTGCAGATGTTTACTGACACAGGCCATATTAAACGGGTGTTGAGCGTTCGTAAATTCATCAGTTATTCTGTGCTCTGGCACATTCAGATGAGAGTGCCCTGAAATCGGAGTTGATAGCCAGAATTAACAATGTCCATTGAAACGCACAACGACTATACCACTGAGAATGATGTGAATAATCAAGTCAATAAATGTTGGGTAGTTAGTCAGATAGCAGATAGTTAATATACTGCCTGGCAAGTTCAATGTATTAGTAGCCAACTAACATTAGGTAACTAGCTAACATACCGGAACATACTGCTTTAACGCTATGCGGTTCGTAAGGATAGCGTAGCTAACAAATTGTCAGCCAACGTAACATAACTCAGTCATGACTATATTACATTGCTCAACATTTTCTTAACATGTCATAATTAGTTAAAGCAATGCATTTGTATACGCTCTCGTCGGATTTCTACTGTATATTTTCCACCATTTTCTTAAAATCTAAAAACGTTGTGAAGCCACGCCCATTTTCAGAATAATTGCTTTATGGGCCCTAAAAGTACGGAAATTGTGTCCTCTGCATGTATACTTCGTATTTTGGCGATTTTACAACATCCGGGAACTTTTGGCATACTAACTATTTCCATACTATGACCAATAAGCATACTATATACTACATTTACGTCACAAATAGTATTGTGCAAGTGGCGCAGTGGTCTAAGATACTGCATCTCAGTGCTAGAGGATTTGCATTCCAAAGATAACTAGCTAGCCAACGTTAGCCAGTTAGCTTGGGTGCTTGACTGCAGTTGAACGCTCGGATCAACCCTACTTCTCGGCCAGATCGCACTCTGGCACTGCAGATTGAATTTATAACACACCCGTAATAGGAAAACGTTTAGCTAGTCATTTGTTATGCTAACAACCTAGCAAGTGGTTGCCTAGCAACATCACCAACTTCTGGTAGACAGGCGAAGCTCTAGAACGCTCAACTGAAACGATACCGTTTGCTTACAGTATACTAAAATTAACTAAAAGTATGCAGTATATACTAAGTATGTAGTATACAGTATGGGTATTCGAACACAGCTCAGGTGTTCCTAATGTTTGATGAACTGTTGACGGTCAATGAATCGGGTATGGAAAACGTGAGTAGATTAACAACGGGCGTGTAGACATTTTGGATGCAGTCTCCAGTTCTTATAACCTTAGTGCTTTGAACACACGAATCTTCTGGAACGCACCCATCGTCGTGACCTAAAATGCACGCAGTGCATTGTGGGATTAAAAATTGAGTTTGTTATCAAGATGTCAACTGAAACGTCCCGTCTCTGAATTTTTGTTAAAAGCATTTTATTTATTTGCCCAGTAGCTGCACACGTACCAAACAATGCACAGTCTGGGATTTGTTTGTTTCGCTAGGGCCGCGGTTGGTCCAAACGCTTTACTTCGACTCTACTCTCGAAAATGTTCCGAACGCCGGTACCAGTGGACAAGTCCTTGGAGCCCAGCAGGATGTACTAACATCAATAACTACAGCCAGGAAGCACGTAAGAGTGAATTGGGACAGTATGTTTGCTATCATCTTCCACACAGGACCTTACTGAAAGTTCAAGGGCAAGATACAAGATCGTTTCTTCAAGGTATTGTAACCAATGACATGGAGCTCTTTGTAGAAGAGGAGCAGACAGTTTTATATGCGCACATGCTGAACGTTCAAGGAAGGACACTGTATGACATTATCATATACAGGTAAGGTTACGTGGCTAAAATGCACTCAACTAATGCCTTATTGTAACTGAGCTACATCTTGTTTACAGGCAGGCTAGCCATAACCGCAAGTGTGGGCGTGGCTTTCTTATCTAGTTACTAAGTTTCTCATGAAAGTTACTGTTTCAATTAGTTACTAGAAACCAAGGCATGATATACAGTACATTTGAAGCACCCTCACATGATGGCTGACATGTTCTTTTTTTTAATTTATTTTTTTTATTGTTATTTAGGTTGAAAGAAGCAGAAGCGGGTTGTGGTGTTCTAGTCGAGTGTGACACCAGCATAAAGGACTCCATTTTGAAACATTTGAAGGTGTACAAAATCCGCCGGCAGGTGAAGATCAGCCCCTGTCCAGAGCTTTCTCTATGGGCTGTGTTGCGTCAGGGAACAGCCCCAGGCCAGGAGAGGCCCAAGCCAGATCTCACTGACCCACAAAAAGCTCTTATGTGGGTGGAAGATCCGAGAACTGGAGCCATGGGCTGGAGGTTGGTGGTGGACAACAAAGTTGATCCTCTGGAAATTATTCCATCGTGTCAGCAAGGCGACACAGAAGAGTACCACAGGCACCGCTATGCATTAGGTAGGACCAGCCAACTAGAGGTTTCAGTTTAAAATGGTGGAAATGGTTTGCTTGTCTCATCTCATACTATGTGCTGTAGCCATATACAATAGAAGAGTTGGCTGGAGCATACGGTATGGTATATGGCTAGCAGGGCTGTTGGATTCAAGTTATTCCTGTATTCATCCTGTGTTTCTCTCTACCCGTTTCTCCTAGGACTTCCTGAGGGGGTGAAGGACCTTCCTCCCGGGGTGGCTCTTCCTCTGGAGTCCAACCTGGTCTACATGAAGGGCATCAGCTTCAGTAAAGGCTGTTACATCGGCCAGGAGCTGACTGCCAGGACTCATCACACCGGGGTGGTGCGGAAGCGTCTGATGCCTGTACGCATGTCAGCACCAGCCGAAGGCCTGGATGAAGGAGTATCACTACAGACCCAGTCTGGCAAGGCAGCCGGGAAGCACAGAGCCGGGGTTGGAGAGCTGGGCCTGAGCCTGATCCGCCTGGCTCATGCTGAAGAGCCACTGACACTCAAGGCCTCAGAGGACACCACAGTGACTCTGGAGGCCTCCGTGCCAGACTGGTGGCCCAAAGACTCTAAAGCCAAATGAGGATAGAGAGGTTCTTATTGACCCCAACAATATGAAACGCACATATGTTCTAAAGAGCCATATAATTTCTACATGGATAGGGTCCATAGTTACATCTTCTCATTCCAAATCCACAGAGTACAGTATTTTACTGGTACCACTAGCAACCATGTCTGACATAGTTTTACTTTCTTTGCGGTATTGAAATTGCTTTCCTGAAATTATCATTTGCCCATTGTTCTTGACACTATGCTGTTTGCCAGTTGTGCACCACCATTTACTAGCTATTCTCTCTGGTGTAATAAACATACAAGGTCACAAAGTATGAATGTTTGTCATTTGATCATCTCATTCACATAAACGTATGTAATTCAAGACATCAGGCAAATAATCTGGGCTACCTACCTCTGAAAACAGCCTTATCAACCGATAAAGATGCTCAGAAAGGGATACTGAGTGGCCTACTCCTGGTAAAGGGAGTGCTGACCTCTAGTGGAGTGTATGGTTTCTTTAATCTGCTGCAGTAAACTTTCAGGTTGTGCGCTCAGAGTTGAATTGTCCAGTCTCTTAAAGTCTTCGTTGCAGAGCATGCATTCTAGAATGTGAGCCACCCTCTGCAGGTCAAAGGCAGCGTGGTGAGGTCCCAACGTGGTCAGGGTCTCTGAAAGGTGCCGGGGGTAATTTGAGGAGGCGTTTGTCAGCAATGACCTTTAGGAAAGAGGCAAACTCCCTGTAGTCAATCCCAGAACAAGACTTCATGATGACTTGAAAAACAGAAAAACTACTTAGGTACACAGCTTTTAAAAAATAAATCTGCTTTTGTCAAACCGTATCTCCAAGTGTTCAATATACCTGGCAGTGATGATGCCATAAGTCCATGGTGTTCCTCACTCTATCTTCCTCTGGACAGCTCGTTCTGAAGAAACTGCCACATAATGTCCACATTGCAGCCATTCAGCCAGTTATGGTTGATAGAGATGGTGTCTTCCTGTAGGATTATGAGACAAAAGTGGGGGTTACTTATTGTTCAAAATGAGCCAGATGAGCTTGTGCTTAACTTTCAATGATTTGTAAATAAGCTCTTGCACCACATCCAAACAGCACTTACCAAATTATAAACCTGATGGTGCCAACCACTGGGCACAAAAATGATCTCCCCCGCTTCCTGAATGATCTCTAGTGGTTGGCAGGCCTCATTAGAGTGTGAGAACTGCCCCTTGTCTCGAAGCTCTGGGTTATTGATGTCATAAGCAAGGTTGCCATGGCTGTCTCGTAGAAACTCTTCTTGGCCTGGGGGATACAGGAGCCATTTCTTCCTGCCACAGATGTTCGCTGACCAGCTGTATGAGTGAAACACATCAGTGTGGAATGGCGTCCTATAGCAACGAGAGTGAAACAAGCACATGTTAGGGGAGAGTGAGATAAGAGGATATTCAATGAAATATGTTTTGTTATTCCATGAGCCTTTGGGTCCCATGTAGACAAAGCGGTAGTCGTCCACCTCCAAGGTATCCCAATACTCATTGAGCCAGTCAGAAGAAAAGAAAACTGGGGTAGTGTAAACATTGTGTTCAGGAAAATCCCTGTGGCATTAAGAGGAGAGAAGTTGAGCAATGGCTAGCTTATTATTTTACAGTTACCTTCAGTACAAGTACAATTTAGTACAAACTGAAACACTTACAAATCCTTTGGCCTGCTGCGCTTCCTTCAGAGGCAACATACCATTGAATTCAATACCTTGACATGTGCCAATCCTTCAGATAGAGACATCCTTTTGGTGACGAGTGTCCATTCTGGATGTATTCTTTCCAGTAGTGAATAAATTCCTTGAATGGAATCATTTGCTTGGGGTTTGCATTGTATTCTTTCGCATTACTATTAGCAACAGGAACCAGAGTCTCTTCTGCAAGGGGAAACAAATATAAATACTTGGTGAAAACAACTTATACATGGGTTATTCGGTCATCATAAACTGCAGCACAAATTATATCAGATAATTCCACAGACAATGAGATATGGCTGTCAAATCACAGGCTAATCCAACTCATACAGTTGAAGTCGGAAGTGACCATACACCTTAGCCAAATACATTTAAACTCAGTTTTTCACAATTCCTGACATTTAATCCTAGTAAAAACTCCCTGTCTTAGGTCAGTTAGGATCACCACTTTATTTGAAGAATGTGAAATGTCAGAATAATAGTAGAGAGAATTATATATTTCAGCTTTTATTTCTTTCATCACATTCCCAGTGGGTCAGAAGTTTACATACACTCAATTAGTATTTGGTAGTATTGCCTTTGAATTGTTTAACTTGGGTCAAACGTTTCAGATAGCCTTCCACAAGCCTCCCACAATAAGTTAGGAGGAATGGGCCAAAATTCACCTGACAGAACTGGTGTAACTTGTCAGATTTGTAGGCCTCCTTGCTCGCACATGCTTTTTCAGTTCTGCCCACACATTTTCTATAGGATTGAGGTCAGGGCTTTGTGATGGCCACTCCAATACCTTGACTTTGTTGTCCTTAAGCCATTTTGCCACAACTTTGGAAGTATGCTTGTTGTCCATTTAGAAGACCCATTTGCGACCAAGCTTTAATTTCCTGACTGATGTCTTGAGATGTTGCTTCAATATATCAACATCATTTTCCTTCCTCATGATGCCATCTATTTTGTGAAGAGCACCAGTCCCTCCTGCAGCAAAGCACTCCCACAGCATGATGCTGTCACCCCCGTGCTTCACGGTTGGGATGGTGTTCTTCGGCTTGCACGCCTCCCCCTTTTTCCTCCAAACATAATGATGGTCATTATGGCCAAACAGTTCAGACCAGAGGACATTTCTCCAAAAACTACGATCTTTGTCCCCATGTGCAGTTGCAAACTGTAGTCTGGCTTTTTTATGTCGGTTTTGGAGCAGTGGCTTCTTCCTTGCTGAGCGGCCTTTCAGGTTGTCGATATAGGACTCGTTTTACTGTGGATATAGATACTTTTGTACCCGTTTCCTCCAGCATCTTCACAAGGTCCTTTGCTGTAGTTCTGGGTTTGATTTGCACTTTTCGCACCAAAGTACGTTCATCTCTAGGAGACAGAACGCGTCTTCTTCCTGAGCGGTACGACGGCTGCGTAGTCCCATGGTAATTATACTTGGGCACTATAGTTTGTACAGATGAACGTGGTACCTTCAAGCGTTTGGAAATTGCTCCCAAGGATGAACCAGCCGTGTGGAGGGCTAAACATTTTTTGTGGAGGTCTTGGCTGATTTCTTTTAATTTTCCCATGATGTCAAACAAAGAGGCACTGAGTTTGAAGGTAGGCCTTGAAATCCATCCACAGGTACACCTCCAATTGACTCAAATGATGTCATTTAGCCAATCAGAAGCTTCTAAAGCCATTACATTATTTTCTGGAATCCAAGCTGTTTAAAGGCACAGTCAATTTAGTGTATGTAAACTTCTGACCTACTGGATTTGTGATATAGTGAATTATAAGTGAAATAATCTGTATGTAAACAATTGTTGGAAGAATTACTTGTGTCATGCACAAAGTAGATGTCCTAAACGACATTCCAAAACTATAGTTTATTAACATGACATCTGTAGAGTGGTTGAAAAATGAGTTTTAATGACTTCAACGTAAGTGTATGTAAACTTCCGACTTCAACTGTACATTTGACACCAACATTATGAATGCGAAGTTACTGGGCATTGTAATAGATCTGTAACAACATTTATTTACCAAATTGCTGCAGCAGTTTCTGGAAGTTTGGTTTCCCCTCTTCAGTGACACACTGTTTTCTGCATTTCCAGTCTTTTGTGAATTTCCTCGAGAACATGCATGGGTGGTTGGGAAGTACTTTTTAAATAATTTGGAATAACTCAACTCCTTCTCTATGTAATCCACAAAGTGCGAAGACCAGAATTGTTCATAGGATTGCCTTGGTATTTTGACTAGGCTGCAGCAGTTATGGTAAGACTCCCTGTCCATGGTATTCAATTATGTAAGCAAATCCTGGATGTAGCTAACTAGTTAGCAAGCATTTGAAATTGGCGACGTACCTAAACTATAGCTACATAATGGCATGATATGTCACATGAATCCCTCTTCTGCTATTATAAAGATAAGTCGAACATTTGGAGGAGCTGGTTCGTTCATTCTAGACTAAAAAGTGCTTTCTATTTGACAGGCTATGGCTATGATATTCAATTCGCATTGCAGGGGAACACATTTATCGATGCACACGCCCAATATTATTTGCTTAGCTACATTTGTTTTTATTCTTTTTGTTTCCGCACATCTTGGGTATTGTCTGCTAATTCAACGTTGTCTTAAACATACAATGTATGTAGTACACATAAGCAATGAAATTAGACATTAATTATGTTAATCTACACATTTAAATCGTTGTTTCTAGACGGACTGTAAACATGTCTGTACTGAGAACCTGACGTTGCTCCACTTCCTAAGCAAATCAGTCGCCTGCGAGCAGCTGTTTTTTTTTTTTTTAAATGGACACATTAAAAATATATATATCCACAGTTTCCATACAGAGCAACTGTACTCAAATAATGACTGCTAGCTTTTGCACAATCGATACTATTCTCGCCTTACCCAACATTACAGAAGTGTTGCTACTTATTTCCTGGAATAGTCATTGAATAGTCATAACCCTGCAGGAGCTCACGTGCCAGGTTTGTAAAAAGTAAACAAAAACATGAACGTTGACTGGTCGATAGCTATTTTGTTTGGTTGCAGCTACTCTTTAGTTTGAACACAAATGTAATTTAATGCAAAATACATGTCATTTTATTTTAGATGTAAGCTTATGAAGAGGGCTGCTAGCTGGATAGATAGCTAACGTTAGATAGCTTCTATGATTGTGCATGTTTTTCTAGCAAGCTAATACAAAGTGGCACTAGCAAAGTAGCTAGGTACACGCTAACATATGTTTCTAGCTGTAACGTTACTGCCCTACAGTAAATACCTTGATTACCATGGCGTCTATCTAGCTAGCTACTTGAAATACCTAGATAGTAGTTCCAAAGCTTTAGGGTCTAATCTTTAATCTCGATTAACATCTTGACCTTGATTCAAATACTCTATGTTATTTATAATATGATATCTGAACTTATTTTCACCCCTCTCTACCTAAGTGAGCATCTGAAGCCAAGCCAAGATGACAAGCCCAAACCAAGACATCCCCATCCACAGCTGGCCAGGCTCCTACTACATCAACAGCGAGAAGCGCTGGGAGGCCGGGACCCTGTCCCTGACCCGCACCATGCTGCGCTTCACCTCAGACCAGAGCAAAGAAAACCTGGTCGGTTTCCGCCTCACCAGGATCATGGAGATCAAGATGGAGTCGTCCAGCTTCATATTCAGCACTCTGACTGTGTTAGAGCAGGGGAATTTCAAGCACTGGTTCGGCTCGCTGAGGCCCAACCGAGTGGTGGTTTACAATGTCCTGGAGCATTTCTGGAGGGAGAGGTTGTTGTCCCCCACTACTGAGGTCCAGGGGGGCGAGGCACAGCCCACCAAGGGAAGGGAGCTGATTGACCTGGTGGCAGGGGCTCAGAGACGGCTAGAGGACACAGGGAATGTCCTCCACCACCAGGGAGAGCAGTTTGATAACGTCATGCAGGGCTTGGACAAGATCGACTCTGATCTGGGCATGGCAGACAAGTAAGGAGGATCTTGATATTGTATTCTACCTCTGGGCCTTGTGAGTCAGCTGTTTTATTGTTTTTATGTTTTCAAATATTGTAGCTAGTCATGGATATTGTCTGAGGTTTTGATGCCTTTCTATTTACATGTCATAGGTTAATCTATAGTAGTAATTAAAGAATTGAGATTGGATAGCGATAATCCAGAAGATATTTACCTTCCTTTATTTGTGTGAACCGTTACTGACTTGGATTGATTTCTCTAACTTCTATCACCATTCTCTCCGCAGGCTACTGTCTGAACTGGAGTCTCCCCCTTGGTGGCCTTTTGGTAAATTACCCTGGAAGAGTCAGCAGGATGCCAAGGCTGAGCATGCTGCCAGAGAGGCCGCTTGTAAGGGAACAGCAACAGGCAAGCACAGAGTGATCACTAGCATACCAACCATCGTTTCCAGAGGTGGAGACTCAGACCAGAAGCCTGGCTGCTTGATGGTGATGGTCTCCTCATTAGAAGTCCGAGACACAAACTATGTGCTCCTCCACCGCTTTGAGAGGGACGACGTGGATGAAATCCGGGTGCACAACCCCTATGAGATCAGTGTGAGACAGAGGTTCATAGGGAAGCCAGACATATGTTTCCGACTCCTGTCGGCTAAAATGCCGGAGGCCATGTCTGTGCTAGAGATGCAGTATAAGAAGAAGGTGGAGTACACAAGTGAGTACTCTGCCTTTAAGACGACCCCAGCCACGACCCCAGCTGACCAGGATCAAGGTTCAATATGGAATGCAGGTAAGAAGTGTAGATTTCACGTCTGAAGTGACAGGCAGGTGTGTGTTTCTTTTGCACTGGTTTGTTTTTCACCACCAAGTGGCAGTAAAGGTCTGTGTATTTTAGCAATAGTTCAATATACATCTTTGAAGTTGCTTTAGGCTCTCTTGAGGCTCAAATCTCATTATACACTCTAGATCAGGGTTCCCGAATAGACGGCCCGCGGGCCAAATTCGGCCTGCGGGTGATTTTATTTGGCGCCCCAAGTTTTTTTATAAAAAATATATATAATTTTTGTTGTTTGACATAAAAAACTGTAAAATCACCAGGAAATCAGCTCAAAGGTTATTTTAATTGAGGAAATCTGATCCCAAGTATTCCCACGCATAGATAGAGAGACATATGTGGTTGTTTAAATTATTCTAATTCTATCTGTTTGGGATTCTTGTGGTCAATTAGCAGTTATTTATAACTATGTTGACACCTGCTCTAGATTATTGAATTATTACACAATTCTGCTGTTTTTATGTTATGAGCTTTCCCCCTTACGTTATCATGGGGATACTGTTACGCTCATAAGATGATCATTTGTTTGTTTGAGTTGCCTTCTCACTGTGTCTCTGTCCCCCTCCCGTAGCAGCAGGCTTACAGCAGTACCAGGAGACGGAGGTCCCCAGGATGGTCCCAGCGGGAGAGCTGTCCCAGGTGCAGGTGCATGTCCTTAAGCCAGAGGTCACTCAGACTGAGGTTCAGGAGCTCCAACAGGTGAGAGATCTGAATCTGGCGTCTAATCTCTCTGTCTGTATACTAAAGCATGTGATCCTATAGAAACCTAACCATATAAGTTATACCGCCCTTACATTGTCTCTATTTCAGCTTAATACCTGTCCTGTCGACACCTGTTTTGTATGCAGAGGAAATGCGTGATTTGAATAACCATGTTATTATTCAGTGGATGTATGCCATTTCAATAGCAGGTTTTAAAGAATTAGCATAACTTTGCTTATTGGCCTATGACAATCATGGGATGATAAAGACTCTATTTTCATTCCAAACCAGATATTCACTGTAATGATTTAGATTTTTCAAATTATATTTTATATGAAAGTCGGTGAGACCACAAAGCAAACTCCAATGGGTTTAAGAGAGACAGGAGAGAGGAAAAGATACATGGCCAGTTATTCGGTCAGACTTCTCTGGTCAGACAGTGTATAAAGTATTTCCATTCAAAGCCTCATAATGTTGGAACAGGGTGAGCTCCATGCATGGTCTATGGTCGCAGGACATAAACAGTGACGTCAATGCAGTCAATTATTTTTCATTTAACACATTATTATAGGTTGCCCAGAATGGTGTACTCCATGTTAAACCTCTTCAAAACACAACATTTTGTGTATATCTAAGACCACGTATGTAATTGGTTGGTGAACCGTCACAGGTACGTTGTCATTTTGGTAATCCTCCTGAAACACAGGCTACAGTCTCTCCAGACGTTGATGTTTCGGACTGTCCCATAAGCATATTCTATAAAGCTGAATGAAGCTAAGATTGAATGAGCCTTTTGTGGAAACTGCCTTTACAACGGAATAGCTAGTTAGGTATTATAAGTTAAGTAATGACCACTTCAGAATGGTCTCAATACGATTTGTATCTCAATATAGTTTTATATATAATCATTTTACAAACAAATCGATCATGTAAGTGACGTTCTTCTCAATGAGTCTGTGTACAATTCAGGGATGTGGATTGTTTCTCTATCAATGGTTTATTATGTTGTGCTGATAAGTCTTAATGGTTCTTTTGAACTACAAAGGCTACCACTTTCTCAAGTGGTACAATAGTACACATTTTGACACACCCAGCCCTTGTCTTGAAGCCATTCCTATCATGATTAGAACCTATAGTGAGAGCCCCTCGTTGAGAGCCACTTTCAACCTTATTTTCGACCCAAGTGTATAGCAAATAGCCCCTTTTGTCCAAATAAATTTGGTACAGGTTATCAGTTGGTTATCAGTTCAAATCAGTTAAATATTTACAGTTCTTTATGTCCTAAACAAATCCCTACAAGTCACCTCGTCTCACCTTTCATCAATTTAGCGAGGTTATTAGCCTACTTTTTAAAAACGTGTGTGTATTTTATTAACATCTGACTGTTTATGTTCATACACCCAAACAAACCACACTTTCAACCAGTGGTGTGAGGATATTGAACTTAAGCAGTAGGATTGAGTTATAGGTCCTGTTGCTGTGTCCACACATTTTGGCAGTTGAAAACTGACATAACGTCAATGGGTGTGTGTGTGTGTTAGCATGTGTAGCATAACATATTATTAGTTTAGAAACCACAGTGATGGGGTTTGGAGTGAATGTTTATTAGGTTTTGCTTGGCACAACGCAGTTTATTTTAGATATTCCATTGACCATTACATACACAGTTGTTGGAGCTTGGAGATGGAGTTGCAGAATTCCCTGAACACACGGAAAGTTGAAATAACATTTAATTGACTTGTTTGTTATCGATGACCAGAGGAGCGCCTCTGTAAAACCACCATGTGCTTGAGTATCGTATACTAGTTACATGAATATTGTTACACATGGAGATTGTGTCATAAACTAGCGACGTAAACGCAGTTATTATAGACTGTTTTCATTCATTCTGTCTTCTTGGCCCCAGCAGGCAGTAGAAGAAGAATTATGACTGAGAAAAAAAAGTGTTATTCCTCCTCTCTGCTCATCTCCCCCGTCTTTTCCACTGACTGACTCACTCCCTCTCCTCTCAGGACATAACGCCTAGACAAGACACTTTTTCCCCCCACAACAAGAAACGAGATTACTCCCACAGACCTAGGTCAAATACATATGTCAAATACTTGAGCTGTGCTTGATTTACTTTGCATGATTTACTTTGATTGATTTACTTTGATTGATTTACTTTGCATGATTTACTTTGATTGATTTACTTTGATTGATTTACTTTGCTTGATTTACTTTGCTTGATTTACTTTGATTGATTTACTTTGATTGATTTACTTTGATTGATTTACTTTGCTTGATTTACTTTGATTGATTTACTTTGATTGATTTACTTTGCTTGATTTACAGAAGAAATGGATCCACACGCTAAATCGTGTGTGTGTGTGTGTGTGTGTGTGTGCGCCTGTGTGTCTCTCTCCCTGTTGTCTCAGATGCTGATGCAGCTGAAAAACCTGGCTCTGGAGGCTGAGACTGAGCTGGAGAAGCAAGACGAGGCCCTGGATGTTCTGACCACCTCTACGGACCGGGCCACCATGCACATAGACAAACACACCTGCCGCATGAAAAGGCTGCTGTAACTCACACACCAGTCAGCCAGTCACTTACAACACAATGCAGAAATGCGCTGTGAGTTGCTGTTGCCTTACGACAAATGTATTCTGTAAGAAAGTTGTTGTACTGTACCTCTATATTTGAGGTTCCATAACCATTGAAACTCGATTTTACCATCTGCTTAGCCTTAGGCGTAGTCATACACACTTACCTCATTGTAACGTGTAAAATATAGAAATCGATGTTCCTCTTGATGTGGTCATCACTGACCAGTCCACTAGATGGCATTTAGACCAAGGTGAGGAAGTGTTCACTCCCATCAGCACTTTTCGGAGCTATTGTCCTCTTAGCACTGACGAACCATGAATAGATCCAAACCTGTTTGTTGTTGACGGGAGATGGAATCCCTGGGTTAGACAGACAGAATGGTCTCTGTCACACGTGTATACCATGATTTCTTATGTTGTACTTAAATCACGGCGAGGAACAATAGGTTTTTTTCCTTCTTCTTTTTCAGTTGCAGGTGTCAGTAAAGCCATCCTCTCCCTCCATGCACAAGGTTTCCCTTCAGCGCCACGTGTTGCATGTCCCCGTGTTGCTGCCGAGTAAACCGATGCATCGAGTGGGATCACTGCATTATAATCCAGGTTTGCAGTGGGTTTGTAACACGTAGCAAAGTCCCTTGAAACTGTGTCCCTTGAAACACACACAATACTGTACAGAGCCCCTACTCTAAGTCAATTCCTATTCCATAATGTGCCGTACTAGAGAAAGCAAGCAGGAAGTCTCTAACGTTGTCACTGGATTTGAGATATATCTGTACAATCCTATTTGTGTATGAATGACTCACATATTTCTATGCTGTAGTGTACTTTATTTATTGTCTCTATCGTGTGTGAACTTGCGATAAACTGTTATTTAAACTCAATATTTGGTGCATAATGCTTTTCTCCGTATATTTCATGCCTAAGGCTCCCAATGCTAATGTACTGTAGAGAGCAGAGGAAGTATTTGAGTGGCGCGTAATTATCCAGTAAAACCCCTTTACATAGAAGACAGACAAATGGTTTTAAGTAGTACAGTACAACCCGCCCAGTTTATAAAAGGCAATATACACTACACAAAAAATATGAATGCAACATGTAAAGTGTTGGTCCCAGAGATGCTCCATACACTCAAAAAGCTTATTTCTCTCCAATTCTGTTCACAAATTTGTTTACATCCCTGTTAGTGAGCATTTCTCCTTTGCCAAGATAATCTATCCACCTGGCAGGTATATCAAGAAGCTGATTAAATGATGCAATTGGCATGCTGACTGCAGGAATGTCCACCAGAGCTATTGCCAGAGATTTGAATATTAATTTAAGCCGCCTCCAACATCGTTTTAGAGAATTTGGCAGTACGTCTAAAAGGCCTAACAACCACAGACCATGTGTAATCACGCCAGCCCAGGATCTCCACATCCGGCTTATTCACCTGCGGTATTGTCTGAGACCAGCCACCAGGACACCTGATGAAACTGTGGGTTTGCACAACCAAATAATTTCTGCACTAACTGTCAGAAGCCATCTCAGGGAAGCTCATCTGCGTGCTCATCATCCTCACCGGAGTGTTGACCTAACTGCAGTTCGCCGTTGTAACTGACTTCACTGGCACTGTGGAGAAGTGTGCTCTTCATGGATGAATCCCAGTTTCAACTGTACCGGGCAGATGGCAGACGGCGTGTATGATGTTGTGTGCGCGAGCAGTTTGCTGATGTCAATGTTGTGAACAGAGTGCTCCAAGGTGGCGGTGGGGCTATGGTATAGGCAGGCAAAAGCTACAGACAGTGAACACAATTGCATTTTATTGATGGCAATTTGAATACACAGAGATAACGTGACAAGATCCTGAGGCCTTGTAGTGCCATTCATCCGCCGCCATCGCTTCATGTTTCAGCATGATAATACACAGCCCCATGTTGCAAGGATCTGTACACAATTCCTGGAAACTGAAAATGTCCCAGTTCTTCCATTGTCTGCATACTCACCAGACTTGTCACCCATTGAGCACGTTTGGGTTGCTCTGGATCGACGTGTACAACAGTGTGTTCCAGTTCCCGCCAATATCCAGCAACATCGCACAGCCATTGAAGAGGAGTGGGACAACATTCCACAGTCTGATCAACTCTATGCGAAGGAGATGTGTCACACTGCACGAGGCAAATTATGGTCACACTAGATACTGACTGGCTGTCTGATCCACACCCCTACCATTTTTTTAAGGGATCTGTGACCATCAAATGCATACCTGTATTCCCAGTCATGTGAAATCTATAGATTAGGGCCTAATGAATTTATTTCAATTGACTGATTTCCTTATATGAACTGTAACTCAGTAAAATCTTAGAAATTGTTGCATGTTGTTTTTATATTTTTGTTCAGTTTAGTTCCCTTTTATTAATTTAAGAATGATGATGAATAGAAAACAAAACAACACTCAGAGAAAGGCAAAGCAAGTTAACACCCAATAATAACGAGGTTCACATGTGACAAATTGGCATGGAGAATGTCAAAACAATGGCAAACGAGATGGAAGTATCAAGCTAATTATTGAAAGTGCTGTTGAATGAAAGCGAGTGCAGAGTAAACAGGCCTGTTGTTATAACATCCTGTTGGCACCAGGAGTTGGTTGGCATCTGCTCACCACCCCTGTTGGAACCAGGGCTCTCTCTCACACACACATATGCACACCACCCTTGTCGTGGCCACGGCCAGGGGCCGCTAGCTTTCACGAGAGAGGGGACCACCAGGAGCCAAGAGCCCAGATTAATCAGATTTGGCAGCAGGCGATGGGGTGGCGGTGCTCTCAATTATGACTCAGGAAGAAGCTGAACTGCTAAACTGGTTTGTTAAGAAGACTGGCGTCCTCTCAAATGTCTCAGTCACTGGGATGTGATCCTACGGTAAATATGTAATATATTGAGAATGAACACTTGTCATAAGAGTTACATGACAAGAAAAGTGTTGCCAGAGAACACTTCTTCTAGTCTGATCAAAGATGGTAAACTGGAGACCGTTTCTTTCTTTGTTGATTTTGAGCGATAAGCAGTGACATTCAATCCCGGTGTCCCAAACTCCAGAAGCAATACCACATGGTTATGTGAATTCCTAGCCTCTAAAAAAGGCAAGGAAAGGAGAGAGTAAACACATACTGGTGTGGTTTCGGAGCAGCCTTGCTAAAGAAGGAAGTGGTGTCGGTCTGGTCTGACCACAGATGCATGAGATCCTGCGTTGCCTTCCTAGCGGATGGTATGGAGACACCATGCAGGCCTGGACTTCCAAGTCTGTTTACTAGGTAGTCCCTGTGGTGAGGTCGTTCTCTCCAACAAGGAGCGTGTCTCAATTGAAGGCCAATCAATCAAGTTCTGCTTGGAAAGAGTTTCACAAAGGCTGTGGGATTCTGTCAGGGCACATGTGGGTTGCTCTCTGCTCTCCAAAATAAGGAGCCATGTGATTGTTATACCAAGTCAGAGTTGTCATTTCCCCTCCGGCTTTGAGGTGGATGTTGTTTTTGCTTTCTGTAAAAAGAGTGCTCAAGACATCTCTCATGACATTCTTTGTTATTTACCATTTACTTAGTTGTTTTAAGTTACCTTGGCAATATTAACACAGATTGAATCAGTAAAATAATAACTGTTTTCAGTGTTGGTAAATGTAGATGAAGGAAAATATTCAACTGACACTATTTCAGTGTTTCATGCAAATTAAACTCTGTCAATGTTGGTAAGGAATGTGATGTTTATATTCATCAATGTGATTCATTTTGATAATGGATTCCAAGGTCTCTAATTGGAAATGAGAGAAATAAACAATATTATTTTATTCCTGTATAGCACCATACTATTAGAGTACGTCTGAGTGTCTGTAAGGGTTGGACTCTTGACTCACGTCCTGGCTGGTCTCCTACTCGTGCAGGTGCTGCTGCGTTCATTTCCCCACGCAGAGGGAGGCTCCAGTTTCAGGAAATCAGGCCTGTTGGTTAATGTTAGAACTGGGAGGAAAAGTTCCTGGAAGGATTCCCTTTCTATTAGAGGAAAGATATGACACCCACTTCTTATAGAAGGCTTTGGTTTTACAATACGTTTGCTGTACACTTACAGTACATTAATGGCATTTGATGTGTTTTCGGTCCATTTTCGAACATTCCTCCATATCCAAGTTGGCTTCAAGGATTGATGTGATTAAACTAGTGGGACGAGTTTGGGTTCTGATTGTGTACCTGTTGTTGCTGAGGATTTGGAAGATGTCCTCTGTTTGACCATTGATGTGGTACTTTCCCAGACGCTGAGAGACAGAATGATATCATATGCCTCTTGCACTTGTTGTTGTTTTCTTTTCTTTGGTCTTCAGACAGAGGTGCACTTTCTTGGATTTCCGTTTCTCTTTATTCAGAGAGTGACTCCTCTCATCTCTGCTAGAAGGAGTTAACTGCGAGTCGCCCTGGCCAAAGTAAACTCCAACCGTAGTCTGGTCTTTCTGGGGCGGCAGGTAGCCGAGGTGGTTAGAGCATTGGGCCCGTAACCGAAAGGTTGCCGGATCGAATCCCTGAGCTGACAAGGTAAAAATCGGTCGTTCTGCCCCTGAACAAGGCAGTTAACCCACTGTTCCTAGGCCGTCATTGTAAATAAGAATGAGTTCTTAACTGACTTGCCTAGTTAAATAAAGGTTAAAAATAAATAAATAAAACATTTTAGATAATTCAACTTAAATTAACTATGTAGTGACAGGTAGGTTTTAGCTGAAAATGTAAACCAATGTGGGATTGGTAACCGTTATTTAATATTTACACAGTAAACATCTTAAAACATACAATATTCTGTTTGTTCTAATAGTTTTTAAGGAGCTGTGTCACTGTTCATGATTGAATATAGGGAAAGTTAATCATTGTTTTTGAAAGTAGATTTCCTTTGAGATAGTATCCTAACAAGTGGTGTATCAGTTATGTATAATCTTGACTCTTGTTGGCTGTAGATTCAGAAGAGGGCAGTAGTGAGTTGCTTATTCAAGGGAATGTTGGGCTGCAGTTGTTAATTGATAGACAATTATTAGACCTCCCGAAGTTTCAGTACTTAAGCCTGGCGTCCTGTTTATATTGAAGCTGTACGTAAAGTCTTCACTATTTTGTTGTGATCGAGTTGTGTAGCGTTACAGACTCTGAACTAGATTTGTCAATATTGAGTAACCCTCATATTGTAAGCAACATTTTGAAAGTCACTGTTCATTCTCTAGTTCATTCCAATTTTGTGTTCCTTATTTTCCTCTGAGTCATGGTATAAAAAAATAAACCTGCCCCCATCCTCATTTCTACTCTTTCATATTATGGAACAGTTACAGTGAATTGGAGACCATTTCCCAAATAAATATCTTTGTGTTTTCTTTCTGAAACCTACCCTAAAAACGCCTCACACTTCTCCCGTGTCTGCTGAATGAAAACACAATGGTCAGGAGTGTAGCCTACCTTTGGCAAAGAGTTAGGAGCTAGGGACGGGGTCTTTTTGTGATGACTGGATTATGTATTCATTAAAATAACATCTATACTGCTCCCCAAACAGGTTGTCAGGCTGGGAGCCAGCTCACACCGCATCAGTACTTTTACGAGTGGGCCCCCCAGAAACCCTCAGCGAGACTGTGTTTTTAGTGGCTCTTGCTGCAAATGGAAACACTTAGCTCCCACAATAAATTACCCTGCAGCCAGTGATGGTGATGCCACACTGCACAGACCCCCAGCCCTGCCACTCGGCCCTGCCACCCGGCCCGGTCAGAGAGACACTTGCACATGTACCAACAGCAGTGTTTGGATAGAGCAAAAGTAGCAGTTATGGATAGTGGAATGATGATGACAGACAGTGAATGGACATAAACAAGAAAAGGAATGGGGTTGTTATACTGGGGTGTAGTGTCCTCTGGTGAAGAGTGATAAAGGCAGGAGATATCATAGTGCCCCCCCCCCCCCCCCCCCCCCCCCACTGGGTTGAGATTGGGTTCGTGTCTGGCTAGAGTTGAGTGTTTGGCTCGTCATTCTTTGGAGGGAAATAGATAAACAACCATTAGTGTTGTTGGAGTTCAGTGCTCTCCAGGGTAATACCCCCATCTCACCAAAGTACTACTATTCAAAACCGCTACTATTATTCTGAATATTCTTTGTATGATTAAAAGATACATTCTAAAAGCTCTATAGGCTATTGTCAAATCGAGTAGAACTTTCTCGACCAACCAATGATATACTCTCTTTCTACCAGACTCAGTTGTGGTCAAGTTCAAACATTACAACAACACACTTAAAGGTAATTTACTTAAACTGCTGTATTAGATGTTCAGGTGCATAAGGAAAAAGTTTCAAAGTGGTGTGTTGCCTTTACCTAAGAACACCTACCCAAATAAATAATCCTAATTATCATGCCTGCTGGTTCTAACTTGTGTTTGACCGCCTAATGATGTAATTGCAGCTGACCAAACAGGTTGTTGTTAAAATATTGCCCCGCTGTTAAAGCTACATTGTCACAACATTGTGTGTTCACCAAGAGGGCCGACGACACAGCTGAATGTGGGGTTTCCATTTTTGTTGGATGACGGGGCATGCAGCGTCTGGGTGGGACTTGGGAAAAGGGAGCTCAGTAATCCACTGTGCTCTGCTCTGCTCTGTCTGACTACTGGCCAGCGTGGTAAGCAGAGCCCTGACAGTACAACCGACCTGTGAAGTCATTGTCCAGATGCAATTAAACATTTCCAAATGCAAAATATACATAAAGAGACGGACAAAATCTCTTACATTAGTTTCGCATTTCCACAAACTTCAAAGTGTTTCCTTTCAAATGGTATCAAGAATATGCAGGCAGTTAGATTTGGGTATGTCATTTTAGGTGAAAATTGAAAAAAGGGTCTGATCCTTAAGAGTAAACCCCCCCCCCCCCCCCCAAAAAACAAACAAAAAAAAATATATATATATACATTCTACATTTTGTTAGGTTACAGCCTTATTCTACAATTGATTAAATTGTTTTTTTCCACTCATCAATCTACACACAATACCCCATATATATATATACAGTGGGGAGAACAAGTATTTGATACACTGCCGATTTTGCAGGTTTTCCTACTTACAAAGCATGTAGAGGTCTGTAATTTTTATCATAGGTACTCTTCAACTGTGAGTGACGGAATCTAAAACAAAAATCCAGAAAATCACATTGTATGATTTTTAAATAATTAATTTGCATTTTATTGCATGACATAAGTATTTGATCACCTACCAACCAGTAAGAATTCCGGCTCTCACAGACCTGTTAGTTTTTCTTTAAGAAGCTCTCCTGTTCTCCACTCATTACCTGTATTAACTGCACCTGTTTGAACTCGTTACCTGTATAAAAGACACCTATCCACACACTCAATCAAACAGACTCCAACCTCTCCACAATGGCCAAGACCAGAGAGCTGTGTAAGGACATCAGGGATAAAATTGTAGACCTGCAAAAGGCTGGGATGGGCTACAGGACAATAGGCAAGCAGCTTGGTGAGAAGGCAACAACTGTTGGCGCAATTATTAGAAAATGGAAAAAGTTCAAGATGACGGTCAATCTCCCTCGGTCTGGGTCACCATGCAAGATCTCACCTTGTGGGGCATCGATGATCATGAGGAAGGTGAGGGATCAGCCCAGAACTACACGGCAGGACCTGGTCAATGACCTGAAGAGAGCTGGGACCACAGTCTCAAAGAAAACCATTAGTAACACACTACGCCGTCATGGATTAAAATCCTGCAGCGCACACAAGGTCCCCCTGCTCAAGCCAGCGCATGTCCAGGCCCGTCTGAAGTTTGCCAATGACCATCTGGATGATCCAGAGGAGGAATGGGAGAAGGTCATGTGGTCTGATGAGACAAAAATAGAGCTTTTTGGTCTAAACTCCACTCGCCGTGTTTGGAGGAAGAAGAAGGATGAGTACAACCCCAAGAACACCATCCCAACCGTGAAGCATGGAGGTGGAAACATCATTCTTTGGGGATGCTTTTCTGCAAAGGGGACAGGACAACTGCACCGTATTGAGGGGAGGATGGATGGGGCCATGTATCGCGAGATCTTGGCCAACAACCTCCTTCCCTCAGTAAGAGCATTGAAGATGGGTCGTGGCTGGGTCTTCCAACATGACAACAACCCGAAACACACAGCCAGGGCAACTAAGGAGGGGCTCCGTAAGAAGCATCTCAAGGTCCTGGAGTGGCCTAGCCAGTCTCCAGACCTGAACCCAATAGAAAATCTTTGGAGGGAGCTGAAAGTCCGTATTGCCCAGCGACAGCCCCGAAACCTGAAGGATCTGGATGGAGGAGTGGGCCAAAATCCCTGCTGCAGTGTGTGCAAACCTGGTCAAGAACTACAGGAAACGTATGATCTCTGTAATTGCAAACAAAGGTTTCTGTACCAAATAGTAAGTTCTGCTTTTCTGATGTATCAAATACTTATGTCATGCAATAAAATGCAAATTAATTACTTAAAAATCGTACAATGTGATTTTCTGGATTTTTGTTTTAGATTCCGTCACTCACAGTTGAAGAGTACCTATGATAAAAATTACAGACCTCTACATGCTTTGTAAGTGGGAAAACCTGCAAAATCGGCAGTGTATCAAATACTTGTTCTCCCCACTGTATATAAACAAAACGAACTATCACATTTTCATAAGTATACAGACCCTTTGCTCAGTACTTTGTTGAAGCACCTTTGGCAGCGATTACAGACTCAAGTCTTCTTGGGTATGACTCTGCAAGCTTGTCACACTTGAATTTGGGGAGTTTCTCACATTCGTCTCTGCAGATCCTCTCCAGCTCTCAGGTTGGATGGGGAGTGTTGCTGCACAGCTATTTTCAGGTCTCTCCAGAGATGTTCGATCGGGTTCAAGTCCGGGCTATTGGCTGGGCCACTCAAGGACATTAAGAGATTTGTCCCGAAGCCACTCCTGTGTTGACTTGGCTGTGTGCTTAGGGTCGTTGTCCTGTTGGAAGGTGAAGTTTGGAGCGCTCTGGAGCAGGTTTTCATCAAGGATCTCTCTGTACTTTGCTCCATTAATCTTTGCCTCGATCCTGACTAGTCTCCCAGTCCCTGCCGCTGAAAAACATGATGCTGCCACCACCATGCTGTCATGTGCATTTTATTGAGGAGTGGCTTCCATCTGGCCACCATAAAGGCCTAATTGGTGGAGTACTGCAGAGATGGTTGTCCTTTTGGAAGGTTCTCCTATCTCCACAGAGGAACTCTGGAGCTCTGTCAGAGTGACCATCGGGTTCTTGGTCACCTTGCTGACCAAGGCCCTTCTCCCCGATTGCTCAGTTTGGCCGGGAGGCCAGCTCTAGGAAGAGTCTTGGTGGTTCCAAACTTCTTCCATTTAAGAATGATGGAGGCCACTGTGTTCTTGGGTACTTTCAATGCTGCAGATATTTCTTGGTACCCTTCCCGATCTGTTCCTCAACAAAATCCTGTCTTGGACAATTCCTTTGACCTCATGGCTTGGTTTGCTGTGACATGCATTGTCAACTGTGTGACCTTTTCTAGACAGTTGTGTGCCTTTCCAAATAATTTCCAATTCATTTAATTGACCACAGGTGAACTCCAATCAAGTTGTAGAAACATCTCAAGGATGATCAATGGAAACAGGATGCACCTGATCTCAATTTTGAATCTTATAGCAAAGGATCTGAATATTTATGTAGAGGTATTTGAATTTAGGTTTTTGGATTTTTTTATATATATTTTTTAAACGTTTTTGCTTTGTTATTATTGTGTGTAGATTGCTGAGGATTTGTATTTATTTAATCAATTTTAGAAAGAGGCTGTAACGTAACAAAAGTTGGAACAAGTCAAGGGGTCTGAATACTTCCCGAAGGCACTGTATATGCCATTTGAACCCAGTTGTGGTGAGGTGTCAACTGATGCATAGAGTCAGCCTTGACCTTGAACAAGAGGCTAAGGATAAAACCAATCACTCGTATTACAACAACAGGTTTAATTGGCGAAATCCTGCTATTTATGTTGATTTAATAATTTTACATTTTTGGTACTTTCTTTCATTACTTTCATGTTTGTGGAAGTTTCATGTCACTCTCAGGGCCAGTCCTTGCCGTTTTGCCGCCATAGGTTCTGAATGAAAGGTGAAAAGGTTTTTTCCGTACGTTTAAAATACATATTTTCCAGAATGTTGAAAAGGCATCTTTTCCGGATGTAATCTTTTTTTTTTTCGGGATGTTGAAATCAGGTTCATCAGAGTTATTTTTTAGATGTTGAAAATATGTATTTTCCAGATGTATTTGGCACAAATCAAGACTGGTCTAGGCCAGACAAAATCTGAACCAAACATAGACGTCTGCTATTGGTTCACATTTGGTCTCCATCAAAAACCAATGTCTGTGGATGTGGAAATCAAGGCCGATCTGGAACTGCACCCAAAAAAGACCTCCAAAAGACGTTGGTCCGTGCTTACTGAGATGTAGCCTACAGTGTTGCCTGAAATTGAATTTTATGAATGCCCATCTACAGTGGGGAGAACAAGTATTTGATACACTGCCGATTTTGCAGGTTTTCCTACTTACAAAGCATGTAGAGGTCTGTAATTTTTATCATAGGTACTCTTCAACTGTGAGAGACGGAATGTAAAACAAAAATCCAAAAAATCACATTGTATGATTTTTAAATAATTAATTTGCATTTTATTGCATGACATAAGTATTTGATCACCTACCAACCAGTAAGAATTCCGGCTCTCACAGACCTGTTAATTTTTCTTTAAGAAGCTCTCCTGTTCTCCACTCATTACCTGTATTAACTGCACCTGTTTGAACTCGTTACCTGTATAAAAGACACCTGTCCACACACTCAATCAAACAGACGCCAACCTCTCCACAATGGCCAAGACCAGAGAGCTGTGTAAGGACATCAGGGATAAAATTGTAGACCTGCACAAGGCTGGGATGGGCTACAGGACAATAGGCAAGCAGCTTGGTGAGAAGGCAACAACTGTTGGCGCAATTATTAGAAAATGGAAGAAGTTCAAGATGACGGTCAATCTCCCTCGGTCTGGGGCACCATGCAAGATCTCACCTCGTGGGGCATCAATGATCATGAGGAAGGTGAGGGATCAGCCCAGAACTACACGGCAGGACCTGGTCAATGACCTGAAGAGAGCTGGGACCACAGTCTCAAAGAAAACCATTAGTAAAACACTACGCCGTCATGGATTAAAATCCTGCAGCGCACGCAAGGTCCCCCTTCTCAAGCCAGCGCATGTCCAGGCCCGTCTGAAGTTTGCCAATGCCCATCTGGATGATCCAGAGGAGGAATGGGAGAAGGTCATGTGGTCTGATGAGACAAAAATAGAGCTTTTTTTTGGAGTGGCCTAGCCAGTCTCCAGACCTGAACCCAATAGAAAATCTTTGGAGGGAGCTGAAAGTCCGTATTGCCCAGCGACAGCCACGAAACCTGAAGGATCTGGAGAAGGTCTGTATGGAGGAGTGGGCCAAAATCCCTGCAGTAGCGTGTGCAAACCTGGTCAAGAACTACAGGAAACGTATGATCTCTGTAATTGCAAACAAAGGTTTCTGTTCCAAATATTAAGTTCTGCTTTTCTGATGTATCAAATACTTATGTCATGCAATAAAATGCAAATTAATTACTTAAAAATCATACAATGTGATTTTCTGGATTTTTGTTTTAGATTCCGTCACTCACAGTTGAAGAGTACCTATGATAAAAATTACAGACTTCTACATGCTTTGTAAGTGGGAAAACCTGCAAAATCGGCAGTGTATCAAATACTTGTTCTCCCCACTGTATGTGGTAAGCCTACCATTTGTAAAACACCAAAAAAGGACGTCTGGACAGGACCAAAATAAGACGTCCAAAAGACGTCTGCTCGTGCTTACGGGGGTGTAGCCTACCATTTCGGCCAGCAATGGAATTTTATGAATGCCCATCCATGTGGTAGGCCCACCGTAAAATAGGCTGTTGCATTGGCTTTGTTAGTTCTGATTCCTGTGACTAATCAATTTGGCTATTTAAGCTCTAAATATCGGTACCCAACTTAATCAAGAGTTATCACAAGCCTATTTGCAATGTGTTTACACAGCGGGAAATGCAGAACAATTTTTTTTTCCGCTATGATCAGTTTGTCCAAAATTGACGTATACAAACTTGAAACCACTGATCATGACAATGGGTCGAAACTCTCGGACAACAGTTGTGATTGTCCATTCGGTAATGTACATTTTACTTTGACCTGGCCTGTTTTTACGATATGTTGTTTGTTAACATGACAGTGCATTTTTTTTTTGATTGAGCACCATTTAGGTTAGGCTATTTGACATAAGCTATTTGATCTGAGAAACCTGCATGATCCTTACATTGTCATACATTTTATCTCCAGCCTGTAGGCTACAGAAAAGGCCACATACTCGTATTTCAACCATATCCTATATCTGCTACATGATTTATGTTAGATGCTTTTTTTGACGGAACGTAGGTGGAGTACTGCAGAGATACGTCTCTCCAACAGCACCCTGGAGAGGCGTGCTGGGAATGGACAAGCAAAATATTTTGCGCCTCTGACAAAGTGGACACTGCTTATCAAAGGGCAGCATCAGTGCTCACCTAAAAAGCCCCTATGCCACTGGTTGATAGAATTTGTCATTGTTTTTGGGCAGAATTATGCGAGTTGTTATGTGTATGCGAGTTGTTATGTGTTGTTGTTGGAGGTGCCGCCTTCGTCAATCTGCCACCGTAGGCGGCCATTTAATCCTGCCTAATGAGTGGGCCGGCCACTTCTTGTAATATTTTGACCTTATTCCTCTCTCTGTTTCTTGACATGGTTTTCACCGTTTTTTTTAGAAGCTCAGATGAATAAAATATGCATTTTACAGTAACTTGACATTTTATTTGTGAACATTTTTCAAGCTTTAGCACAAATTGTGACCGAGGTCACAGTAGGGTGAAGAAGGAGTTAGCGGAACACATTGTAGATAGATGAATTCCATTTATATCATCAAGATTTCTTATTTTTATAATGTATTTTTTTCTTTCTCCAAAATACGAACAACAACTTCCAGACCCACATGCTCACACCCCCATCTCTAGTGCCTGCATTATTACAATAAATCAGAAAATGTCCAAGATTTACTATACATGTACCACGCAGGTTTTTCTCTGTCTGTCTTTCATATCTCCCCCCCACTCTCTCTGTTTCTCTCTCTCTCTCTCTCTACCGTCCGTCTCTCTCCATCATCTTCTCTTTCTGTGGGTTTATTTCCATAACTGCAAGGAATTTTTGGACAACACCTATTTTGTGGAAACCCCTTCCACAATCCCAAACGGTTTGTCCACGTAACCTCAGAGGAGCAGCCAGCAACTATGTAACTGGAGAAGATTGAGTACACACACACACACTAGACCGTAGCCTGGTGAGCCTATTGAGAAGCTAAAACAAAGATTACCAGATGCTTACACAGTCCAGTCCTACCATATGTGTGTGTGTGTGTGTGAGAGAGAGAGAGAGAGAGGTGAACCTTTGACCTGCAGTGTTCATTACAGATAGAAAAAAAGAAAAAAAAAACCCTGAATGTCTATTGACCATAGAGCTAATGGAAAACAATGACGTGCTACATCGTCTGTCAGTTGGTTGGTTTTCCTCCTGAGGAAATGTAGTGTTCCTCTCAGGATATCAGTCAGGAATCCCCTCCTTCACTGATGAAAACCATGGAGCCGTCAAAACAGTTGCTCTGTAATTCCGCATGTGGCCTGGTTTCAATTAAAGCTTTGAATATCAAAGACAATCACTCCCATTTTAATGTGCCTTTTTTATGTGTACCCAGTATATTTTGATGGAACATTTGTGGGTGGAGCACTTGCTAATTGGTATGGAAAACTTGCACCTGTGGTAGACCAATGTTTTGAGAGTCAGAAAAATTAAATATTTGCATTCTTCTGGTCTCTTTTGAGGAGGAGTTCGAGTTTATCCTAAAACATTTTCAGACCACAATCACATCTGACCATATTAGGCAGTCAGTCAGTGAACAATATACATATTTGGTGCTTCTGCTCCAGCTCAGTTATAACTGTCAAATAACCTACCAAAATCCCAGCTGGCCCTAATGATATACATTTGCCTTGCACCAAGTTCGGGAACAAAACATGAAAATAAACAGAAAACTGTGGGAATCAGGGACGAGGACCACCTGCCATTAAGAGACAACTGTGCTGCCAGACTCCCAGCACTGCCCCTGGTGCTGAGCCCTGTGCCATCACCTCATTAGTGCTAGTCATGAATGAAGGAAAATGCCAAGTTTCTTTTGATCAGATCGTCTTGTGTCAGAGTTGAGTACCAGCAGGTTGAGGGAGGATATTATGTCACTGTTTTCACAGCTCAAAACACAACCTTCTGGGACGTTTATTTTGATGCTTTCTGCATTATGTCATTATATGACCCACGCTTACACGGCAATGTCACAGACGCCAGAGATGTTGAATGAATACTACTCTAAATGGGTTTATACATCAGTCAAGTATGTTAAATTTGAACAATAAGCAACTGTACCAACCCATTAGTATAGTCTACGGGAGCCTGTGTTGCACAATATTCATTGACAATAGGCCTACTTGTATTTTGATTGACCTTTTTCTGCTGAGGTTGTCACAGTGAGTGATTTTGTTTTTTGTTTTCTTCCTCTGCATGCGTTTGACAGGGGAGGATCCATCAAGACATTCTTTCCATTCTGGAGGAAGGAGAGGTGGAATCACTCCGTCTATATATATATATATATATGACGACGTGCGTCACTCTCCTGCCTCCTCTCCTGCCCTGTGGTTTTCTGGACCGGGGATATCTATATTCTATGATGTTAAAGTTACTGTGGCGTTCTCTCATTTGTGGTGGAGTCCTACTCCTCAAATTAGAGGGGCAATATCATCAAATATTCCTTAAATCTGCAAACCAAATAGGAGAAAGGTTTCCCTTCTAGATAGAAGGCTGGTAGAGGGTTCATATGGCCCACTGGGTAAGGTACACTGTAGAGCACATAGTTACTGTACATAATGGCTGCAGTGGTGAAGCCTTTGTGGTTTATGAGTTATTATACAAGAGGAGATAGTCTCTTAAGAGATTTACCATAAGGATTTACAGTGCAGATGCAGAAAACATATTCTCTTAGGTAAGAGATATACAGAAATTAACCTCTAAAGGTTCCATCCTAATCGGAGCAGTGGATAGCAGGCCTACGGATAGCAGGCTTAATGCATCTGGATATTGGCTATGTTAGATGCACAATGGGGATGTAATGTGCAAGACTCAAAGTTTGACCAAACACTACATTTCTAGACCTAACCTTTTCACAATGCTTGAAAAGAGATCTGGCTTTTACATTGTAATAACATGTTAATATTTTCTGCATACCAAACATGATTTTATTGATAAAATAACATTTAGTTAAGCCCACGTTATCCCTTGTTCAACAAAACCCTTCCTTGGTTGAAATTTGATTTATTTGAGTATGAATTTAATGGCATTAAAACAATTATAGTTGAATGCCATCAACTGCTCCTTCAAGAAACCCAGTTCCATTGAAAATACAGCCTGGAAAAATGCAAATCAATGTTATTCGCGTAGTATTCTGACAGATAGAGCACTGCTCTGCTCAGCGCACTACAATAATGGTTGCTGGCTGTGGCCTAGGATTAGCGCCACCTGTTGGAGGACAATATACTGTTAGTATGGTTGCAAAATTACCAGTAAGCAAACTTAAAGGAATCTTCTCTGGCAATCTATTCTACAATGTAGAAAATAGTAAAAATAAAGAAAAATCCTGAGTAGATGTGCCCAAACTTCTGACTGGTATTTTATACAAAAAATAATATATAGACATTTATTTTTGGCCTTACTGCTATTAACCCATACAAATGCATTAATTAACAGATTCACTACATGGACCAACAGATAGTCCCCCCAAAAATATCAAAAGGAAGTTTGTTCTGAAGTGTCTCTCCTATATCTGAGAGATGCTTTTGAATATATAGTGTATGTGGACACCCCTTCAGAATTGGTGGATTTGGCTATTTCAACCACAATCGTTGCTGACAGGTGTATAAAATCGAGCACCCAGCCATGCAATCTCCATAGAAAAACATTGGCAGTATAATGAGGAGCTCATTTACTTTCAATGTGCCACAGTCATCGTATGCCACTTTTCCAAAAAGTCAGTTCATCAAATTTCAACTGTAAGTGCTGTTACTGTGAAGTGGTAACGTCTAGGAGCAACAACGGCTCAGCCGCAAAGTGGTAGGCCACACAAGCTCACAGAACGGGACTGCCGAGTGCTGAAGGGCATTGCAGGTTACAATCGGTTGCAACACTCACTACCGAGTTCCAAACTGCCTCTGGAAGCAACGTCAGCACAATAACTGTTCGTCGGGAGCTTCATGAAATGGGTTTCAATGGCCGAGCAGCCGCACACAAGCCTAACATCACCATGCGCAATGCCAAGTGTCGATTGGAGTGGTGTAAAGCTTCACCATCTGGCCGACCGACAGACATATCTGGGTTTGTCGGATGCCAGGAGAACTCTACCTTTCCCAATGCATAGTGCCAACTGTAAAGTTTGGTGGAGGAGGAATAATTGTCTGGGGCGGTTTTTATGGTTCGGGCTAGGCTCTTAGTGCCAGTGAAGGGAAATATTACAGCATACAATGACATTCTAGATGATTCTGTGCTTCCAACTTTGTGGCAACAGTTTGTGGAAGGCCCTTTCCTGTTTCAGCATTACAATGCCCCCATGTACAAATCGAGGTCCATACAGATATACAGTGGGGAGAACAAGTATTTGATACACTGCCGATTTTGCAGGTTTTCCCACTTACAATGCATGTAGAAGTCTGTAATTTTTATCATAGGTACTCTTCAACTGTGAGTGACGGAATCTAAAACAAAAATCCTCCATACAGACCTTCTCCAGATCCTTCAGGTTTCGGGGCTGTCGCTGGGCAATACAGACTTTCAGCTCCCTCCAAAGATTTTATATTGGGTTCAGGTCTGGAGACTGGCTAGGCCACTCCAGGACCTAGAGATGCTTCTTACGGAGCCACTCCTTAGTTGCCCTGGCTGTGTGTTTCAGGTCGTTGTCATGCTGGAAGACCCAGCCACGACCCATCTTCAATGCTCTTACTGAGGGAAGGAGGTTGTTGGCCAAGATCTCGCGATACATGGCCCCATCCATCCTCCCCTCAATACGGTGCAGTCGTCCTTTGCAGAAAAGCATCCCCAAAGAATGATGTTTCCACCTCCATGCTTCACGGTTGGGATGGTGTTCTTGGGGTTGTACTCATCCTTCTTCTTCCTCCAAACACGGCGAGTGGAGTTTAGACCAAAAAGCTCTATTTTTGTCTCATCAGACCACATGACCTTTTCCCATTCCTCCTCTGGATCATCCAGATGGTCATTGGCAAACTTCAGACGGGCCTGGACATGCGCTGGCTTGAGCAGGGGGACCTTGCGTGCGCTGCAGGATTTTTAATCCATGACGGCGTAGTGTGTTACTAATGGTTTTCTTTGAGACTGTGGTCCCAGCTCTCTTCAGGTCATTGACCAGGTTCTGCCGTGTAGTTCTGGGCTGATCCCTCACCTTTCTCATGATCATTGATGCCCCACGAGGTGAGATCTTGCATGGTGCCCCAGACCGAGGGAGATTGACCGTCATCTTGAACTTCTTCCATTTTCTAATAACTGCGCCAACAGCTGTTGCCTTCTCACCAAGCTGCTTGCCTATTGTCCTGTAGCCCATCCCAGCCTTGTGCAGGTCTACAATTTTATCCCTGATGTCCTTACACAGCTCTCTGGTCTTGGCCATTGTGGAGAGGTTGGAGTCTGTTTGATTGAGTGTGTGGACAGGTGTCTTTTATACAGGTAACGAGTTCAAACAGGTGCAGTTAATACAGGTAATGAGTGGAGAACAGGAGGGCTTCTTAAAGAAAAACGAACAGGTCTGTGAGAGCCGGAATTCTTACTGGTTGGTAGGTGATCAAATACTTATGTCATGCAATAAAATGCAAATTAATTATTTAAAAATCATACAATGTGATTTTTTGGATTTTTGTTTTAGATTCCATCTCTCACAGTTGAAGTGTACCTATGATAAATTACAGACCTCTACATGCTTTGTAAGTAGGAAAACCTGCAAAATCAGCAGTGTATCAAATACTTGTTCTCCCCACTGTATATTTTTTTGATCTGTGTGGAAGAACTTGACTGGCCTGCACAGAGCCCTGACCTCAACCCCATCGTACACCTTTGGGGTGAATTGGAACGCAGACTGTGATCCAGGCCTAATCGCCCAACATCAGTGCTCATCCTCACTAATGCTCTGGTGGCTGAATGGAAGCAAGTCCCGCAGAAATGTTACAACATCTAGTGGAAAGCCTTCCCAGAAGAGTGGAGGCTGTTATAGCGACAAAGGGGGGATCAACTCCATATTAATGCCCATGATTTTGGAATGAGGTGTTTGACAGTGTCCACATACTTTTGGTCATGTAGGGTATGTTAAGTATAAGAAATATCAGGAAATATTTGTTATATATTTTTTTTACACTTATTTAACCCCTTATTTATGCTACTAAACAGTATAAGCACTGTCTAAGCTAGGGGAATTTGATAACATCAAAATAATTCAATAAAACTATTATATATAAAAAAAAAAAGAAAAAATGGTTTTTGGGCTGAGATATATAGGAAAGATCAGGAAGCATTCCTATTATTTGTTTTACATGTATTTAACCCCATAGTCTCCATATACAGTACCAGTCAAAAGTGTGGACACACCTACACACCTACTCATTCATTTTGGGCTCCCAAGTGGCAGAGTGATCTAAGACACTGCACCTCAGTGCTAGAGGCGTCACTCACAACCGGCCGTGATTGGGAGTCCCATAGGGCGGGTCACAACTAGTTAAATAAAGGGGGGGTTCTTTATTTTAACTATTTTTCTACATTGTAGAATAATAGTGAAGACATCAAAACTATGAAATAGCACATATGGAATCATGTAGTAACCAAAAAAGTGTTAAACAAATCAAAATATATTTTAGATTCTTCAAAGTAGCCACCCTTTGCCTTTATGACAGCCTTTCACACTCTTGGCATTCTCTCAACCAGATTCATGAGGTAGTCACCTGGAATGCATTTCAATTAACAGGTGTGCCTTGTTAAAAGATAATTGTCAAATTTCTTTCCTTTTTAATATGTTTGAGCCAATCAGTTGTGTTTTGACAAGGTAGGGTTGGTATACAGAAGATCTGGGGTGTCTCATGGTCTGACAAACAGCGCTCTAGTGCTGTCACCTTTCACTGCAGAAGTGCGACATAGGCGGATGTGGTGGATTGAGATGCATCCAATGCAAAAAAAACGAGATATGCTCGCTTAACCCGGGAAGCCAGCCGCACCAATGTGTTGGAGGAAACACCGTACAGCTCGCAACCGAAGTCAGCATGCATGCGCCCGGCTAGATTGCAATGGGACAAGGACATCCCAATTGTGCGCGGCCTCATGGGTCTCCCGGTCTAGGCCGGCTGCGACCCAGCCTGGGATCGAACCAGGGTCTGTAGTGACGCCTCTAGCACTGCGATGTAGTGCCTTAGACCGCTGCACCACTCGGGAGGCCCAAACTGAGTTTTTGATAGGGATTTTTTTATTATGCTATTTAGATTTTTGGGGGGCACGGACATTGACTTTAGGGGGTTTTAACTCAGCAACTCTTCCAACTATTGATCTTTTTCACAACTGCCACCAGTTTGGCGCCAAAACATTTACAACAAAGACATATTGACGTATGAAAATAAGTAAGTGTGTAAAAAAATCTATATTTAAAGGATATTTCTTGCTGAAACCCTCATATTAAACACCAATGGGATTCACTAAGTTGATCGTTTATGTTGATGTTTTACAGCTTGTCATTAAAATATATATATATTTTGAATCATCTGATTTTTATATACTTTACATGTGATAAGGCCACACAGAGGGCCAGAGATAATTACACACACCTGTGATAATCTGAAGTAGGCCACTAGATGTCATGTAATAAAAATCCCCCCCAAAATAGAAAGTTAACAAAATTCTGGTAGTTTACTGCTAAACCCCGAAAGTTACCAGTAATATACCATCCCTTTTTCGACCCTAACAATTAGCAATAGTACGAATTATCTCAATCCTCATTCAATTGGCAAGAGCGTTATGCATTTCTTTAGTGTTAGATGAAGAACTGCCTAAATTTTGCCACACAAATGAGTCAATTCATTCACTTGTGAATAGGAGGGCTTGAACCTGCAGCTGGGTGATGTCATAGAATAACATACTTAGTGTATATTAGTCATCAGAACAATAGTTTATGACACAACGTCGTAATATTCCATCTGGAACAGAGATCTGAGTTAAAAAATAAATATTTCATATTGAGAAAAAATACGTAAGAACCTTGTTTTGAGCACATCACCTGGTATCTAAAACACAGAACTCCAATAAGTGAAACCGCAGTCACTCCGCTCACTCACACCCATTGTCACAAGTCTCTTAATGTGATTTATAGGGGTCTAACATTTCACAATATAAAAACTCGAATTTATTAGTTTGGTCCTCGTCAATTTGTTTTCCGCCAGAGACGCAGCTGACCTTTTCATGAGAATATGAAAAAATAAATTTTGGGCTCGTTTAGATCAGTTACAGAACCGTTAAGCCGCTTCCTCCCTTAGGTTCAACAAAGTCCTAAGAGCACACAAACACATTGTGCAATGATCGCATAAGAACATTACTATAAACTGAGGTGATATCAAAACCCAATCCGCCACCGAGTCATAATCAGGCCTTGGTCTACATAATGTCTCGGGTACAACTGGGCCAAGAGATATGTAATAAGCAATTTTGCGTCAGCATGCTCTTGGTTGTCATGTAGAAAATGTCTCCCTTGGTTCTCTAGACTAGGCATCTAAAGGTACCTGAACCTGTTGTAGTTCCTTTCCATAATATTTTCTCTTACATTCTCCTTGGGTAATTCTTTTGGTTTCATATACCCGCTGTGCTGTATTATTATAATTTCTTGTGTTCCAGGTGTTGAATAAAGTTATTTAATCTCCTCAGTTTTTCTGTTATGTCATATTGCTGGGATTTAGGAAAGGTTTTCATAATGTGTGCACACCTGCTCCAGATGCATCGTCTGACTCTAGGTCTTTGGGGAGGCAATAATGACTGTTGATATTATGGGAATTCATGGGAAGGACGCATACAGATGTAGGATCTTAATTTGAGGCAGTTTGCTACAGCAGGAAAATAATCCTGCAGCAACAGGAAATGTGACTTATTATGTGGATTACATTTTTTGTAAGAGAAAATTACTAACTTCAGAAGCCTTTTTAAACCTCAAATGCACTACACATTTGTAATTTCCTTCATTGCAGGAAAGTTAAGATCCTACATCTGTTCTGCTTTTTACAATCCAAAAAAGAAGTTCTCAGAGGCATAGATATAGTAACTATGAAACTAATATGTCCGGTTGTGTTAGTTCAAACATCAGCCATAACCTTCATAACTTTTCCAATCATATTCAAGGTCTGTGTTATCTCTCTTATTTTGGTTTACAGTAGATTAACTGGTGGAATCTGAATAAGCTTGTGACCTCTGACCCCACCCTATGTAATTTCTTGCCTATTTTGAAAGGAGAGAAACCCTTAGTCATATCTGATCAGTGCCAGGCGTTAGTTTAGTGTCTTTCTCTTAATATGAGCCAGGGACTTCATTAATTCCAATAAAATACCTTCACAACAGTACCGTTACTTCCCCTGAGAACTGGGGGGAGTTTTGTAGAGTAACTTTCTTCTCATTGACTCCTCAAACGAAAGGCACATCTAGGGCTGTTTCTCTGCAGTGAGCATCAACTCAGGCCTGTAATTTAAGACTTGTGACTTATTGTTGGGGATGGTGACCTCCTGTGTGTGTGAGTAAGCCTGTGCAGGCAGCTAGCGAGGCAGGCCAGGGCCAGAGAGAGGGGGACAGGACAGGGGTTTTACTAGGCCCACCCGCTAGGAGAATGCAACTATTTCCTCATCATAAATCAAAATGGACATAGTCTGTCTGGGGGCCTTCAATAGAAACAGACTAGAGAATGTCCAGTTTCCTTTATAGGGCCTGAAATTAACTTCCTTGTTTGGAGGATCGCCAGCCAATGAATACGTTTCAGTCAAATAAATAGTCCTAAAACCCAATCTTTCCCTTTATCTTCATCCTTTTTCAATAACCTACGAAATCCTGAGGAAACCCTTATCGTAAAAGGAATGTGCTCTAGCAGAGCAGACATGGGCATCAAAGCAGCATCACGAACTAAACCCAGTCATTTAAACCTAATTAGATTAACCTCACTGTTATTGATGACGCTTGATTTTGTAAAGTTGCGAGAGGTGTTCCTATGAAAGTGGATCTGTCTTGGTTGACGTCACCTCTGCTCCGCCAGTCCCTCCCATTGGTTGTGTTTGGTCATAAATATTATTTTACACAAGTAAAGAAATGGTAATTTCCAACATGAAGTATGTCTTCCTTGACGTATCTAGATGTCTCCTCCCATCACAAAAACAATCAGAGCCATTTTCCCTGTAATCAGGTTCTCTACAGGGACAAGAGGATGTGGAATACACGTACAGACCAGTCAAATGAGTCACTCCACCACGCTGTGTGTGTGTATGTGTGCGTGTGTGTGTGTGTGTGTCTTATGTCAACGGCACAGTGTCTTTAGCCATTAAGAGCACTCACAATCCACAAAGAATCCAGACAGTCGTTAGTCATCGCCTAAGAGATAAGAAATTGGTTTGAATATTTTTGGCTTCTCGTTGAAATGTACTGTCTGGGCTGTGTCATCAAGTATTTATTAGTAATGAGTTATGCAATGATTATTCATCTTGGCAAATGTCCAGTGTACTTTTAGAGCCTGTAGTAACACAAGCTATAATGTGTCATAAGTCACAATTCAGATATTGACGTTCATTCATGTAAGGCTGTTTTTTAGGCTCATATACTGAATATGCCAGTTATAAACCAAGTAGTAAATGTCAAAGTATATAAATGAAAATAAAAGAACGGGAGGGACTCCGAAGCCACAATGCCAGTTGAAGTCAGAGATAGAGACACTAAAATGACATGTGCAGAATCAAATCTCGAACACCCGCTCCACCTTGTCTCCTTTTTCTAAATATTGGTGGTAAGATGAAAAAATGTCAGTCCTTGGCAGGCCATATTTCCAATGTAAACCCACAGGAGGATGTGCTGGAATAATTCACCCTGCAAGGCGTCTGGCTGAGAATCTGCAGGGCTGTGTGTGTGCGTGTGTAATTGGTCCAGCAGAGGAATGACCTTAAGTTTAGATTCAGGCAGTTGGGAGACCTTGGAGACAGACAACATCGATCCCAGAGCCTGGGAGATTCTGGTTTCCACTAGCTTCTATAGCAACAAAGTCAGATTCCACTGCCACAAAGCAGATTCCACAGCCAAAATTGTCTACAAAAAAATAGTTTTGGGGTCTTAATTTAAGGTTAGGGTTAGGCATAAGGTTAGCAGTGTAATTAAGGTTAGGGTTAGGTTTAAAATCACATTTTAAGAAGATTCATTGTAGAATTGGGCGGAGCTTATGTGGGTATTAAAGCTAGTGACGACCTAGAGCCTTTCCTCGGATCCCTTGCGTTCTCTCATTCTGAGGATCTAGTAGAGTGATAATACTGTGCCGCTGAGGAAAACACATGCACACTTAATAAGGCTGCCTGGAGAGCCTGCACAAGTATGGCATTGCTATGATACTATACATCTCATGGAGTATCTGTAATAGTTATACTATCAATGTCATGACATATCTGTGTGTTTTTACAGAAACAGGCATTGAGGTTACATGGAAATTGAATACATGAATGCATGTTTATGAAGTAGACAATCAAGTGGGCTGTGTTAGCTTGAGTGTATTTACAGGCGGAGGAGGGCAGGAAAAGGAGAAGCATCCATTACCACTGAAGGAGGTGGTTAGCAAGTAGCGCCCCAGCCCAGAGAATATGTCTGCCATGAGAAAACTCTGTCTCCAGCCCGACCTTGGGTGTGATGCCCTCATACACGCATGCCACTTGCACCAGGTCCAAGTTCGTGCGAGACATCTGGCTGGTGCTCACTCAGAGCGTAAGGAGGGTTGTCAAAGTAGAAAACCTGACCCCCACCCTCCCCAACACATACACACACACTCACATACACACCCAATCGCCCCATTTTTATTTGTACAACATTACTAGTGGTCGTTATGGAACTGGGGGAACAGAGGAACTCCCCACTGATCAGGACAGGAGCGGAGCTGGTCCGATGAGGGATCCAAGCAGCTGGGGCGTTAGGCTAGCTGGAGCTGGGGAAGCCTCCGTGTTCTCCAGCGTGAACTGAGGTAATGCTTCAGACATCTGCAGCGCGTTCTAATTATGCCAGACGGTCGGATGCTGTGCGACTACTTTGTGTGTCTGCTGGCTGCACTTTGCCAACCGGTGTAGGAGCCAACACAAGCCGTTTTAACTCTGTTGAATGGGTGAGACAGACACAAAGGGATGTCCTTGTGTCCTCATCATGCCATCATGCTCTTGTTTGGCCAATGGCACAGTTGACACAACCGTTTTTATATGCAGCATTTACTGTCTTGCCTCAGATAGATTGTGTAGATATTAAATCACAATAATCAACTTTGTCTTTCGTGATGTTTTGTACAGCTGTGATTTTAGACATTCGTCACCAGACATTTGTCTATTAAAGTGCATCATTACGCAAGCCCTGAAACCGAAGACAAAAAATATATATATATATCCTAAACCTTAAGCATTTGGAATTCATGAATGATTATGCTGAGCAGGAGGGGGGGAGCAACATTCGGTGAAACGTTAGGAGAAACGTGGATAAATGTCATTGTTTTTAAAGGAACTCAGTCCGGCTTTAAACTTACTCTTGAAAGTTGTAATAGTAGAATGTACAAGGTGCAATTTCGAAATTGGTTAGTGCATCATCAGTTCCTCTTGTCATGTCAGTCATTGCATGCCTTAGCAAGATACAGTATTTATAACTTGTCAGAAATGTCCAGATCAATTAGCCCATGTCATCTAATGTTTTTTTTTATTTTGGTTCCTTGGCCCATAGATATTGAGTGTAATTTGTTTGTCACTCAAATATCACAGAAATACATTAGACATGGCAAAATATAGGGGGCGTGGAGTGTTCCCCAATGCTGGAAGGAGGACCACGAGTGAAACATTTTGGGAACCCCTGGCCTACAGTACAGTGTGATTCAGTATGCCTTAAGAGCCGACTCATATTTGAAAGCCCATGAAAATCAGCGTTTACCTCCCCTTACCTCCCCTTTTACTGTATCTACCTGCCCAGTGGCTATAGTAGAAAATTAGCCAGCTGGCTAAATCTGGCACATTTACAGACATGTTGATTCATGTGCATTGTTCCTGTCAAATGAACCCAAAGGTAAAGTAAAGCTACTTGTGCATCAATATGTTGAAATCAATTTTGGTCCTTTTCTTGTCACCACTTGGTCTCCAGATTGCCTCGGAAAACATTGCATGAAAAATGTTTTCTTCACAAAATCAACATACAATTTCCTCCATGACAACATTGTGCGTTTGTTAAACGAGCTTGGTCTTAAAATTTTGACTGATTTTGAGTACAGGCTCTAGTACAGTACTTAATTATTGTCTTGATTATTCCACTGAATGGGCAATAAAAACTTTAAACTTCATCTCCGCTGTCCCACCTCTTTCCCAAACCGACACACGCATAGAACGTAGCCACTGCTTCCAGCCCACCGGTGGTTACAATTACAATTTTGAGCTTTGACAACAAACAAAATCTGGGTGAGTAATTTAACTCCAGAAATCTCATCACTACCTAAGCTGCAGGCAGGGGTAGTGAGAAGACTAAATCCCCAAGTAGTCCCACCTCAGAAACAGAGTGGTGACAGTTTAATGGTCAGCGCTCTGAGCACCACACCCTTGCCACTCTATATAAAGGACCCCACTTCCAAGCCTAATGACTAATCTCATTGATTCGAAGGGGAGGGGCAACTGGAGTTGAGAGAACTGAGTTGTGATGCTGTCGCTGTGATGTCAGGTGCTTGAACCCGTGGGCTCCTCGAGCTTCTGCCCCAGCTCTCCACTCTGTTCTGTTTTTGGCCAGATCATTTACTGGGGGTGTAATTTCCTCAGAGCAATGACATTACTGTGCGTGACTGTGAATGGAACACTAACATCGCTCCATCTCTGTCAGGGCTCCCAACGCTACCATTTATTTCTCATTTGTTTATGCTAATCAGTGACAAATGTGCATTTTTTTTCTACTCTTTATAGATGCTGAGTGAAGTGAGGTGATGTTTCTGCTCAAAATCGTTAAAAACGGGAAGGATACTTTTATTGCAATTAATATGTTCACAAGGGGAATTGTAGCCACATTTCTTTGCTTATATTCGTGACCAACTCCTGCAAGCGCCTATTCAAAAAGGCTGAAATATCTTTCTCTGTCCTCACTTATTTTATGATAATTTATCATAATAAACATTTTATTTACTTCAAAAACATTTTTTTAGAGGGGGGGGGGGGGGGTTACAGGTACAAAAACAATCAAAGAAATGCATACAAAGATAACCAACCCATCCCCCCCTCAGTCCCCATCCAGCCGCCCGCATCCTCCCTCCCCAGCTGGAAACCCCACCTAGCCCCTCCCACCTGACCCGAAGAAAGCATGCTTTCCATCCCACCCAGCAATGGAGGATGCTTATCAGTCCCCCTCTCACCCATCCACCCATTCATCCCCTGAGTCTCCCCTTGCATTCCCCTTAATCCCCCCCAAGTATATTTGTCCAGGCCTCAATAGTTCCTTGACAGTAATCTTCTCTGATTGTTTGAAAGATTCAAGGGGCTATCCATTGTTAAGTAACATAATAGATGCAAAGTATTGAATATTTAAATTCATGCCCTTCAAAAGTATGTAACTTTGCCCCAGAAGCATTTAACTGCAGGGCACTCCCACATCATATGAAGGTATGTGCCTACCTGATTTAGGGGTCACAGTGAACAGTTGGGAGTTGGGTCCAATTTCATTGTAAAACATTTCCTTGGTGTTAAATAAAGTTTGTGAATAAATGTGAAAAGTTGATTGTTTGGATTACGGGATGCCAAGGTCATATTTTTATACATTTTGTTCCAGTTAAAGGGTTGTTCAGATTCAATTAGATCTTTGGACCATACTTTTTTAATTGACTAGCTCAGAATATGATTTTTCCAAAAGTTGTTTATATATTATAAATATCAGTCCTTTCGGTAGCCCAGATAAATGTTTTTATAAATATCAGTTGCCGGGTAATGTGTATGTATCTTTCAAACCTTGTAATGTTCTCAAACCATTACTGTTCATAATATCGGTAAGGGTACACATTCCATATTTGGAACATTGGGGAGTTATAAAAGGCCGCCCTCCAGATCGTAATGCATTATTGTGAAATATTGGAGTATGGGCATACCATTTTGATTCCCAGTTACATAGTTTTTCAATTTAGCGCCAAATAGAAATTGTGTGAGCAATAATAGGACCAAAGCGTAGATTACATTGTTTAAGGAATATATCAGTGAAGACCACCTCTTTCAGGGCAATAGGAGACACAATATTTCTCTCTATACTATTTAGAATCATGTCTAAATCAATTGTGAATGGGGTGAAATGCTAGTGCCTGGAAGTACAATTTAAAGTTTGGTATGGATAGTCTTCCTACGTCTTTATCTCTTTGTAAATGTGTTAATTTTATCCGGGATCATTAAACTTGCCATATACATCGTAAAAATAACGTCAGAAGATGTCACCGTTTCCCAAAACATCACGCAGTGTAAGTGTTACGAAGTGAAACTGAACTGTGTCATTACAGGAGTTGTCCCATGCTGGAAATGATTCCAGAAGATAGGCTAAAGAGCTCGCTGTAGCTCTTAAAGGATTTATGGCTATTCAAAGTAATCTTTTTAAAAAGTATATATTTTTCCAATATAGTTTTCCCATCAAGAGAAGAAATGTGTATTTAAGTGTTTGTATTATGTTTGCCATGTGTTATGTATTCAACGTTTTTTTTTTATCATGCTATTTTGTATGCAATGTTTGATTATGTACATTCAGCATCTCTGAATAAAGACAAAGTCAAGTCGGTCGTTCCCTTGTTCAGAAAATATCAACGTGACCTAAAAATAGAATGTGATTACAATTGTTTTCGTAATTGCTCAACAAATCTACCTAATGGCAAGCAGGAATTAAATCTTAAAGTAGGCCTACAGATGATTGGACAATTAAAATAATTCCCTGTTATAACTATGGCTGAGGGATTGGCATATAGCATTTTAATAAAATTAATAAAATTGGAGCCAATTCCCATATTTTCCTAAACAGACAAGAGATAAGCTTTTTCTTCATTGAAAGATAAAACATCCCAATGAGCTGTTGTTTCTGATGAAGCATTTCAAATATGTAATAGTTGACGGAGGTTATCCGGGGATAAACGCTTTTTAACAAATTCCCCTTTGGTCCGTGGGGACCCGTTTGGGTAAGTAAGTCTCGAGACAGGACAACATCATTTTGGAAAACAGTTTAATATCTATGTTTATCAAAGATAGGGGGTGATAGTGAGAACACTGTGTGGCATCCTCACATTTTTTTTTTTTATAAATGTGAAGTTAGTGCTGTATTAATATCTCTCCCAAATGAACCTTTGTGAACAGCTGTATTAATCATTTTGAGCAATAGTGAATTAATTGTGAATAGACCTCAGGAGGAATACCGTCCCATCAAGGTAATTTGCCTGTATTCATGTCTGCAAAGCCCTTTTGAGAGATTTGGGCTCCCAGCATTGGTGGCTTCCTCTGTTGAGAGAGGAGGAGTTCTTAATTAGTTTAGAAAATACTTAGTTTGGCTTGGTGTGGATTTACAGCCAGAGGTGTAAGGTTCTTTATAGAAGAAGGAGAATCTTTGATTCATTCATTTGGGTTCTGATAGTAATTCCCCTTTTTTAAGATTCATCAGTTGCTATATCAGCTGATTGATCGTTACTGCGTAGCTTTTTGGCCAGTAAATGACTGGGACGATTACCATGGAAGTAATGGTTGAGACTAACTCAATGGATGGCAAATTCTGCTCTCTGTCTTATCAATAAATTAAGTTCTGTCCTGACTTTGGAAAGAGTAACAGCTACCTGGTTTATTGAGAGCTCTCTAACACAGTTAACAACATTTCTAAAACTGATATCTTCTTTAATTGTGATTTATACAACCCAAATGCAAATCCAGGAGCATTATTTTTTATAAAATCTTTGGTGGCATCCTATAGAATTCAGGGGTCATCGACTGAATTTATATTGATCATTATGAGCTAATTTAGTTACATTTCAAATTGTTCACAGAATGTAGGATTTTGTTGTAATGAAACATTGAAACGCCATCTTGTGGCTCTTTTAGGAGATTCTAAGATTTGAAGTTGGCATTAGTGAGTGTGGTGGTCAGACTCAAATGTCAAATTTCTATTTTCTTGATTCCTTACATTTTTTTAGTTGTAGATAATAGTATGAACTTGTGAGAATGATTTATGCCTGTTTGAGATGAAAGTGTACTTTTTTGCTTTAGGATTATACATATGCTCGCCAGGTATCAATAAGATTGTAATAAGAGAGTGTATGCTGGAGAGCCTTGGTTGCATGTGGATTGTAGTTGGGCTTACCAGCGAAGGTCCGCAGCCCGGAACCTCCAGAAAAGGTCCGCAGCCCGAAGCCTACAGCAAAGGTCCGCAGCCCAGAACCTCCAGCAAAGGTCCGTAGCCCGGAACCTCCAGCGAAGGTCCGCAGCCCGGAACCTCCAGCGAAGGTCCGCAGCCCGAAACCTCCCGAAGTCAACACCGCTTGGTGGTTGGAACATACCGCTCCACCGGTGCCCATTCCGGGTCCAGCAGTCTGCTCCGCTCCAGTGCCTGAGCAGTCCGCTCCAACGGTGCCCAGTCCGGGTCCAGCCGTCTAATCCGCTCCTGAGCCAGAGCAGTCCGCTCCACCGGTGCCCATTCTGGGTCCAGCCGTCTGCTCCGCTCCTGTGCCAGAGCAGTCCGCTCCACCGGTGCCCAGTCCGGGCCCGGTTGTTTTCCCCGCTCCATGGCCGGAGCCGTTTGCCACACCGGTGCCCAGTCCGGACCCGGTTATTTGCCCAGCTCCATGGCCGGAGCCGTTTACTCCACCGGTACCCAGTCCGGGCCCGGTCATAAGGAGGGGGCACGGGAGAAAACTGTCCACTTCACCAGAGCCGCCCCCGACGGACTAGTCTTCCCTCCCTATTATCCCCCCCCCCCTTGTATTTGTGTTTTTTTTGTTTGGCGTCCGGGAGTCTGCGCCTTGGGGGGGGGGGGGTTTTGGGGGGGTACTGTCAGGCTCTGGTCATAGAGAAGCCCATTTGCTTCTCTATGTAGCCATGGTCAGAGTCTGACAGTTCTATTCTTTCTGTTTCTGGTGGTGGTTTGTGTTGGATCCCTAATTAGAGGCAGCTGCTGTGCATCGTCTCTAATTAGGGATCCTACATAGGTTTGTAAGTTTCACACTGGGTTGTGGGTCGTTATCGTTATGTCGTATGTTTCACAGTCACGGTGACAGTAAGTGTGCCTCAGTTGTTACGTCCGTTCATTCGTGTCTGGTTTGGTGAACGTGACGTTTTTGTCTATCGTGTTTGTTTGTATTGTGTAGTTTGTTCATTTGAAAAATGTATATACATAGTAAATAAAATAAAATGTCGAACTATAATCCCTGCGCTGCGTCTTGGTCGAGGTATGCACCCTCTCGTGACATGAGCCTTTGTGTGTGTTGTATTCTGGAAGGTTTTGCCAGGTGGATAAAGCCGCATCTCAAGTTTAGCTTGCATAGCTGGGATCTCACCTTGTTGTAGGTCTCCCTCTGTTTCAGCAGTTTGGGGTAGATGGTAGATGCTGATCATCTTCTCTGCATAGGTCAGAGCCCCCACTTCCGCTGCGAGGCGAACAATTTGTTGATTCCTGCAATCATACACCAAGATCCATGCTGAGGAGCATTTCTGTCTGTAATAAAACCCTTTTGTGGGGAAAACTAATTCTGATTGGCTGGGCCTGGCTCTCCATGTCTGCACAACTGCCCAGTCATGTAAAATCCATAGATTAGGGCCTAATACATTTATTTCAACTGACTGATTTCCTTATATGAACTGTACCTCAGTAAAATCTTTGAAATTGTTTCATGTTGCATTTATATTTTTGTTCAGTATATGTTGACAATTATTTGAAAATAAGTCTCTTAATTTACAAAAGAAAGCCACGAGAAAGCCACATGGAACTGAAACCCTGTTTTCATCTATCATTAACAAACTATTCTTGAGGTGAAACCCCAATTTATACAAGTTCAGATACTTAGGGATGCGCAGAGATCCACGGTCATAGACTCCTTGGCTCCCCCATGCCACATGCTATAACATTGAGACTTGGGTTGAGGGGGACTGTTGAAAGTTTCCTGGAGCCCTAGCAACTTCTGTGGCCTGTCAACAAAGGTTTTCAATGTGAGAGACTCCAGATGGAATCCCACACTTTGAGCTGTCATAACGAACAGCATCACCAGAACACATAAGTGAAAATTGCCGATGTGGAGAGAGAGAGAAAGAGAAAGGGAACATCATTAATAAAGATAATGAAGCAGATGGCTCTGTCTAATGGCTCTGTCTAATGGCTCTGTTGGGACACATTCTGATGAGAAGTCAGTGGGGGGTTTGGGGCGTAGGGTGGGCCTCAGTGGGAAAGCCTCTAATGTAGAAACAGGCTGCTTACCACAGCATGTTTTTGACCTCAAAAAGCCATAATAAACAAATGCTTCTTGGGCCACAAGAAGGCCCTCCGTTGCCAAAAGAAATGCACAATAATATCATTTGGGGTCCAAGAGTTACTTCCTGGAGCCATGTGTGATTGATTTGGTGTCAATTTGGGGATTTGGATGTCATTACAATGACATTATGATGACACATTGCACTTTCCAATTCAAATTAAGATGATTCTTCGTAGATCCCCCGAGATGTTTGCAAGACTCAACTTTTGGGTTTTGAAATGACAAGATAATGGGTCTTCTTGGGAGTTTGCTATTTGTCAAGATTTGTTGTTCCAAAGGTCACTTTAAAAGTGTAGAATAAGTGCTTTCCCAATGCGCACAGATGTCAGTTCTAACTTCTAGTTATGATTTACATTTGGTGGAATTGTCAACTTACTTGAATAAAACGCGAAATTGAAGCATGTCATTGGATTTACGTTTATATGTTGGGTGAAAAAAATACTACATTTCCTTTGGTTGGGTTGTCTTACTGCATGCATTGCAAAAAACAAGAGAATATGTTGAACTCTAATATTGACCCATTTACAGTTGAGGAAGGATAGAACATCAGCAGTTATGAATCTTTAATCGCTGATTATCCATTGTTTGTTGTGAATGACGATTCCAATATTTGTTCATGCAAAATATCACATTACATATCACTCTGCGTGATTTCTGTTTGAATCGAGTCTCACATTCTGTATACAGTAGTCACTACATATCCTTCTCCAGCACTGTTTCTATTGAGCACTGAGGCTTGCCTTGGACTGGAGAAAGATTGCCCTTTGAGAAGGGGAAACCGGGTGTTGATACGCCCAGGGGCAGTGGAAAAAAAAAAAAAACTCTCTGTGTGAACTGTCATCACCAGATAGCCACAAGGCCAGCTAATCTGCTGCCAGGCCACCATGTGGCACTTGATCTCTCCGGGGCGGCTTCCTCACTACGCAGGCGCTAGGAGAGGGCTTGGGTTGGGTGTACCCACAGCTGAGCTGGAAATCCTGAGCAGGGACAAGGGTAGGACACATACTAATTACAAGATTGGGTTTCTTTCTTTCTGAAACATCAGATGTGATGTGATTGAAGCTTAGGATGGAGACACATGTCCTGCATGGCGATGGGGGAGAGAGAGCTCTTTCGTTTCATCAGCATGACCATACAGTAGGTTACGTAGGCGCATGTTGCACTTGAAGACGCGTGGACACGTCTGTCTGAGGGACGACTGTGTTATCTCATGCTTTAATGTGCGGGGGGGCGTGTTGACATGAAGCCTGTAAATGAATGTCCCATCTTCCAAACAATGGAAAGTGAATCATTGAATCTTTAATGTAATTTAATAATGTAATCCTCTCCCACTAAATAGGAAGTTGAAAAAAGAGATGTTGTTCCATCCATCCCATGTTTGGGATGGATGGAAACATCTCACTACAGGAGGCTAAGGAGGAGACCCTGCCCCATGATTTCATAATCTTCTAAGCACTTCCATGAAACCCCTTGGTGGTTCCCCTTACTTTGTTGTTGTGGAGAAGTGTTGGGCTTGTCATCAGGGTTTTACAGTACCTTCGGAAAGTATTCAGACCCCTTGACTTTTTCCACATTTTGATAGGTTACAGCCTTATTCTAAAATGTATTAAAGTTATTATTTTCCCTCATCAATCTACACACAATACCCGATAATGATGAAGCAAAAACAGGTTTTTAGAAATGTTTGCTAATTTATAAAAAAATTTAAAAACGGAAATATTACATTTACATAAGTATTCAGACCCTTTACCCAGTACTTTGTTGAAGCACCTTTGGCAGCGATAACAGCCTCTAATCTTCTTGGGTATGACACTACAAGCTTGGCACACCTGTATTTGGGGAGTTTCTCCCATTCTTTTCTGCATATCCTCTCAAGCAGAGATGTTCGAACGGGTTAAAGTCCGAGCTCTGGCTGGGCCACTCAAAGACATTCAGAGACTTGTCCCGAAGCCACTCTTGCGTTGTCTTGGTTGTGTGCTTAGGGTCATTGCCCTGTTGGAAGATGAACCTTCGCCCCAGTCTGAGGTCCTGAGCGCTCTGGAGCAGGTTTTCATCAAGGATCTCTCTGTACTTTACTCATTCCCACACCCCTCAAACCCTTGTTTTGTAGCATGGCCAGCTCAGAGGAAATGACAGACCACATCAAGAGGCTCTGTTGCTTCGACAGGAACGCCTGCGCCAACTTTCAGGAGAGAGGGGAGACACTAAGATATTCATGGTTGTGTGTTATTTGTGTGTATTTTATGCCAACTTTCCCAAGTGGTAACACAACACGTCCAAACCTAATATGATTTATACTCATTTTGACCTGTCATTTAAACTGCTCTTAAGGCAGCACGTTTATTTTCTATATTTAAATAGTCTAATAGTGGAGGTGGATAAAGATGTCACAGTGCACTTACCTGATTCCTTGTTCACCATATTTTACATTGCTCTCTGTTACTCTTTTTGGTTGTTGGTATGATCGTTAGCAGAGTATACATGATCCCAATTTTAGCTTAAAGACGCCGGCAATTTGAAAAACCGATTTCATTATTGCACGTTCGCAATTAGCTTTGAATGTACTCTGCGTCATTAACAAATGATAAATTAAGGACCCATGTTTAACAAACACAAATACATTCAATAGACTTTCACAATTTACGTCGTTTTACGAGCCAATGAACACAGACATGAATAAGTCCATCATTGACCTGCCTTTAACCCCAGTGAACTGTGCAGACAGCTGGCAGCGCTTGTAAACCACACTCTCCATTCACCTTTAACCTACTTCCTCCCTCCATCTCAGTTCATCCTCTTTTTTTACCTCTCTTTTGTAGACTTCCAGTCTCGTCATGATGACTTTCAGTGGTGTTAAAAGGGAAATCTGCAGTTGCTACATCCATTTTTGAATGATATATTGGTTCTTGAAGAATATAACTCATAAATACCTAGTGAGCTTTAGTTGAACTGTCTTACTCCACCAAATATGAGCTTGTTTTACTTCAATGTTTGTAAACACGGTAATTGTAAACAAACACTGTATGGCCTCAAAACATGGTACAGTGTCATGGATGGTCAGTCCTTGCATCCATTGTTCTGTCTATGAATTAGAAGTTCTCCAGCCCCATTCCTCAGCTATTTACCAAAAGAGTGGTGGGGTGGCCACTTTGTTATTGTTTGAATTGCAGATGTCCCCTTTAAGGTGGCAAAATGTCAACATTTAAACTAAGACTAATGGCTTCATCATATACTCCCTCTCCTGGTTTTATTTAAAGTGAAATCACCAAATCTAGAAATGCCACGGTGCATACTGTATCTTGTGACAGCTATGACCCACTCACCAGAGTTGGGGCCAACTCCATTTCAATTCAGTCAATTCAGGAAGTAAACTGAAATTGTGATTTCCTTTTCCAATTTTCCTCATTAAAAGGTAATGAAGAGGAATTTAGGAAATGCCGCTGTTTAACTGAAATGGAACTGACCCCAACCCTGCCACTCACCTCTAGGTGTCTAACCTGGTGATTCCCCTCAAATTGAACAGCACATCTGAGCCAACTGCCCATGTAATCTAGTAAATCTATTAAGATTGATCTCACACCAGTGCTCAGTGGGATTAGCTAGGAATTGATGGAATGCACCAAACACAGTAGACAGGAATACATAGAAATATATTGAATAGAAATATTGAAAGTACTCAACTGCCTATCATTGTCCTCTCCTTTAATATCAAAATGTCCACTGAGGACATAAAAGATAGTAGCTTAAACATTTACAGTTTTCTGTCTATCTCAGTTTCTTCTGTAGGCCATAATAACCTTGAAAAACAAACGCTGACACATAGTATTTAAAGTTGCTTTACTAGGTTTGGCCCTGACGTTCACCTGTTTCCTCAATCTGTGACTAGCACCAAAAATCTCCTCTCATTTGGACAACCTGAAGGAGTAAATCAACAGTGTTTTTCTGGCCAGGCCCTTCTAGCAGGCTCTCTTCTGAGACATGTTCTCGTCATGGCTAAAAATGGCAGCTGCTTGAAAAATCCACCCGGGGCAATGAATTATGTTCAGCCATTCCCTAAACACTGCCTGTTTTTATTTTAGTGCGGGGATATGCAAGGCCACCCAAAACAAAATTGAATAACTTTAGATTATTCCACTCGCTTTACTACAAACAAGAGGATAGCACGCCAGGCCAGGCGAGCTATACTAATAGGACCCTACACTGCTTTTCCAAATGTCTTCTTCAGTATTTTATTTAAAGCCTCTCCTCCACAGGAAATCCACCCAAGTCTCATAAGTTCCTCCACCTGTTTGGAAATGTCTTTGAAACATTTCGGGTCCCTGTGAAAGATCATAAGCAAGTCACTTAATGAGCAAATAAAGTTTGGCCCTTGCTCAGAACTACATTCTGGAGAATATGAATCATCTTGTAGATTCATCTTTGGGAACACCTAATATTGTCTGTGATTCATGCAGACATGAATAGTAGTTGGAGCCACAAAGACACTGGGAGAATTGAGCCACGATGTCCCAAAGCTCTTTTACACCTCATTGTAGCCATCTCAACTGGTTCCGCCCAATCATAAACACCTCCACAGGACTTAAGCTTTGGTTGATAACGTGTGGTGAAATGTATGGAAACGTACTTCTCATGCAATAAAAACGTGCGATGATTAACTTTTTATATTTGAGAAAGGGATGCTTCTGTCAACACTGATCAGATGTGTTATTGATAATCATAAAAAGGTAACCCTCGCGTTCGATCCCGGGCTGTGTCGCAGCTGGCCGCGACCGAGAGACCCATGAGGCGGCACACAATTTGCCCAGTGTTGTCCAGGTTAGGGGAGGGTTTGGCTGGCTGTGATGACCTTGTCCCATCACGCTCTAGTGACTCCTTGTGGCGGCCGGTCGCATGTACGCTGACTTCGGTCGCCAGATGTACTGTGTTTCCTCCAACACATTGGTGTGGCTGGCTTCCGGGTTAAGCGAGCAGTGTGTCAAGAAGCAGTGCGGATTGGCGGAGTCGTGTTTCGGAGGATACACAGCTCTCGACCTTCACCTCTCCTGAGTCCGTACGGGAGTTGCAGCGATGGGACAAGACTGGAACTACCAATTGGATATCACGAAACTGGGGAGAAAAAGTGGCAAAAAGTACAATTTATTTTATAAAAAGGTAGCCTATCAAACACAAAATGTTCAAACATTTAATGGAATTGGCGTCACATCCGAGAACTGAAAAAGTTAGGAAAACATCATTCGTTCTTACCATTTACAATATCACAACAGAACAGGAGCTAGGCAATGTTTTCAATGGTCTTCATAGGCTATGTTGTACTCTTTGCAATTCAAATGATGAAATCTAGATAGGTGACTAGGTAGCAGAGCATGAATTCCTTTTGGGTCCTGCACAGTATACAAGAAGTGCAGTTGAAAACCACCTGGAACTGTACCTATGTCTGCCAACCCCAGTCCCACTATTAGGGTCTGCGTTAGCTAAGAGAGGTGAATGGATAACATAAGTATGTCCAACCAATGAGAAACAGGTGGCTGCCTGGCCAGAAGTTAATTAAAAGTAAGGACAAGTGTAAATTGGTGCTGGCAATAATTTCAGGAATTCGACACTGAAGAGTGAAAGTGGCATTGGAGGAATGATGGCACATGCTAGTAGTAAAGCCTTGCAGGTGGGGTAGAGAGAGAGTCTGCTAACATTTTAACTAAAGAGCATATTATTAGTACTGACAGTCCAGCTCTCCGACATTCTCTCACGTCACCAACCCCAACCCAACAACCTCTGCTGTCTTTTGTCTTGTCACTGTTTATCATCAACGAGATTCAACAAGAGCCCCAAGCTACCACAACTGCTATTACCACCACCACTGCCTCGATGTATTCCTGTTCAGGGAAAGTCACAAAATAAAGCCCAACACAGTATGTTAGTTGTGTTCTAACTTCTAAGCTGACTTTTTCGTTTCAGCAATCTGTTTGTTTATTTCCTTCAGTTCCCTTGAAAGCTCCTTGGCATGGGTTTGATTCCGCCTGGCAGCCCCCCTTTCACCACACACCTCTTGCCATCCATAACTACCACACTGGTTGTATCCTGGTCCTATCCAAAAGCCACTGCAGGTCTGATTTTTGTTGGCTTGGCTCCCCTCTGACATGCCTGGGAAGGGCAAGGAAAGGAAAAGGGTGGACCAGCCGCTCTGCTCTCTCCCTCCCTCCTGTTTGTTCCCCCCGAGCTAGGCCTGGCCTTGCTGGGCTGGGAGAAGCCAGCAGCCCAGTGTTTTTTGACTCCCTCCGCCGAGCCAAGCTTGTAAGGGAGCACGGCCCATCTGGTTCTAATAAATCCTCCATGCATGTGGCTAAGGCTGAGCTCTGAGCGGCTGAGCAACTGGAATTGCCTGCTGACCTGTTTGGGGACTTGATCGCCCGGCTCGCCGATGCAGTAATTTCTTTGTGTGAAAACAACAGGCGGGGGGAAGACTGTCAGAGCGCAGGAAGTTCACGTCATCAGACTATAGGGTCCCCGACACTCACACAAAGCAGACCCCCTGACCGAACCCCCTGTTGGGGCTTGGTGATGCATATGGGGTGTAATAATAGTGGCGTGTTGTAATTCTGCATTCTTGCCAATGGTGGGCAGTGCATCACTGTCTTCCATTGGCCTCTCCATAAGAGTCTGGATAAAATAATATTGGTGGTTTCAAGGTTAATCAAAGTCAGACAATGCAGGGCTTTAAAGATACACGGTCAAACCAATTTCCTAATTAAGGTTGTGGCAGTCAGAGTAGTTCAACTTGTGTTTGTTATTTCATTGTTGCATTTATAACCTAACAAAATGTGGGGGAAAAGTCAAGGGGTCTGAATACTTTCCGAAGGCACTGTACCATGGCTAAGGACTGTATCCAGGCACTCCTCTTTGCATCGTGCTAAGAACAGCCCTTAGCCGTGGTATATTGGCCATATACCACACCACCTCGTGCCTTATTGCTTAAATATCACACCTGCCTGAACATGCATTGAGCGCTACAGTGAATCAGCACACAGAGTTGTAGTTACAGTTTGAAAAGTAACAGCATGGGAACAAGCCAAACAACACGCGACAGAGTCAACTGCCTGTACCCAGCCTTGGTAGATTAGGTAATTCACTACTCTGTTGGTAATGTCTGTCTCTGGATCCCAGGCCTGTATTTATGACCTTGGCTGCTGGGTCCTGCTGACTCATGCTTATGAGGTCAAAGTCATCAAGGTTACCTCACCATAGGAGACAACATAACATCTGTCCTCCTCTTTCACACCTTCACTGTGTGGCGGAGTTCTCTCTCTCTCTCTCTCTCTCTCTCTCTCTCTCTCTCTCTCTCTCTCTCTCTCTCTCTCTCTCTCTCTCTCTCTCTCTCTCTCTCTCTCTCTCTCTCTCTCTCTCTCTCTCTCTCTCTCTCTCTCTCTCTCTCTCTCTCTCTCTCTCTCTCTCTCTCTCTCTCTCTCTCTCTCTCTCTCTCTCTCTCTCTCTCTCTCTCTCTCTCTCTCTCTCTCTCTCTCTCTCTCATTAGGCTTGGTCTATTTTTATACACTGACTACACTGACTGAACAAAGCTATTCATAAACACAAAGTGAAATATAATAGGCTACAGGGTTTAGAACTGACAGATCTTTGGTAATCAGAATCTGAATCTTGAATTTTATTCAAGTATGACAATTTTTTGCTAGCTCAATGGTACATTGAACTTATACAGCTCTTCAAAAAATTTGATTCTAAGTTTCTATCTATTTATTGATGTATTTAACCTTTATCTATACAGGTATGTCAATTAATAGAAAATGACTCAAGTGAAAGTCACCCAGTAAAAAGTATTTGGTTTAAAATATACTCAGAACGAGGTGGTGTGGTATATGGCCAATATACCACGGCTAAGGGCTGTTCTTAGCACAATGCAAAGCGGAGTGCCTGGATACAGTCCTTAGCCATGGTACAGTGCCTTCGGAAAGTATTCAGACCCCTTGACTTTTTCCCCAGATTTTGTTAGGTTATAATTGCAACAATGAAATAACAAATTCAAGTTGAACTACTCTGACTGCCATGACCTTAATTAGGAAATTGGTTTGACTGTGTATCCTTAAAGCCCTGCATTGTCTGACTTTGATTAACCTTGAAACCACCAATATTATTTTATGCAGACTCTTATGGAGACGCCCAATGGAAGAACAGACATTAGCCGTGGTATATTGGCCATACAGTATACCATACCTCCTCGGGCCTTATTGCTTAAAACCACTTAAGGATCAAACCTTTTTTTTTAATTTTCGCCTAAAATGCCAAATCTAAATCTAACTGCCTGTAGCTCAGGACCTGAAGCAAGGATATGCATATTATTGATACCATTTGAAAGGAAACACTTTGAAGTTTGTGGAAATGTGAAATTAATGTAGGAGAATATAACACATTAGATCTGGTAAAAGATAATACAAAGAAAAAGCCGTCATATTACGTAGGAGTCCAGGCGCAATTTTGATTTTGGCCACTAGATGGCAGCAGTGTATGTGCAAAGTTTTAGACTGATCCAATTAACCATTGCATTACTGTTTAAAATGTTGCATCAACTCTGCCCAAATATGCCTAATTGGTTTATTGATACATGTTCAAGTACATAACTGTGCACGCTCCTCAAAGAATAACATGGTATTCTTTCACTGTAATAGGTACTGTAAATTGGACAGTGCAGTTAGATTAACAAGAATTTAAGATATGTCTATGTCCTGGGAAATATTCTTGTTACTTACAACGTCATGCTGATCACATTAGCGCATGTTAGCTCAACCGTCCCGAGGACGGGACACGATCCTTTAGAGGATAAATGAAGCATGTGTGATTAGTGAGTCCGCCAGATCAGAGGCAGTAGGGATGACCAGGGATGTTCTCTTGATAAGTGCATGAATTTTTCCTGTCCTACTAAGCATTCAAAATGTAACAAGTTCTTTTGGGTGTCAGGGAATAATTTTCTTTAAAAAGTAAAAGTTGTCAATAATCTCAATAGTAAAGTATAGATATTACATGAAAAAAAACTATTTAAGTAGTACTTTAAAGTCATTTAAGTACTTTACACCACTGCCAATGTATCAAATTGGCATCGTTAGCAAATTTCACAGTCTACTTCACATCAGTAGACACTGACAGCTGACAGCTAAAGGCAAATTATTACATGAAAGCTTGAGAGACACGTAGCATTAAGATAATATGTTAAATCCTTCACTCCAAACATGTATGGATCCAGATGGTCTACTGTATTTACTGCAGCCTGACCAGGCATTTCCAAATGTTTTGCTTGGTGTAAAAGGAGGCACATATGAAAGTCATGTGCCTCAGCAGTCAGTCACTTGTATTAATTACACAATATCCCACAGGTATTATCCTGTAATCAACATGTGGAATAATAGGATTTCGTTTTGGGTTGGGGTAGGGCAGGGAGACCACACAAGAGGTTAGCCTAAGCTTGTATTGTACATGCTGAGTAATCTGGTTAAAGCTTTAAATGTGATTATGAAAGAGAATTACATAAACTTACTTCACAGGAATCATCTACTGGATCCATACATGTTTAGTATCCCTCTCCAACCCAAGTGGGCAGAAACGATTTCACAATAATTTCATCATGTAACCACAGCTTTACGATATATTCTTGCATTGTTATATCCGATATGGACTGACACTATACAAGTGCACTGCCACTGATATGCACATCTGTTAGATGATCAGTTGGAATCTGTGAAACATACCATTGTATAATGGTATATGTATGTACTTCGGGGTAAGGGAGTCCACTTATGATTCATCTAGTAGTCTGGTGAGAATAGACCATTGTTATTGTTGATTTGGGGGTGAATCATATTGAGTTGGTGTTTAGCCTGAACCTATGCCATAGTCTAATGAAACGTGACAAGGGCTTGTCCTGACAACTCGATCAGGTTTTCAAAACACTCTGTGGGTGGGTGGACATTTCCATGACTTCACATTGTGTAATACAGTCCTGCAACTCAAACCAGGCTCTCCGGCAGCCCCTGATCTATAAGTTTTAGTACACGTTATGATGAGAAGATGAGACGAGAATCGTCCAACCCATCAGGTATCTTACTACACCCCCATATGCAATGGCTTGAAATATGCAGCCGGACGGATTAAAAGTAAATTTACATTGTAATACTTCTGACAGCCAACTTTCTAGCTCCGCCCACAACTTTGGGACTTTTTAGCATTGCCAGAAAGCATGGATTATTGAGTCATTATTAGTTTTACACTTAAGACATGACTCTGCTATTGTGCTGTCGAATTTATACAGTTTGTCTCTTTTATAATCAATTCTATGAATTAGCTAATACTGGATTAAGCATCCATTTTCGTTAACTGTAATTTTGTTAGTTATGCTCCAACTTTCCCTCCATCTTGTGCCAACATTAGTTATTTTTAAGTCTTGGTTCCAATAGTTATGTTTTTTTCTAAGAGATTGTCAGTTGGCTATGTTCTCTGCAAGGTTTTGTATATATTCCCTTTAATATGAACATCCTTTTCTGACTCAAATAAGCTCTGATGTCCAAAAGATTTCAAATTTCAAATTTGTCATATATAACTTTTAAGTTAAATGTATTTGGTCAGTTCTGTCATGGAAATAAATGTATTTCCTGTTACCAAACAATTTACGGTTTCTATGCATTTAGTTTTCCATGTGGACCAATTTATCGGTGAATTCTGAAAAGCTATCCAAGGATTGTTCCATAAGGTTGTGTTTTTAGGAAGTGATATCGGTTCTTGTAGTATACATGTAATGTTCTTCCATATTGTTATTGTCATGGTCCTCCTGTCACCAGAGGGCGCCAGAGACCGTCCTAGAGACATTAACGACACTCAGGTGTGTCCTATTTACTAATTTTGATTTCCCTGTTAAAAGAGGTGTGTTTTCCGTTGTCTTTAAAACTTTCCTTTTTATTCTATAAATTGTATTTGCCCATATAAAGTCTGTTATGACTGAGTATTAATTTATTTGTTTTTATAAATTTATTTACACCAAAGAAAACAAGTGATAGACAACAATAGAGATGAAAAAAAATAAAATAAAACAGTGTACAGGTGTGGTTGGAAGGCCAATGGCTTATATGAAAACAACACCACAAAAAAAAAAACAATACATACAATGCGTTCGGAAAGTATTCAGACCCCTTGACTTTTTCCACATTTTGTTAAGTTACAACCTTATTCTAAAATGGATTAAATAGTTTTTCCCCCTCCTCAATCTGTAATGACGAAGCAAAATCGATTTTTAAAATACATTTTAGCAAATGTTAAAAATAATAATAACAGAAATATGACATTTACATTTGTATTCATACCCTTTACTCAGTATTTTGTTGAAGCACCCTCGGCAGCGACTACAGCCTCGAGTCTTCTTGGGTATGATGCTACAAGCGTGGCACACCTGTATTTGGGGAGTTTCTCCCATTCTTCTCTGCAGATCCTCTCAAGCTCTGTAAGTCTCAGCCTTATTCTAAAATGGATTAAATAAACAAAACACCAGCAGCAATCTCCACACAATACCCCATAATGAAAAAGGTTTTTAGAAATGTTTGCAAAATGTATTTAAAAAAAAACAGAAATACCTTATTTACATAAGTATTCAGACCCTTTACTATGAGACTCATTTAGACGTGTACCGAAGCCACTCCTGCATTGTCTTGGCTGTGTGCTAGGGTGATTGTCCTGTTGGAAGGTGAACATTCGACCCCAGTCTGAGGTCCTGAGATCTCTCTGTACTTTGCTCCGTTCAGCCTCTCCACAGAGGAACTCTAGAGCTCTGTCAGAGTGACCATCAGGTTCTTGGTCACCGCCCTGACCGAGGCCCTTCTCCCCCGATTGCTCAGTTTGGCCGGGCGGCCAGCTCAAGGAAGAGTCTTGGTGGTTCCAAACTTCTTCGGTTTAAGAATGATGGAGGCCACTGTGTTCATGGGGACCTTCAATTCAGCAGACATTTTTTGGTACCCATCCCCAGATCTGTGCTTCAAGACAATCCTGTCTCAGAGCTCTACGAACAATTCCTTCGACCTCATGGCTTGGTTTTTGCTCTGACATGCACTGTCAACTGTGGGACCTTATATAGACAGGTGTGTGCCTTTCCAAATCATGTCCAATCAATTGAATTTACCACAGGTGGACTCCAATCAAGTTGTAGAAACATCTCAAGGATGATCAATGGAAACAGGATGCACCTGAGCTTAATTTTGAGTCTCATAGCAAAGGGTCTGAATACTTATGTAAATAAGGTATTTCTGTTTTTATTTTTTATTTATTTTTTTAAATACAATTTGCAAACGTTTCTAAAAACCTTTGTCATTATGGGGTATTGTGTGGAGATTGCTGCTGGTGTTTTGTTTATTTAATCCATTTTAGAATAAGGCTGTAACTTTGTGGAAAAAGTGAAGGGGTCTGAATACTCAAACAACAATAAATTCACCTTTCTTAACCCCTCTCTAATAACAGAAACATCTGATGGGGTTGAACTGGCCTTCAGACAAATATAAAAAAAAAACATTTATTTGACATGACAGTACTTTCAATTTTCAAACAAACCCTGTCCCCTGTAGTACTTAATTATTTATTCTGCAAGAGTGCATACTTTTTCCACATAGAGGGCACAATGAAAAGAGAAACACCTGGTACATATCAGTGCAATTTCAAGGAAGGAGAGAAAGCCATATGCAGTACCAATCTTCAAAAGAAGTTAGAATGCGTATCTAAATGCATTAGAAGATTCAAACAGTTCTTCATGGAATGTATTGCTGAGCTGAAATGCCTCTTTACCCTTGACATTTGTAAACACTGTATAGTTTCAAAGCAATACTGGTTTGACCAAGCATCTGCAAAATTTGACAATTATTGCCCATGGCATACCATGTGTGTTTACTGTGGTATAGAGATAATTGCTCTGTTTGATCCCAGCTAAACAGACTAGAATCAAATCAGTACCCATTGGAAAGACCGGTCAATATTTGTGACCTTTTACTTATTGTTAAAGCAGGCCTTTGCATTAAAATATCACATCAATATTAGCTTTTTATGTATATTGGTATTTTACATTATGTTTTGGGGTCATTAGTTGCAAATCAATTTAGATCAAGTTATTGTGATAACAATGTATGTAGTGTGACAATGCTAATGGTATGATTTATTTATTCATGATTTATTACCGGAATTCTATCTGCAACAATACCACTGATGCAGTCGTTCAGTACTGTGAATCGAGTCAAACAGTAGTTTCCCGGCCTTGCATACGAAGGTGTCATTTCATAACAAATAATATGTAGTAGCTGGGTTGATAAGGAGGGAGTAGTCACTCTCCTTGGGACAAAGCATGCACATGGAAGTTAGATAAACTTCAAACAAGGCCTGGACATCCTGAGTGGTGGATAGTGGTTTGGCATGTCTCTACGGACCAGAGAGGAAAGAGAGATTTGGCTGTGTTTAGAATGGAGAAGTCCCTGCTGATAAGATGTATTTGTGATGTCTAAACAGGGATGGAGATATTTGTTGTGTTTCACTGCTTTAAATGAGCCAGTCGACATTGTAATCTTTACAAAATTGTCGTTGCATTTTAAATATTTATCATGGTGAATTTGCAGTCATTTGCAATATTTGGATTTCCCAGGCTTTTTTTCTTAGCCGTATGCAACAGCATGATTGGTTTACTGTCCTGATTAGAGGATGGTATACTTATGTCTGGGTGTACTTCTGTAAAGACACATTTTTACATTGTGATTGAGTCTTGTTTACTACTATACTGTACTGCTGCTGTGGTCTATCACATTTCAAAGTCTTGTTTATAGCAGTCCTATAGACAGTTGCTTGATAACTATTTAATCTATTCTCTGTGGAAATGTGTATTGGCCACTCTTTAGGTCGCCGTTCAATGAAATGTTGACAATAATAATCCATTCACACAAGAGAGTAAATACATGTTAAGATTTAATATACATAAACTTCAATATTGAGAAGGTGAATCACGAGGCCAGCATTAGTCAATTAGAGATACAGCTATTGCGAAATAAATACATTTCACCCCATTTTCTGACAATTATCATGAATATTAATTCAACATGAAAAGCAATTTTGAAAGGGCAGGATAACTTAAGGTATTCCTATTTTCCCAAAGTCAAAGTTTCCACTTATTTCTGTTTTATTTGGCCTGATTACAAAGGGCGAGGAGATGAAGCAATGGCTCCATGTTGAGATGAAATGAGAAAGGTTTTTCCTTTCTGTTTTACTCTCTGCTTCCCTAATAATGTCAAATGATTAAATCATGCAGTTTCCCAACATGTCTACATGATTAGTGTGAAACCAATGTCTAAAAGGCTAATAATCATATTCCAGTATATTATATTATACTGCATTGCAAATGTTGTGTTGGTATCAACTACTTAGAGGTAATACACATTGCTTAAGTTTGTCTACTGATTTCAATTTTCATAACTTCAAAACAAAGAGAGGTTGGGAAAAAAATGTATTGCTTAAAGTGGCCAATTGTTGCATGATGTATCCATATTTTAATTACATGTACATTTAGATTTTAGTCATTTAGCAGAAGCTCTTATCCAGAGCGAGTGCATTCATCTTAAGATAGCTAGGTGGGACAACCACATACAGTGGGGAGAACAAGTATTTGATACACTGCCGATTTTGCAGGTTTTCCTACTTACAAAGCATGTAGAGGTCTGTAATTTTTATCATAGGTACACTTCAACTGTGAGAGACGGAATCTAAAACAAAAATCCAGAAAATCACATTGTATGATTTTTAAATAATTAATTTGCATTTTATTGCATGACATAAGTATTTGATCACCTACCAACCAGTAAGAATTCCGGCTCTCACAGACCTGTTCGTTTTTCTTTAAGAAGCCCTCCTGTTCTCCACTCATTACCTGTATTAACTGCACCTGTTTGAACTCGTTACCTGTATAAAAGACACCTGTCCACACACTCAATCAAACAGACTCCAACCTCTCCACAATGGCCAAGACCAGAGAGCTGTGTAAGGACATCAGGGATAAAATTGTAGACCTGCACAAGGCTGGGATGGGCTACAGGACAATAGGCAAGCAGCTTGGTGAGAAGGCAACAACTGTTGGCGCAATTATTAGAAAATGGAAGAAGTTCAAGATGACGGTCAATCTCCCTTGGTCTGGGGCACCATGCAAGATCTCACCTCGTGGGGCATCAATGATCATGAGGAAGGTGAGGGATCAGCCCAGAACTACACGGCAGGACCTGGTCAATGACCTGAAGAGAGCTGGGACCACAGTCTCAAAGAAAACCATTAGTAACACACTATGCCGTCATGGATTAAAATCCTGCAGCGCACGCAAGGCCCCCCTGCTCAAGCCAGCGCATGTCCAGGCCCGTCTGAAGTTTGCCAATGACCATCTGGATGATCCAGAGGAGGAATGGGAGAAGGTCATGTGGTCTGATGAGACAAAAATAGAGCTTTTTGGTCTAAACTCCACTCGCCGTGTTTGGGGGAAGAAGAAGGATGAGTACAACCCCAAGAACACCATCCCAAGCGTGAAGCATGGAGGTGGAAACATCATTATTTGGGGATGATTTTCTGCAAAGGGGACAGGACGACTGCACCGTATTGAGGGGAGGATGGATGGGGCCATGTATCGCGAGATCTTGGCCAACAACCTCCTTCCCTCAGTAAGAGCATTGAAGATGGGTCGTGGCTGGGTCTTCCAGCATGACAACGACCCGAAACACACAGCCAGGGCAACTAAGGAGTGGCTCCGTAAGAAGCATCTCAAGGTCCTGAAGTGGCCTAGCCAGTCTCCAGACCTGAACCAAATAGAAAATCTTTGGAGGGAGCTGAAAGTCCGTATTGCCCAGGGACAGCCCCGAAAACTGAAGGATCTGTATGGAGGAGTGGGCCAAAATCCCTGCTGCAGTGTGTGCAAACCTGGTCAAGAACTACAGGAAACGCATGATCTCTGTAATTGCAAACAAAGGTTTCTGTACCAAATATTAAGTTCTGCTTTTCTGATGTATCAAATACTTATGTCATGCAATAAAATGCAAATTAATTACTTAAAAATCATACAATGTGATTTTCTGGATTTTTGTTTTAGATTCCGTCACTTACAGTTGAAGAGTACCTATGTTAAAAATTACTTCTACATGCTTTGTAAGTGGGAAAACCTGCAAAATCGGCAGTGTATCAAATACTTGTTCTCCCCACTGTATCTCAATAACTGTTCCTCAATAAATTAGCTATCGGCAAAGTCATTGCTAGTAAGGTGTCAAGTGTGAGTGTTAGTTCACGAACAGCACATACATTTTTTCTTTCGGGTGGGGGGGTGGATTATTTAAAATAGTCTTTGAAGAGGTAGGGTTTCAGATGTTTTTGTAAGATGGGCAGGGACTCTGCTGTCCTAGCTTCAGGGGGAAACTGGTTCCAGCATTGGGGTGCCAGGAGATAGTAGATCTTTGACTGGGCTGAACGCAAGCTGCCCTCCCATAGGGGTGGGCCAAGAGACCATAGGTGGAAGAATGGAATACTTGGTTTGAGGTGAAGGGTTTGAGCATAGCCTGAACATAGGGAGGGGCAGTTCCTCTTGCTGCTGCATAGGCAAGTACCATGGTCTTGTAGAGGATGCAAGCTTCGACTGGAAGCCAGTGGAGTGTGTGGAAAAGCGGGTGACATGGGAGAACAGTGTGGAGAGTCTCTGTGACACAGAGAGCAGTCTTGATTGAGTGAACCGTCTTGAAGCCTGACTGGTTAGGGTCAAGAAGATAGTTCTGAGAGAGATAGCGAGAGAGTTGGTCAGAGACAGCACGCTCAAGTGTTTTGGAAAGAAAATAAAGAAAATTTAGTTTTTGATGTCAAAGGGGTCGAGTGTTGGTTTCTTGAGGAGGGGACCGACGCATCCAATCAAAATCAAATTAAAATAATCGAAAATAATAAATACGCAATGAGTAACGATAACTTGGCTATGTACACGGGTACCAGTAGCGAGTCGATGTGCAGGTTACAAGGTAATTGAGGTAGATATGTAAATATAACTAGGAATACAGTCTAAAAAGTTTGTGCAAAAAGGGTAAATGTTGGTTCCAGACTTGGTGCATTGATACCGCTTGCTGTGCGGTAGCAGAGTGAACAGTCTATGACTTGGGTGGCTGGAGTCTTTGGAAATATTTAGGGCCTTCCTCTGACACCGCCTGGTATATCGGTCCTAGACGGCAGGGAGCTCGGACCCAATGATGTACTGGGCCGTACGCACTACCCTCTGTAGCACCTTTTTGAGGATCTGAGGGCCCATGACAAATCTTTTCAGCCTCCTGAGGGGGACGAGGCGTTGTCGTGCCCTCTTCACGACTGTGTTTGTGTGTGTGGACCATGATAGATCCTTAGTGATGTGGACACAGAGGAATTTGAGGCTCCCGACCCGCTCCACGCTGTTGATGTGAATGGGGGCGTGCTTGGCCCTCTGTTTCCTGTAGTCCACAATCAGCTCCTTTGTCTTGCTGACGTACTGTAGAGGGAGAGGTTGCTGTCCTGGCATAACACTGCCAGGTCTCTGACCTCCTCCCTATAGGCTGTCTCATCGTCGTCGGTGATCAGGTCATCGGAAAACTTGATGGTGGTGTTGGAATAGTAGAAGGCCACACAGTCGTGGGTGAACAGGGAGTACAGGAGGGGATTGAGCACACACCCGAGGGACCCCCGTGTTGAGGGTCAGTGTGGCGGATGTGTCGTTGCCTACCCTTACTACCTGGGGGCGGCCCGTCAGGAAGTCCAATATCTATATGCAGAGGGAAGTGTTTTGTCCCAGGGTCCTTAGTTTAGTGATAAGCTTGGAGGGCCCTATGGTGTTGAACCCTGAGCTCAATTAGAGCATTCTCACATAGGTATTCCTCTTGTCCAGGTGAGAAAGGGCAGTGTTGAGTGCAATAGATATTTCGTCATCTGTGGGTCTGTTGGGGCGGTATGCAAATTAGAGTGTGTTCAGGGTGTCTAGGGTGATGGTGTTGATGTGAGCCATGACCAGCCTTTCAAAGCATTTAATGGCTACATATGTGAGTACTATGGTGATAGTCATTTAGACAGGTTACCTTGGCATTCTTGGGCACAGGGACTATGGTGGTATGCTTGAAACATGTAGGTATTACAGACAGTGGTCAGGGATGAGTTGATGAGGGAAATGATGAATGGGAGAAGGTCTCCAGAGATGGTCTGGAGAAGGGAGGAGGGGATGGTGCATAATGACTGAGGAATTATCCGTAATGGCAGATCATATTGTTGTTTCTTGGGTGGCTTAGTGGCCAATTAACATTTAAACCATTTGCCATCATTAAGAGTGTGCCTGCCACTATTTAGATGTGGGAGCAAGATGTGTTTTATAGCCGCTATGTTTCACTAAGATAGAAGCACTAATCACCGTAATCCAGGCTACGGCACCCTGCTCCCCCTCAGGCACCCAACCCTCTACTTGAAGTGGCGGCCATTGTTGCTACGTGCAACTCCGGTGGATGCCCTTCAGTGGATGGTTTCTTCAGGTTTGAACATTCCACTTCAGAATTTCAAAACATTTTTAATTAAGCAGGTACGATGCATCTTGTAAATGGGTGGAAATTAGCATCTCTCAGATTTGCGGCTATTGCTAACCGGAAGTTCATTAAGAGTAATTAACCAGAAACATCTCAATTTGTCCATTTTTTACTGTCTTAGTATGTGCTGTGAACCCCTGAGTTAATCTTAACACCATTAAAGGACAGGTTGCACAATGTAGCAGGCCTCATACATTATTTTCCTGTTTATGTAAAGTGTTTTACTTTACGTCATGCTCACCTCCTACTGCACCAGCACAACTGCTCTCTCTCTCTCTCTGAGGCACTTAGCCTGCCCTGCCTAAAGATCCTGCATAGCCTCCTCCAGCCTCCACCCTAACAGAATAGCCTGCATGTGTGGCAGCCGTCAAGCTTATACCAACAGATAGCATCATAGCAACTGAGACTGCAGCACAGACAGTGAGTGGTGATTTATTTTTTCACTGGTTATGGAGTAGCCTGCTGCTTAACATGGACAGGGGATTTCAGTGTAAGTTTTACGACACCCTGTGTGGCTTGAAGATGAGGGTGTCCTAAAATGTACACCATAGTTGAGTTCCCCTGTTGACTTCAAGGGTTTGGAGCCCTCTATGAAATACTGTATGTTCTTTACCCACAGTGTTGCCTGGACATAAGGGAAAAGCTCCTACATCCTGATGTCGGAGCTTCTCATGACATCACAGCCATCACCTCAGAGCCTGTTTGACCACAGGACTCCCTCTTAGAAGAGTTTTCAAACGTTTAGACTGCGGGTTACAAACTAGTCATCATTTTCTCATATTTCATCCTTACATCGTGCATCAGCAACATGTATAGTAAAGCAAACAACTGGGATTGCTTGAAGAGCTGGGTGGGTTGGTGCTTTGGTTTCAAACCTCTTTTCAAAGGTGGGGGAAAAACTGAGCCTGAGCAGGGAAGGCCACGCCTGTGCAGTCAGTGTCAGGTGAGTCATTTTATGTGGTAGTTCAGGTTGCGGTCAGTCTGAACGAGACATGGGTTCAAATACTATTTGTAATCATTTAAAAATACTTTAGCTGGGCTTGATTGAGCTTGCCTGGCACAATACAACCAATAGACTAGCCACAAAACTGCAAACCCTGCCCATCTGGCACTCCAGGCAAACGCTCAAAGTATTTGAAACATTTCAAATATTATTTGAACCCAGGTCTAGTCTGAAGTGCCTGGCAGGGGATAACAAGTCATACCATACAGGAGCAGGAGAGAGGGGGAAAAACGGTGTATACTTAATTCATCGTCTTGTGACAGGTGTTGTTGTTTTTTTACCTAGAAATTAAAGTATGCCTCTTCGGAGTTGGAGCAGAGGAGACCAGACCTTGGTGACTGGGACAAACTACTGCCTCTACCACGTTGAAGGATTCAAGGTCTCTCTGAGTGGTTTTTATAATTCAGGTAACCTATTGGAATGCTGTCATTTTATAATATAAGATATGCCATTTAGCAGACACTTTTATCCGAAGCGACTTACGGTCATGTGTGCATAGGTTGTTTTTTTTTTTTACGTATGGTGGTTCAGGGAATCAAGTTTAAAGTTTAAAAGTTGATTTGTAACATGCACAGGATACAACAGGTGTAAAACAGTACATAAAGTATAAAGTAATAAGTACTAATATAAAGTAAGAAGAAGTACGAAGTACGAAGTACGAACACGAGAAGTACGAAGTACGAAGTACGAACACGAGAAGTACAAAAAAACACGAGAATGCAAGCTATATTCAGGGTCAGTGCCAGTACCGTAATTACAATGTGCTGGAGTACTGGAGTAGTTGAGGTAGATAAGTACATGTAAAAAGTGACTGATGGAAGGATGAATAATAATGGTAATAATAATAATTGATAATCAATATTGCAGCAGCGTAAGTGGTGAGTGGGTGTGTGTATACAATTCCTCAGAAAGTATTCACACCTCTTGACTTTTGTTTTGTTAAGCCTGGTTTAAAAATGGCAATTTAGATCTATTCCCAATACCCCATAATGTCAAAGTGGAATTATGTTTTTATGTATATTTTTATTTATACAAAATATAAAGCTGAAATGTCTTCAACCATTTGTTATGAATATCATTTTGAGCATGGTGAAATTATTAATTACACTTTGGATGGTGTGTCAATACACCCAGTCACTACAAAGATACAGGTGTCAGGGATTTCACCATGATGCCAATGGTGATTTTTAAACCAGTTATGGAGTTAAATGGCTGTGGAAAAAACTGAAGATAGATCAACAACAAACAAAAAAAGCCTGTACAGAATACAAATATTCCAAAACATGCAATAAGGCATTAAAGTAATACTGTAACAAATATGGCAAAGAAATTAACTTTTTATCCTGAATACAAAGTATTCTTTTTGGGGCAAATCCAACACAAGACATCACTAAGTACCACTTTTCATATGTTCAAGCATAGTGGTGGCTGCATCATGTTATGGGTATGATTGTCATCAGCAAGGACTAGGTCGTTTTTGGGGGGATCTATAGAAAAGGAATGGAGCTAAGCACAGGGAAAGTCCTAGAGGAAAACCTGGTTCAATCTGCTTTCCACCAGACATTGGGGGTTGAATTCAGCAGGACAATACCTTTAAATGCAAGGCCAAATATACACTGGAATTACTTACCAAGACAACATTGAATGTTTCTAGGTTACAGTTTTGACTTAAATAGGCTTGAAAATCTATGGCAAGACTTGAAAATGGATGTCTAGCGATGATCAATAACCAACTTATTAACAGCTTTTAAAGAATATTGGGAAAATATTGTATTAATGTTTGCAAAGCTCTTAGAGACTTACCCAGAAAGACTCACAGATGTAATCACTGTCAACGGTGATTCTAAAATTAGTATTGACTGAGGGGGTTGAATACTTATCTAATCAAAATATATTAGTGTTTTATTTTCCATTAATACAAAAATGAGTTAGATTTTTTGGTAACACTTCACTTGACACCCAGTGTCCTAACACGTTATTACAGGGTCATAACCATGTCATAATATGGTCATAACAGCTGACATAACTTGTCATAACCATGTCATAATATGGTCATAACAGCTGACATAACTTGTCATAACCATGTCATAATATGGTCATAACAGCTGACATAACTTGTCATAACCTGTCATAATATGGTCATAACACTGTCATGACCCATATATTTACACATGTGACATATATTGTGTTATTTTATGGCTGCTTATGACACCTACATAAGAGTGTCAAAACCCACATTTATTCTCATTATTTTTTTACCTGCAAAGACGTTTCCTTTAGTTTGTTTCCTAAATCCTTTGTTGTTGTTATTTTTGATCATATTTTAAATAACACTCTATGACACTGTCATGAAACATTATGACCGTCCTGTGTCACTTTACATGGACTATGAAAATAAACTTGATGACACTGTCAAGAAGCATTATGACGTCATAGTCATATAAGCCAGATAGGCCTATCACGTACATGCCCTTATATCAGTCACCAGTCACTAAGAGGGTGTTGTTCTGCTCCTGAAATCTTCTCCTGCATTCATCCCAGTCAACAGCAACCGAGCATTGGGGTAGGTGCTTGTCTGACATCAATGTGTGCGCAATTACAATGTAAATTAGTGTCAGGTAAATAATTTTTCTTTCACTTTGACATTGCAGAGTATTTTGGGTAGGTTGTTGACAAAAAAAATGACAATTAAACTTTGTAACATAATAAAATGTGGAAAAAGTGTGAATGCTTTCTCAATGCACTGTATACAGTAGTATGTGTATGGTGTCAGTAAATGAGTGTATGTGTGTGGCTAGAGACCTGTGAGTGAGAATAGAGTCAGCGCAGACAGTCTGTAGAAGATGGTGAGCAGACGTTGTTTGGCTCTTTAGCAGTCTTATTGCTTGGGGACATTAATTTAACCTTTATTTAACATGGCAAGTCAGTTAAGAACAAATTCTTATTTACAATGACGGCCTACACCGGACAAACTCGGACGATGCTGGGCCAATTGTGCGCCGATCACGGCCGGTTGTGATACAGCCTGGAATCAAACCAGGTTGTCTGTAGTGATGCCTCTAGCACTGAGATGCAGTGTCTTGGACCACTGCACCACTTGGGAGCCCAGGAAAGAAGCTGTCTCTGTTGGTCCGAGACCCTATGCTCTGGTACCGCCTGCCGGATGGTAGCAGAGAGAACAGTCCATTACTTGGGTGACTGGTTTCTTTGGCAACTTTTTCGTGCTTTTCCTCAGACATCCAAACACGCTATTCTGGCATTGCAAGAGCCATGCTCTACCAACTGAGCTTTTGTGGCTCTAATTAAGCAGTTCCTTCTGTATAACGATTCATATTCATCATTTAGGGTCAGTGTTTACTTGGTTGCAACCACAAACACAAAACAGTGCCTATACACAATCAATTTACGAAGAGCGAAAACAGTACAATGAGTGAATAATAATTCCTCAGTATCTGATTTTCCCACAGCTATTACACCAAACCTGTAATGTCTCAGAGTGAATGGTGATACAATTAAACAGGAATGCAGTTGATCAAGTGCTGCAAATCAAGAGGCGGCAGCATGAGGCTGCAGAAGGAGGCTGCAGGAGGAGGAGGAGGAGGAGAGGATAAAAGGAGGGGCAGCTAGCAGGGGTTGCATGGGGGAATTTCCAGCCATGTGTTTTTGTTTTAAAATACATTTATAAAACTCTTTGTTTTAGAATCCAGGGGTTGACCTATGGTATACCTCCCCTCCTTCTCACCCTCTCCAATCTCGTTTAAGCCTTTAATCAAATGCACATCTGGATTGCATTGCAGGGCTTCAGAGAGAGAGGGGCCTGATTGCTGTTTAGCGGACCACGCGATGATGTCACTTTTCATTTATAACGATGCTGCCCAAAGCAGTTGCACTTATCTTTCTGTCTGAAGATACAGGACACAGCAGCAAGCTGGGTCACACCATTGGTCAAGCTCAGATAACGGGCGTTCTCTGCATGGCAGCTGCTTCGCCAGAGTCGCTCGAGGAACACACAACTGATAAGGGACGCAGGGTGATGCTGGCTGCTTAGTATGCTATCTGGAAGCAGGATGTCTTCAGTGCATTCACGACTCTTCAAGTTGCTGAGGAATCAGGAATTTCTACGATGACTATGACATTTCCTGTGGCAGAAACTATCCCACCGACCAACCAACTCCTCAATAGCAACCTAGGCCCCCCACACACCACTGGCATTCCCCTTTCTCAATAGAGCTTAATTAGAGCTTTTCACTTTCTAAGGAACCCACGGAAGTCGAGAAGTTGTGGACAAAACCCTGACTGACTTTCATTACCAAAGCCTCCTCCAAGCGACTGGGCACCAGTCCCTGACAAAAGACAACTCATGCGGATTAAGACCACACAGCAGTGATGAGATCAAGGAAATAATAATGCTGTGTTACACTTTCCTAACATAACACTCAAGACTGGTATAATGAAACTAAATCTTCATAGGCTGCATTTACACAGGCAGCACAATTCTGACCTTTTTTTCACTAATTGGTCTTTTGATCAATCAGATCAGAGCTGATGTGAAAAGCTCTGATGTGATTGGTCAAAAGACCAATTAATTAGTGGAAAAAAAGATCAGAATTGGTCTGCCTGTGTAAACGCAGCCTTAGTAACTGGCTGAATGCCTTCAACATGGAGTGTGTGAACATTTGCAGGACACTGAGTGCAGTTTGAATCTAGTCATGTGCATCTGTGATTTAGCTAACATAGAACTAGATTCACTTTAGCTTTAACACTCGAAAACCGACATTCATCGCCGACGTTTTCATAAAAATACATGTTGTTTTTTGTATATTTTGGGGAACAAAAAATAGTACAGTTTATTGTATGGGACAATATACAAAAGTTTTTGAGAAAGATCAATTGAAAAATACAATTCTATTGAGTAAATGTTTTTAATGGTTTCACTTAATTTTGATGAGAGATGAAAATGCAATGAAGGTTATTTGTTGATGTAAACATTTTAATTGACAGATTTTAAGGTTGTCATTAGATTATGGATGGGCTGGTGTCACGAGAAATTCTTAGGAGATAAATGGCGTCCCCAGCTGCCTCTAATTGGGGACCAACAAAACTCAAACATAGATTTGCCCAGACAACCCTACCGTCAGGCCCCGACAGTTAACCAAACCCAAACATAGAGATGCCACTAGGCATCCCTACCGTCAGGATACACTTGCAGGGCAAGGGGCGAGGGGGGGGGGGTCCCTCCCTCGCCCCTTGCCCTGCAAGTGTATACTCGTCAGACGTCATGAAACGTCATCAGAAGTGTCGACTTAATTTGACGGCTGAGGGGATAGGCTATGTTTTTTAAGTGTTTGGACCGCAGCCACTTTCTCTTACGCAGGTGGGACAGGTGTGGTTTTGTGACAATGACCACACGAGCAGCCACTGACCGATTCGACAGCTCTAACGCAATTACACTCCGACGTCACCTAAATAAAAATTATGAATTATTTTTTTTCCCGCAGGTTAACGCAGAACTGATTGAATTTAGGCTATAGTCTATTTGACATCTGACGAACATTCAGTCCATAATTCTTCTGAGCTTTCGCTGTATTTTTATTTGTCTTCATCGTAGTGAGAAAGAGAGAGACATCATAAAATGTTGCCCATGGTCATGGTCATGTCAATAATTAGTTCCTATTTAAGTCCATATTATAAGGATTAGGATCAGAATATGATTGATGATACTATAGTAACAGGTTTCATTCCTCTGCGTTGTCTTCTTGCTGACATGGCCTTGAACTTGAACTATTTGGTTAAGACATTTTTCAAATACCACTGTTCTATTTCATCAAATTCTCTTTAATTATATTCAAATATGCCTTAATGACATGACAAGCCAAGAGAGAATTTGGTATCACAATTAGTTTCTTACTTTGAGTCAGTAAGAGTTTGTCATTCGTCTCTCTAAACTAATGAGTTTGATAGCCATGTAACGTACAAACCCACTCAGACAAACATTCCAGCAAGGTGACCAGATTGAAACATGGGACCTCAGATCCAACATCACTGATTGTTCGGCGATTTTCCATGCATACTGTAATCATGATCTGAGAGCTTTTACCTGGCATCATGGAAGTTATTGCAAATGTTAACAACGTGCCTACGCATTATAAGTCATGTGTAGGGTTTCATTATTAGAGATTCCTGTGGATATTATTACAACCCCCCCCCCAACTAATTCTCACTAACGAGTGAACAATTTGGCTTTTTATCTACATAGATTGAAATGTTGATATAAATCAGTTTTTATGAAGAATAGCCCTCTTTTGAATGCATTACCATGCTTTATTGTCAGAAGTGACTGTAATTGAGTGAATTACCTGCTACAGGAGGGAAGGAGATGAGAAAAATAGTCTAAAGAAATATAGTTGAAGTCCATTATGTTATTGCCTTTATGGAAACCAGTTATATGACCTCCTCTCTAACAGGGCCTGAAGAGCAGTGGTTTAAATGAAACCGTATGTGGCAATTTTTTCAGTTACTCTGGACAACTGTATATTAAAAACAGCAGGAGAGCTTATGCTGGGTGCTTTGTAATTTTGACACCACTTGATGATTTATTTTAGTGGAAAATCTTTATCCTCACTAAATTAAATATCTCCAAGGAATGTGTCTTTTAATAATGTTTAACAATTGACTACAGCCATGAAAAGGCATCAGCGATAAAAAATAAAAAAACGATTTATTTAAAGAGATAATGAAATGCTACGAATGCAAACACGTGTTTGTTAGAACAATAAAGCAATAACGCTGTACATTATGTAACCACCGTGTAGTCATGCCGTATCTAACGGTGTAATTATCATGTATGTATCAATGGAAAGGGTGACCGTTTAAGTTTGCAGCCATATTAACTCTGCTGAAAGAACGCAGGAGCTGCATCATTGGTGTTAACAAACACAGGATTCTTATTGTTCAAGGGAGCTATGCTAGCTATAGAATTTCAGGATGTCTAACATTCTACTGCTGTGATATTCATATAGCAGCCAAGAGGGATATCCGGCTAACACACATTTATTTTTTAACGTTCCCCTTGCTAATATAATTGAGTGGTGATGAAAGGCCACATAAGTACCTATACAGTGTCTTATACCTTGTAAGTACTGGGCCGTCACTGATTTGTGAGGTCCCATGTTACATGGACCAACCTTTAAAGTGGATGTAAAGGCAGTACATCACAGCACTTTAGTGAATAGAAAACATTTTGATGTCTTTTAGCAATTTTAGGCATCCCATTAACATCTGCTTTCGATATTTATAAAGTTCTGTCTTCAGTCTCAATGACGCCGCAAAGTTTTTCCTCTGTCTGCTGCACCCAAGCTCCAATAGATTGCATTTATCTCAAACATATGAAACGTGCAGCTGTGGATTTCCTTTATAACTTTGATATAAAACACTATTCTAGATACTAACCAATGGTTCTTTGAAGAGGATTCTTTTTCTGTATTTAACTTTAGAGCTTAAGATACAAGATTGTAATCGGACAGGGGAAATTATAGAACATTGGTCGTATTTCTGAACCTGCTTTAGTTCATCAGCAAAGTATATTATAAAAAAAAAAATTATATAAATATCACGCCCACTCTAGGATGACATGAGCAAAAATGTGTTTAAAAACTACAACAGACAGTGAAAAAAGGCAACCGTCACTTTAATAAGAACAGAAAACTGAAAATGCAATTGATGAGCGGTGGACAGCGAAAAAGAGCCTTAACGTACGCTGCGGATATGTGACTGTCCTAATATGGACACTGTATCATTGGTCCTTGTACTCAAAGGTGATGTTGGTTTAGCATGGACTGTGTCCACACTGACCGAGGGGGCAAAGAAGAGCTGTCCTCCTTGGAAGAGCAGATCTAACATTAATGAGGGTAATGGGTTTTAAAGTAAAAGGGTTTTGCTGTTTACGCTGCTTATCCAAATGACGAGTATAAGACATTTTAAAAGAGGAAGCCATTTATCTGTGCAGGGACAGCAGCCCTGGTCTGGAGAGGCTCACTGTGCTAACTCTTATCACCAAAAGCCTGAGGAGAATCAGTGCGTGATGGCACTCATTTGATCTCCAAGGAGGCAGTAGACTGTCTACTGTCAACTACTGACCTCGGTTGCTCTATATTAATTCACCCACATGTATTTATCTTCAGGGAGTTTCACCATTCTAAATATGAGATAAATTGGACAATTACTATTTTTGCAAAAACACTTATGCATGTGTTGGCTGTAAAAAAGATACAAGCAGATTCTACTTGGAAGGGACATTTGAACCGTGAGAGAGAACTTGTCAATAACACTGTGAGTTGTTTCACTCCTAGAAACGAGTAGAAAATACTTCCGCGAAATAACTTCCAGATTTGGGAATAAATAACATGCATGTCTAGTCTCTATCCCCGAGCAACAGCCATGCTATGATCATACACAGACCTTCTGTCAGTACAGAAATCGTTAGAGAAAATGTGCTTGTAAAAAAAAAAAGATGAAAGCATTGCAGCTGGAGCAGCGAGGTGGCCTTAAGCAGGTCTGCAGTGCTGTTGCGTGGTATCTGCTTAATCTCTGGGCACCTGGAGGTATCGAGGATGAACAGAAACACATGGGACCTGCAGGAGTGATTTCTCACAACAGTACGGGTCAGTTCATTCTCCATTGTCCTCTCTGTTTGAAGATGGGAAGGTAACACATTCTTTAAACTGTTAGGGGCCAGAAGCCCACGTAACACTATCATAAACATAGGAGTCTTTGAGGAGATGACTTCACGATCTACAGTAGATAGGCCACTGAAATATTGCCCAGATATTCCTATGGACAATTTGCTTTAAATGTTCTATTTGACAGTTTTATGGTACAGTATGAGTAGTGGTATCATATGCATCTTTTTTTTTTTTTGCAGTCCAGTTTACTAACCATGCATGAGACGCTCCTGAAGCTAATGCCTAGGCTGTAGCTCAGAGGGCTAATACAGTTTTGAGTTGTGTAGATGACCCTGGTTCAAAACCCAGTTTGGTATGAGATTTCCAATTCATTTTGTAATTGTTTTGACCTTCTCTAGCAAACTCTTTTCCAAATGATGTAATCACTTACTTTTGGTGGCCAATTTTCACTACATTGCATGATTCATGAGAAAAATAACTGGCAAGTTTGTTATCAACAGCTTCACTCCCAGAAATGCAATCCTCATAATCCCCCCGTTGATCTGTAAACAAGACAGGTGGTTGAGAAACGACACTTTCCATAACTTGTCAAGACTACTTAAGATGGTAAATTATATTTTGTTTTGGCCAGACCAAACATATTAAATCAATAAAATCCGAGCTCAATTTTCTCTGTTATTTGTATCAAGAGCCTCCTCACACCCTATTCTTCCCCATGACTGTATCGCTATCCCCTAGTAACAGACACAACCCTGACTAACAAGGCACCATGTACACATAAATTCCAATTAGTCATTGATATCTTACTAACATAAACACAAAACGGTATGCAATGTCCTTCCCAAGAACATGACTGTTTTTAATAGCCCACGTTAGGAGAAATCAGCAGTGTAAGTTTCAGTACTTCTGACACTGACATGTTCACTCCTTCCCATTACCACCAGTATGGTGCAGGTGTCTCCCATTGGGTGAAATGAAAGCCACCTACATGATTCTAACCGGCCTCTCCCAAGGTCTGCCTGCCAGCACCTTTCTCTCAGTAGCCCTTGGCATCTTCTCACCCTTGTCACTCACTTGGCTTTCCCCCTTTCCCCCACCAACCCTACAGTATGTAACATTGTTATCTCTGTCGAGCCCTTTCCTGAATCCTGGCAGGTTGGCAGAAGGGAAGTACTTAGTAACTAGTTAATAATAGGTTCCCATTAAGAGGAAACAGGCAGGCCCCGACGCTGACTGGCTGCATGGTGTTGCTACTCTAAATGGAACCCCTATAGCAGCTAATGTCTGTATGTCCCACACTGTACATGACTCAATATTAATTCCCTTAGTCACTGATGGCCCCAGAACAAAATCTGTGGTATTTTGTTTTAGTAGGGGGGTGTACATCTATTAACTGCATTTGACTTTAAAGATGTACGCATACTTTATTTGCCTTGTGTTTTTTCTAAGACAAATCCCAGTGAAACTGACTGAAAAAGTAAGTAAGCTGGAACACTATGGATAAGTGAAGAACCAACTGTGTTGCATGTGAAGTGTACATTTGCGTGACTTGTTGTTTATTGCCCACATTCGGTTCGTGACTGTCTCTCATATTTGTGCCAAGACTGAGGCCACATTCTTAAATCTTTTTCTCCGGTTTGTTGCTGGAGAGATTGGCTAATTTTTCTCTTCTGGATTACTCTTGGAGATCTCACATCAACTTGTATATTCCAAGAGATGTACTGTATATATTATATAAAAATCCATCCAATGGAAACAATGTGTGACATATGCTAGCATGAGATAAGAGTTTTCCGAAAAAAAGATGCTTTAAGCTCATGCAAGATGAGAATATAAAGACTTGTAAGCTCGTATCAATACCCAAACAGAATCTACATAACTTGTCACTCTGTTTATGTTAGTATAATATATCACAGCACCTATTATAGCATGACCATTCTCCATGACATATTCTCTATTATTAATTACAATTAAATTAAACTTCAATTTGATTATAAATGAAGTTGGTCATGTGACATTGACATCGATGCAAATTGACACAGTTCACCTTCTAACTTCACATGTCTAGGAGGTGGAACTGACTAATGCAGGAAGATGAGAAGAATGGAACCCTGTCAGATCCCACCAGCGTAGAACACATTACCAGCGCAAGTCCACGCTTTTTATTTTATTTTATTCTGTTAATTAAGTGACGTTTTTTCAAAATAAAACATTCATAATGGAATTTATGCTGGGGTTCCCACAGTGATGTGCAGCCTCTCTCTCCCTCTCTGATCTATGACTTGGTTGTCTTTGGCATGGTGGCCGAACACGTAAATGTCTTTGGCAGATGGAAAGTGTGGTTCAGTGACTCATTCTCAAGTGTTAGGTATGGTGGGGCAAACTCGGCCAATTCACGTTTTGTCAAAGATGCCCCTGCCAATAGGATCTTTTTACTTTTATTGTGGTGCCAATCAAATATATTGCATTACCGTGGGGGACACCAAAACCTATACACTACCGCTTACTTATGGGGTCAGTCTTAAAAAATGTAGTGCCTTAAAAACTGATGACATTTCTATATTTCCTTGGAGGTCTGTGCCATTTGCTTTAGCCTCTGTCATTCACGGTGTGCTCTCCCGGAAAAGTGTGGCTCTGTCTCGACTTCTGCCAAATCTGAAACCTTGGAGGTTAAATGAACCATGATTATTTAATTTTCTAAGAATGGAATATATAGGCCTATTCCACTTAGATTAAGCTACAACATTCATGTACTATTACACAGTATTTAAATGTGAAACAATAAACTGACAAGACCAACATTCCCAGAAAATATAGTAAATGTTGCACGATTGTGTTCTGAGGGTGTTTCAGGGAGAGTTGCAAAAAACACATTTCCAATTCGCAAAAATTAATTCATATTAATACACACATGTGTGAAAACAGAACAAATATAAGCAACCACCAAATCATTATTATTATTATACAATTGTGTTCTACATTATAATCAGCTCCAGTGTACAGTATGTCAGTAATCAAGCAGGCAGAGCAATACTTCACCTTCAGTTGATGGGAACACCCCCTTTTTGTATATAACCTTTAATTTACATAGTAAAACTAGAAACCTGATGATCAGTGGGTTTGCAGATTCTACCAGTAATCCACCAACGTAGGCTATACCGGTATATACGCAGGCCTCACACGTCAGCAAGCAATTACTTGACAGCGTCGTAGTGTATCAGACGACAGTGTCTCTAAGAACACTGGGAGGGGGGGTTTTCAAGGGACCAATAATTACAGTCCCATCAGAAGGGTGATCATCATTTCAGTGCCACATTTATATACTTTCCCACAGCCTGTCCCTGCTGTCCCCAGTCCTGGGGGACACCACTGACGATGCTATCTGTGACCATGTTTACTTTAAATGGCACAAGAAAAACATGAAAATGAAATAATGGCAGACCACACAGACCATGGTAGAAGGTAGTCAGTGATGGAGACCAGAGCATGTTATTGTATTATTAACACATTGCGTGATTTCAATGTAAATGCACATTGGAAGAGATGTGACACAAGTACACATTATCTGATACAAGTGAAGCTAATCCAAACACTGACCCACCCAGCGATTGAAAGTCATTTTCAGATTGTCTACATTCCCCAAGTCCCATTCACTGTGGTGGCTACGATCATGTACTAGCTTACATTTAGTTTTAAAATAACATCTGAATCTCAGAGACTGGGTGAGTTAAGACTCGTGCAAGCTGTTTTAACACTGAGGTATACCTTTTGCCTGTTTGGTGAGCTTGCCTGTTTGGTGAGCTTGCCTGTTTGGTGAGCTTGTCTGTTTGGTGAACTAAACAACCAAACTGTGGATTATCTTGTTGTTGTGAGCCAAAAGAACATATCTAGTTTTCCCGCAGCACTAAGAAAATACTACTTAGAACTACACTCTTAGAAATCCAAAAGGGTTCTTCAGCTGTCCTCATAGGAGAACCCTTTGAGGAACCCTTTTGGGTTCCATGTAGAACCCTCTGGGGAAATGGTTCTACCTGGAACTGAAAAGGGTTCCTCAAATGGTTCTCCTATGGGGACAGCCGAAGAACCCTTTTAGGTTCTACATAGCACCTTTTCTTGTAAGTGTACTGAATGTGGCTTGAAGTAATTCCTCTCATTAATGCTGTGTTAGCACGCCGTGACAATGATTTAGTGATAGGGCTGGGCTCAACTCAAATCAAGAGGTCACATCCATCCGTATTTGTCAAGTTGATATACTGTAGGCAACCTAATTGAAAGGCAGTAGCTTGGCGGGCTGGCAGTTGGAGTATTTTACAGAAGCGTGTGTTGTTTTCTTTGGGTGCATGGTGAATCCTGAAACTGCAAGATTTTTTTATATTTTCCTGTATGGATTTCACATTTGCATGGAAAAATATTTCTTGTGTGTTTGGATTTCCATTGTGTGGACAACATGAAGGGCTCTGGGATGGGATGTGGGGAAAAGGGAGTGTGCAGTTTGCCTAAGTGCATGTTTGGGTGTCTAGTTGACAGCCTTGGTCATTGGACTGATGTCAGTGGATACACAAACTCAATGGCCCATCTTTTCCCGTTTTTTTCTCTTCTCTTTTTTTGTTGCTTTCTTTTTATTCACTAAAGGAAACCGTTGAAGAACTGCCACTGTAGATATCCCAGCTCCCCACATTATGGAAATCTGGCTTCTGTCCAACACATACCATTTTCAATCACTACGTTTAGCATTTCAAACAAATGAAAAATTAGACCTTTGTGGTTGCAGTGAGAAAAAACTATTCAATACAGCTATTACATTAACCAAGTGGCTTTTTGATGGGCACTTTGTCTGCCCAAAACATGTACTTTAATTTCTTATATTTCTGAGGCTTTCCTTTTCACAATTTTGGAAGGAAGTTTCCCAGTCATAGATTTTTAAAAAATCTGATAAAATGTGGTGGGCTAGCCTAACCATCCTTGTTGGCGCAACATTCTTAATTTAAATCACCATTCACAAGATTATTTAATATTCCATGAAAAATATTATGGATATCTGTTTAAAATGTTGATAACTAATATAAGAGGACACTGCTTTGCCAACATTAACTGTAATTCTTGCTTTTGTTTTCAGTGGGTTATAATAATGTGGAAATATTGTTACAAATATTGGATCATTTTCTCTGCCATGTGAACGTGGGTCATGGGGTCAGGAAAATGTCTTTCTCAGACTTTAACATATTTTTCTAAAGCAAGAGCCGTCGAGGCATAACGAGTGTATCCTCTGCAGTGATCCAGATTCATTGGCCGGATCCCCTTTGTTGGTTTGAGGTGATCTCGCCAAGGCTGAGCCACATGCCAGAGGGCTGGCCCCACCACATCTCATCCTCTCAGCAGACCTGGGTTCAAACTGTTTTATTTTTCTTTCGTATACTTTGGGCGTTTGATTGAGCCTGCCTGGAGTGCCAGATGGGCAGGGTTAGAACCTTTGGGAATATTCTATTGGTTCCATGCACCACCCGTCAGGCAAGGTCAATGAAACAATGTTAAAGTGTTTTCTTTTTGAACCCAGTTCTGCACGACAAAGCCCAGAGCTGTGACACATGCCACCTCATCAGGGTTAGCACAGTGATCACATAGGTGAAGCATCTGTTCAATGAGAGGTGTTGTCCATCCCTCATTGAAAATTAACTGGCCTAATTCCCTCAAACCATTCTTGTCTGGGAGAGATCCCCTCCTTCCCTCCTCGTCTTCCTCATTTCTCCTTCCTCTTGTTTTTGTTGTTAAAATAAATGTCTAATGTTTAATGAGTGTCCATATTTCCTGTTTAACAAGAAATAATACATTCCAATACATTAGTTCAATAAACACAAACTATCAATAGTTCATGAGAGAAAAGCGTGTTTGGCACGAGGCTGGCTCATCGCTGTGATGTGCCCGGGGCCTCTATTCTGTCACTGAGAGAATTTGGGCAGCAGACCACCGCTTGGCACTGCTCGCCGCAGTTATATTTTCACATGATATTTAGCAACTGAGTGTGAGTGGGGGTGAGTTTCTTTTCAGCGTTTATAACGGGGACTGACCTTGTGTTCCGACCGGCTGTGTGGAGTCACTGACTAAGACTGGGCGATGAGGTAAAGTGGAGTAATGTGCAGTTTAGAACATTAGTACAATGGTTCTCATACACTGTCGTGCGGTTGCATCAAGGCTCAGGATTCCTCGCCATAACTCAGATACGTCAGGGCATCGGCCGCTCTACAGTTCTAACAGAGGCAGCACCAGCGGCGTCCAAGTGAAAGTCACCCCGTCCGACCACATCGAAAATACCGCGGTGTTGGCACGAGGGATTGAAATACCTTTCACAATCCGTGTGATTGATGTCACCTCTGCAGGCTAAATAAAGCTGCCGTAGACGGTGTACCTCGTTACACAAACAAGTTATTTAGACCAATCAACTTTTCCCCACTGCTCATGTGAGAGGTGACAGAGGCGGCAGCGAGGTGTAGTGTTTCTCGACCTTTCGTTTGAGATAATGACACGTCGGCGTTTGCAAATGAAACAGCACTTCAATGCATGTACTGTATTTGCATTATGGTGTAAGCACATTTAAACAAAGCTAAATTGTTTGCGTATTCAATCGTCATTTAAAATCGGGTTGTCAATCACTCAGAAACGTAATTCAGACAATAATGTCAACAAATCACCTCTACTTCACTAGTGAAACACCTGAAGCTTGACTGATTAGGCAGATTATGGGGGCAACGGCAGCATGTTGCATTGGCGCACAGTTTGTGGCGCCAATGCAGGAACTGGAAAGTGAATCCTGCCAAGCACAATATAAAATATCAACTGTGTGGTTCTCCAACAGTGGACACCATGAGTCAGGTCTGAGAAGGGAGCCCCAGGTTTAGCCCAGTGGCTGCGGAGAGCCGTTCACATGAGTCTGGTATGAAAATGCCCTCGCCTCTCTGCCCCTCTGCCTGTATCCTGTTTTCCCTTCCTCTTCTCCGGGCCTCCACAGCTCTGCTACCAAGGAACCACACGTTCTGGGACGGAAAATGACGGTCCTTGTGTCATTTTCTCAAACAATACGGCAGTCCCCACGACTGCGCCCCAAGGCGTGATGGGAAAGAGAATTTCCAACGGGTCGGCAGACAGGGGGGGGGGGGGGGGGAAGCTCACTTGAAGCAGGATGTTCATAAATCCTTCACACCCACTAGTTTCTTCAACTCTTTGTCGTCATTACTGTATCAACAACAATCAGCGGTACAGTATTTGTGAAACTCAAGTACTTTCGTAGATACTTTCCTAACTTGGGTGTTTTCTTGACCTTTTAGAACAGGAGTTCTCAAACTTTTCAGACCAAGTACCACCTCTGATCAACTAAACCATCCAAGTACCACCATCTCAAAAAAGCCATAGACAATATGAATGGCCGATCTAATTAGGATGTACTTGTTTGACTGTTGGAAGTTGGTTTATTTATGCATTTAATATCATTTAGAAAATGTTGGTTTCAAACACAAATATGTAATTAGCACTGTTATTTACCTTGCAAACATTAACACAAGTAGTGCTTCTAATATGCTACCCAACATAACACAACAGGCAATTATCATGTGATATGAAATAAGTATATTCCAGTATAAAGTACAGAGTACATGCACACACAAACCCAGACAGCTCTAACAAGTTGTAATCTCTTATCATGACTAAAATCAAATTAATGCATGTTAATGTATTTTTTGCCCATGAATACAAAGACACCTCAAACAAGCTACAGTACCAATTTGTGAACCTATCAAATGTAAAAGTGGCCAATAAGTTAACTTCTCTCTCTCTCTCTCACACACTGTCACGGTGTGTTGGATATATGGGACGATAGACGGAGCGTTCGTGGAGTGTCATCCTTTTTATTTATATGAGTTGTATTCACGAGGCATATAAATCAAAAAGGAGAGTATTATTAAACTAACTAACAAGCAAAACAAACAAACAAAACACGGTGACTTACTGTGGCTGCTGGCAGTGCAGACAAACACAAAGAACAATGATCCACACACAGGTGGCTGTGTGTGGAGTCTAAATACTATCCCCAATCAGAGACAACGCTATACAGCTGTCTCTGATTGGGGATGATCATCTCCCTAATAATGTGTGAGAGCTTGGTTGTGTGCCTCTCTCCTCCCCTAGGTGGGAGTAAGAGGCCTTACCACAACCAAGCCCTCACAGTACCCCCCCCCTAAGGTGCGGACTCCCGACCGCACACATACAGTCCCCCCTCTCCTGAAAAGAAAAAATGTCCAAAACTAGGGGGGACATGGCGGGGTACTGAGGTGGTTGCTGGTGGGGGCTCCGGTTCCGGTTCCGGGCGTGGCACAGGCTGTGAGAGTAGCCTCCCTCCTACCTCTCCGTTGCACGCCCGATCCGGTCCGGACCCCGGCGCGGTGGTTCCCCCCTCAGTACTCCCGCCAGTCACCAAGTCCTGTCTGGACCCTGGTGCGGGAGCCCTCGACCCTGGAGAGGGGCTGACAACCGGCCCCGGACTGGGCACCGGTGGAGCGGACTGCTCCGGCACTGGAGCGACGCAGATGACCGGCCCCGGACTGGGCACCGGTGGAGCGGACTGCTCCGTCTCTGGAGCGACGTAGACGACCGGCCCCGGACTGGGCACCGGTGGAGCGGATTGCTCCGGCACTGGAGCGACGTAGACGACCGGCCCCGGACTGGGCACCGGTGGAGCGGACTGCTCCGGCACTGGAGCGACGTGGACGACCGGCCCCGGACTGGGCACCGGTGGAGCGGACTGCTCCGTCACTGGAGCGACGTAGACGACCGGCCCCGGACTGGGCACCGGTGGAGTGGACTGCTCCGGCACTGGAGCGACGTGGACGACCGGCCCCGGACTGGGCACCGGTGGAGCGGACTGCTCCGGCACTGGAGCGACGCAGACGACCGGCCCCGGACTGGGCACCGGTGGAGGTTCAGGTCTGCTCACCTTCCCCGGAGCTCTCGGGCTGCTGACCCTCCCCGGGGACCTCGGGCTGCTGACCTTCGCCGGGGACCTCGGGCTGCTGACCTTCGTCGGGGACCTCGGGCTGCTGACCTTCGCCGGGGACATCGGGCTGCTGACCTTCGCCGGGGACATCGGGCTGCTGACCTTCGCCGGGGACATCGGGCTGCTGACCGTCGCCGGGGACCTCGGGCTGCTGACCGTCACCGGGGACCTCGGGCTGCTGACCGTCACCGGGGACCTCGGGCTGCTGACCGTCACCGGGGACCTCGGGCTGCTGACCGTCACCGGGGACCTCGGGCTGCTGACCGTCACCGGGGACCTCGGGCTGCTGACCGTCACCGGGGACCTCGGGCTGCTGACCGTCACCGGGGACCTCGGGCTGCTGACCTTCACAGGAGGCCTCAGGCTGCTGACCTTTACAGGAGACCTCAGGCTACTGACCGTCACAGGAGGCCTCGGGCTGCTGACCTTCTCCGGAGACCTCAGGCTGGATGCCGTGCCCACCCTGGGCACCGACGCAGAGGTGGTCTTCAGCCCTGCAGCTGGTCTGGCTGTCGGCCCCAGACTGGGCACCGACACGCTATGGAGCTCCTGCTCCACAGCGGGACTGAACGTCGTGCCCACCCTGGGCACCGACGCAGAGATGGTTTCCAGCCCTCTGGTTGGGCTGGCTGTCGGCCCCAGACTGGGCACCGACGCGCTATGGAGCTCCTGCTCCACAGCGGGGCTGAACGTCGTGCCCACCCTGGGCACCGACGCAGAGATGGTTTCCAGCCCTCTGGTGGGGCTGGCTGTCGGCCCCAGACTGGGCACCGACACGCTATGGAGCTCCTGCTCCACAGCGGGACTGAACGTCGTGCCCACCCTGGGCACCGACGCAGAGATGGTTTCCAGCCCTGTGGTTGGGCTGGCTGTCGGCCCCAGACTGGGCACCGACACGCTATGGAGCTCCTGCTCCACAGCGGGGCTGAACGTCGTGCCCACCCTGGGCACCGACGCAGAGAGGGTTTCCAGCCCTGTGGTTGCGACCGTCGCGGCAACCTCCGTGCGAGGGGTAGGCACGTGGCGTACTGGACTGGGGACACGCACCATAGGTCTGGTGCGAGGAGCTGGCACGGGTCGCACCGGGCTGGAGATACGCACCATAGGTTGGGTGCGAGGTGTAGGCACAGACCGTACCGGGCTGGGGGAACGCACCACTGGTCTGGTGCGAGTAGCTGGAACGGGCTGTACCTGGCTGGGGAAACGCACCGTTGGGTCGGTGCGTTGAGCTGGCTCGGGTCGCGCCAGGCTGGGGAAACGCACCATAGGTTGGGTGCGAGGAGCAAGCACAGACCGTTCCCGGGCTGGGGGAACGCACCACTGGTCTGGTGCGAGTAGCTGGAACGGGCTGTACCTAGCTGGGGAAACGCACCGTTGGGTCGGTGCGTTGAGCTGGCACAGGTCGCGCCGGGCTGGGGAAACGCACCATAGAGCTGGTGCGCGGAGCAGGCGCGGGCCGTACCGGGCTATTGTTGCGCACCGATGGTTTGGTGCGCTGAGTCGGTCTCCTCCTCCTCCGACTCTGGACCGGCGCTGGAGGCACCGGATTGGGAACTGACGCTGGAGCATGACTGTGCCTGTCGTCCCTACTCCAACGCCAGTCCCCATCCTGTGAGGGTTCCTCCGGGAACCCCCACGAGTGAGGGAACAGAAGCACATCGCTGTCGTCTTCCTCCGACTCCTCTCTGTACTCCTGCTCCCACGGCTGTAGGGGCTCCTCCTGGAACCCCCACGAGTGCAGTGGTCGGGGCTCTTCTCCCTCGATCCCCGACCACCCCCATAGCCCCCCCCCAAAATCAGTTTGGGGGTTTTTCTGGGCTCCAAGCTGGTCCTTCGCTTTAGCCCGGTAACGTTTCCCCCGTCTTCGGCGCCTCTGCTCCGGACACCCCATACCGAGGAGGATGTCTCCCAAAGTTATCCCCCGTTGCGTCCCAGGGTGGTGGATCATTCTGTCACGGTGTGTTGGATATATGGGACGATAGACGGAGCGTTCGTGGAGTGTCATCCTTTTTATTTATATGAGTTGTATTCACGAGGCATATAAATCAAAAAGGAGAGTATTATTAAACTAACTAACAAGCAAAACAAACAAACAAAACACGGTGACTTACTGTGGCTGCTGGCAGTGCAGACAAACACAAAGAACAATGATCCACACACAGGTGGCTGTGTGTGGAGTCTAAATACTATCCCCAATCAGAGACAACGCTATACAGCTGTCTCTGATTGGGGATGATCATCTCCCTAATAATGTGTGAGAGCTTGGTTGTGTGCCTCTCTCCTCCCCTAGGTGGGAGTAAGAGGCCTTACCACAACCAAGCCCTCACACACACACACACACACACACACACACACACACACACACACACACACACACACACACACACACACACACACACACACACACACACACACACACACACACACACACAGTAATAGCACTGAGTTCCTACCATTTTTGTGAGAGGGGTGAGCCTGTTTAGCTGAGAAAAGCCTCCTTCACTCATGCTGCCAAACATGCCCTCGTAAAATTGACTATCCTACCGATCCTTGACTTCGGCGATGTCATTTACAAAATAGCCTCCAACAGTCTACTCAGCCAATTGGATGTAGTCTATCACAGTGCCATCCGTTTTGTTACCAAAGCCCCATATACTACCCACCACTGCGACTTGTACGCTCTTGTTGGCTGACCCTCACTACATATTCGTCCCCAAATCCACTGGCTCCAGGTTATCTATAAGTCTCTGCTAGGTAAACCCCTGCCTTATTTCAGGTCGCTGGACACCATAGCAACACCCACCCGTAGCATGCGCTCCAGCAGGTATATTTCACTGGTCATCCCCAAGGCCAACACCTCCTTTGGCCGCCATTCCTTCCAGTTCTCTGCTGCCAATGACTGGAATGAATTGCAAAAATCATTGAAGCTGGAGACTACCATCTCCCTCAATAACTTTAAGCATCAGCTGTCAGAGCAGCTTACCGATCACTGCACCTGTATACAGCCCATCTGTAAATAGCCTACCCTCCCCATATTTATTATTTTTGCAAATTTTCACTCCAGTATCTCTATTTGCACATCATCATCTGCACATCTATCATTCCAATGTTAATGCTAATTTGTAATGATTCCACCACTATGGCCTATTTATTGCCCTACCTTCCTAATCTTACTACATTTGCACACACTATACATAGATTTTCTATTGTGTTATTGACTGTACGTTTTTTTATCCCATGTGTAACTCAGTGTTGTTGTTTTTGTCGCACTGCTTTGCTTTGTCTTGGCCAGGTGGCAGTTGTAGATGAGAACTTGTTCTCAACTGGCTTACCTGGTTAAATAAAGGTGAAATAAAAACATAAATAAAGGGTAGGTAGTAGCAAAAGGTATCAAAAACTGCCTTTAATGAGAGGGCAGGGTATTCACACTGTCTCTGGATCCAGAAATTCAACAATGACAGTCATTTAAATTCTGACATCAGAGTCTCATCAGAGGATAACTCAACTAGCTTTTCCTGTTGAGCACTAGTCAGAGGAGTGGAGGACATCAACAGTAAAGGGGTTCCTGGTCCACTTTGGTGTGGCCTCCAATGGGAAGTATTCTGAGAACTGTTCTTCCAGTGACAAGAGGTGAACAACTTTCACAACTTGAACAGCAGCATCAAGGGTGATATCGAATGTGTGCAGATGGTTCTCCAAGGTTGAGAATGCAGAAACATCTCTTGCCTTGACTTCTTCATAGCAGTGAGCTTATCACACACGTCAAAAATTGTTAAAGAGAGCCCCTGCAGTCCCAGGTTCAATATATCGGCCAGGTAGGCTAATTTTGCCAGCCATACTTGATCATCAAATAGACTTGAAAAGGGAGATTGTTGTTGGTGCAAGAACATCTACACCTCGGAATGCAGCTCATAGAGCATTGTGAGCCCTTGATAACCATCTCACTTCTGTATGTAACAAAAGGGGCTCATGTTCACTGCCCATTTCATTACAGAGCACACTGAACAGACGTGAATTCAGTGGTCGAGCCTTGATAAAATGTACAACTTTGACAGCTGAGTCTAGCACATTTTTTTAGTTATTGCGAGCGACTCTCGATGGATGCTGCAGTGTGTCCACTTCAAATCAGGGGCAACCTCTTTGATAATGGAAAGACTTCAGTAAATGAGGGATACAAAGTATATCGAAAGCAGGTGCTTCCACATGTGTGGTTTCTGAGTTAATGTCAAAAAATTCTGTCCAGGCCATTATTTTGGCTACCATGGCTCTGCACCATAAGATGACACTGACCCCATCCACAGGGTACGAGTGGTCACATAACCTCTAACCTAAACTGACAGATTTGGGGGATTGTTTGATGATGTTACTTAGACATTCCATTAACTGGGATATTTGTAAATATTGAATTCCAATTAAATACCAAAGATTTTTACAATTCCAATTAAAAATTCCCAACAGTCTAATTCCAATTCAATTCAATTTAATTAAATGTAAATTCTCCACTTCATGAGTGAATTCCATAATTGAATTGGAATTTCCAACTAAATTGGAATTGACCCCAAACCGGGTGAGCAGTTTTCATTTTAAAACCATTTACATTACCTTTCGTCTGAAACAGTCTTCACATAATGTTAAAATCACTGAAAAGTGAATGGAAATTCCATATGAGCCCCTCTGTCAGTTTGCTCCAAGCTACTCCCGTCACGTAACCACCCCTGAGGTTTCCCACTGATCTAACTGGAGTAGTCCTGACCTTTTCACCTCACAATGTCTGTTATTTGACCTCTGGACCCTCCTGCTTCCCACCACTGCTTTGGGGATTACAGAACCTGTCACAACCCTGGCTCATACACAGAGGGCGCACAAATACTGCTTTCCTCTGCTCTTTTTTTTTCCTCTGAAAAACTGGCTAGCTTGTGTTAGCTTGCTTTAGCTGGCTAACTTTTAAAGTGTTGGTCTTTCTCCAAACCTTTCAGATCCTGCGTTCACTAATTTCCTTGTGGATACTCATTAGCCCTTAGAGAGGCCAATAGTGTCTATGTACTTTTTTACCTCAGTCTGATAATTCATTCCCCTTAGCCTTCCTGCCAATACTCCGTAGTTTGGCCTCTGGCTGCCTCCTCTCTGGGATCGCTGTACAAGCCGTCTGCACCGTAGCTTTAAATGTCATGGGAACAATACTTTCCAAGTTACTTTATTAGGAAGGTCCTCCTCAGTCTCTTCCCCTCATTCTCTCGTCATCTCTTTGCATTGGACGGTAGCCTCATTGTTCTCCCAATGCATCATGGGCACATGTCTTTCATGATCATCATCCTATCAGAAGTTCAGTGTCTGGCTAACATCAACACCATCATCCTGTAAGCCCTAGTCCCACTCCAATTCGCATACCGCCCCAACAGATCCACAGATGACGCAGTCTCAATTGTTCTCCACACTGCTCTTTCCCACCTGGACCTATGAGAGAATGCTGTTCATTGACTACAGCTCAGCGTTCAACACCATAGTGCCCACAAAGCTCATCCCTAAGCTAAGGACCCTGGGACTAAACACCTCCCTCTGCAACTGGATCCTGGACTTCCTGACAGGTCGCCCCCATGTGGTAAGGGTAGGCAACAACACACCTGCCATGCTGATCCTCAACAAGGGGGCCCCTCAAGGGGTGCATGCTTAGTCCCCTCCTGAATTCCCTGAACTCCCTGTTCACCCACGTCTGCGTGGCCAGGCACGACTCCAACACCATCATTACAATTTGATTTGACGTTTGCTGACGACACAATGGTTGTAGACCTGATCACAAACGTTTTATTTATTTATCCTTTATTTGACTAGGAAAGTCAGTTAAGAACAAATTCTTATTTACAATGATGGCCTACCAAATGGCAAAAGGCCTCTTGCAGGTATGGGGGCTGGGATTAAAATTTAAAATAAATTAAATAAAAATATAGGACAAAACACACATAACGAGAAGACAACACATCACTACATAAAGAGAGACCTAAGACAACAACATAGCATGGCAGCAACACAACATGACAACAACATGGTAGCAACACAAAATGGCAGCAACACAACATGGTATCAGCACAAAACAGGGTACAAACATTATTGGGCACAGACAACAGCACAAAGGGCAAGAAGGTAGAGATGACAATACAGACAAAGCAGCCACAACTGTCAGTAAGAGTGTCCATGATTGAGTCTTTGCATGAAGAGATTGAGATAAAACTGACCAGTTTGAGTGTTTGTTGCAGCTCGTTCCAGTCGCTAGCTACAGCGAACCGAAAAGACTGACAATGCTGAGACAGCCTATAGGGAGGAGGTCAGAGACCTGGCAGTGTGTTGCCAGGACAACAACCTCTCTCTCAACGTGAGCAAGACAAAGGAGCTGATCGTGGACTACAGGAAAAGGAAGTTGAAAGTTTGTTCAAGTGCAGTCGCAAAAACCATCAAGCCATATGATGAAACGGGCTCTCATGAGGAACGCCCACAGGAATGGAAGACCCAGAGTTACCTCTGCTGCAGAGAACAAGTTCATTAGAGTTACCAGCCTCAGAAATTGCAGCCCAAATAAATGCTTCACAGAGTTCAAGTAACAGGCACATCTCAACATCAACTGTTCAGAGGAGACTGTGTGAATCAGGCCTTTATGGTCGAATTGCTGCAAAGAAACCACTACTAAAGGACACCAATAAGAAGAAGAGACTTGCTTGGGCCAAGAAACACGAGCAATGGATATTAGACCGGTGGAGTCCAAATTTGAGATTTTTGTGAGACGCGGTGTGGGTGAACAGATGATCTCCGCATGTGTATTTCCCACAGTAAAGCATGGAGGAGGAGGTGTTGTGGTGTGGGGGTGCTTTGCTGGTGACACTGTCTGTGATTTATTAAGAATTTAAGGCAAACGTAACCAGCATGGCTACCACAGCATTCTGCAGCGATACGCCATTCCATCTCTTTTGTGCTTAGTGGGACTATCATTTGTTTATAAACAGGACAATGACCCAACACGCCTCCAGGCTGTGTAAGGGCTATTTGACCAAGAAGGAGAGTGATGGAGTGCTGCATCAGATGACCTGGCCTCCACAATCATCCGACCTCAACCCAATTGAAATGCTTTGGGATGAGTTGGACCGCAGAGTGAAGGAAAAGCAGTCAACAAGTGCTCAACATATGTGGGAACTCCTTCAAGACTGTTGGAAAAGCATTCCAGGTGAAGCTGGTTGGAATGCCAAGAGTGTACAAATCTGTCATCAAGGCAAAGGGTGGCTATTTGAATCTCAAATATAAATATATTTTGATTTGTTTAACATTGTTTTGGTTACTACATGATTCCATATGTGTTATCTTATAGTTTGTCTCATGTCTTCACTGTTATTCTACAATGTGGAAAATAGTAAGAATAAAGAAAAACCCTTGAATGAGTAGGTGTTCTAAAACTTTTGACTGGTAGTTTACATATTACCTCAATTACCTTGACTAACCTGTACCCCCGCACATTGACTCAGTACCGGTATCCCCTGTATATAGCCTCGTTATTGTTAACCTGTACCCCCTACAGCACACAGCCCCATCACCCAACAGAGCCCCCCTCCAGCATATAAAGCCTGTCACCCTACAGAGCCTCCCTCCAGCATATAAAGCCCCATCACCCTACATAGCCTCCCTCCAGCACACAGCCCTATCACCCAACAGAGCCCACTCCAGCACACAGCCCCATCACCCTACAGAGCCCACCTCCAGCATATAAAGCCCCGTCACCCTACAGAGTCTCCTCCAGCATATAAAGCCCCATCACCCAACAGTGTCCCTCCAGCATATAAAGCCCCATCACCCATCATAGTCCCCCTCCAGCATATAAAGCCCCATCACCCAACAGAGTCTCCCTCCAGCAGCCTGTTGGAACAAAAAATAAAGAAAGGGAGAATACAAATAAAAGGAAATCAAAGAAAGTGATGGATCAACGTAGGGATCAGTGGTCCAGCGTCAGGAGGATTGACTGGCATTCTAGTTTCCCAGGCAGCCTCCAGCCTTGCCCGGCTCCGCTGTGCTCCGTGCTCACAGGGGGCAGCTCCAACCAACTCCTGCTGGCTTCTTATGGGCTTAGGCCATTGGACTGGTGGCACCTGTCTCCTCTTCAGCGCCAGCCAGGCCGGGGAGACTGCCCCGCTAGCCCTGATCCCTGCACGAATTACGCTCAAAGCAGCCTGGATTTATTGTGCTCTTCTGCAGGCACCAATGGAGTCGCAGCGCAGCAGCTCACTGCTTCCCCAGGCAGCTAGGCATCAGATTTGATTTGCCTCACTATCTGGCCTGGGGGCGGCATGTGGAATGTGTCATACATGTGGGGGACACCAGAGAAACACCTTTGTACTGTTCATCTTCAAGCGTCACTTGAATGGTGTGTGTAGAATAAGTGAATATTCTTCCATTGGCAGGACACAATGATAACCTGGTTCATATCGTCCTTTGAAAACCCTTACCTCTCCAAGTCATATTCTGATGTTACTGGGGGATTCACCAAAATAATCTGAATTCATTGTGAGACCGAAAATAACAAAGATATTTCAGTAGCTACATAATTTATCTTTGGAATAAGAATAGCCTGCATGTTAATAACCAATTACACCAATCGTAACTAAGCAAAACGTCAGCTAATACACTAGCTTAACCTGTTCAACTTTAATGCCCTCTGGTGGCATTTTCTAAATGACGCATAATATTGTATACTACCCTCATAAAGTACATTTCGACTTCAGAACTGTAAGTCAAATGTTGAGGAATAAGAGATTTGAAAGTCTAGGTTTGACATAAAATATGTCACCAATTACTGTTTAAAACTTTTTTAGTTTTTAAATGAAGAAAACAAAGTGAGATATTTTACCTAATGGTGTCGGCCTAATCACGCGCAAATTCCCATTTTAAAAGTGCAGGTCTTGTGCAATGTCATTTTTCAGAATGATATACGTATGAGGAGAATTCTGAAGTCTCTACCTATCCATTGATGTAAATATATCCCCTGTCTGATTACAAGTTCGTCCACTAGACAGCAGTAGGAGATCACATGACGTCTCTTGGCCACTTGAAACCAGTTGTCAGAGTCACAATTGAATAATGGATTTTCAAGCCTGACATCTTAAAACAACCTTAGCAATCAGGGCTTTCAAGTTATCAAGTTTGTTTTTTGGAAATAAAACAAAATAAACTATCCAACAATTTCTGTACTATAGAGGTATCTCTCTTTGTGGATGTTTCATGGTTTATTGTGTTTTATCAAATCTAATTTGACAGATTTACCTCACATTGAGAAAATGTATTGTTAGGATATTTTTTTTTACAACTAAGAAATATTTAATTTCTTACAGAAGTCTATATTCTAAGCAAAGAACCACACAGTTCCGACCATACAGTAATCGGCTGATTATAACCAGGTAAAGTATTTGTTCCACTTCCGAGGAAGCGAACCGTAAAACACACAGACCGTTGTGCAGTGACCCTTCATACAGTAGCCTATACTCTTTAACTCTTTGCTTTGCCCTGAAGTTTGACTGGGCCATTAATTTTACTAGTTCCTTATGGCTTAATACATCCTTTGATGTTTTCCAACACACTGCACTTAACAGTCCTCCTGTACTTCTGGTCACTTGTGTGTGTGTTTAAGTGACAAAAACATAAGTTATACCCATGTAACGTGCACTTATCCAAACACTATGCAGGGAAAAGTTATAAAAACAAAGTGTCCGACGCTCTTGGCCCTCTGCCATCATATACTGCTGCGATAAGGTCCCCGTTTGATGATGTCATCGGAATGAGGCCAGCTCTGGGAGGTCAGTGTATTCTTGACCCCAGGCAATACATGCAAACACACCTACTGAATATAATGGGCCAATTGACACAGGTTCAGGTCTGTGGAATGAAAAATATTCCTTCCTTGCTCCTTTCATTCAGTCCTATCACTTATGACAGCACCTGGAGTGTACCATATGCCTTACTGGTTCCACATCTTTTCAAATAAAAAACCTGATAAAAATCATATTGAAAACATTCCTTGAAACCTCATTGAATAATATAACATCATGATTCAAGGGGAAACTCCTAGTTTGATACAATAAATCTCTGTAGCAGCAATACTCAGTTAATGCCAATTCTTATATATTATCAAGGTCTGATGTTAAAAATATATTCATCATGAAATACACTATGTATATAAAAGTCTATGGACACCCCTTCAAATTAGTGGATTTGGTTATTTCAACCACACCCGTTGCTGACAGGTGTATAAAATTGAGCACACAGCCATGCAATCTCCATAGACAAACAAGCTCAGTGGCTTCCAACGTGGCACCGTCATAGGATGCCACCTTTCCAACATGTTCGTCAAATTTATGCCCTGCTAGAGCTGCCCTGGTCAACTGTAAGTGCTGTTATTGTGAAGTGGAAACGTCTAGCCGTTGTTGCACCTCCAAGTACTGAAGCCCGTAAAAATCGTCTGTCCTCGGTTGCAACACTTACTACCGAGTTACAAACTGCCTCTGGAAGCAACGTCTGTTCGTTTAGAGCTTCATGACATGGGTTTCCAAGGCTGAGCAGCCGCACACAAGCCTAAGATCCTCATGCCAATGCCAAGCATCGGCTGCAGTTGTGTAAAGCTCACTGCCATTAGACTCTGGAGCATTGAAAACGTATTCTTGGGAGTAATGAAACACACTTCACCATCTGGCAGTCGGACGGACAAATCAGGCTATGGCGGATGCCAGGAGAACACTACCTGCCCCAATGCATAGTGTCAACTGTACAGTTTGGTGGAGGAGGACTAATTGTCTGGGGCTGTTTTTCATGGTTCGGTCTAGGCCCCTTAGTTCCAGTGAAGGGAAATCTTAACACTACAGCATTCAATGACATTATAGATGATTCTTTGCTTCCAGCTTTGTGGTAACAGTTTGGGGAAGGCCCTTTCCTGTTTCAGCAATGACAATGTCCCTGTGCACAAAGCAAGGTCCATACAGAAATGGTTTGTCGAGAATGGTGTGGAAGAACTTGACTGGCCTGAACAGAGCCCTGACCTCAACCCAATCGAACACCTTCGGGATGAATTGGAACGCTGACTACAAGCCAGGTCTAATAGCCCAACATCAGTGCCTGACCTCACTAATGCTCTTGTGGCTGAATGGAAGCAAGAACCCGCAGCAATGTTCCAACATCTAGTGGAAAGCCTTCCCAGAAGAGTGTAGGCTGTTATAGCAGCAAAGGGGGGGACCCACTCCATATTAATGCCCATGATTTTAGAATGAGATGTTTGACGAGCAGGTGTCCACATACCTTTGGTCATGTAGTGTTGTGATAATTTTTTCTGTAACAGTAAAATAAATAAATGGTGGAATGACATGTTTAAAATCAGGTACGGCCTTCATCTCCTCCTCAATTTAATTTCAACATGGTATTGTTTTGAGTTGTTTACATTCTACAGATTGGCAGTCTGACAATTTGTCTTGTTTCTAATTGACCAACTGGCAGAGGTGCTATAGCTCCTTATTGCTTACAGGTAAGATTCCTTCAAGCCATTCACCCAGCATCCCAAAGGGATCCTAAAAAAAACAAAAAACAGTGTTTGCCTTTTCAAGAGACTCTTGTACCAACAGGCTCCCCTTACAACTCATATCAGCTTCCATTGAAGTCCAAAGAAAGGCTCAGTAATAGTAACCAAATAATAGACGAGCCCTGAGCCCTGAGCCACTAGAGCCAAGGCACCAAGACACTGTGGAACATGTGAATGCTGCAATGATGCAGAACCAGCCATCCAGAGCAAACATTTTAGCTTCAGACACAGTCAATACAATATGTAAATTCATATTGATGAGAGAGAGAGAGAGAGAAAGAGAAAGAGAAAGAGAAAGAGAAAGAGAAGAGAGAGAGAGAGAGAGAGAGAGAGAGAGAGAGAGAGAGAGAGAGAGAGAGAGAGAGAGAGAGAGAGAGAGAGATACAGAGAGAAACAGAGAGAGAGACAGAGAGTTCTACTATTTGGATATTATAATTGATCACTTCTCAGATATTCTCAGTTCTGTCCTATTAGAATCTTGAGTTTCTTGTCAGAAATGTGACAGCTTTAAGAACCTGTCTGTAACACTATACAGTATCAGTGGTCTTTGTGATATTAGAAGTCTGGTATCCTCTCTATTCGTATAGATTATCATTTTAATTGACACTGGGAAGGACGGTACAGCCAGGGGAGTACCCCATTACGACTGCATTTGTAAATATTTAGGCTTAGCCACATTAAGCTGATTTGCTCTGCAGGTCTGCCATGAACACTTTAGACTAACTAAATCTGCTTGAATTTGTACTGTGCCACTCCGCACGAGTTTCGCATTCCCCGTGGGACAATGTAAAATGCCTGATTTGACAAGTTACATCATCTGGATTTCTTTACATTAAGAAAGGGAATTTATGGACGGTTTATGATTTTATTAGGCTTCTTTAAACTCTCTGCCTTGGCAACAGTGTCAGGAGTATGGCGATTTTGACGAGAGAGGGATGCTTTCTTTCTTTCATAGAAAGTTAGGAAAGTCTGGGCAGATCTGTGATAATTGATTTGAGGAGCCAAGGAAACTAAGGTTTCTGGCTGAGTGTGAGTCTACTGGTCTATTGGATAAACGAGGGATCCAGTACCAGGTTCTTGTGGCGAGACAGCGGAGATGTTGCGGTGAAAGGCTAGGCTCTTCGGGTGAAGGGCAGCGATCCCTGTGGTTTGGCTCCGAAGGAAGAATTACTGGAAGAGTTTAAATATAGGGTTCATGATGAGCATTAGGCTTGAAGTTGAAACAGAGATGTTTGTTTTTCCAAAATGCTCCAGTCCGTTTCAGATGTTGAGACATTTTTATGAATCTCAATCAAAAAGTGGGGTGTAGAAAGAGAAAGAGTCTTTGATCCTTTGTTTCAAGGTGCAGACGCAGACCAAAACATCCAGTAGGATTCAATTATGAAAATGATCCTAAACGGTTTTGTTTCCTCCAAAACATTAAACAAGGCCGATGTTTTGGGGAAGGCATGATAATAGGGTTGTCAAAACATAATCCTGGAAATGTTTCACATTCCCAGATTTTTAATTTTTTTCTAAAGAAGATGAAATATGCAGTAAATGAACCGGTGACATCCGTGTTTTTTAAATTGTGGTGTCATCTATCATCTATCCAGACATCTTTAACGTGTGCAGTGCAACACAGCATTCAAATCCAACGCCAACGTTACGAGGGCTGTTACCCCAGTAATCCCTGCACTGAATCTTCTATCTCGGGCAAAATTGTTAGCACCAACCAGAGCCAATGACAAGCTGGTCACACAAGTATTATGTTTTATGTTTCCCCATTACTGTCTACTGTTTCACATCGAGGTTAGGACCATCAAGCAAACTGCAGCTTACAAAAGAATGGGCCTATTGATTCCCTGAGGAATAATTTTAGTGGAGGGAGAATTTAGCACAGGCCAGTTAAGAGAGGACTAGCTTCTTCTCCAGCTCTGTGATCCTTGACTGGGGAGCCTCAGTCTCAGTCAGAGGGGAGAAAGGGGACCTAGCCTGGCACCGATTCACTCTCCAAGCCAGCAGCCAGTGTGTGGGAGTGATGGTGAAGTAATGTTTAATGCAATGTTTGTTTGTTTCATTCCGTATCATAAAATGGACATGTCTGCTGCTTGCTACCTGGAATTCGGTCCAAGATAATTAATCAGTGTCTGTTTTCAGATATGCCAAAGACAAGATAAGCAATACCTGTGAGATAAATACAGTCGTTTTTCATTTCAAAAAGCTATTGGGTCGATTTCGACACCCACCATCTCAGTTCTGAAATCGTTTCTGTTGTTAGATTAGCATTCCTGCAACATTATTTTGTTGAAATGTGATTTAATCTCTGAGAAATTAACCTAATTGTTTGCACCCAAGTTGGCCATTTTAATTTATGGGATTCAGATAATATTGAAAAAATGTTGTTCTTAACATTAGATTTGGACCAAACCTTTTTCGCTATAACTAGCAATGCAAATGGATTTCTGATTCAAATAATATTACTACACAGATCATACACGTAACATTAGCTAGCAAGCCAGCAAGCTAACGTTTGCTAGCTAACTAACAGTATGCTTTAACTTGCAATAAAAACAACTTTCTGACAAATTTAGAAAATTATATCTGAAAATGTAGCTAGACTCTTACCCGTACAGCAGACTGGAACTATTTAACTAAATTTTGTCTGTAGCTACATCTTGTTTGGCCAGCGTTGTGTCAAGTCACTCTGGTTCACACTGACAGTGGCGTGCGCAGAAAGTAGTATCCCTTTTTCACCTGATCTGTCGATAGCGCCTGCTAAATTCAGAGCATGAATGTTGTTGAGAAAAGTAGCAAAAATGTTGTAGTTCTTGATGGCTAACGTTATATCTTTCAAAAACAACGCCGTAGAAAGGACTGTCAACATATACTGAACAGCTCACGTTGTAGACAGAAGCATACTACATGGCAGACCAATCCAAACTCATCTCCCGGCATGTCCAGCCCATTTATTATCTTAGCCAATCATGGCTAGCAGGAAGTTTCCTATCTTTTTCCGTGGCTGAACCAACTAGGCTCGTAATTTAACAATGTTATTCGTATTTATGGATGGAATACAAGTTTGTTATTAAGGCACATGAAAGTTCACATGTTCCAGAAGGCATTTCTGCAAAAAAAAAGCAGAAATGTTTACGTTCAAATGCCACTCCTGTGAAGTAGTGACATGCGACATACGCCTAGTTTAAAAGGTTTGCATTTGTAACAGTGGCCAGGTAATTATATCACCTAATAGCAGGAACAGCACTATCTAGTGGTCAGAACCTGGTAATATCAGGATGTTGGATGGGACATAAAACCCAACAGCTTGAATGACACATTTCTTTGAACAGGGGGGAAAAAACATCTCTAACTTTACTGAGAATACATTACAAAGGATGAAGAAACAATAACTTGAGCTACAGTGCTATACTACATAATATATACTATACTCGTTGTTGGGGAGGGATTGGCGTGGGGTGTGGGCGTGTCCGTGGAATGCTTTTGACCACTTCTTTGGATTCCTCATCAAAAAAATGTGTATGTTAGGTACTATGATTATTGAAGATTACGTCAAACCTATACATTCAAATGGCCTATTTGGGTGCAATCAATTAGCTTGATATCTCATTTCTTTCAAAACAATCTGAGATGGTGGGTGTCATGGCTTGCTGAAATGACATGAAACGACCCTATTATCACTATTCAGACTGTTGTGGTATTGCATAGGCTATGTATGCACATGGTATAACACGTCCCAGCTGTCCACTGAACAGCTTTATAACACATACAATATGTACGTACAGTACAATCACAATGTGTTCCATATACTCTCTCAGTTTGGTCCATGTGTCCCAGGCCTCTGAGTCTAATGGAGAGACCCTGTCCGTCAGGGTGGGGCTGCTGAATTCCTCTTTCTCAGGAGAAACCAAAGTGGTTCATCATTACCTCTCTAGAGTCCCCCTTTTCCCATATCAGCACCACACTGAACTGAGATATCAGCTAACACATTATCCTCTTAGCCCCTGAGACTGATAGCCAGCAAGGACCTAGAGTCAGGAGCGGCCATAGAAGCCGGTGAATAGAGCAGGCGTCACAAATCCGGAGACAGTCAATTGGTCACAAAGAAGGTTTTTCACCCACACCTATTGGCCAATTGCAATCAATGCATGTTAAGTAGTTAATGGACCGTAGGAATGAATGTCACCCCATAATAGTGGATAGCCTGTAAACCAGTGTTTAGGGTCAGCAGGTGGCCTAGCAGTTAGAGTGTTGGGCCAGTAATCAAATGGTCGCTGGTTCAAATCCAAATCTGCTGATGTGCCCTTGAGCAAGGAGCATAATCCTAATTGCTGATTAAGGATTATACATTATTTTCCCATATTATGTATACAATAAATTGATGATTTTACAGTATGATGTTACTGTATATCAATAGAAACAGACAGGCAGAATGGATTTGCCCATATTAATATTAAATGGCGGGGTTTTGCACACATATCAGTTATTTTGGCATTTATTGTAAACTAATAAATAACTTCTCTGGTCACCTGTGGTGGATTACGTCAATTAGCAGTAACCCATGCATTGTAACACAATACTAACAATGAATGACAGAAACACCATTAATATCGTACTGTTACTATGAAACATCACCCCATGGCAATGAATATTGGGTGACATTGTCCCATCAGTGTTGCCCGCCAGGACTACTTTTTCAGGAATATTTGATTGTATACCTTGGCTCCTACCTCCCCGAGTCAATACAGGAAGCCAAACCTACCAGGTTTTTATGATTAAATGGACACCCTGCCAAGTCATTTTATATCACTCGAAACTAGCCAAGGACGAAAAAAATAAATACGGTTTACATGTAAAGAACTAACATTAATAACTTTAAATGTAAAAAAAAAAGGAAAGCAAAATTCTTCTAATAGCTCTGAGATGTTTTTACAAGCAAATCTGGCATTCCTCATGGTGCGTTGTTTTTCAAACAGGGTTAGCCTAGCTCTGTGAGGCACTTACTTTATGTAATAGCTTAACTGAAGCCCAAAGTGAGATGTCAAGAAGCAAAAAAACATTACAGCAGCCCCACGTGCTGGCGCCTAACCAAGATGCACCTGCACATTCAATTACTCAGCGAGGGAGGGAGCGAAGGAGCGTTACTCTGTTACACCTCTCTCTCTTTCTCGCCGTTATAGTCTAGACACCCAGCACCTGCTACACATAGCTGCCGGATAAGGCTGGTTAACATGACAACATGGACATCTGATTGGCCACACCTTTCCATCCACTCTGTTCCGCCGCTGCAGGCTAGAAGGAATACAGCTTTTGTCAAATTAACATCAAAAGTTAAACATTTTAGCATTTTAGCTAACCCTAACCCTAACCCTTTTCCTAACCTTAACCTAATTCTCCTAGCCTGCCACGTTTAATTATTCTAATCTGCTGTGTAAGTTTGCCTAATGCTAACCCCTACGGAAAGTCAAATCTGACAAAAGCTGTATCCCATCTAGTCAATACCTCCCTGCATGGGCATTGCCACGCTCCTCGGCCTGCTCCGTGGGGGTTAGCATGCAGCACCAGCCATCAGCATGCGTTTAGCCTCCACATCGTCAACCAGGCCCGGGCCAGAAGGAGGGATGGTTGGGGCTGCTTGGGGGTGTAAAAGTGCCAGCTCCACTTCACACGTTCCTGTTCCTGACATTTTGGCAGGTGCATTGCCGACTTATTGGCAGAAGTCAAACAGCTATATATTCTTTTCACAAGGAAGGAGTGTGGTTCTGGAAGTTGTCCACCCACTGCAGGGTTGGGGTTGGTTCTCACCAGCCACACTCATGTCTTCACCAGCCTGCAGTACCAACGTCATTGTTTCCTACAGGCAGAGCAGACCCAGGCGCTAGCCCACCCCATTGGAAGTAATCACTCTCACCCGGCCTACTCCCAGTTTATTGGAAACTACACTTGTTTTTTAAAGATGTAGGCATGGCTCACTCTTGGTCTAGATGGTCTATTTTTCTTTGCAAATACACAACATCAAAATAATAAGTGCATTTATAAATCTATACAATGCGTGCCCTTTATTTGCAATGTGCACACTTTTTAAAAACAGTGACATATCGTAGGCTTACCATTTAAACAGCTGCAGATTAGTGGCTGTAATACATTAGAAGGTTGTTAGCAGTCAGATAGGTCATGTTCATTGGAGTACGCACTCAGCACTCTAAAACAACACTGTAACACTCCTGTCGTCCATCACCTGGTCGTGAGCTGTGTAGAACGCTGTACTCTGGTGAACTGTCGACACCTGACTAGAGGAAATATGTGCTCTCTGTGTGCTCAGCCTATTAGGCAGCCAGTAGAAATGTTGTACTGCATTTTCGAAATCCCCCCACTGAAACATCTTGTACTACATTTTCGAAATCCACTTGAAACATCTTGGATTTCAAAGATCTTTTCAGGTTACATTTTTTCTCCATCTAATGGTGAGAAAAGTAAGACCAATGTAACCTGTAACCAGGTAAATATGCCTTCAAAAAATACCAGGTAAATATGCCTTCAGAAAGTACCAGGTAAATATGCCTTCAGAAAGTACCAGGTAAATATGCCTTCAGAAAGTACCAGGTAAATACTCAAACTGTATGTTGAATATCTAGACATACTAAAGTATAGGCCTACTCTACTGTATTCAGGGTTCATAGAGTGCATAGATCCAGAATGAATCATGTAGGCCTAGAGGCCTTTTAAAAGCCAGTCTTTGTTACATTGAGGCATCACTTCATTCCACATAAAAACAAACTTGACAAAATGGCTCCACCAGGGCTCATTTGTCAGCCAGATCATTTGACTAGTTTTGTGTGGAGTTGACCCAAATCATGACCCGCTGTCATTGTGATCAGAGTATACAAGGTGCACCCAGCTAACTCCCCTGGTCCTAACCGGTTACAGCCAGAAGAATGGAGTGCACAGAGAGCGAATGCACTGACAGCTGTGGAATAGTGATGAGTAAGATGAATACATGGGAACACACAGCGAGGGAGACAGTTGCTCAACCTGTCGACAGAGTCTTCATAATTCAATAAGTCAAGGTGGAGGACCATTCCTGTGTGACTGCAGCATATCCATAAATACATGTGTCAGGCTTGTGAGGGGGTTTTTCATGGTATTCTTGTTTGTCTCTCTCAACAGGTCTGCTAACGTAATTGAAAACATTGTGAAGGAAAACAAGAACCACTGACACAAGGAATGTCTCTTTGTCCTTGTCTGCTATGAACGTGTTGGCTCTCCTGTTTTAACACATCGCCAGAATCTCCCAATCCGTCTACGGGTCAATGCGTTTGACAAAGCACCACTTGTTCCTAACAGTCTCTCCAAATGAAATGATCTATCTATATGCGTGTGTTTGATACAGATGATGAACATTTTTGAGTGTTTCGCATCGCTATGGAAAATACTCTTTGGTGGTATGTTTTGACAATAAATGTTTGTAAGAGATGGCAATGTTTGACTGCTTGGTTTGTTCCTTTTCGACATGTTTAGTCCAACATAGTTTCGATAACCTTGATTGCAGTCTGGCAAAATGTTCTAATACCTTACCCTTCATATCCTACTTCTCTGACACAGGACAATAAAGTTAAAGTACATTGACTAAATCGGAAACAATCATGTCCAACTCCACTGCATTGATCAGCTAAGGGAGATGAGGATGAGTATCCATGGAGTTGGTTTCATAGTGAAACAAACCTACCGCAGACCATCGTTCCAATTTCCTCTTCAGACTGATCTTCAAATTCCCTCTTTTTGTCAAAGAAAAGCAGCTTTTCAACTTTCCCACCATCTCCTCTCAATATCTCTCTCCCCCCCCTCCCCCCTCCCCAGTCCTCATTGTGACTTAAGTCTCACTTGGAACCAGGCCAGTGTGTTAACTCCTGAAAAATCTATGGATTAACGAATTTCAACCCCCTAATCTCAAAGGGCCGACCTCAGCCAACAAATGACCAAATTCACACAAAATAGAGATCCGCCCCCTCTCTCCATGTTCTTCTAGAAAAGATCCCCTTTCTCAATGAGAGGCTCCCATTGAAATCCACAAGCCACACTTGTTGAGTTCTTGGTGACAGATATTTAAGTGCCTCTTGGTTAAACAAAACCCCCCTATCCACTGGGATTCAATTTGGTTGGCAAACACTGGCCTTGCCGACAAAACCCAGCCAGGGTGGGAATTCGCACTAAAGCAAACTATCTAGCATTTGTGGTTAGGATTATAGCAGTAGCTAGTGTTTTGGGTTGTAGGACTCATTCCTCAAACTCACTCACATATCTACCACGTTTCATTATGTCATTTACTATTGGCCTGTTTTAAGGTGTTAAAATACAACGGGAAAGAAAAAAAAAAAAGTGGGGACGGACCCTTATTTGCGCATCAACATAATTAACTATAACACTGTTGGTTGAATATGAATTACGCAACGTTTTATTCAGTGAACTGAAGGCGTGTTTGAATTGGCATCATGGACTTTGACATTGACTCGAATGAGTACAAATGTGACAGTTCTCTATTAATGTAGCTTGCTAAGTAGACTGTTTGAATTGCACAGCTGGTGAGACAGAGGGTGTCTGCCCACAATCCTGTTCTGCTGCAGTGCTACGAGGGAGAAAGGTTCCCCTTATACAGCAATACTGTTCAATATTGTTTACTACTGTTGATAGACTACCAGAACGATTCTGAGAGTCATCAAGAGAGTGGGACAGATAGCGAGGGTGAGAGAGAGAGGGAGGAAGAGAAAGAGAGAGAGAGAGAGAGAGAGAGAGAAAGAAAGAGAGAGAGAGAGAGAAAGAAAGAGAGAGAGAGAGGGAGAGAGAAATAAAGTAAGTAAGAGGCACTGCACACTCACAGGTTGAGCAGAGAATATTTGTGTTAGAATATCAGATTTTTACAGGGCTACTACAATCACTACCTTACTTAAGCTAGCGCTGGTTATGACCCATGAGGTCAGCCTTTCTGTTGACTCTGTGCCATAGTGTCTGGTAGTGTGTGTGTGTGTGTGTGTGTGTGTGTGTGTGTGTGTGTGTGTGTGTGTGTGTGTGTGTGTGTGTGTGTGTGTGTGTGTGTGTGTGTGTGTGTGTGTGTGGACTCCTTGAACCATGTGCAGCTGTGCAAGGCTCTGAGCTGGAGGGCCGCGGCGCTCACAGCACACACCATGCTGTCTCACTGTTTGTCATTCCACGCGTCAGTCAATTCAGGCTCTCCCCAGCCAACATGAACACATTTCGGTAAGAGGATATGGGGGGGAAGCCAGAGTTCTTCCTGTTAACGTCACTATTTCCCATGTTTTAAATCTTTCCCATGCTTCCCATCAGGACCTTGTAAGTTGTTCCGCTTTGTAGAAATCAATAACTTCCCAATAATTACTCTTCAGTGAGAACATGTATTAAATGTTTTATCGGCTGCAAAGGGGACTTGTTATTATGGTAATTTGGACTGTATTAGAATCAACACATTCTCTGGGTGATTTCTCTGCCTACTGGTATTACTCTACCACCAGGGTTGTCCATGGATGTGATTTAGTGTGCCCATGCCCAAGTGTGGTGTGCCCCACGCCCAGCCCCATGGTGTGGTGTGCCCAATCCTGCCCATCCCATCTCATCCCATGGTGGCATCACCCATTCCATCTCCCATCACACATTCCCGGGGTGGGCCAGAGGCGCCTGGTCTAACCACGGTGCCATGTGGCCTAATCACGTAAGTACACAGCCTAATACATTGGACAGCTGGGGAATCTTTACCGGACAAACTTGGATCTGCTATGGACTGCAGACTGCAGCCTCAGCGTCCCCACCGCCATCCCTCTGAACCCCCTGTTGGATCAGGCTGTTCAACAGACACCTCCATACAGAAACAACTTAATGATGATCTTGTACGTAGAGAGACGATTCCATGTCCACTAATTGGCTACATGCTAAAGTGGGTATAGAATTTCAACAATGTTTTTACATTTATTTTGCATAGATGTTGGCGGTAAATTGTGTCATACAGTATTCATGTTTACCATGTTGAACCTTACCGTACCCTTATGCACCTAGTTTGTTGAGGCCTGCCGTGTCGTTTAATGTAGGCTACCTGTGGATTTTGTGAGAATCACAGCCACTCCACTCATTCAACTAGTCAATATTTCATGTCTCCCTGATGCAAATAACATGTGGAAGTCCTGTGGAGGGAGTTTTCCCTTCGTGATGATAGTAAAAAGTTGTTATAGTCCTTGTATTTCAATACTTAGCCCAGATACTTCTACACTGTAGGTCCTCTGAAGAGCCCAGATACTTCACGTCATCTGAAGAGGGCATTGTACTACTATTGTACTACTATTGAGTGAAGTCAATAGGGAGTGTGTATCCCATATGTCCTTCAACTTTGACATATGATATGCGTTTGTCTCCTGGTTGGATATCTATGGGGATGAAGCATTTTTATTCGGACTCGTCTCTGCTAGAGCATTTAGAGCATCCAACCCCTCAGAGAACATGATGAATAATGGACAAATAGAAGGAATTTCCTCTCAGAATAAAATGTTGCTAACCCTGCACCTCTCCTGGCAAGTGCACCAATTCCCCCGATGCAATCACGAGAGCATCCGCCCTGCCAAGCGTAAAGGCTTCTACACAGATCTATGTTTATCCAATCCCCCTAGAAACCCCGCTATGGGATCTCCAGGGCTTTTCTCACTCCCTAAGTATGTAAGCCAATGAAAGAAACATATTCTCCATTATTATTTATAGATTAATTTATTTATTTATTATGATAATATTTTTCCTGAAGGAAAATGTCCATCTGAATATTATAGAATTTATGTTCTATATTTAATGATTCTCCTGGGGGTGCTCCTGACTAGCGGCAGAGCGGTTGCAAGTGGAAACACGTACTGTGTAGGCTGACACAGCTAAAGGAACATCGCAAAACATCTTTACAGTAATGTGTCTGTTGACTTGCATTGGACTTTTTCTCTCAACATACCCTACATGACCAAAAGTATATGGACACCTGCTCGTCGATTATCTTATTCCAAATCATGGGCATCAATATGGAGTTGGTCCCCCCCTTTGCTCCACTCTTCTTGGAAGGCTTTCAACTAGATGTTGGAACATTAATGTGGGGATTGCTTCCATTCAGCCACAAGAGCATTAGTGAGGTCGAGCGATTAGACCTGGCTCACAGTTGGCATTCCAATTCATCCCTAAGGTGTTCAATAGGTTTAAAGTCAGGGCTCTGTGCAGGCCAGTCAAGTTCTTCCACACTGATCTCGATAAACCATTTCTGTATGGACCTTGCTTTGTGCGTGGGGGGCATTGTCATGCTGAAACAGGAAAGGGCCTTCAAAAACTGTTGCCACAATGTTGGAAGCACAGAATCGTCTAGAATGTCATGTAGGGTTAAGATTTTCCCTCACAGGAACTAAGGGGCCTAGCCCGAAAAATGTAAAATAGCCCTAGACCATTATTCCTCCTCCACCAAACTTTACAGTTGGCACTATGCACTGGGGCAGGTAGCATTCTCCTGGCATCCGCCAAACCCAGATTTGTCCTTTGGACGGTCAGATGGGGAAGTGTGATTCATCACTCCAGAGAACGAGTTTCCACTGCTCCAGAGTCCAATGGCTTCGAGCTTAACATCACTCCAGCCAACGCTTGGCATTGTGCATGGTGATCTTAGGCTTGTGTGCGGCTGCTCAGCCATGGAAACCCATTTCATGAAGGTTCTTGTGCTGATGTTGCTTCCAGAGGCATATTGGAACTCGGTAGTGAGTGTTGCAACCGAGGACAGATGATTTTTACACCCTACATGCTTCAGCACTCGGCGGTCTCGTTCTGTGAGCTTGTGGGGCCTACCTCTCCGCGGCTGAGCCGTTATTGCTCCTAGACATTTCCACTTCACAATAACAGCACTTACAGTTGACCGGGGCTGCTCTAGCAGGGCACACCACACCATGGGGCTGGGCATATGCACACCACACCATGGGGCTGGGTATGGGCACACCACACCATGGGGCTGGGCATGGGCACACCACACCATGAATATGGCACCATGGGGCTGGTGTACACATACATACAGTGGGGAGAAAAAGTATTTGATACACTGCCGATTTTGCAGGTTTTCCTACTTACAAAGCATGTAGAGGTCTGTAATTTTTATCATAGGTACACTTCAACTGTGAGAGACGGAATCTAAAACAAAAATAAATAATTAATTTGCATTTTATTGCATGACATAAGTATTTGATCAACTACCAACCAGTAAGAATTCCGGCTCTCACAGACCTGTTAGTTTTTCTTTAAGAAGCCCTCCTGTTCTCCACTCATTACCTGTATTAACTGCACCTGTTTGAACTCGTTACCTGTATAAAAGACACCTGTCCACACACTCAATCAAACAGACTCCAACCTCTCCACAATGGCCAAGACCAGAGAGCTGTGTAAGGACATCAGGGATAAAATTGTAGACCTGCACAAGGCTGGGATGGGCTACAGGACAATAGGCAAGCAGCTTGGTGAGAAGGCAACAGCTGTTGGCGCAGTTATTAGAAAATGGAAGAAGTTCAAGATGACGGTCAATCTCCCTCGGTCTGGGGCACCATGCAAGATCTCACCTCGTGGGGCATCAATGATCATGAGGAAGGTGAGGGATCAGCCCAGAACTACACGGCAGGACCTGGTCAATGACCTGAAGAGAGCTGGGACCATAGTCTCAAAGAAAACCATTAGTAACACACTACGCCGTCATGGATTAAAATCCTGCAGCGCACGCAAGGTCCCCCTGCTCAAGCCAGCGCATGTCCAGGCCCGTCTGAAGTTTGCCAATGACCATCTGGATGACCCAGAGGAGGAATGGGAGAAGGTCATGTGGTCTGATGAGACAAAAATAGAGCTTTTTGGTCTAAACTCCACCTTTTTATTTTTATTTTTTTAACACCTGCCGTGTTTGGAGGAAGAAGAAGGATGAGTACAACCCCAAGAACACCATCCCAACCGTGAAGCATAGAGGTGGAAACATCATTCTTTGGGGATGCTTTTCTGCAAAGGGGACAGGACGACTGCACCGTATTGAGGGGAGGATGGATGGGGCTATGTATCGCGAGATCTTGGCCAACAACCTCCTTCCCTCAGTAAAAGCATTGAAGATGGGTCGTGGCTGGGTCTTCCAGCATGACAACGACCCGAAACACACAGCCAGGGCAACTAAGGAGTGGCTCCGTAAGAAGCATCTCAAGGTCCTGGAGTGGCCTAGCCAGTCTCCAGACCTGAACCGAATAGAAAATCTTTGGAGGGAGCTGAAAGTCCGTATTGCCCAGCGACAGCCCCGAAACCTGAAGGATCTGTATGGAGGAGTGGGCCAAAATCCCTGCTGCAGTGTGTGCAAACCTGGTCAAGAACTACAGGAAACGTATGATCTCTGTAATTGCAAACAAAGGTTTCTGTACCAAATATTAAGTTCTGCTTTTCTAATGTATCAAATACTTATGTCATACAATAAAATGCAAATGAATTACTTAAAAATCATACAATGTGATTTTCTGGATTTTAGATTCCGTCTCTCACAGTTGAAGAGTACCTATGATAAAAATTACAGACTTCTACATGCTTTGTAAGTGGGAAAACCTGCAAAATCGGCAGTGTATCAAATACTTGTTCTCCCCACTGTATATATAGTGTATTTTTTATTTTATTATTTTATTTAACCTTTATTTAACTAGGTAAGTCAGTTGACGGCCTATGGGACTCCCAATCACAGCCGGATTGTGATACAGCCTGGAATTAAACCAGGGTCTGTAGTGACGCCTCTAGCACTGAGATGCAGTGCCTTAGACCACTGCGCCACTCGGGAGCCCCTGTGTATGACTAGTAAGGCTAAAAACCACCCACTATTAGTGATACATATGTGTTTACCAGTGGCGGTCAGTGCCGTTTATTTTTATGAACATGACCTTATTTCTATTACAGCATAGTGGAAGACATTCATATTCCATTCACCCAGCTCAATGTAACAGCGATAGGTTTAGGCAACTACATGATACTAGATTTTTCCCTATACCCATCATGAGGTTGCTATAACCTAGCCTATGAATGAAAGTTGACAAATGAGGTGCACACAGGTCGAGAGACAAATTTGAGGTGACAGACAGTGATACATGGACAGACATTGACATTCAATACCGCCTTGCACGCTCTTGCCTGCATCTAACTAATATAGGGTGTAATCAGAGAGTTTCTATTGGGCAAATTCAGGTATGTTTATCCCCGTTTTGTTTTTCAACGGAATCGGCAGAATGAATACACCCCTGATCACACGTCAACACAGTTCACTTTCATGGTAGCCACATTGTATTCCTTCTCGCTCTCCTCCTCTCACCTCTTCCCTTCGCTTGTGGACTTCAATGCACAACACATCATCTGTATGTGACCAGGCAAAAAAACTTTCCAAACCAAGCCGCTATACACAGCCTACCTCGTTGTCACCATGTTAGCTAAAGTAAGCATAGCAAATAGAACTAACGCTTTAGTAAAAATGCTACAATCATGCAGTAACGTTAGTGTACAGTTAATAAGCATTTACACCGGTGGGCCCCGGTGGCAATAAATTTGTAATACCAAATTCTTACCTTGAATTGGAAGAGTTCCAGTGGTATGTTGGAAAGTCATAGCCAGCTAGCTAACATAGCATCCCTTTGTTTGAGCAGGGTGTTTCAGTAGGCTAAACTAACTAGCTGCTTTTACTCGCTAAGTAAGTGAAACTCTTGCTTCTCCTTCATTTTTGAAGAAATTAATTTGTTTAAAACTGTTCAACTATTGTCTTTCTCTCTCTTTGAGTCAACTACACATCACATTTTATACACTGCAGTGGTAGCTAGCTGTAGCTTATTATTTCAGTACCAGATTAATTCTCTAATTCTTTGATTGGGTGGACAACATGTCAGTTCATGCTGCAAGAGCTCTGATAGGCTGGAGGACGTCCTCCGGAAGTCGTCATAGTTACTGTGTAAGTCTATGGAAGGGGGTGAGAACCATGAGCTTCCAAGGTTTTGTATTGAAGTCAATGTACTCAGAGGAGGACAGAAGCTAGCTGTCCTCCGGCTACGCCATGGTGCTACCCTACAGAGTTATTTTGAGGCTACTGTAGACCTTCTTAATGTGTTTTAATGAGTTATTGGTGGCATGTGATTATATTTAATATAGTTTCATTTAAAAAGGATAACTTATTAAATTCACTGAGGAGGATGGTCCTCCCCTTCCTCTTCTGAGGAGCCTCCACTGGTGTTTACTAACTATTGATTCTCATTACCATGGTGTCAAGTGCAATGAATGATAAAGGGTCGGTAGTAGCTCCAAATTGTTGTGTACACAAGTTTGCTCAGAAACCTAACTGACTGGAAGATTCCACTACTATCACATGGCCGACCAGCATTTGAGCTCAAACAAAGTGATCCTTGTCTTCACAGTAAATACCTTAGCACGATTCACAACCAGATGCGAACAGATGTAGGATCTTAATTTGAGCTAGTTTTCTACAGCAGGAAAATAATCCTACAGCAACAGGAAATGTGAATTATTATGTGAATTATAATTAATGGACATTTTTTGTAGAGGTTGATACATTTTTCGTTAGGGCAAATCTAGTCTCTCCAAAATCATATCGTTGTCACGGCTCCCTTGGGGATCTGGATAATTGTGTATTGCAGAAACAGTTTGAATGGTCCAAGATTTTGATTTGATTTCAAGAACCTTCCCCCCATAAGCCCATAGAAGGGGTGCTGTGTGTTATGTGCGTCACTGTTTTCGGTCTGGGTAGTTGTAGACTATGCTAGTTGTGGCCGACAGTCTACTATTTATATTTATTTACTATGCTGGTAAAGTCTTGTCTCCATTTGTCCACATGGCTGCTGGTTGCGCTTTGCTACCACCGAAAATATTGTGAAGATTTCCCATTATTTTGTTTTTGTATGGACCAAAAAAATGGAGGCAGTGGGAGAACCTATTCAAGTAAATACATTTTTTAAATGTAAAAACAATGATGTATTATTAGCTAGCTAGCTAGCTAGCTGGCTACATTAGGCCACTTTGTAGGCTAACTCAACTGAGCTGCTAGCTAGCTATCTAGCTAACTTTACACACTGTTTAGCTAAGAGAATTAGATGTCATCAGCTAGATAACTTTCTATTAGCTAGCAATCTTGATGTAATCATTGTAAATTAAAAACACAGTCTCCAAATCCATTTGTAGATAACAGCCATGGAAGAGGGTGAAATTACAGCTCCAGCTGTCAGTTAAGGGAGTGTGTAGGTTACTGGATAGGGCAAGTCATTTTGTGGGAGGACATTATGAAAATATTCTCCAGTTCCAGTCACTAGAGGGGGAAACCTTTGAGGACACAGAGAAAATAGCAACATAATATTCAGTGTTGTCTAAATTAAATATAATGAAGCCTGTTTCTTGTGATGTGTTCTGTCCTTCGTTAATCAAAGCTGTGAAAGCCTGTTTGCAGAAGAGAAAGGCCCCATGAGACTATGGGTCTATCCTATATGCCATGGGTTATATGTCTAGGCCTACCTATGTTAGCAAATGTTGTATACAGTTAAATATCACACACTATGTGTAAACCTATTACAATTGGAGCAGGTATTCTGCATGTGCATGGTTCAGTTTTAGCCCAGCAAAAACACACCTGATTCAACTTAATATCTATAAAATATAATAAGTTGATTGTGTTCTATTGTTGGGCTGGAATAAAAGTCTGTTCACGCAGTAGATCAGGGATCAGTGGAGCAAGGTTGGCCACCTCTGGTATGGAGTTTGTTTTGTTTACCTGAAATGGTGCTTCAGTAATAATCGCCTACTTGTTACTACTCAAATATCTATTGTTGTTCGTCTTTACACATGTTAGCTTATTTGTACATTTTGAAGTGTTGATTCTTTGAAGTGAAGTGTTTAAAATTGTTTTAATTGTTAAAATATTATTCTAAATGAACTAGTGTCAATGTTGATTAATCACATATCACACTCTTGCAATAAAGAGGGGAAGGGGTTCTGTCTCTAATGTGTCTGTGTTTCTGTGTTTCTGTGTTGTATTTGCAAATTCATATTTCCTTTTTGAGATCCCCAATCTGTTTTATTTGATTGTCACTCTCTCAGTATATCAGCTATGTGAACCCCTTTCACAGCTTATCATATGGCATGCATCGCCAATGCAGCCATAGGCCTACAGTATGATGGCATTACTGGCCTAATGGGCCTAATGGGCAAGCAGAGAATAGCTAAACTCAAAGAATAAAAAAAAGAAGAATTTGTTCTTAACTGACTTGCTTAGTTAAATAAAGGTTAAATAAGAAAAAAGAATAATAATTAAATTGGAATTTACCTTGTAAACCTTGAATACGCTACAAAATTGCATTTCCTGCTGTGGCAACAAAAGAGTGATCAAATTTATATCCTACATCTGTATTTTTCCTCCACCTGGTGCATTTTATTTTGCTCCTGTTTTGAGAGATGCTGAGCTCACATGTTTTTCCAGGCAAGAGGGACAAGTGGGAACCTTGACAGGTACTTAACAACAATCAAAAACAGTTGTAAACAGGGGACGTTATTGGGCAGGGTTCAGGAAGTGAGCGACCGAAGGCACATACAGTACTGCCTAGCCTACAGACCCATCCTATCACACTTTCCAGACAGGAACTAACTTTTTCCCCAAGAGCTAAAAAATAATAAGAAAAAAATGCATGAATCTATGCGTTCCATAGACCTGTATGAGCTAAGGTGTTTTTACAGGGTAGGGCATTGCCTGTTTCGTCCTGAGCTTGTCCTTGGACAACAAACCTTTCGTCTTGATACTGTATGTAAGGTTGAAGCATTCGGATGAAAGGTCTGAAATCATCTGTGCAGCTTTTGCCTACTTGGTGTTTGATAAAACTCTTCCTCAACTCTCATGTAATTGTTACATTTCTGTCACTGGTCAGTCTTGACAATCCTGTCTAGGTTGCACTCTAGTTCACCAAGCAGCAGTAGCTCACTTAGTAGCAGCTAAGTGGTAGCTACTTCTCTGGCCATGCACCTCCTGGGCCTCAACACTGCATTCAATTACAGAGGAAATAACTACACCACAATCAACACTCATTAGCAAAACCTCTACAAATACAATGCCTTCAGAAAGTATTCCTACCCCTTGACTTATTCCACACTTAGTTGTGTTACAGCCTGAATTCAAAATTGATTAAATATAAAACATAAATCTCACCCAAAAATAACCCATAATGATTTTTTTTGATGCAATTTAATCTGAATAATCCATCCACATTTTTGCAAGTTGTGAAAGGTTTAGTGCAAAAAAGATGCACAGCTCCCTGAACAACTGCTGGTTGACTCATATCGCCTATATCGGTGGACGTCAGTCTCCAATTTTGCCTCTGAGTATCACAGAAAAACAAAACCTTGAATGGATAACAGACAAATGTTCATAACAAGTGGCTATGGATGAAATGTATCAAAATATGAAAAACATACAAAACGTCTAACCATTCCTAATTGGCTCTTTTAGGGTTAACGATTTTGTGTCATTTTCAGCAGTTCAAGGGTTATCTCACAGCCTTATTCACTAAGCTTTGACCGCCTCAGGCCTACCAGAAGGATGAGAACGAGAGAGAGAAAGGGGGAGGGGCTCTAGCTGCAACCCACTTCCTCTATGGTAACAGCTGTCAAAACCTTGCTGGATTACAGCACACCGCAGAGCTACGGCTCATATTAGAGCCTGGCACTGGGCAGGAAGTAAGGAGGGGTCAGGGCCGTGCAGGGAATACTCAGGACACACTGTTACTCAGGGCAAGGCGAGTAGGACCCTGGGGAGGCATATCTAAGTCCAGGACCCTGCTGCTTGTAACTGTAGTGGCTGGTTGATTCAACTACACGTGTTGAGGATACCACAGGGCTTTTCCAGTGATGTTTTAGGTATTAGAACAGATACACTCCCTGTAATTGGGTTTTGTTTTTCAAAATCTGATGGGAGGTTATTTCTCACATATGCAGATTCAGTGACTCAAGTCTTTTTCTTTTGGATTAAGTCTGGGCTTCCAGGCTTGTGTGCATGGAGCAATGAGAAGCTTCACCTCGTGAAGGTTGTTGAGAAAGAAAATTCCCTTAATTCTTGACTTTACACATCTGGTAGGGGAATTGGGCTTGTTGAAATAATAGTAGTTCAACAAGGAGATTGTATCAGTTTTGGCAAACATGTCCTGTTCTGTGTAAACCAAAACAGAGTGAAATGTTTATAGTGATATCTTATATTAATGAGCTACAAAATAATTGTGTTTGACTTTCTGGTAAACGGACACCACAACAGATTGAAATGTATACTGTACGATGACAGAAGACAATCGTAGGGCTTTATAATCAATTTAAAATGCTACCCTTGGGTGAGTGGGTGAGTTTCAACGCTGTACATGGTAATCCAACAGGAGTCGGTATCAGATTCTAACAAACACTTATCTCAGCATGACATAACTCAGTTCGCAGACATGACCTTCCTTGTCTGAAAGTGTCTCTAATGTTAATGTGTACTTGTCTTTAATCTGATGATAGAGGTGGGTACCTCTTCCTCTCTGTAGCTTCACTACTCTCGGCACCTCATCTTTTCAGCTCTGGACAAGCAGTCTAGTTTGACTGAAGACCACTTTTGAGGGCTGTAAACAACATATTAAAGATATGCTGTATAGCCTATGCATGTTGGCTTTAGCAATAAGGACATATTCTGTCAAATAAAACTACAGTATCATGACCTGAACAAATAAAAGTCCCCCCCCAAAAAAATATCTCCTTAAAGGGAAAGTTCACACTAGACTTATTTTCACTCTTTCTGTGATTGTAGTTGAACTCCAAAACTGTTTTTTTTATATATATATTTTGTTTCATTTCAGAGACAATTGGCAGACACATTTTGCTGAATCATCACTTGCCATTGACTACAATGCATTATGAAAGTGTGCCTAAGGGCTTTATTAAATCCGTATTGTGTAAATTCAGCGTTACAGCGGGATCGAAATTTAAAGTCAATGTTCACGGTAAATGCTGCAGATGTTGGCTCAAATGGAAATTACCTTGACATTTGTAGCGCACTATCTGTAATGCTTCAGCGATACAGATTGAATAGAGTCCTTAGATTCAATCAGATCAAGTGTTAACCCGCGATAGCCTACACCCGCATAGCTGGTGTTTTGGCGGTGTCGGAGGTGTAACTGCGTTGGAACTGTCAAATCTCGTGTAGTTATATTGTCACAAAGTTATACCCGTCCAACTCACTTTAGAAGTTCAGAACGAGAAAGTGTAGGCTATATAGAAATGATGACACCCAAATAGAAATTAATCAAATAAAATAATGAGGATATCTATTGTGGAATCTGTAATGCTTGAATAGAGCCCTTAATGCGACACTGTGCAGTCAATGGCAATGTCCTCTTTAGGTATAATGCTGGGAACCGCTTGGATTTGACAGCTAGTAACGCAGCAGCGTTACTTTATTCACCACAAAGAGTGACCAGAGTTTACACACCTATTTCGGTACCACTACATCGCAGATTGTTCCCCCGTTAACATGCATCTTTCACCTCATCCCAAGTTGTGGAAATCAGAATTTGTCCTACCTCTTTAGAAAGGTGATCCCACTCTACTGAATAACTATCTGCCCATATGTCTGTTCTGGCAAAGGTATTTGAGTCCCTAGTCATAAGCAGCTTGAGGCCTACCTCCAGGAAAACAATATTTTGAGTGGTATGCAATCAGGTTTAAAGGTTTTGAATGATACCCACTGGGCAAAAACTGATTGAATCAACCTTGTTTCCATGTAATTTCAACCAAAACGTTGAATCGACGTGAACTGGTCCAATGTTTCATGGGCTGCAATAAAAGATCCCAGAAATTTTCCAAACGCCCCAAAAAAGTATTTCTTTCTAATTTTGTACACAAATCTGTTTACATCCCTGTTAGTGAGTATTTTATCCTTAGTCAAGATAATCCATCCACCTGAGAGATGTGATATTTCAAGAAGCTGATTTAACAGAATGATCATTAAACAGGTGCATTTTTTTTATGTGCAGTTTTGTCACACAACACAATGCCACAGATGTCTCAAGTTTTGAGGGAGCATGCAACTGGCATGCTGACTGCAGGAGTGTCCACCAGAGCTGTTGCCCGAGAATTTAATGTTAATTTCTCTACCATAAGCCGCTTCCAACGTTGTTTTAGAGAATTTGGCAGTATGTCCAACCGACCTCACAACCACAGTGCACGTGTAACCACCCAGCCCAGGACCTCTACATCCAGCTTCTTCACCTGAGGGATCTGTCTGTAAGAAAGCCCATTTGTGGGGAAAAACTCATAAAGATTGGCTGGGCCTGGCTCTCCAGTGGGTGGGCCTAATAAATAAATAAATATTTAAATTGACTGATTTCCTTATATGAACTGTAACCCAGCAAAATCTTTGAAATTGTTGCATGTTGTGTTTATATTTTTGTTCAGTATAATTGGACTTGCAAAAAGTCATCAAAGTAAGGAGATTTCTTATTTTTTCACCTAACTTTTAACCTAAATCCAATGACAGGGTGAAATTTTTGGGTTGATATGACATTGAATTCACGTTAGTTTACAACTCAACCAAATGTAAATCAAAAGTAGACGTTGAACTGAAGTCTGTGCCCAGTGGGTATTCACTGTGCCCTGGATAAGAAGCTGCATTGTATATCTGTATTCATAGATATGTCAAAGGCGTTTGACATTCTGGACCATACTGTCTTGGTGCAGAGATTGGAGTGTATTGGGATTACTTGTTGTGCTCTGGAGTGGTTTGTGAACAACCTGTCAAATCGAACCCAGTGTGTTAAGGCAGATGATTGTATGTCATACACTGTAGAGTTGTGCTCGGGTGTGCCTCAAGGATAAATTGTTGGTTCCCTGTTATTTATTATCTAGATCAACAACATTGGGAGACATATGGAGACAGCTGATGTATTATTATTTGACCTTGCTGGTCATCTTTGAACGTTTGAACATCTTGAAGAACAATCTGGCCTTAATGGCCATGTACTCTTATAATCTCCACCTGGTACAGCCAGAAGAGGACTGGCCACCTCTCAGAGCCTGGTTCCTCTCTAGGTTTCTTCCTAGGTTCCTGCCTTCCTAGGAAGTTTTTCATAGCCACCGTGCTTCTACATCTGCATTGCTTGCTGTTTGGGGTATTAGACTGGGTTTCTGCTGATGTGAAAAGGTCTTTATAAATACATTTTGTTTGATTTGATGTACATTTTTATGCAGATTACACTGTTCTCTATTCAAGTGGAAGCAGTTTGACTTGGGCTTTTGAAAAAAGCTCCAACAGCTTTTAACATCATTCAACAGTGGGGAACCGTCAGGGCCTTCTACGCCCTCAGAGAGGGCCTAAGGATAGATACAAATCTGTATATATTTTTATATATTATAATTTGTAATTTTGTTTTCATTGATTTCATATTTTTTTGACTTGATTATAATGATCTTCCTATTTAATTTTTCAAACACTGCGTTCTCAAGCCTCGAGGCTATGGCCCTAATTTTGATTTGCCGCGGCTTAAAACAGAACTCACCGTTATGTACTCAATGTCTGACTTCGAGGGTAAGATCCCGGCTGATCTGCTCCACTTTCTCCAGCAGAAGAGACTATTTGATAGTATGCACCAATTGTATCTGCTTACCTGTCTAGTTTTGACCATTCCAGTGTCCACTACATCAGTAGAAAGGATCAAGACATATTCCAGGAACACCACTGGACAGGCCCGACTGTCAGCCCTGGCTGTGATCTCAATCGAAAAAACTTCTTTCGGATTTAAAATCAAAAGACAAGCTACATGAACCTGCCATTGCCCATTTCATGAAGAAGGTGCACAGTACTACACAAGTATTTGGTGAGTGGACTTTTTGTTTTCATCTACAGCTTGCTTTTTGTTGCTATCTCGTTCATACAATTTTGAATACATTGTGAATAATATTATTTCAACTTTAGATCACTGGTTGTGTGGTAAAAGCAAAGGTAATGACGTTGCAATTGGAAGTACTGGGTACATGACATTTCGTGTTGTGGTGCATTTTTTAAATGTTGCATGCAGGAGGCAGAACATTGAATACAGCGCAACTGGTTTTGAAACAATGTGAATAGTTGTGTGGTTGAATTTATTCCGCCACTATTTGACTGTTTGTTTTGGCAAATGTTTCTTTGAAACGACGCAACCGTATTTTCTTCTAACGTGGTTCCTGCTATCGATATTTGCAACCGTTGTGTTCGTGTGCTGCTTCTGTGAGCCACAGCCGAGGCCGTTTGACTCTGTCATCAAAGAATTGCTTCTCCTACGTAGGTCTGCAAAAGAAAGGTCTCAAGTCATGCTCTGTAAACACAGGCATCCGAGTTCTCTATCTATATGTATGACGTCAGATCTTTTTCCACAACTGAGGACCTAGCTTCAATAGTCACGGTTCGCCACTGTATTTTAAGCTTGTTCTGAATTCCTCTAAAACAAAATGCATTGTGTTTTCCAATACTAAACACTGAAAACCATGTAATTACTACCTTGGAACGACATTCTATAGAGCAAGACAAGATCTACACATATCTGGGAGTTCAGGGGATGAGAAGTTGAGCTTCACCACCCGTGTAGAGAACCTTGTCAGGAAACTCAAGCTGCGTATTGGGGTTTCATTACCGGCACAAACGTGTTTTTCCTTTGCTGCCAGAAAATGGTTGATTCTATTTATGTACAAGCCTCAAGCTCTACACTGAAGGCTCATGACACTGTATCAGCCCTAAATGTTGTCACCAGTCAGAGGCATGTAACTCACCATTGTGATCTCTACAGTGCTGTCGGGTGGACATCATTAGCAACATGCAGGTTCAAACACTGGTACATTCATATTTATAAGGCCATTTCAGGAAAACTGCCAATTTATTTATTCTCTCTTCTAGCTTGAAATGAAAACACATACAAGCTCAGATCTCAATCTTGATTTATGCTAACAGTACCGAGCATGGAAAAAGTTTTTCCCCTTATTCAGCCCCCTGGTCTTGGAATTCCCTTCAAGCCAACTTAAAACTCCAGGACCTGGTGTCCTTGGAGGAGTTCAAAGGACACATAGATGAACAGGTTGTTGAGACATGTAGTTGTTTCTAGTTATCACCTGATGTTACTAGTTCGCGTTGCCTTATGTAAGGAAGCATGTTGTTTTACTTCACACACACCATACACATGCCCAGTAGTGGAAAATGTACCCAATTGTCACACTTGAGTAAAAGTTAGTATTTTACCAGGCAAGTCAGTTAAGAACAAATTCTTATTTACAATGATGGCATACCTACAGGGTCAGCCATAGTAGTACGGCACCCCTGGAGCAAATTAGGGTTAAGTGCCTTGCTCAAGGACACATCAACAGGTTTTTTCAACTTGTCAGCTCAGGTATTTGAACCAGTGACCTTTCAGTTACTGGCCCAACACTGCTAGGCTACCTGCCGCCATCGAAAAGGTAAGATACCTTAAAAGTTAACGTTAAAGTCACCCAGTAAAATACTACTTGAGTAAAAGTCTAAAATACTTTGGTTTTAAATATATTTAACTGTCAAAAGTAAAATATTATATTAAGCAAACCAGACAGCAAGCTTTTTTTTATTTTTATTTTATTTTCTAATAGACAGTGGCACACTTCAACACTCAGACATCATTTACAAACAAAGCATGTGTGTTTAGTGAGTCTGTTAGATCAGAGGCAGTAGGGATGACCAGGGATGTTCTCTTGATAAGTGTGTGTATTGGACCATTTTCCTGTCCTGCTAAGTATTCAAAATGCTACGAGTACTTTTGGGTGTAAGGAAAAATTTATGGAGTAAAAAGTACAATAAAAGTTGTCAATAATCTCAATAGTAAAGTATAGATACCACAAAAAACTATTTAAGTAGTACTTTAAAGTAATTTTACTTATGTACTTTACACCACTGCCAATGTATCACTACTGCACATGCCTGCACGCACGCACACAAACACACACACATCCACTGTTTGTTTGCTGTTGTATTTGTGCTGTTGCCAGTGTCTTCTGTCTGTGTTGTCCGTTTTGTCTTAAATTGTTTTTTATCCCCGCCCCCACAGGAAGCCTTCTTTTTATTTTTTAATCCCCGCCCCCGTCCCCACAGGAAGTCTTTTTTCCTCTTGGTAGGCCGTCATTGTAAAAAATTATTTGTTCTTAATTGACCTGCCTGGTTAAATAAAACAAATACATCAAAAAGTTGCTTTGAGTTACGGGGAGAAAGAAATATGGATTATTAGTGGTGTAGAACTTTTACTGTTTGCTTACTTAGACTCGGACCAAGCTCCTATTAGAAATAGCTATATAACCACTGGGTATGAACGAGACCAAACATTAAAATAATTTAAAAAATTCATTTATTATTTCAGATTTTCTTGCCTTTGTTATACAAAGATGTTAAATAACTTAAATACATTCTTACCAGTCATTCGTGATCTGTTTATACCTACAAGCTATACACATGAGGTAGAGGAAAATAATGTAGGTTCCCATAAGACATGAATAAGTGAACATGGACAAAGCTTTGTTGGTATAGTATTATCACAAAGGGTAATATATGTTTGTTTTGTTTATTAGCAAGCACAGCACAAGTCCTAACACAAATGTACACAGTGAATGTGACCCTCTAAATATTGTCTGTTGTGATACTTTCCAAGACCATCAGAGTATACTAAAAGTTGAACGAGTTCACACCAATACCACTTTGTGGTGTTTGGCCATTGTGTTTATCTGCACAGATGGCTATGTTACTGGGTACAGACAGAAACCGTATACCCCTCACCAACCCCTCAAACAAATTGTCATGCTACAAATGGGGATGCTACAAAAATACTTGCGTAGTACTGTGCAATGTCAACTACAAACAGCTGATTATGATTAATTTAATAGCCTTTAGAATGACCTTTAGTGCTGTGTATAAAACAGTTGAAAAGGGAAGAGAATTGTTGAGTTACTCAATTTGTTAGGATTTCTTTTGTGCTTAGGAACGACACATGTTAGAGTTATCTATAAGAACAATTATGCTGACTTTACAGTATTCACTGTTTATTGAAGCCTCCACCGCAAAGAAGCCAAACCCCCATACAAGCCTAAAGAAAATAAGTAAAAAATACAAGTATATAAAATCAGTTTTGACTTTACGTTATTTACATTGAACACATGCTCATAATATATTTTAAAATAATTTATCTTTCTTTTATTTCCATTTTTCCTACAAAATAGATTTTTTTATACATGATCCACTGACAACTACACAGTGCAGAGCTATGAGTTCAAAAATAGAACATGAAGGACTAAGACAACGACGTTGAAAAACAGCCGTAGTATCATGCCGTCCTTTGTCTTGAAAAAACTTATAAGTGTGTATATGTACAATATAAAACATACAAAATACATGCAATGTGCATACTGTATTCCTCTCGCCATGACTCTGACCAATTGTATCCATTCAATAAATGACCACTGTAGAGAACCACAGTCTTGGGCAGAGGAGTGTGGAAGCTGTGGGAAGCAGGCATTTATGCTCAGGTTTTCAGCATAGCCATTATGGTTTCCATGTAGCGTGCAAAGTTCTATGTATATGTTTTGACCATTCTTTATTAGGCATGCCTCCTCATTTCAAAACGTTTGGAATTCAGCTCTAGTGGATGAACCAACCAACCTTCGTTAGGCTATACTCCCTTCTGAGAGCACGCTGCTTTTCCTGGATGAATCACGGTGGGTCAAATCAGATATAAATCCTGTGAGAGTCACTTGTTTGAAACTGTGGGCGAACTGGAGTCTATCTAACGTAGTTGGTGGTCAAAGCTATTTTCGAGGGCATGCTATTTACTAATGTTGGTACTCGTTTTGGCACTTGTTTTTCACTTACTGATGATCACTTACAATCAAATGTATACAGCAGCAATGTACTCCATATTCATGGTTTATCCTTAGCCTTACGCATCAACCACTTGCCTTCCCAGCATCCAATCTCTTGGTCCTAACCTCCTTATTGCTACCAACTTCCTCTTTACTTGCCTGTGAGATTTTACCATGTGCCTCACTCTTGTCTCTATACCACAGGAGAATAAACCATTGCTATTTACAATAAACAAAAACATCTGCACTGTATATATTCATAAATACAGGGTCTTTAAATACTTTAAAGGGAAATGATAAAGGGCTTCTGTGGCTTCAGTGCGTGAATCTTACAATGTTGGGTTCCTCACTCAGTAGTTCATTCTCACCCACTTAAAACAAGGCAAAGACTGTATATCTAAAGTGAATTTAAAGATGACTTTGCATCTCACAAGTTACTGTAGCTGTTTTACAGGGTTGGCTCTGCCTTTGCCACCAGTCATTTTAAACGTCAAAAGTCCAATATTAAATGTTAGTCGTACAAATCGCACTGTACAACCTGCCTTAGAGAAAATGACTGTCAAAACAACACAAAAGGAGATTGTACCTTTGCAGTCGCTAAGTTGTGTAAGCTATGCCCAAAACAATGGATAGACAATGCATAAGCTACAGCTAGAGCATACATTTGCTTTGTCGTCGCAAACACATTTTGTCACCTTTTAATACTTTGAGCTTCAGCAGGACTATCTCTAAAAGACCGCATTTGCCTCAGGGTGTTAATGTTCAAAGCCATTTTGCAGACATGTCAAGATGGATTTTAGTTTCCATTGCACCATACTGTTAATTTTCAACCTCAACCTTTTATCCTTGTCAATCAAATGCTGGGTGTAGAGAGAGGAAGGAAAGATAGGAGAGGGTATGTATAGAAATAGGAGTTACATTTCTCCTGTACCCCATAGTTTGCTATTTTCTTTTTTATCATTATAGTAGTATTACCAGGCCACATTGGCTTTTCTTTTTTAAACAGAGGGTTAACTAAGTACCAAGAAGCAAGGTGACATAGTTGGGTTGCTGTTACTTAGAGCACTAGTCAGCTGATTGGAAGATGCATTCTCTACTGGTCAGGTGGTCTCCTATTGTCACGGTGACAGCAATAGACCCTAAACTCAGAAAAGCAAGGCCATTCTCTCATTGAACTTTCGATTGCATACAGATTTTCAGTTTTTCTTTTTTCTCTTTTTACTCTTTCCGAATAAGTATAGTGGTTTCAGTTATTCCCTGAACATTAGTTGAGTTCGCCCAAGAGTAGCCTAAAATTACTGGCAAGAAAAAAATGAAATTTCTGTACATGTATTCACCAACAATTTCACTCTAGTGTAAAAGAATCAAAGACAAATGAGCGTGTTAACTCTCCTTGTGAAGGAATACTCCCAAAGGGTCCATAAATTATCCACAGAGAGACACAAAGGACACAAATGTGCTGCTTTCCAAAGGGCCTTGTCAAAACATATTAAAAAGCAAAAGAGAGCGAGAACACACAAACAACAAAACATTTGTGGAGTTAGTGGTTTGTTTAAACATATTCCGAGAAGTGGCAAGTGTATATAATATCATTATAATACAATTAAATTTATTTACAAACATATGCATACCCACATTGGTGTGTGAGTGTAAATATGTGTGTGTATAATAAACCTTACACCCTGTGTTCTTAACAGTTCCGGAATATGGTTGCCATGATCGCCAAATGAGTTGTCGTTTGACTCCCCTGCACCCTCACTCGCCGCCAACACACACATTTCTACCTTGGGTAAGGCCCAAAAGCCAGTCTTTTACTATTACTGTCATTATATTGGATCCTCATTAACAGCATGCTAGCCGGAGACAGCTGCCAAGTGCTGCGTTTTCTCACTGACACATCTGACTGGATGTTGAATAGGCGAGGTAACCTTTCTCCAAAGCTCCAAACCTGCAACCAGAAAGCATGAAACACATGTTGACCCGGTTGTCAGACAAGGCCAATCTCTTGCTGCAACCCCAACCCCCATTGGCTGGGGCCACAGGGCATTAGAACCAAACCCACACAATAGAAAATCCCTCAAAGTGCTTATAAAGGTCCTCCAACTCCATCGTCTTGCTCTCTCCTCTGGGCTACCCTTTACAGGTGTAGACCTCCTCTCTCTGTGTGCACTGCTTGCATTCGACGTAGCAGCACCAGCGCACCTGACACTGGCATGGCCGGGTCACCACGCGGCTCTGGGTATTGTGGCCCCTGCCACAGCAGATGGCGTCGCAGTTCTTGTCCTTGTAGCACTTCCTGGCCGAGGTGCCCGGCGAATACTTGCTGGGCCGGCAGAAGCTGGGCGAGTCCTCGATGTGGAGCAGGTCCATGGTGCGTGGGATTGGGTCGTTGCTGGGGCCCGGTGGGGGCTGTTGCTGCTGGGGCCTGGCCTGGGAGATTTCCCCCTCCCCCGTGGCCTCGTTGGTGGAGCTGCCTACCTTCAGAGAGGTCTCGTAGCGCTGTTTCAGCTGCTTGACGATCTCATGGAAGGGCGAGAGCTGCCTCCAGCATGTCTGGACAGTGCAGGAGCCTGAGACGCCGTGGCATTTGCAGGTAGTCTCTACCCCGGCTTTGATCACCTGGTGGTGGGAAAGGAGTGGGACATACAGACAGTCAGCCACCACAGGGGATCAAAGGGACACCCTGAGAACTACATAATATCAACTTTGACCCACTTTTTACTTTGTATAGTAAGCACGGTTTCAAAGAAGAAGGAAACTACCTAGACACTCCCCTGTAATTTCTGCAGCACAATGGGTCTATGTAATACGTCCTAATATCATAATTAATAACCTCCAGTATGAAGACTTTACTTATAAATAAATGTATTCAAATGTGATGAGAACCCAGGCCATAAAGATATTTTCTGCTGACTCCCACCACAGAGTTGGATTATCTAGAGGCTTTACTTATTGGTGATAAACTGTCATTAACATAATAACAATTTGAGGTACACTATAAGCAATAATTTAAAAGATAATCTTTGTGGGTGGGAGGGACGGTACATACTGTTATGATAATATTGAGTAATCGAGTTTGATTAAAGTCATTATGGTTATTACTAGTAGTAAGTGGAGGACATCGCTGAGGCACTTTTCCTGAAGAAAAGATCCATTGAGTTCCAGAGCCATGGGAAAGAAAGAGACAGGATACCAAGACCCTAGCCTCTGTTCTTGGGTTGTTTTAAGGTATGTGGGAGACAAAAGCCCCTAAGGTCTATCTCTTCGACCAGGCCAACTTCATAATACTACAGTTAGGCTAGCAAGTGGAAAGCTAAACAAATCCATTTTACAAATATGTTGAGGCCTGAAGATTTCTTATAATGCATATAACGGGATCTATTCAACAAATGGCATGGCTCATTGAGTCAGTTGAACTTGACAGACCACTTCTGACAGTTAATGTTCGACAAACTAACATTTTCAGGGGGTGAATGGGTTGTTGTTTAGTCAAATACATCACAACAGTAAATACTACACGTTGCAACGTTGCTTGAACTCTCTGTGGCAGGCAATGGTTCATTTGTGTTGTACAGCTCAGTCAGCGTCAACTGACCACAACGTTAAAAAGTTGTCTGAAAATCCATAATGCATATTCTCCAAAGGAGGCTTGGACTGGACAGACAGTCTCTCTCTCCGGTTCTGTTCTCACACACTGGGGGATGAGAAAGAAGTGCTGCATATTTGCCACACTTGCAGTTCAGTTCAGGAACATCTGAAATGTCAGCTTTAAAATGTTCTAGGGATGCAGAGCCTGGCACATTCCAAGATTTGTGCTCCATATGGGACGTGGTACACCTCACTACATGTGCAAATAAGAAAAAACATGAACAAAAACAGTGTTGTAAATCTTTTGTCATAAATAAAATATCCAGAGAGAATGGATTTGGAGAGCCGAGCTGAAGAGGAAGAGCACACCATGGGTCTTCGGGGAGAGATTTCTGTCTGCAAAAATTTGGGGAAGTGTGCTTCTGCTATAATTTACATTCATACTAAAATGAAAATGGCCACAATATGAGAAAATCTGAGCAAAGCTAGTGGATGCCAGGACATTGAGTTTGCGTTGGCTTGACAATTTAAGACCATTCATTTTGTTTTTACTCTTAAAATCACATCCAAGCTGAAAAACCAAACCCTCGTTCCCTAACCACAAACAATTGTCTACTCTCGCCAAGGCACAAATGAAGGCTATTATTTCTCTAATTTGAGAGGGAGACCCAAAGGTTGATTAACGAGAGGTCTCTCATTTGACTGAATTTAGCAGTCAATTTAAGTGATTTAGGCTGTCCTTTTGTCTTCCTATTAAGTGGGAGGCTTCAGAATCTATAGTATTTGTTTAATAACCACAGCATGTGGGTAAACGATTCTCTGTCGACCACTGGAATGTAAACCTAAAAACTCTGTCATTGTTATTCCTCTCGCGGTCACATTAAATTCCTATCTGGTCCTTTTCACTGGTTCTGGTCCTTTTCACTGGTTCTGGTACTTTTCACTGGTTCTGGTCCTTTTCACTGGTTCTGGTGCTTTTCACTGGTTCTGGTCCTTTTCACTGGTTCTGGTGCTTTTCACTGGTTCTGGTCCTTTTCACTGGTTCTGGTCCTTTTCACTGGTTCTGGTGCTTTTGCTTTGTCTTTAGACTTAGAGAACAATAATTGAACAACCCAACATTTTATAGAGATGTGTATGTAGGAGAATATATTAACCCGAGAATACGCCCAGAGAACTCAACTATCTCAAAAGACGGCAACACATACAGTAGCCCTACAAGGTCTAGATATATCGAACTCCACTATCAATCAATCAATAACTAAATCACTCAATCACTAAATCAGCCAATCAACCATCAAATATTCATATAGTCCTTTTTACAGCAACAGTTGTGACGAGTTGTGAGTTGTGGTCCCATCACACAAACCAACAAGATCAAATATGCTGCATCGTCCAACACGGCTCCACTCCACACTCACCTTCATGCCCACGTTAGTGTTGTGCATGTCCACGCGGGCACGCAGGTCCTTGTTGGAGCGTTTGCCCAGGAAATCCTTGACAAACTTGTTGCTGTACTTCAGGTTGTCTCCACAGCCGCCCCACTGCCAGGCCTTGCGGTTCTCCAGGTCTGGGGCTTCGTCACAGGTGCAACGCTCCATCCGCCCGGCGCTGCACGCCTTGGCCATGGCGTGAGTCAAGCCTGCTGAGGAGACGGCATACAGGAAGGCTGTCTCCTTAAAACCTGAAGAGAGATGTGGAGCAAGGGGAAGAATATCAGTTATAAGCTACCAGCTTCCTACTGGACACTCAAAATGAGCCATTGAAAGTTGACATCACAAAATAAATACCCTACAACTCCCTACTGTACTATCTACTATGGCCATTCAATATTATACCATTCAATGTTATACCATTCAAAGATGGCAGCATAAATTGCTAAAATATCTCTGTTCCCTCCACCCATGAATGTCAGAAAACTGCAAGTTAAAAAAGTCTAACTCAGAACATATTACATGTATACTGATATATGAAGTTGAGAAAGTCTAACTCAGAACATATTACATGTATACTGATATATGAAGTTGAGAAAGTCTAACTCAGAACATATTACATGTATACTGATATATGAAGTTGAGAAAGTCTAACTCAGAACATATTACATGTATACTGATATATGAAGTTGAGAAAGTCTAACTCAGAACATATTACATGTATACTGATATACGAAGTTGAGAAGCGTTCCTTTCCGTACCTCTCTTTAAAATGTTGGCTCTGTAGCGGCCCTCTAAGGTGCAGTTCCACCTCTCGAAGCGGAACTGGTACTGGCACTCCAGGGCGCTCATGCTGATGGCCTCCATGAGGGTCTCGGCCACGCCCGGGTCTCGTCGACACATCCTCCGCTGCTTTTTCTCCAGTTTGAGCCGGTCGCACAGCTTGTAGTGGGCCCTGCCCACGTTCTCCTCGGGTTGGGAGCTCAGCGGTAGGATGGACAGGGGTTCATTTCCTGTCAGTCTGGGGAGACAGAGAGAGAGATATCCCTTAGATACTGTTGTGCTGCTTCGACCCAAGGGCCTTCCTCAAGTTTATTACAGGCATTACCTGTCAATCTGGGGGGAGAGAGGGAGATGTTGTACTGTAACACACCTTTTGGAGGGTTGGGAGAATGAAAAATCTAAACAGTCAGTCAGGACAGTGGACTGGAAATGTCAGGAAAATTGTATGCTAAGTCCCAAATATAGAAGGCTGACCTTTATGGTCTAAGTCAGAGCTGGTTAATGTTCGAGGGAATTCGGCTGCCATTTTTTGAAGGTTGCATTCGAGTTCAATGGTTAATGTTCCGGGGAATGCACTGTTTTCTGGAGATTGAGATCAACATTCACCATGTCTGTGTATATATCACGTTCTCAGCAGCTGAAGAACGTTCTGTGCTGATTTGTCTCTTTTAGGGTAGCTACCAATAAGGTTGCTATTCATAACATCTCTGGCTAGCTAGCTAGATTGATACAGGGTGGTTAAAGTACATGATATGACAGATTTAAAACAATGGTCCCACACAGTCAATTTGACCATCACACCACAGGCATGCTAAACGGTAGCCAACCAATGGAGACCTATCATATCCTGGGGACTACTGACTGTCACTCACGGCGACCAGTGGTGTATAGATTTAAACATGATCACACAGCCGGCTTTACAGTCTTATTATAGAATCCCCATACAAACTTCCAGTATTCAGGACCCTAAAGCTGCAATTCATTTGAAATATAATGAGGCTAAGCGTAGTTTCTAAACACGGTATAGGAGAACATGTGGTAGAGTTGCACTCCTTTCGTCAGTTTATTTAAAGGAAGCATATATAAAACACACAAGCTAACCCGGGGTCTGCCACATAGCTGGCAAAACCCTCCCTGACTGACCAGCGTTCTGAGGTTGTGACGGATAGGCAAAGCAGAGCATTACTTTCACAAACAGACGCAGGGGACATGACTGTCAGCCTGTGACCATTTTGGTCACACCATCTGACAGGATTGGCAGGGTAGATGTTCATTATGTGCAATTTCAGGGCCACTTTTACACAGTTAAAGAGAAGATTAAATGGCTTTGCAGAAGAATTCACAAACGGACTCGTACAACGGACCCGGGCACATAATATGCCATTACTGAAAGAGTTTAATGCCTTTTAGCTGTCAACATTTCCCTGTTAATGTTGCCACCTGCTAATACTTGACAACAATCTGGGGTTGTCCTGACAACAGCCATCAACAAGGGATAAACATATCAAATATACTCTGGAGGTGACAAGGAGAGGTTGTTTTTCTTCTTGTCTCCTCAATAACTTCAGTGCTCTGCTCAGTGCCATACGGTGACCTGTCTCTGGCCTCTGCCATCAAAATGTTGGCATTTAGCGTTGGGCCTTCAGTGAACTTCCCTTCCATCAATCTTAATAAAACAGCAGAGGTTTATTGTATCTAATGGCTTTAGCATGTCACCAGATGGAAAGCTGAGGAGAGCATCCTATTTTAGTTTACTTGTCATGTTCAAGTGAATCTGGTGTGTCAGATTTGGATGACACAGTTCTGATCTCATTCACAAAACAATGCACTGGTTACACCATGCACAATGAGAGGCCCATGCAGACATCACCAGTCACATGGGCAGAACAGGAAGCGATAGCTAGTCTAATGAGTAACTATGACAAGTGAACCGTACAGTAACTCTTCAGTGAGGAAAGATTCAGTCCTGGTCTGTAAGAGTAGGGCACAAGCTAATGAGAGAGAGAGAGAGAGAGAGAGAGAGAGAGAGAGAGAGAGAGAGAGAGAGAGAGAGAGAGAGAGAGAGAGAGAGAGAGAGAGTGAGCAAGACACATCCAGCCAGCCAGCCAGCCAGTCAGCCACTATTAGCATTTAGCTAGCGTGTTACTGATGCCAATGAACCAGAAACCTATTCAATTCAATTTCCAGCCCCATGAGTCATTTGGGTACAACTATTAACCAAATCAAGGCCGTAGAGATTCCTTCCAGATGTCCCAGGCATAGACCGCATTGCAGCGAATGTGAACACTGATTGATTCACAGTCTGTATCTCAAGAGAGTTACTGGGTACTTCTGCCGTCTGTGTACTTCCTCTGTGCACTCCTCCAGTCAATGGTGCTACATGTTCACTTTATGACCTCATGTGTCTTCTGTCACCGTTCAGAGCCAAACAGCCTCAACGAAGAGGTCACCGAGGTCACAGAGGTCATGTTACACAGAGAGAGAGAACTCTTTCAAACTGAAAATAACTGATTGTGTAGAGTGTTTTCCCCCTGGTGTCTAAAACCATGACAAACAAAACCTAGAGCGGTGCCTCTATATGACCACATAGTCATACTGCATACCAATATCCTATTATGTTTAGCCTATGTTAGCTTACAATGGTATGTTATTAGCATGTTATTATACATTTTCTGTGGCATACTATACAGTGCTTTCATAACCTACTACTGTACATGGCACGCCCCATATGGAGAATATGATCTCAGCAGTCTAGTGGAGTAAAGGGCAGGTTTTGGAATTGTGTATTCGGATCAGGTCAAATGGTTCCTATCTCTTCAAAACATGTTTGCCTTTCCTAACTTGTCTGACAACTATGGATGTTTCTTATGGAAACCTGGCAAGCTGTGTCTTGACAGAAATGGTTCTCCTTTAGGGAGTGAAAGAGTCTGGCCTGACTGTGCCTCATTATATACTGTACGTATAAGAGCTACTGCAAACATACAAATGCTATCTTCATTCATCTTAATTGTTATTAGCCACTATGTCTACAACACCGTGAGAAGAAAAACAAAGACCTCAAAAGCAAAATGTCCCCGTTGATAAACGGTTGTAATGGCGATTGACAACATTTCCACAACACTTCTGCTGTTGGCTGAGGCTCTATATTTGATTGATGGCAACACCATTTAGATGCTACATGCTATCAGGAGAGCCAAAAGGAATGTCAACTCCAGCCATCACTCAACAAGCCCAATGATATATACCTGAAATTTAATAGTATACTAACGTAATAATATACAAACTTTACTGAACTTAGATATCAGTATTCATGAAGCTTGGCAGTCTCAGAAAAATTAAGCTGTTTTAGAATAAAAACTGTATATTTTTTTTTTGTCCTAGGAACAGCAAGTTATAGCGTTTGCAATGTATCGTACAACCGAGTTGTAGCGTTTGTAATGTATCGTACAACCGAGTTGTAGCGTTTGCAATGTATCGTACAACCGAGTTGTAGCGTTTGTAATGTATCGTAGACAGCAATTCAATTATGTTATGTTCTGAAGCTGGAGGGAGGCAAGAGACAACGTTAATCCTTTGGGCTACTGCTCTGCCTGCCTAGCTGTGACTGACTTCCACGCAAAGGCATATTTTTATCCAGTTACCAAGAAGGCTGGGGGGGCAAAGTGCGGATAGGAGGATGAGATTTGAGAAACACTTCTTCAGGTCTCGCGAGAATGTAAGGATTAATGTTCAGAGAGGTCTCTGGAAACCTTTATGTTTTCCAGGTTTAGTGTACAGAGACCTCTCTGGAAATCTCTATGTTCAGTTTGGGATTGGTCCCCAATTAGAGGCAGCTGCGCCGCATTGTCTCTAATTGAGGAGCCTATTTAAGTAGTAGTTATTCCCACCTGTGTTTGTGGGTTTTTGTGTGTGTGCTCCTTTTGTTTTCACGCTGGTTCATGGTCGCTGTCTCTCCTTTGTTTGGTTTTGGGATTATTTCACTGGAAAAAAGGAACGTCTTCGCACTACAGCTCTGTGCCTCAGGTCCTGTTTCATAGCGACCGTGACAGAGAAGAAGATACTGTGGCTCGTCTTGTGCATGTTTCCGCTCTGTGGCAGACCAGTGTACAGTCGAATGCTATCACAGATGTGTTTTCATTCCAGATACCCCTTTTTCTAAAGGATTTCTGATATCTACAAGAGGAGCAGAGGGGAGGCTATCGGTATTAGGTTTTAAAACACTGATGGAAAGGGTCATTTTACTTCTTAGAGCTATCCTCAACATGCACAATGGTGGTCATAGTACTTTGGTGAATTGTTCTCCTGCATGTTGCCCAACAAGTACATCTGAAGAGGTGTTAGACGAAGAAGGAGAACCCAAAACCACACGGGCAAATCAGCTAAAGATCAGTTTAAAGATCAGTTTACCTCCATAATGTGACCTAAAGGAAACCCAACGTCACACGCTCACTCAGACTATGCTGAGTTTTGTAGAGCCTAGCCTCACACGCTCAAAAGGAGCACTGTTGACTTCTGCAGAGGGAACTCATTCAACTCACTTAGAACAAAGGATGGAGTCGAAAGGAGAGTATTGTGCACACACAGTAGCACTCCAGAAACTGATCCTGCAAGATCTTTGGTCTAAAAGTCATTATTCTGTTTCCAGGAACACAGGAGCACACAGGAGTTCTGAGTAGGAATAATGGAAAGCCCTGCCTAACCAGAATGTCTCAATATCTATGGTCCTAAAACATGTGAAAACGACAGGGTGTACATGTTAACAATGTAAGACATATGAACTTTAGGGAGTATAGTTTGCAGGGTAGTGAGCTACTGCTGCCAGGTTTAGGTCTTACACATTAGAATGTAAGAGCATGTAGACCTGTGTTTTTCTATCATGATGTGTTGGCACAGCAACACACATGGAACATAACACCAACAGAAAAATAATAAGGTTCACTACTTTCCTACGTGAGGTGGGATTCTTACTGCTGTTTGCACAGCTTTGCTTTTTCCTAACACTCACTCATTCACTCCCTCATACACTCTTCACTCACACACAGACATAGTCGACTGAGGCTTCAAACAAGGCTAATCTCACTCGTTGCCTTACCTTCTTCCTCCCTGACTGCGCCTTTCACTGGGTAGACTAACGCTGGAGTTTGTTTAGGCCTTTCTCTCCACCTGTCAACGCGTCCCATTGCCGTGACATTGACTTTATATACATTTTCCAATGCACAGGATGGTTGAGTGAAAATGACTTATTACGCAGTGTGTGTGTGTGTGTGTAGCCCCACAGCCCTAGATCCCTGGAGGAAATAATTTATTCAGACTCAACTTTGCCGTCACCACCCTTCTGGCTTCGTGTCAGAGCCCCTACCACGACTCTGGCCTTGACTCTTGCTGCACTGGTTTATAATATGGCTGTTAATGTTACATGTGAAAGGGTAGTACAAGAATATTTAACATAATCAAATATTGGCAGCTTGATAATAACCTTGATATCACATAACCTTTGGCCTAATACTGATCATTTTAATGAGTATGGGATGAGTATGCAAAGATTCATTCATTATAAACATATGCAAACATGCAGAGATGCTGGCGTGTCATTCACAGTTCATGACATCAGTATGTCAAAAAGGAAGCTCAGTAAAAAATCTGATAAATACACATGTTGTGACAGAGAGAGCTGCAGTGCAACTAACTGATTGCTCTGTAACAAATATGCCCTTGCTGTTGTGAACTACATCATGAGTGAGTGACGAACGTAAGACGACAACCATGACTATGGATTTTTAGATCTGCAGATTGTTCGTTAACAGTGTCAGGCTACGTTGGCTTTGATTGACATCCAGTGATGCTGAGAGAGAAAAACGATAACTGACCCCCCCTACTCCAATCAGATCTGTGCTTTTCAAGACTGCAAACCATTGGTGGTTTTGAGAGTTCCAATGGACATTTGGGACATTACATATTACATTTGGCCGTAAAATTAAGCTACAGTATTACAATGGACATTGTCTTTCGTCAAAAGGCTATTCTGGTTTCACACACTGGCAGACTTACCATTAGACAGAAGAGGAAATTGCCTCAGGCCTCACATCCTTGAATGTGAGCTTCTCTATGGTTGTCAAGGTCAGGGCCTGACAAGAGAGTTCGGGTAGACTCTATGGTGTTTTTTGTGTTGGTCCCCAATTAGAGGCAGCTGCTATGCGTTGTCTCTAATTGGGGACCCTATTTAATGTGTATGATTTCGCACATGCCTTGTTGTACATTGTTTGTGTAGAGTTTGGATTGTATGAGCTCCCACTTCGATTACGGGCCTTGTATTTCATGTTTATTGTTTTTCCCAGTTCGCTTTGAAATAAAGAATGTCTAACTACAATAGCTCTGCACCTTGGTCACTCATTTCCCAGGTTCGTGACAGGAATATTACTAATTCAAGGGTTTTTCTTTATTTGCACTATTTTTTACATTGTAGAATAAAAGTGAAGTCATCAAAACTATGAAAGAACACATATGGAATCATGTAGTAACCAAAAGGGTGTAAAACAAATCAAAATATATTTGAGATTCTTCCAAGTTTTTTATTTTTTAATTTCACCTTTATTTAACCAGGTAGGCCAGTTGAGAACAAGTTCTCATTTACAACTGCAACCTGGTAGCCACCCTTTGCCTTTATGACAGCTTTGCACACTCATGGCATTCTCTCAACCAGCTTCATGAGGACCGCCACAGGAATGGAAGACCCAGAAATACCTGCTGCAGAGGATAAGTTCATTAGAGTTACCAGCCTCAGATTGTAGCCCAAATAAATGCTTCACAGAGTTCAAGTAACAGACATCTCAACATCAACTGTTCAAAGGAGACTGTGTGAGTCAGGCCTTCATTTTTTTTAACCTTTATTTAACTAGGCAAGTCAGTTAAGAACAAATTCTTATTTACAATGATGGCCTACTGGTGAACAGTGGGTTAACTAACTGCCTTGTTCAGGGGCAGAACAACAGATTTTTTCCTTGTCAGCTCAGGGATTCAATCCAGCAACCTTTCAGTTACTGGCCCAACGCCCTAACCACTAGGCTACCTGCCGCCCCTTCATGGTCAAATTGCTGCAAAGAAACCACTACTGAAGGACACCAATAAGAAGAAGAGACTTGCTTGGGCCAAGAAACACAAGCAATGGACATTAGACCGGTGGAAATTTGTCCTTTGGTCTGGAGTTCAAATTTGAGATGTTTGGTTCCAACCTCAACCAAATTTAGATGGTTTGGGATGTGTCGGACCGCAGTGAAGAAAAAGCAGCCAACAAGTTCTCAACATATGTGGGAACTCCTTCAAGACTGATGAAGCTGGTTGAGAGAATGCCATGAGTGTGCAAAGCTGTTATCAAGGCAAAGGGTGGCTACTTGAAGAATCTAAAATATAAACACTTTTTTGGTTACTACATGATTCCATATGTGTTATGTCATAGTTTTGATGTCTTCACTTTTATTCTACAATGTAAAAAATAGTGCAAATAAAGAAAAACCCTTGAATGAGTAATATTCCAAACTTTTGACCGGGGGTGTACATATTGGAATTTGTATTAATAATTTCTCTGCTAGAGGCCCGCCCATGCTCCGCCCGAGGCATAATAAATAAATAATAAAGAACTTCCCATCAAAATCTATCTGTTTAAGCTAGCGATATCTGGTTTTGCATGGGCTGCGTCTCAATCTACCGCTTCCGCCGATGTCGGCCTTCCGCATCTGCGGTGGAAGAGCTACAGTGATGTTTGTTTGACCAGGAGACATCCCAAAAAATTCTAAATCAAATAGCTAAATAATCCTTGGTAGAGTCATTTTAAAACAATTCCATACGTTATCTTAGTAGAAACCCAGCCTCGGGTCCTTAGACTCTAGGAGGATTCAATACGCATTTCTTTAGTAAAGGTGTGGCTGGGGCCTCAAACTCTGCATGGGGCCTCCAAACCACTAAGTCTGCCCCTGGTTGCACAGGTTGGTCAGCAACATTGAATGTTGAATGTTTTGTAACAAAGCTGACATGTCAGACAATAGAATATACACATGTCTACATGTACGTGTGTGGGAATTCGTTTTGTGAGGAGCACAATAGTACAAATGAACTGGGGCATATACTGTATGTTAAATAAAGTACACGCTTCCCACATGACACAACTGTGGGAATCGTTGGAGTCGACATGGGCCAGCATCCCTGTGGAACGCTTTGAACCCCTTGGGCCATGGGCCAGCATCCCTGTGGAACGCTTTGAACCCCTTGTAGAGGTCATGCTCCGACGAACTGAGGCTGTTCTGAGGGGGGTGCAACTCAATATTAGGGAAGTGTTCCTAATGTATGCTATACTCAGTGAATATCAAACAGAGGTTTCTGAAGGTTAGACAAATGTGCAGCTAGTGTGTACCCTTTCACCATTTCCATCCCACTTGACCAACAGGTGCTGTGTGTGTGTGTGTGTGTGTGTACGTGTGCGTGTGTGTGTTGCTACCTAAAGTCAACACCTTTAAGAGTCAAGAGTCAACTTTCTCAATCAGTATCAACTTGAAACTACAGTTTTTCAATCAGTATCAACTTGAAATTAAAGTTTCTCAATCAGTATCAACTTAAAACTACAGTTTTTCAATCAGTATTAACTTGAAACTTCAGTTTCTCAATCAGTCTCAATTTGAAACTACAGTTTTTCAATCAGTATTAACTTGAAACTACAGTTTCTCAATCAGTATTAACTTGAAACTACAGTTTCTCAATCAGTATTAACTTGAAACTACAGTTTCTCAATCAGTCTCAACTTGCTGGTTGTGTGGTCTGGTGTCTTTAAGTTCAACTCCCTACTCCCCTCTCTCCCTCCCTACTCCCCTCTCTCCTTCCCTACTCCCCTCTCTCCTTCCCTACTCCCCTCTCTCCTTCCCTACTCCCCTCTCTCCCTCCCTACTCCCCTCTCTCCTTCCCTACTCCCCTCTCTCCTTCCCTACTCCCCTCTCTCCTTCCCTACTCCCCTCTCTCCTTCCCTACTCCCCTCTCTCCTTCCCTACTCCCCTCTCTCCTTCCCTACTCCCCTCTCTCCCTCCCTGTCTCCCCTCTCTCCCCTCTCTCCCTCCCTGTCTCCCCTCTATCTTTCCCTCCCTACCCCCCTTACCCTCCTTTCTCCCCCTCCTCTTCCACCTTTTCCCTCTGCCTCTCTCTCTGCTTTCCCTCTCCTATGCCTCCCTCCCCTTCTCACAGGGCTGCTCTCCCCCCACCTCTCACCCTCCTCACCCCTACCTACCCCCACAGGCCAATTTACTCTAAACGAATGCCAATCATTCCCTCCAGCTGTTGGCTCAAAACAAAGCCTGTTCCCAGAGAAAACAAACCACCCAGCTGCCTTTCTAAAGGTAACCCAAAATAACGGCATCCAGCCAGACAGAAAGACAGACGTGAAAACTGAACAAGGCAAGCAGACACAACCAGGTCCCATATTAAAAAAAGGAGCCCCCTGTCCATATAATCCTATATCAGCACTCCTCTAAGACTTTGAAAGACAAGCCCTGAGGTAGTTAGCCTTATCTCCTGTCTGTTAGGGACAAACCACCATACTCACCTCAGAAACCCTATGATGGTAGCCAGGCTATTGTGGAGATAACGGGGGGGGGGGGGGGAAATCTGGGCTGGGTGTGACCTCTGGAGGGCCCAAGCCCTCGTCCCATTCGGTGTCTCACGGCCCTTCCAGAGGTAGTAGGAACATCAGTGTGGTATTCTCCCTCTGGCCCGGCCTGAATCCAAGGCTGCTGCCGAAGCTATGTGCTACTACTGACTGAGCTGAAACTTGAGTGAAAGAGAGAAAAAACAACATTCCGACTGCGGCATCCAATGTTTAGGTGCACATTTGAGCTGTACTGGTGGAGATGACCTACACATGGTTTACAACAACTCTACCAAGTCCACCAATTAACATGACATCATAATGCCCAAGTCACAGTTATGACATGTCCCATTTGGGAAAGCGACTAGAGGGACAGAGATGACATCACGCTTGGTCACATCCTGTATACTGTAGGTCAACTGTTGAAGATTGGGGACTTCCCCCCCCCCCCCCCTCACCGCCCCCCCATCCCCTCCATCCCTCCCTCACCCCCTCTGCGACTTAGTGAACAAGACTTTGTAGTGTTAACAGACTAGGCATCATATCCTCCCCGTTCAGCTAGGTTCATTATTCAAACAATAATGGCTTACTGAAATGTGAAGTTAAATTGGTCTGTTTTGGCACAGAGAGGATCTGTTATTTGATCCTGTAACTGTACAGTATCAATCTCAGGCCTTAAGAAGCAATAGCCATTTAACTCAGTCCTCCCTCAACCAATGGCTGATCTTAGCTTTACCTCCTCAATAGCCTTTTACTCTTCCCCCATATCTGGTATAAATTGCAAGTGAAATGGAAACAGTGTCATTAAAGGCTGGTCGAAAGGAGGACATTCATCTCCATTCTCAACAGGGCGTCGCTCTGCACCACTCTGGCCTTCCTGTCACTCCTATAGCCTTACTGTAGAGCAGTCTGGACACTCCCCCCTACCAGAGTCATTATAAACCTAAACTATAGTTTTTAATCCAGAAAATTAAATACGTCACCATTTCCTAGACATCGGCAGGTTATTATTTCCCAATCTTTTATTCAAAATGCTACCCTGATCTGAACTATTGGCTCTGTAGCCGCGGAGTGGTCTGTACTGTATGGATACGGGGTTGGTTGGGGAATGAGACCATGGAGCTCGGTAAGAGGTTTAACTGCAATGTGAGAATTCAAGGCTCCTAGGGTCAGCGGCTCAGTTGTAGTCACTGTGTGACTGGCACAGATTGGGCGCGCCGCAACAGTGTCCACATGACTCCCCTGTTCTAGCATACGCCATGGCACAGAGTAGCGCAGAGCACCCCTGTACCAGCATACCGACCGGCCGACGCACCAAACACGTTCAGCCACGGCACACATTCATACACACCCACCGCATTCACACACCATTCACACACACGCCCTCACACGAAAATCAGACCACCACTATTGGGCAAATAAAGAAAGGGAACCAGTGTATTTTAAAAGTGTACTTTTTGATAATACTCTGTACAATGAGTAATTGGTTATGCAGATTATAGATTTGTAACACAAACATTTATGAATTTACTCCTACTGTACAGTGAGCACTTCACTTACCAGGGGTAATCCAAGCGTGTAAAATCAAACCACTATCCAAAAAACTGTAGCTGTTTTCAACCATGCACCAGCAACTGAAAGACTGGCTAAGTTTAGTCATTATTAATAGTTATTTACAGTTGCTACTGAGAGATTACAAGGTTTCCTTCCTTCTCGCTCTCTCTGGGTTTCAAATAGAATTACTGAAAAGCCAGCGGAAGCTAAATTCAATACTCAAACTGTAAAGCCAGTAAGGGTCGTAGTGGTACAGTGTATTGTTTGCACTGCAGTCTTAAGTAGAAACGTGAAGGAATCAAGGTGATAAACTACAGTCCTGTAGCTCCACATTGGTTATAACATCAAGGTACTAACTCTTAGTTACAACTGGAAGAGATAGAGTGCATCCACCTGGATTCAATCTTGTCATAATGAGATTCTTATGGTGTTCCATATGGGTAAGAATCATCATGAAGGACTTGTATTTGAATTCCAGCTATTGAACATACTGTACTGGATCATAGACAACATGGGGTAACCTGTGCTGCTTTGTGCTACCTGGCGGCATGGCAAGACTGCATGTAACTGCATATGACCCCCTCTGAACCCATCACGACCTGAAAATGAGGCAAGAAGAGTAGAAGAGATGACTTGTCGAAGCCAGAATCCAAAGCAAGCATTTGTCAATCTGGCTAATCTTGGCTGGAGACAAGGGACACACACACACACACACACACACACACATAGACACACACACACACAAAGGCGTTCTCCCACAGACTTGGGTAAAAGAGGAAATTGGCCTGTGGTTAAGGACGGAAAACATATGACATGGCAATCCTGCTAATTAACGTCAGATCATCAATCCCAGACCACTAAAAGCATCAGGATTCTATTTTGGCGTTCCTGTTTTGCAAATTACCCTTGTCGTGGCTATGTCCCGACTCCCATCTGTAAAGAACATCATGTGTCTAACTCAGTATACCTTCTCTTACCAATGAGAATTTGTTTCCGTTCCATATCTGCGGACTACCCAGCCATGAAGTACACAGCTGACTGGTAAGGGCTGGATAGGAGCAGGAGCCGCTCCCTCTTTTTAAAAGACAATATTTCTTAACTGTGGTCGGTCTCGGCATGCTGACGATACCAGAACCTTAAGCCCTTCGGATGTGAGTGGGCCAACACACATTTTAAAGACCTTCCCAAATGCAATAACACCATGTAATCTTCAACATATACAGTAGAACCATATCATTATACTGTACAGAGTGTATCCAGACTGTCCTCTACCCAAGCAACTAAAACCCTCACAGCAAAGGTGTGTGAGAATGTAAACCTCCAAATGATTAAACTCGAAAAATAACTCATCTCACTCCAACAGGCAACATTTGGTAGACAAACCATTTCCATGACAGACTACCTTAACCTGCTATTCAAGGAGCAATTAAGTGAAATTAATTCTTATTTTTACAGCACAATACAGCAAGCCCCTGCTGTGAGTGAGCTGAGTTGAATGACATCGGACAGCCAATTGGATCAAATTCAGCATTATGTACTTGACATTTATTTTGAACAGAACTACGCATATATAGAACTCATTTTTCCTGAATTTGTACTTGTCTGGTGCCTTTAGATTTGGCTATTTTCACATCTCATTTCCAACTCTCCTAAGGTTACACAAGGGGTTAAAAGGTGCTGAATGAGACCCGTCCTGGGCTCCAGAAAGCGGCTGCTCCCCCCTGTGGTGGCTATGGGCATAGCACTCCTTTCACCAGATGCTTCCTGGGAGGACATAGACCTAACTCTAAACACTGCAAACTCTTAACTCTTAAGACAAGCTTGAATCAATACTGTGCCAAATATACCAGGATGAACAGAAACACAAATCTCTCTCTCTCTCTCTCTCTCTCTGTATTCACAAAGGGCATACAAGTCTTTAATCTGAGCCTCCAGCAGGTTTGTGTGGTGTGATCCCACCACTAGCCAGACTCCATGTGATCACAGCTAACCCGAAGCAACCAGCGCTGAGAGAGAATCCTATCTTCTTGGCTCACGGTAAAGTGATACCCTTTGAGGTGTGGCTGCAGCCACAGGATATCCTCTGAAGTTGGGAAATCCCTCTATCCCAGTCAGGGAACGCTTCCCGCCCTGCCTGCCTGTGCCCTGCCTGTGAGCTAGCCTAGCGTCAGGGCTAATCAGTGCTTAAGGCTTCTGTAATGAGAATCCCGCCACCACTGTCTGCCAGCCTAGCCCCACGCCAATGTCAGCCCTGAGTCCACAGTCACTCTTAATGACTGGTAATCACCCTGCATCTTTACACAAACCACTGGTAATCACCCTGCATATTTACACAAACCACTGGGTTACCAGCAGCAGCACGCACATGAACCAGCCGCCTGAGGAGTGGAGGGGAGCAGGCGGGAAGTGTTTACATGGAGACTGGCTGTTGAGTAGCCTATAACCTCTTGTTTCATCTCCATACAACACTGGAGTTTGAAGCCGGGTCTTCCGCCCACCACAACTGTGTTAGCCCGTTAAGCTAAAGCCTAGACATTAACGCTGGAGACTGAGGAGAAGCAGCACAGTGAGTAATATTACAGGCTACAAATGAATCTGCTTTGTTACGTTGTTTTAGGCATATTGTGACTTTCTCTTCATAATGGGTCTGAAAACAATAGGTAGACATTACCATTGGGAGCTGGAACTGAGGGCAGGGAAGCAATAAACAACCCTATTAACACTCATTTTGATGTATTAGTGCAACCTTTTTTCCTCAGGACCCCCTTTTTCACATTTAAAAAATCCCCGACCCCCCCCCCCCCCCCCCACCCACACTATATTAAATACAACAGCAGTTTTCTTTTTTTAAATTTGAGGAACTAAGGAAATGTTTTGTTTTGAAGCTAATCATGGAATTCTACGTATATACAGTAGTTTAACAAGACTCATGACAAATTGTAGGTAGGCTATTTAATAATAATAATTATCATCATAATCATAATTATAATTATCATAATCATAATAATCATGGATAAGGAAAATAAAGTTGAGACCAAATGTTATTCAACTACCAAATATGTTTTATGATGATAATTTATATGAACCCTCAATTTAATTATACATATTGTATTTTACAGAAAGTGATTTGATCAATTGATAGCGACAGTCACACATTTTATAAGAATTCTTCCCAAGAAAATACACATTTCTTTGACTCCTTGACTTTAGAAGGTTGTAGCTCAGCTTCTGAATCCCATAGAGACAAATCAAAGATATTCCAATGTGCATCAGGAGTCCCGTCTTCTTCTGGCAGTTTGTTTTTTAGCCTAAAGCATAACGGTTTAATGCATTGTTTTACATTGGTATAAACAATTGTGAATTGGGAAAATTATTAATTTAAAAAAATACATTTAACGCTCAAATCAAGAAAGAAAAAAGAAACCCCTCCATGAAACGTTGGCTCCCCATATGGGGGGCTCGCCCCATAGGTTGGGAACCCCTGCCTTAGTAGTTGGTAATTCACCATACATAGCATAGCTGTGGGTAGGATTCCTGTATATGCCACAGCATGTGAACTAAATAAAAACAAATGTCTGTTTGAGTCAGTTAAGGGCTTGCATTGAATGCAGTTTACAAGACCACAAAATGCCTTTCTATGGGCCAAAAGTAGTATTTAAATGAATGAAGTTAGCTTGTTTAACAGCATCCTGCTGAAACTCCTCAAGGTGAACCCTTCCAGCCGGGGTCAACTAAGTGAACAATCTCACTCCCTTGCCTTCTCGAAAATACCACCCAACAATTCCCTCAAGGTACAGTATTGTCTACACCTGAGAATGAAACTGCAGCTAGCTTCACCAACGGTAAACCTAATGAACGGGGGAAAGTAAATGACTGCTCACATTCTTGTGGCAAAGGATGACAATTTGAGCGGGTGCTTGACCACGCTAAGAATCCCGGCCCGCCCTCTGCCGCTGCAGACTACCGGCAGCAGAGACAGTGTTTATGTTATACTTACGCTCTGGAAATTCGGCATGCAACATCGACCATCTATTTTGAGTAAATCAGTACCCAGGAAGAGGGCCGGAGGATGTGCTGTCCTCGTGCTCATGGCAGATATTTGTTTGAACAAGTGTGTGTTAGTATGTATGTATGTATGTATGTATGTATGTATGTATGTATGTATGTATGTATGTATGTATGTATGTATGTATGTATGTATGTATGTATGTATGTATGTATACTCCACTCAATGTCAGCCAGCCCAGGGATCTGTGTATGTGTGTGTCATTCATGCACAAATCAAAGCAAATTCATGGGTAACCAGGCAGGGAGTCTGCAGGGCTAGTCGGCATTGTCTGAATGGAGGAAGGAGACCAGCGGGCTGATCAGAACAGGCTTCCCTCGCTGTAGGAAATGGGTATTGGACTCAGTAGGGGGCAGACGTGCTCCCCTCTGAGATGAGGCCTGGAGAGTATAAAACATTCTCAGTGAGGGACTTGGGAACAGTGGATTCTTGGGTGCGTGTGCGTGTGCGTGTCAGTGTGCATGTGCGTGTGCGTGTGTGTGTGTGTGCGTGTGCGCACGCGCGTGCGTGTGCGTGCGTGCGTGCGTGCGTGTGTGTGTGTGTGTGTGTGTGTGTGTGTGTGTGTGTGTGTGTGTGTGTGTGTGTGTGTGTGTGTGTGTTGCACTGAGTGTCAATGGTGTCCGGTTTCTGGGTAGTCGGTTTCTGGGTAGTTGGTTTGGCTTTGGGCCCAGTAGCAGCAACATTTTCTGTGTATCTGTGTCACCTACTGTATGTCATCTGTTTGTCTCATGTTCTCTAGTTTAAAGGGATAAATCATTCACTGACATTCATCTCATTCATATTCTCCCTCTTATCCTAAGGACATATAACTCTGGACTAGTATCATAGCATCCTCATACGAAATGACCCAAAGACCACAGATACAGATCAGATGAAGGGCCAGTTTTGTGCTTCAATCTTAATACATGCAACTGGTTAGTTATTGAGGGCCAATGTTAATGTTGTTGGATGGTTATGATCTTCCACTATGTCTCTATACCTCAAAAGCTCACTTGATCCACATGTGACTTTTAGCGATGATGTCGTTTCTATGGCACTCGGCTGCTGAACAACTCTGACATGTATAATTTTCAAGAGAGCATAACAGTCCAGGCCAAACTAGAATAGGTCTAAACTCTACAGTAAGAACACAAAGTAATGACAGTTAACCTTACATTAGGGGTTACTTATGTTTATTATCTGTAATAACATGTCGGATTTATGGTGACAGTAACTTCCTCTAACAACATACTGTACCGGTCAGGGGACATAACCTTTTCAGGAGTGACACATTAGACCTAAACGGACACTCCTATCATATCACACAACCTCTGGCAATGCAAACCATGATCGTCATCCAAAAAGTAATTATTCCCAAACAACGCTTTTCCTTCCTTCCACCCTAGCCCACTTTGTCCGGTCCTTCCTTATTTATTGGTTTCCTAATATGAGATCTGAGAGAAGAAGGCTAGACCCAATTCAGCGGCCCCTGAGGCCAAACAAACCAGTTTACAGCTTCATAATGTCCAACAGGTCCTGGAGGGCCCCTCCCATCCCTGCGTCCCCCCACTGGTTCACAGCTAAACAATGCCCTTATCTTATATAGGCGGCAGGTAGCCTAGCGGTTAGAGCATTGGTTCGAATACCCAAGCCGACAAGATTAATCATCTGTTGATGTGCCCTTGAGCAAGGCATTTGACCCTAATTTATTTCAGGGGCACCGTACTACTATGGCTGACCCTATGAAATAAAACATTTCACTGCACCTATCTGGTGTATTGAGACAATAAAACATATATATTTATTTGATACCACTGGAACTCTTGGCGTTATCACTCTACAATTAAAACAGCCACAATATTTCAGTGCTGCCAGGAGTCCACATTTGTTTGTGTGAATGACTCAAATCTACTTCAAAAGAACTGTTGTTTGCAACACAATGGGGTATCGATTACTTCAGTCATCAACAATTGATTGTCTGTATATTGTAGAAAGAATGTGACTGGAATGATATGGTGTTCATGGTAGAATAAAATATCCCAAAAAATAATATCACGATTCTGACTGAACTCTCTCATAGTTGCTGTAAGATTGCAGTTGCCACTGAGAATAGATTAGTGATATATAAACCACCAACTCGGAAGGAACCTTATGTTATAACATATCCAAGCTATAACATGCCTGCTGTAGGCTACTTGTATCCTTCAAACAAGAGCTTTGAATGTGATATTGCAATGCTTTTTGCTATCTATAGGTTATTGGTCTTCCAAAGAAATGTATCAGAAAAGACAAAGCCTCGATATATTGAGGTGGTCATAGTAGGCTACACCTATGTTTATGCTAGACGGGGAATTTTCTATGCAAGCTGAACAGACGTTTTAGACACCGGTTAAGTGAACTGCATTGCTTTATTGTTACCAGCTGTTGCGACTGAAGCCTACACTCACCTTTCGCTCCATGTCTGTTTTCAGAGCCGACTTCAACAAAATAATCCCACTCTGTAACTTTTCATTCAAATAAGCTTGATAGGCCTATCAATGGCTGAGCGTAGGATACCTGTCAGAAGACTAATCGCTTTTGGGATCACCTTTCTTTTGAACAACACTTACATAAGGGTCACTTACATATGTTTTTTGTCAAAACTAGCCCTATTAGATCCATGTGAATATGTGTTAGGCAAATACATGCTGTGTGTCTAAACCTGCCCAGAGACGCTGATATTGGTTATTTTACCGCAGATAACCCCAACTCCTCCTCCCGTTAAAAATATATATGCTACAGCATATTACCCAAAACCAGAGGGGGGGATTCGGTAGCCTGAGCTATTACACCGGTCTGTAAACCCACTGCAATGCCGACTAACTCATCTCGCGTCTACCTGCTCTCACCACCCGCTGTGACAGCCTACTGCGCTACACAAGTTCCGCTGAACTGACAGTTCTATGCAACAATGTTGCAGATACTTGAAACAAATCACAATATAGCTACAAGGACACCATGCAGTAGCCTAACCGATTCATTTGCACCACATTTGATATTACTAGAGGACACATCCAACAGTGATGAATGTGAGTGCCATACTTATTAATGTATGCCATATTTACGCGATACGAAAGTTGAAACAATTGAATGAACCGTATGCTAATATAAGTAAAGCCATTTATTCGCTTGATCAAAGTTGCTATAAGAGCGCATGAGATCTCGTAATAAACTCTAATTAATGACAGTGTCATGAACATGTGGATGGATACATTGCCTACCCGAAATACGCTGTTGTCGGTCCGGGAAAGTTGAAAAGGTACACTATAACTGTGAACGATAACCATCCCAGGAGTAGGTGTCCATCCAGCATTTTGCTGCGGCTCCAGGGCAGATCATTTCGTTTCTCCTGAGTAGCTGTGTAAAATCCCTTGTTGTACGTTCGGCACTTCTTATAGAGAGAGGAATTTTGCGCTCCTCCCATTAGCGGAGAGCAAATGTGAGTGAGGGAGAGGGAGTGGGTGTGTGTGTGTGAGAGAGAGATAGAGAGAAAGAGAGAGAGAGAGAGAGCGAGAGAGAGAGAGAGCGCTTATTGTGAACCTGATTGTTACAGATTATACATCTACATTACATTCAATATTTAAATTATCACTGATGTTGTCAAATTCGCTCGCACGCACGCATCCACCCGCGCGCGCGCACACACATACACACACAGAGACTAACTTGACAGACTGAACGTAGACCTGTTACAAGTTTTGTAAACTCTGTGAAATTGAGTAAACATGTAAAGAGCATGTTTTGATATATATATATATACTGTATATATACAGTATATATATATATATATATATATATATATAGGCTAGTGAAGTCAACAACACCTGATTGACATTTATGAGCTGTCTGTCCAGCAGTAGTTGTGCAGCATTCTAACTGAGGTCAGCTGAACAGAGGTGTCAGCCTGCTATGTCCCCTGTGTTTCCTGCCAATTGGTCAATGACATGACAATTCATTTCTGGAATGGCAAGTTAGCCTTTAGGGGTTAGTAGGGGTTGTGCAATAGTTTCATGTACTAAATGTAATACTACTAAGTTTGTGCATTAATTATTTTTTCACTAAATAATCTATTGTATTGCTACAATTCAGTATCCAAAAATGTTCTGGCGATGAGAAAATCAGTGAAGACATATGGACAAAAATAATCATGTATGTTGTGTATAGTTACTCCCAAAGGTGTATATTGTCTACACGGAGACAAACACTATTTCTATACTTTGTGGGATATCCTTTTCTGTGTTTATTTCTCCCAAGAGAAAACTGAACTAAGAACATAGGTTAATTTATAGTTCACAACCGCATGTGCAAAGCATAGCTCTTTAGGCTAATATTTCGCAAGAGCTGAAGATGGAACATTTTAATTAGTAAGCACAAATTTGTACTCAAAGCCATAAATCAATAGGATTTTGGCAAGCATGGTTAGGAAAATATTGTCTATGCTTGTTCTGATACTACTATTCCGATCTACAGTAATTGGTTCCATAATAGAGACTTTGATGCCCATAAATTAAACACATTTCTATGTTCATTTAGTTAATTTTAGTTAATTTATGGAGCAAGGAGTAAAAAATAGATATGGATCTGGACTTGGGAAGGATCCAGCTTTCTTCTCATACCCTACACCTGGGGAGAACTCGTGCCAGAACCAGGAATTAAGTCTATTCATCCCCCAGAATTAAATAATATATCCCCATTCATCACAAAGATCACAGCAACATCAACACAAGTGCCAGGAACAGCCACGCTTCTGCCAAGTTTCTGTTTACCGAATGGCCAGTTCTGCAAGCTCACAAATAGGGGATAAGAATGAGTGAGAAAAGGAATTACCAAAGATCATCATCATGCTGACGAAAAGTTCCACCTCACCCATGTGATTTAGAGGCCTACTGTATGTCGCTGTGCTTCATAAATCATTATGTAGTCAGTTACTGAAGGGTTGCCCAATGTCATAGAGATCATTTGTGTTGTGTTCACCTGAGTAATGGCATAGATTCATGTGAGGCTCAAGGCAGTGGTGTAGTGGTGCCTGGAGAAGTGGGTATACTCTAATTTTGCACACAAAAAAAATCCCAATCGGCCCTGTAGACTAACATTAGTAAATGTAAATCCGGGACACTCAAATTAATATGAGATGTTACGTTAGGTATGGTTACATAAGACAGAAGGTTACCTAAGGCAAAAGCGAAAATAGGGTGTATGGTTGGGGTGGCTGGAAAACTAGAATGTCTAGCAACCCAAAGGTTGTGTGTTCGAATCTCATCATGCAAAACTTTAGCATTTGAGCTAAATAGCAACTTTGCAACTACTTACTACTTTTTAGCTACTTTGCAACTACTTAGCATGTTAGCTAACCCTTCCGTGACCATTTAACCTAAATCATAATCCTAACTTTAACCCTAACCTTAAACCCTAACCCTAACCCCTAGTTTAGCTAAAGTTAGCCACCTAGCTAACATTAGCCACAACAAATTGGAATTTGTAACATATCATACATTTTGGAATTCGTAACATATCATATGAATTGCAATTCGCAATACAGTATATCATACAAATTGTAATTCATATCAAACAAAATGCATGATGGACACCCACAAATTAATACATACCATACGAAGCGTAACATATTACACTTATTGGAGTGTCTGGGATTTACATTTACGATCTACCACTGAGTTTGAGTTGCTCAAAGTCTTAATAGAAAATCAACAATAGTGGATGTTATAAAGTCCATAGCAAGGCTTAAACCACACCAGGAGACCACTTTTGAGGTCTGGGAAAAATCTAAGAATTTAGATTTTTGAGTGTAGTTACCCTTTGATTCAAGTGTGCAGGCACCTAGCACTGTTAGCACTGAGATGGAGTTAGCAAAACAAATGGGCACTGAATTGATGCAAATAATCATGTTATCATTCTGCCAGGTAGGCATAGGCTACTTTGTAGCTAATTAACCTTTAATTGAGAAGGTTTTTGGGAAAGACTTTCCGTCTACCAGCAACGGTTAGGCCAATCATTAGCATCGCTATATTCTTCATTGTTTGAAACCTGGACGTTTTCATATTATGAGGCATGTCTTACCTTGCTTCAAAGTAGCCTATGCCAAAAATCCCACCCTAGAAATATGGAGGCAATTATTTTATAAAAACTCATATGCGTTCTCCTGTTCCACAGTTTTTTTTGTTAAACGTACTTTCATTGTCTATCAGCCAAAGGCATTCTCCTAGTCATATTAGCAACCCATGATAGTTGTTGCATCTTTCGATCTCCCCTCTTTCAACATTTCTAACGCATATTTCCATTTCTGTCCATGAAACCACTCGCATGAGTGTTGTGCATTTTAGAAAGGTGTTTTCCTGTAAATTGCATTGTGGAACATTCACGCGTAGGCCATGTGCACATTGTTGAGTCTAAAATGTGAAGAAATAATAGTTGATCAACATTTTAATATAAACATTCTGATCTGTTCCATCAGCTTATTAATTGAGACGGTGTATACCTCCACTACACTACTTTGATATGCATCGTGGGGATTAAGGAGTATACGCACGCCCACTGAAAAATACACTACATGAACAAAAGTATGGGGACACCTGCTCTTCGAACATCTAATTAAAAAATTATGGGTATTAATATGGAGTTGGTCCCCTCTTTGCTGCTATGACAGCCTCCACTCTTTTGGGAAGGCTTTCCACTGGATGTTGGAACAGTGATGCAGGGACTAGTGGCTGAATTGCAGGGCTCTAGGCAGGTCAGTCCATTCAGTAAAAATAGCATTATTGAGGTCGGGAACTGATGTTGGGCTATTAGGCCTGGCTCGCAGTCGGCGTTCCAATTCATCCCAAGGTGTTCGATGGGGTTGAGGTCAGGGCTCTGTCCAGGGCAGTCAAGTTCTTCCACACCGATCTCGACCCGAACCATGAAAAACATCCACAGACCATTATTCCTTCTCCACCAAACTTTACAGTTGACACTATGCATTGGGGCAGGTAGCGTTCTCCTGACATCCGCCAAACCCAGATTAGTCCGTCGGACTACCAGATGGTGAAGCCTGATTCATCACTACAGAGGACACGTTTCCACTGCTCCAGAGTCCAATGGCTGCGAGCTTTACACCACTCCAGCTGACGCTTGACATTGCGCATGGTGATCTTAGGCTTGTGTGCGGCTGCTCGGCAATGAACATCCATTTCATGAAGCTTTCCTGACGAACAGTTCGTGCTGACGTTGCTTTCAGAAGCAGTTTGGAACTCGGTAGTGAGTGTTGCAACCGAGGACAGACGAATTTAACATACTACGAGCTTCAGCACTCAGGTTCTCATTCTGTGAGCTTGTGTGGACTACCACTTTGCAGCTGAGCATTTGTTCCTCCTTTTCACGCCAGCTCCCAATCTCCCTCACTGTCAGCAACGTGTGTGGCTGAAATTGCCGAATCAACTAATTTAAAGGGATGTCCACATACTTTTGTATATCCAGTGTAAGTGTGTATGGGGCATATACCTGTGTATACCCTCCACTACACCACTGACTCAAGGCTGTACAGTATATGTGTATGAATTGGTCACCATTTCAGTTGTGGCCCATTTCTCTGACAACAAACATCAATTAGCCTAAGGGATTGAAGTCTTGCGCTTGGTATGATTACATTTTTTAAACCCCACGTCTCATACATGCTCTACATCCGACCGTAAGGCGCTACAGAGGTTAGTGCGTATGGCCCAGGACATCACCGGGGCCAAGCTTCCTGCCATCCAGGACCTACAGTATTATACTAGGCGGTGTCAGAGGAAGGCTCCAAAAATTGTCAAAGACTCCAGTCACCCAAGTCATAGACCGTTCTCTCTGCTACCACACAGCAAGCGGTGCCGGAGCGCCAGGTCTAGAACCAAAAGGCTCCTTAACAGCTTCTACCCCCAAGCTATAAGACTGCTGAACAATTAATCAAATGGCCCACGGACTATTTACATTGACCCCCCTCTTACTCTGTTTATTATCTATGCATAGTCACTTTACCCCTACCTAAATTTACATGCACAAATTACCTCGACTATCCTGTTCCTCCGCACAATTTTATTTTATTTGATACATGGAATATTGAATATTGAAAGAATCTCCATACAGGTGTCCACTTTTCAGATGAATGTTTTTTGCAGGGTTACAGTTACACTTGTCAGTCAGTTCATTTCTGACACCGTTGTCAGTTAATCTAGGTCTGGGTAAGAGAGAGATCCCTGGCCTGCTTCTTAATAACACCTGGTTTAAAGGAGATAAGCTGGAGGGTTTGTCAGCTACGTGACAAGAATGGACACTAATCCTGGTAGGCAATACTCACTGGTGCATGTCTGGTGAGTGGGATAATTGATTCCCACACCCTGCTTTACTTAAACGCTCTCCCTCAATTCTCAATCGTCATTACATCAGGCTGAGAAACCAGGAAAACAGTCCTTCACCGGTGTGTATGTGTGTGGAGAGAGAGAGAGAGAGGGGTGATGTTGAAGACATAAGTGTGTGGTTATAAAGAGAACATGAGGGCTGGACCCTACCTTAACCTACCTTAACCTACCCCACCCTACCCTACTTTAACCCTACCCTACCCTACCCTACCCTACCCTACCCTACCCTACCCTACCTTAACCCAACCCTACCCTAACCCACCCTACCCTATCCTACCCTACCTGACCCTAACCTACCCTACCCTACCCTACCCTATCCTATCCTATCCTATCCTATCCTACCCTACCCTACCCTACCCTACCTTAACCTACACTAACCTACCCTAACCTACCCAATCCTACCTTAACATACCCTACCTTAACCCACCCAACTCACCCTACCCTAACCTACCCTACTCTAACCTACCCTACCTTAAAATACCCTACCCTACCCTTCCCTTCCCTACCTTAACCTACCCAAACCTACCCTACTCTAACATACCCTACCTTAAATACACTACCTTAACATACCCAACCCTACCCTACCTTAACCTACCCAACCCTTCCTAATCTACCCTATCCTATTCTACCCTACCCTACCTTACCCTAACCAACCCTACCCTACCCTACCCCACGCTACCCTACCTTACCCTACCCTATCTTAACCTACCCTAACATACCCTAACATACCCTAACCTACCCTAACATACCCTAACATACCCTATCCTACCTTAACCTACCCTATCCTATTTTAACCTACCCTACCCTACCCTACCCTATCCTACCTTAACCTACCCTACCCTACCTCAACCTACCGTACCCTACCCTATCCTATTTACCCTACCCTACCCTACCCTACCCTACCTTAACCTATCATACCCTATCTTACCCAACCCTACCTTAACCGACCCTACCCTACCCTACCTTAACCTACCCTAACGTACCCTAACCTACCCTACCTAACCTTCCCTTCCCAAAACCTACCCTATCTTAACCAACCTTACTCCTCTATTATTTTCTTCTCCTGACTTAATTCTCCCTCTCCCTCTCCCTCTCTCTCTCCCTCTCTCTCTCTCTCTCCCTCTCCCTCTCCCTCTCTCTCTCTCTCTCTCTCTCTCTCTCCCTCTCTCTCTCTCTCTCTCTCCCTCTCCCTCTCCCTCTCCCTTTCTCTCTCTCACTCTCTCTCTCTCTCTCTCCCACTCTCTCTCTCTCTCACACACACACACCTCTGGGCAGCTGGATATGATGCCTGACTGAAACTTTTCATCAATTTCTTATGCCTTTTGCATTTGGGAATGTGAATAATATTTTGTGTGTCGAGATATAAAATATGAAGTTATAGGTATCCGTAATTAAATGGTCTCAACTCCTAGTGTGACTATAATACAGGATTAGGAGTTGGCCTACTATGTTACAGTACATTTCTTTGCAATTACAATTAGTTTCTTCTGGGCATTGTGGTTAGGAGCACTTTTGATCACAGAGTAGACTATTCAAATTAACTGGAATGTTCTGTAGGGTGATGATGGAGTTCTAGGTATTTCCTGTGCAAAATGTTATGTTACCATACACCTCTACACAGTGGTGTAAAGTACTTAAGTAGCTTTTTGGGGGTATCTGTAATTTACTATTTATATTTTTGACAATTTTTACCTTTACTTCACTACATTCCTAAACAAAATAATGTACTTTTTACTCCATACGTTTTCCCTGACACCCAAATTCTTAGCAGGACAGGAAAATTGTCCAATTCACGCACTTATCAGGAGAACATTCCTTGGTCATCCCTACTGCCTCTGATCTAACAGACTCAATAAAACACACATGCTTCATTTGTAAATAAAGTGTTGGAGTGTGCCACTGGCTAGCAGTAAATAAATAAAAACAAGAAAGTTGTGCAGTCTAGTTTACTTAATATAATTTTATTATTCATACTTTTCCTTTTGATACTTAAGTATATTCGAGCAATTACATTTAATTTTGATACTTAAGTTTATTTAAAACCAAATACTTTTAGACTTTTACTCAAGTAGTATTTTACTGGGAGACTTTCACTTTTACTTGAGTCATTTTCTATTAAGGTATCTTTACTTTGACTCAAGTATGACAATTGGGTACTTTCTATCAAGACAGTTTATCATTGTTTTATTTTCTACGTAACTTAAAACTGAAGGGATGAAAATAAGAACGGCATCAGCTTCATGATTGAAACAACGAGCACTTCTAACACAAGGTCCTAGTACTACTACAGTACTTCCAGTCTCTTGCGTGTTAGCCTTGCTCTGACCTTGTCTTGATATCACATCCCTGGAAAAGGAATGCAAATCGTATCCGTCCAATCCGGCTCTGCTACCACCACCACCAACCTCCTCTCTTGCTCTCACCACCCCTACTCTGCCCGGCTGGCCCACAGGATCTTTTCCATGCCCCAGACATAATTTGTGGCTTGGGTTTGGAGGCTGACGGTGCGTCTGCACTCGCTACTCTGCTGTTTCAGGCGTCGGGTTGGTCGGGTCGCACCATGTACACTGTGAAGTTCTCATGACCAGCCAGCCAGTCACTCCTCCTTCTGAACCGGAGAAGTAACTGTTGTTTTTGAAACGGTAATGCATGCACTGTCAATCCATGGGTTGTTTTGATTGTATCCCTGGGTACATTCTAAATAGCATAACTCACCGACTCACCCAACACTGCTAAGTGAGGATAAGTGAGGCAACTGGGGGAGGGAAGAGGAGATACCCTTATAAACTCTGTTCATTACAAATGATTTAACCACATACCTGCAGCCTTGATTGGATATCATAACAAATAGAGTTATCAATGTAGGGGAGGATGGATTTGGATTAGAGCAGCTAGGCATTTAGTTCCATTGTAAATGAGTGACATCACCAGAAAGGATCTCCCACAATGCAACTTCAACTCCCTCAAGGATCTCCCACAATGTCTCTCAACTCCCTAATGGTGTGCTAATTCACAGTACATGTATTGACATGTATTACATAGTTAAGTCAAGTTAAAAAGGAAATCTTACAATAACAAATACTGGAATTAATTTAGCTCACTGAGTATGCTGAGGTCTTTGTTGATGTTTCTCAAAATGGGGCAGTATCATCTGTACATATGGGCAGGTAGCCTAGCGGTTGGAGCGTTGGGCCAGTAACCCGAGCCAACAAGGTGAAAAACGTGTCGATGTACCCTTGAGCAAGGCACTTAACCCTAATTTGCTCCTTGGGCGCTGTACTACTATGGCAGCATAAAGTAGGAGCTCTCCAGTCCCATATAATACCTTAGTGGAACTTAATCCCAAGACTTAATTTGTGGCATGCACATTTTTTTGTGAAATGTTATGACATACTTGAGCCAAATTGTATGTGCATGTAGTGGCATGTCCATTCTCGAAAATCCCTGTTTAAAAGACACCTTGCCATGAGACTTCACTAATGGAGTGCAATGTTGTTGAGTTAGAGTTGAGTTAAAGGTCCAACAAGCAGGTTAGCGTTTACCCAACCTTAAATTATATATATTTTTTATATAATTTTGGGACAACATAGCCAAAGTTGACCTGTCTAAGGGGGAATCACTCAGTTCTGCCTCCAGGACAATAAACATCAACCTGTGTCCAATGCAGCAGTTTTTATCACAATATCAAATCACTACTGTGATTGTTTTCAACTAAAACGGTCAAAAAGAGACAAAAAAAGAGGCCAAAACTCCATTCCACCACAACAGGTTGAAACTCCAGGTGGTCTTTCCAAACAGCTCTTACACAAAAAAAGGCACATCATAATTTTCACAGTATTATTCCAATCTCTTAGTGTGGAAACATATATAAAACACAGGAAAATAACATTTTGGACTTTAAATGGCCTTTAAACTGAAAGTGCATGCCTTCTCCTTTGGAACATCTACGTATGTATGTGTGAATGTATGTATGTGTGTGTGTGTGTGTGTGTGTGTGTGTGTGTGTGTGTGTGTGTGTGTGTGTGTGTGTGTGTGTGTGTGTGTGTGTGTGTGTGTGTGTGTGTGTGTGTGTGTGTGTGTGTGTGTGTGTGTGTGTGTGTGTGTGTGTGTGTGTGTGTGTGTATGGAGCATTATATATTTAGTTTTATTCACGTTTTCAAGTACTGTTGACAAATCATGCATTCCGATTATTGCATAGCTCAATTATTTAGATCAATGGTGAGCTCACCCGTGATGTGATGAATTGTAGCTAATTCATATTGTGGTTTCTGTCAGCCGAGAGTTAGCTAAATATGACTGCTTGTGTTATGTCAATCTTTCTTCAGTTAGTGCTAGGACTAATGCAGCCTACGTTTTCCGGTTTGGATGATTGTGTTATGCTGTAGCTACTTCTGTGAATGTCTGAACATTGCATCCAAAAATAAACTGCTCACCTTCAGGACATAACTTTGTAAGGACTGTGTTTGTGATCACACCCCGTTTGTTGGTAGGTGTCAAAGGCATAAAGTTAATTTCCTGCAGTTGTACACATTTTGTCATTGTCACGATGCATGGTAAGAGAACGAGACGCAGAGCGAGAGGTACGTGCAGACATGGTTTATTACACTCAAACAGCAAATGCAAGACCGAGAATAGCACCGTGAACTGGTGTCTAGACCACTCAAGCACACAGACACAGACAATGATCCACACGCAGGTGGACGCAATGTGCACAAAAATAGAATCCCCAATTAGAGACAACTCAAGACAGCTGCCTCTAATTGGGGATTTGGCCAAACTCAAAAAAGACTCCCTGAACTATTGTCAGGTCCTGGCTGTGGCCATACGACTCCCACTAGAGGGAGCCAGAGACCTGGCCTCAGTCAGGCCCTAACAGACATGGGGAGTAGAGAAAACGGTGCAGTTTTAAAGCAAGCTTTCTGCAATTTTACACGTTTTGCCATGGGGCGGAGGGAAGTTTAGCAATTTTCCCCCAAAAAGTCATGCACTCATACTCATTTTGCCATGGGGCAGAGTTTTAAAGCTAATTTCCTGCAACATTTTGCCAAGACTGATGCCTTATACATGTGAATGATATCTGAGTGAGTGACAAACAAAATCAATGGAGTCCCCCTGGAGGTCAGGCCCCTAGGCACATGCCCTGCATGCCCGGTCGATATTCGGCCATGATTACTACAAGTTTAGATAGCTGGCTAGAATAACTCACTAATCTAAAAATTGTTGGCTGACACGGCTAATTGAGTGACTGTCAGTGACTGACATAACAGGATAAAAACTGCTGAAGCAAAACCACATTTCTAAATCGCACCTTGTATTCTATTATTCTAACGCTCAACAGTAAGTTGAGACCCCGACTAAGATGTATTTTTTATTTATTCTATGGTAGTGGGCCTCCTAGTGGCCAGGGGCCCTAAGCGACCTCTTATGTCACTTATGCCTGGAGCCGGCCCTGACTAGATGAAACATTTCCTCATAGCAAAGTTTGATCTTAGTTCAACAAAGTCAATATTTGCCAGCAAACCTCGGTACCGTATTGTAGACAATAAAGAAACACATTGTATGTGGGTTAGCCTAAGCAGCCCAACCACAAGGTATATTTGACAAGTCAACCTGGGAAAGATTTCAAAGGTCTATTTATTAATGAAACATTATCTCTCAATGTTTGTCTTTGTTTGCCTTAACGATTCACTCAATTGACTACCTTCCGTTTCAAGCAAGTGAACTCTTTGTGCATATAAACCCACAACATATGCAATTTGCATTGACCCTGAGCAGACTTGGATACTATTCAGTTATGCACAAGAGCCACAAGATATGATCAGTCCGGTGGTTGCCAAGCAAACCGAGAACACCCAGGGTAAACCATGTGTACAGAGTGACAAAGCTCCAGGAGCCACTATTTGCCTTTACTCTCTTGGGCACCCAAGTATCATTTTTTTTATAGGAAAAATAAAAGGCTTTGAACCTTACAGGATGTTAAACAGTAATTCATTATTTTTTTTGTATAGAGTTCAGATGTAGGATCTTAATTTGAGCCAGTTTGCTACAGCAAATAATCCTGCAGCAACAGGACATGTGAATTATTATGTGTTAATGGACATTTTTGTAGGGGTTAATACATTTTTTGTAAGGGAAAACCAAGTCTGAAATTTCAAAGTAAAAATTACAAACTTCAGAAGCCTTTTTAAACCTCAAATACACTACAAGTTTTAAACTTCCTGCCTTGCAGGAAGGTTCTCCTGCAACAGGGTGATCAAATTAAGATCCTACATCTGTATCAGTTTGGAATGGCTTATAGTGTTTTATGTTTTAATAACTAAAGTAACAGTCCGCTAAAGAAACAGCTGTAGTCATTGGTGTGTCTCTCGCTGATCTGGAAAACAACTAATCAAAATCTAAAACTGACCCTTACTTTTCACTAACCTTAACAAAACCATTAACCCTAACCCTTACACTAATCCTAGCCTTTCCCATCTCTCCTAGCCAGCGATGACGACCTGCGATGAACCGGAGAAAGTGTCACTGTCTGTAGGGAGAGAGGGAGGGAGGGAGAGAGAGGGAGAGGGAGTGAAGGAGAGAGGCAGAAGCCACTCTGTCCTGAGTTGACAGGGAGAGGTGTTCCTGTAATGTCAAAACCTCCACTGACTGTTCAGGCACTCCACTGCTTTATCTGTGGCCTCAGCTCTGAGCCCAGTGATCAAAGGCCAGGGCTAAAGCGACGCATGCAGATAAAGACCCCAGCGATGGGCGGAGTGCGGCTTTACAGCCTACCTACAGCTTTCCTCCCTTCCTACCATCCTGATCACTGCTCATCCTGACATACACACACACCTGCCTGTCCATTTGTGTCCTTACACAAATGGTATTCCAACAGTCCAACACTCTCTTCGAGAGTGGCAGTACAGTGGCCACATCCTTGTCCTTCCTTCCTGACATAGCATGAAGTCCTAGAGACTGTCCAGAGAGGTTGTGTCCAGAGTGGAGGTCACCTTCAATTATGTGTCTTATCAATATGGCGCATTGCACCCAGGGAGGGAGAAGGAGACATAGTGTTGTCAACACCCATGGAAGTGCCCATCCTACCGATAAGGAACAGTCATGGCTCTAGCCCTGTTTCCTATGTCTTGAAAGTTCTATTGTATTGTATTTGAACTGAAGCACATCTGAGGAGCTGTGGAAGGAAAGGGGAAAGTGATGGGTAGTTTCCAGGTGTGAGTTGAGTTTCTCCTGGGGTGTGTCCTGACTTATCAAGGCCTCCTCCCGGGGTGTGTCCTGACTTATCAAGGCCTCCACCTGGGGTGTGTCCTGACTTATCAAGGCCTCCTCCTGGGGTGTGTCCTGACTTATCAAGGCCTCCACCTGGGGTGTGTCCTGACTTATCAAGGCCTCCTCCTGGGGTGTGTCCTGACTTATCAAGGCCTCCTCCTGGGGTGTGTCCTGACTTATCAAGGCCTCCTCCTGGGGTGTGTCCTGACTTATCAAGGCCTCCTCCTGGGGTGTGTCCTGACTTATCAAGGCACCGCTAGCCTAGCTCCCTCCTTCTTTTTCCTTGAGGACTTTGTAATGTAAACAGAGCAGCAGCAGCAGCGGTGCTGGAGGAATGGCTGGCTGTGTTTAATCAATAGGTTGTGTCCGTCTGGCCTGGCCTGCTGCTATGTGTTCCTGTTGACTGGATTTGAACTCACTCACAGTCAGGGCACAGTGGGATTGTGTTCCAGAAAAGAAACATTTGACCGTGCCGATACAGGTCAGATGGGGACTGTACGCACAGTACCACATCTTGGTCAATTGCAGTTGTCAATGTTGTTTGAAGGCTGATTTGACATAAACATGGTTTTGTAACTGAACCTGAAACCAATCTTTTTGGGGTGGTGATTAACATGCAGTTAGACTTGTAGCTTGACCTTTGGTTTGTCAAATCTCCTTGTTAGAGAACACAGCCTACTGTTGCAGGAAATTAGCAAATACTTAATAAGCCATTATGGATTGTCAGCTCTGTTTGTTTTATGTCATTATCAGCTGTCAACAATGATATTGGTTGACAGTAATCAAAGCAAAGTCTCTACAGTATAACCGAAGGAGACAAGGAAACACAACAGAGCAATTGTTCAATGAAAAGTAAAACTATCATTTCATTAGACAACACTGACATCTAGTGGTTTAAATATACTTCCACACTTTGTCTTATTCAAGTGCATCAATACGGAAACACAGATCGCCCACCCACCAGTTATTTTCCCTGGACAGCAAGTAAAGCAGATATTCCAGTCTATGAGTCAATGTAGACTAAAACATGAACATCATTAGACCGTCAAAACTGCAGAGTAGATAAAATAATACTGGTAAAATAGAGAGTTTAACTTTGTACACTTTGGGTTATATTTAAATAACAGTGGATCGTCACTCTTCTGTAAATGAGTTTAACTTTGTACACTTTGAGTTATATTTAAATAACAGTGGATCGTCACTCTTCTGTAAATAGAGAGAAACTTTGTACACTTTGAGTTATATTTAAATAACAGTGGATCGTCACTCTTCTGTAAATAGAGAGAAACTTTGTACACTTTGAGTTATATTTAAATAACAGTGGACCGTCACTCTTCCGTAAATGCATAACTGAATGACTGCATCAAATCAAATCAAATGTATCTTTATTTAAACAGCTAATTTCAGACATGGAATGCAACGCAATGTGCTTCACAGGGGAAAAAAACGAATAAAAACAATGAAAAATGAAATATTTAATACACAAAAAACATAAGAGGAGAAAAAAAATATATAGTAATAATAAAAACCGAACGACTTTAAAGCACGCTAAGGAAAAGCAAAGCTAAAAATGTCCACAAATATGTCCAAAGAATCAGGTTGTTGTTAGAATCAAACAATGATGTACAGTACATTAGTGGAGGCTGCTGAGAGGAGAATGGCTCATAATAATAGCTGGAACGGTGCAAAGGGAATGTAATCAAACACATGGAAACCATGTTTGATATATTTCATGCCATTCCACCTATTCCCCTCCAGTCATTACCACGAGCCCGTCCTCCCCAATTAAAGTGGCACCAACTTCCTGTGAAATGTATGTCTATGGAATCAACTAACGCACGCCTAACTCTCCATGTCTGAATAACACAGTGTAGTCATTTATTTTCTTGTCCCTACTAAATAAGTAATTCAAATTTTGGATTGATTAGATTTTTCATGTCATGCCGTTATAGTGTGCACTGCTGTCTTCTGTCAATGAGAGGCTAAATGAGCCATGTGCAACCAGGGATACATTCTGGCTGGGCAGAGTCACTCGCTGCTCTGGACTTGGCTTGGCCTTGACAGCATGCTGTATGACATCATCATGGCAGTGAGGTCACCGCAGCCACATAGAGGTGCTATAATGGCCAAGTGACACAATGTCCCTCTGTTTTCTGAGGAAAACTGAATGAGCTGCTACTGCTGCTGACTGAAAAGTAGCAGCAAATATTTTACACCCTCGGAAGAGAAGACAGAATCACACTTTAAATCAACTTGCACAGATACTGTTTATATATATATATATACAGTACCAGTCAAAAGTTTGGACACACCTACTCATTCCAGGGTTTTTCTTTATTTGTACTATTTTCTAGATTGTAAAATAATAGTGAAGACATCACAACTATGAAATAACACATATGGAAACATGTAGTAACCAAAGAATTGTTAAACAATATTTTAGATTCTCCAAAGTAGCCTACCTCAACCAGGTAGTCACCTGGAATGCATTTCAATGAACAGGTATGCCTTGTTAAAAGTTAATTTGTGGAATTTCTTTCCTTCTTAATGCGTTTGAGCCTATCAGTTGTGTTGTGACAAGGTAGGGGTGGTATACAGAATATAGCCCTATTTGGTAAAAGACAAAGTCCATATTATGGCAAGAACAGCTAAAATAAGTAAATACGGAAAATTTCAAGAACTTTGAAAGTTTCTTCAAGTGCATTTGCAAAAACCATCAAGCGATATGATGAAACTGGCTCTCATGAGGACCGCCACAGGAAAGGAAGAGTTACCTCTGCTGCAGAGGATAAGTTCATTAGAGTTACCAGCCTCAGAAATTGCAGCCAAAATAAATGCTGTTCAGAGGAGACTGCGTGAATCCGGCCTTCATGGTCGAATTGCTGCAAAGAATTCACTACTAAAGGACACCAATAAGAAGAAGAGACTTGCTTGGGCCAAGAAACATGAGCAATGGACATTAGACCGGTGGAAATCAGTCCAAATTTTAGATTTTTGGTTACAACTACCTTGTCTTTGTGAGACGCAGGGTGGGTGAACGTACGATCTTCACATGTGTGGTTCCCACCGCGAAGCATGGAGGAGGAGGTGTGATGGTGTTGGGGAGTTTTGCTGGTGACACTGTCTGTGATTAATTTAAAATTCAAGGCCACTTAACCAGCATGGCTACCACAGCATTCTGCAGCGATACGCCATCCCATCTAGTTTGCTCTTAGTGGGACTATCATTTGTTTTTCAACAGGACAATAACACAACACACCTCCAGGCTGTGTAAGGGCTATTTGACCAAGAAGGAGAGTGATGGAGTGCTGCATCAGATGACCTGGCCTCCACAATCACCCGACCTCAACCCAGTTGAGATGGTTTGGGATGAGTTGGACCGCAGAGTGAAGGAAAAGCAGTCAACAAGTGCTCAACATATGTGGAAACTCCTTCAAGACTGTTGGAAAAGCATTCCAGGTGAAGCTGTTTGAGAGAATGCCAAGTGTGCAAAGCTGATTTTTGTAAACACATTTTTGGTTACTACATGATTACATATGTTTTATTTAAGAGTTTTGATGTCTTCACTATTATTATACAATGTAGAAACTAGTAAAAATAAAGAAAAACCCTTGAATGTGTACTGTTGCTCATTCCGTGCACCAGTTCCGGAGGTCTACGTGACCGGCCTCTAGGCGTCACTGAACTGTTTTATTACGCACACCTGGATCCCATTCCCCCCTGATTAGTCATTGTATAATTTTGCCCTTTGTTCACCATTGTTGGTCTATTATTGTTCCCATGTCTGTTGGGCTTGTGAGTATCTATGCTTTGTTGTTTTGGCTTTTGTGTGTTTTGTGCACTTGTGATTTCGGGTCTCATCCCGTGTATTTATTAGAGGTTTACCTTGCTCTTTTGTTTGGGTCACAGCCCTGTGCTATATTTTGGGTAGAAATTTTAAAAAACTATTACGTATTCCTGCGCCTGTCTCCCGATCATTATAAACAGCATGACTGAATGAGTTGATGTGTCCAAACTTTTGACTGGTACTGTATTTGTATGTATTGTTTTTATTATATAGTAAGTACATATCAACTAAATAGTAACTAACTATACTAAGAACTACCAGTAATCTGAAACCTTATTTGACCAGTTATTTCAATTGAGTAAACAATCATCTTTCATTAGTAAAACTGACAGGCAGCTAGGACTTAGGGGGAGGTTCAACACTTCAACCATGACATTAATCAAGCCAGTGAAGAAGTCAGCACTAACTAGTACTACACAATCACTCACATAATGAATTCCCCACATTGGGACTGTCACTGAACCACAGCAAATGTAATGCTGACATCTAGCTGTACTTGTATGCAAGCTGTTTCGTAAAGATGAATAATGGTCAAATGGTATCACACAGACGTCATGCAGTGAGGAAATGGTGTGATCATCACCTCCTGGCAGGGCGGTTACACTGCACAGACATTCACATGCCATGCTATTACTGTAAACTGAGCAGACATCATGTGTTTTCCATACCACCCTTGACTTTACCCGCTTGCCAATGCTGACGGCAGTTGGAAAAATGGCATCGTTCACACCTCCTCCCCTACCAGTACCAACTGACATATGGCCAGTACCCCTTGCTTCTGCCTGTTTCCATATTCCCCTTTAAATACTCGGCAGGTCTGGTTCTCTCTGCACCTGTAGCCCTCTCAAGCTGTGGCTGCTGAACCCCTTGACTCCACACTACATTTCCAGAGTTACACTATTTATAGACTTATTGCAGTATTAAGTCAGAAATCTAGTAGTAAAGGGAGGAATCTCTTTCCTGTGAAGAAATTGGGACGCCATTGCCTCATCAGAATGAACAGCAAAGCACTCTTATGTTTATCAAGTGGACCAACTGTAGTGGATGGAAAGAGGTTAGCATGTTTACAAGAGTAATAATCAATAAGATGATTGTTGATGCAGCCCATTCAAAGTAGTGTCTGACCTTCTCTTCCTTATAAAAGTTGTGGATCTAGTTGGTCCGCTGTCTTTCTGCTGGGTGGATGCGTGCCCATCCTGAGCCTTCTAATAAGTTACTTAGTTCGCAGCACGCTCAGTGTCCACAAGATGGCGATAGAATCAAATGTTTCACACAAAATTTAACGTAGCTATGACTCTCATGGTACTTATAATGGTTAGGTCTGGGAGCTTTTGAAATCATAACGAAATACTTTTATGAGTGAGTGAGGGGTGGATTTAATTAATTAATGAATCAACTGATTGATGAATTATAGTAACATACATACATGTTTATAAAGCAACACATCCATAAGACAATATTTATGAACAATAATCAAGTCTTTCATTGATTCACTAAAACATTGAGTTTCTTATTGGGGTTTAAAAAAAGTCTAAGTGTTTATTGAGAATAGAAAATGTGTGAAACATTACAGGGAATAAAACCGCTGCAGGAAATATTTCATTTAATGGGTGACATTGGACTTGAGTTTAATCCATTTACTTGGCATCCTAGCCAGTTGTAGACTACTATATTGGTTTGCCTTTTTTGTCAATCCAAAACGTATTTCAATTTGAATTCACTGTCAGTGCGACTGTAGATTAACCGTATTAGACAATCACCACAAGAATATAGTTAAAACGAAGATGTGCGTCAGCGAGTGCATATCAATGGGAAGTGAGGACTAGTCCACTTCCTATTAGATCGCCTATCAACAGCCACTTGAAATTGAGAGAGAGGAAATACAACACCCTGCCTTTTAAACTCGACACAGCGCGGGACTGCAACCCTACATGGGATGCTCGCGTTGCAATGACATGTAGTGGAGCAGCCTATAACCCATAAGCACCATGGACAGTTCATTGAAAAAAGTCAGGTTTATATCGACAATAGTTCATTTTTTTAAAACTTGTATTGTAATCTGTGTAAAGTGAACAATATTTGCTCCCAGATAAGATTTTACTCATTTGTAGAGGTTTTGTGATAATATTTGGACATTCTGCATGAATTTCACTCTTGTATGCATATAATTTTGTCATATAAATTTGAAAAATTGCATTAATTATTAAGGCAATATGTGAAAGTGAAGATGGGTTTGATATTATAAGGACCATTATAAAGATCATGCAAATATGCTTTGGGCTACTAAATTAGAACTACTGACATAACTGCATGTGTAAGTTAAAGCTCCAAGTATTTACTACACAGCTCATCACTTACACAGGTGAATGTAGATGCATCCATGATGGCATACAGAGGACAAATTAAGGATTAGAAAACTGAATACCAGAGCTCAAGCAATTCACACATATTTATTTCTGCATTTTAGCAGCTTCAAACCAGGGAGTGAAATCCGGACAGGTTGTTATAGCTACCCAATCCACGGGGGTTCGATGTCTATTTAAAAGACCTCGGACCCTCCCTCTTCTCCTTTAAACAACATTATATATCACACACAGCATGCCAATGCGACCATGTCTCAATGAGCACTAAAACACTATATTCTTAAAATTAGCTCATTCTTGTGTTTGCTTTCAGCCTGACTGACTCAGGGATAGCGCGCTCGCAAGGGAACAGTAGGACCAGAAGTTCCCCTTTGGCAATACCTGCTGATTGGGTCCTATAAGCAAGCTGCTTTTAACTTTTTATATTTGTCTCACTTCTGCCATGACAAGTCGCAAAAGTTAGTGTCTCTAGCCTATCATTAATTGTAGGACAAGGTGAGAAATATTGGTCAGCAGCGCAGATTGTTTTGGTTTTTTTTTTCTAATTGAAAAACGGAGTGTGCGCGTATGAGCGCGCGTGTATAGGGTGAAGATGTTTTGCGAAACTTTTTTAAGGATGATATACCTTGGATGTTTCCTGTTTCTTTGTGGGCTTACGCATGCCATACCAAGTTATCCTATCTGGTGGTAAGTTTTATCTTCACTCTACTTTTAACTGCAACATGTTCTGAAAAATGATAGCGACCTATTATTTCATCAATATGCTTTGTTCGTTCATTGTTGCTTTCTGTTCGTTTGTTTGAAAGAATAATATCAGCATGTGGTTTCCGATGCTGGGAGCCCCGGCAATTAAGTTGTAGCCTAACCTATCATACCAGTCTAATTGACCCTGTCAACGGACGGTGAATATCGACGTTAACCAGCAGAGACAGAATCGTGAAGATGGGTTATAGAGCTAGTCAAGTGACATTGTATGAAGACAAAAACAGCACGTGAGTCACTGACGCAATTGATTTAAAAGCACATGCATTGCTGAAACAAGAATAGCCCACTACACAGACTGGTTATGCAAAATGTTGTGTAAACTAGTTTCAGTTTGCTTTGATTACCCTGGAAAGATGCCATGCTGCATTCTACTTGATAAGAGATAGCTAATGATAGACATATGGCAGGTGCGGAATACATTCGTTTATCAGAGAGGCAGTTATTAGTTGCATGATACTAATATTCAATAATAATAATAATAATGATAATAATACAAATAATAATAAGGTGGAATCATCATTCAACAAAACACGTGCAGATTACTTTCATTCCCGTTATTATTTTAATCAGAACGTTTAAACGCAACATTTAAGTGACCTAATGATCTCAATTATTTATTAGATATCATGTATAATGGATATTTTATTGAATAAACGAATTTCACTAGTGAGAATATTGATTATTTCCCAAAGCTCAGTATTTAATTTCAGTTGGCCTATCAGTTATGTCATCCAACGGAGCGGTGTAACCCCATAATACAATTATTTGTATAGCCTCAGACACTGATTATCCTGGCTCCATAAACTACAGCCTACCATAGGTTGTTTGGTGGTACCCATTGGCAGATATTATTTATTATTCTTCTTACAGGACTGGTGTTGATAATTTCCCAAACAGTCCAATTCCATTTGGCATGTGCCATTGGCCGAAGGAGAATTAGGGATGGCTTTAGGCCTTGAGTTAGGGGTCAGTTGAAAAATGAATGAAACCCAATGGTCCATTCACAGACCAGTGGAAATGAGGATGTAAGGTTTTCAATTGGAATAGCATTTTGATTGAAAATAATCCATAATTGACATGTTTTATTTTAAAGGTAAGAAATGTCTGGTTTCATCTTGTCACAAAATATTTACTGTTTTCTGAGATACTGAGTAGGCTTATTGCATGCTATTAAAGTATCTTGATTGAAGGTGACATTTATAATGTAAGTAGGACTGCCTTAGGCCATTAGAGGAGCTTCAATTGATAACTTATTGATCTCTGTTGAAAAAACACAAATAGATTACAGAAAAGAGTGGGATTTGAGCCAACTGGACACTGGTTGAGTCAGCTGATCAAACTGAGAAAGTAAAAATGATGGAAGAGTGCAGTTGGAGAGGAATTAATTAGTGACAGTGGGTTGAAAAGGGATGGATAATTGGATGTATGAAAAAGGATGGATAATTGGATGTATGAAAAAGGATGAATTTATTCCATTTATTCATCTTTAGAAAGGCTTGTGGAACCCTCTTGTCGATCAACTAACTCCTCTTCCCTTGAGAGGGGAGACATTTGTCAGATTTGCAGCCCAGAAGCATTATAGCTGGAGGGAAGTGAACGGGAAAGAGGGATACTAGTCAGTTGTACAACTGAAAGTGTCTTCCGCATTTAACCCAACCCCTCTGAATCAAAGAGGTGCAGGGGGACAGTGGGTTTGTTCAGGGGCAGAACAACATATTTTTACCTTGTCAGCTCGGGATAGGGGATGCTACAGTATAGACACAGTCAGAGATCCTCAGCCCCAAGAAATGAACTACAGATTAACATTTCACCAATCACACCTTGCATCCTTCCTCAAATCAATGTTTCCCTATGAAATATTAAAGATGCTGTGTCCCTGCACTTAATTCAGCTAATAGGTCTCCTGGTGGTAATACTGATGTGAATCTAATTACAAACTCAGCTGGACAGATATCCAGCATAAACCGTTACATTTTAGTCATTTAGCAGACGCTCTTACCCAGAGTGACTTACAGTTAGTTAGTGCATACATGTTCATACTGGTCCCCCGTGGTAATCAAACCCACAATCCTGGCATTGCAAGTGCCATGCTCTACCATCTGAGCTTCACGGGACAGTGGTGGGCTCTGGTCCTAAATCAGCACTCCTGCTCTGAGACCTCGGGCTGAGAGATTGGCCATGATCAGGATGGGTTCATTCTGAGGGGAGAAACCTAAAGGATATGGTCTGTGGTTACAAAACCTCCTCTCCCCAGCCGTTTCCCTATTTGATCTATACCAGTACTAGTACCCGATTCAACTAGTGCTAATCATCAAGCCCTTGATCGATTGAATCAAGGTGGCCTAGTAGAATACGGTAGCTCAGTTACAGTTGAAGTCGGAAGTTACCATACACCTTAGCCAAATACATTTCAACTCAGTTTTTCACAATTCCTGACATTTAATCCTAGTAAAAAATCCCAGTTTTAGGTCAGTTAGGATCACCATTTTATTTTAAGAATGTGAAATGTATTTCAGCTTTTATTTCTTCCCAGTGGGTCAGAAGTTTACATACACTAAATTAGTATTTGGTAGCATTGCCTTTAAATTGTTTAACTTGGGTCAAACGTTTCAGGTAGCCTTCCACAAGCTTCCCACAATAAGTTGGGTGAATTTTGGCCCATTCCTCCTGACAGAACTGGTGTAACTGAGTCAGGTTTGTAGGCTTCCTTGCTCGCACACGCTTTTTCAGTTCTGCCAGAAAAATGTCTATAGGATTGAGGTCAGGGCTTTGTGATGGCAACTCCAATACCTTGACTTTGTTGTCCTTAAGCCATTTTGCCACAACTTTGGAAGTATGCTTGGGATCATTGTCCATTTGGAAGACCCATTTGTGACCAAGCTTTAACTTCCTGACTGATGTCTTGAGATGTTGCTTCAATATATCCACATAATTTTCTTTCCTCATGATACCATCTATTTTGTGAAGTGCACCAGTCCCTCCTGCAGCAAAGCACCCCCACAACATGATGCTGCCACCCCCGTGCTTCACGGTTGGGATGGTGTTCTTCGGCTTGCAAGCCTCCACCTTTTTCCTCCAAACATAACGATGGTCATTATGGCCAAACAGTTCTATTTTTGTTTAATCAGACCAGGGAACATTTCTCCAAAAAGTACTATCTTTGTCCCCATGTGCAGTTGCAAACTGTATTCTGGCTTTTTTATGGCAGTTTTGGAGCAGTGGCTTCTTCCTTGTTGAGCAGCCTTTACTGTGGATATACAGTGGGGAGAACAAGTATTTGATACACTGCCGATTTTGCAGGTTTTCCCACTTACAAAGCATGTAGAAGTCTGTAATTTTTATCATAGGTACTCTTCAACTGTGAGTGACTGAATCTAAAACAAAAATCCAGAAAATCACATTGTATGATTTTTAAGTAATTAATTTGCATTTTATTGCATGCCATAAGTATTTGATACATCAGAAAAGCAGAACTTAATATTTGGTACAGAAACATTTGTTTGCAATTACAGAGATCATACGTTTCCTGTAGTTCTTGACCAGGTTTGCACACACTGCAGCAGGGATTTTGGCCCACTCCTCCATCCAGATCCTTCAGGTTTCGGGGCTGTCGCTGGGCAATACGGACTTTCAGCTCCCTCCAAAGATTTTCTATTGGGTTCAGGTCTGGAGACTGGCTAGGCCACTCCAGGACCTTGAGATGCTTCTTACGGAGCCACTCCTTAGTTGCCCTGGCTGTGTGTTTCGGGTCGTTGTCATGCTGGAAGACCCAGCCACGACCCATCTTCAATGCTCTTACTGAGGGAAGGAGGTTGTTGGCCAAGATCTCGCGATACATGGCCCCATCCATCCTCCCCTCAATACGGTGCAGTCGTCCTGTCCCCTTTGCAGAAAAGCATCCCCAAAGAATGATGTTTCCACCTCCATGCTTCACGGTTGGGATGGTGTTCTTGGGGTTGTACTCATCCTTCTTCTTCCTCCAAACACGGCGAGTGGAGTTTAGACCAAAAAGCTCTATTTTGTCTCATCAGACCACATGACCTTCTCCCATTCCTCCTCTGGACATTCCAGATGGTCATTGGCAAACTTCAGACGGGCCTGGACATGCGCTGGCTTGAGCAGGGGGACCTTGCGTGCGCTGCAGGATTTTAATCCATGACGGCGTAGTGTGTTACTAATGGTTTTCTTTGAGACTGTGGTCCCAGCTCTCTTCAGGTCATTGACCAGATCCTGCCGATTAGTTCTGGGCTGATCCCTCACCTTCCTCATGATCGTTGATGCCCCACGAGGTGAGATCTTGCATGGTGCCCCAGACCGAGGGAGATTGACCATCATCTTGAACTTCTTCCATTTTCTAATAATTGCGCCAACAGTTGTTGCCTTCTCACCAAGCTGCTTGCCTATTGTCCTGTAGCCCATCCCAGCCTTGTGCAGGTCTACAATTTTATCCCTGATGTCCTTACACAGCTCTCTGGTCTTGGCCATTGTGGAGAGGTTGGAGTCTGTTTGATTGAGTGTGTGGACAGGTGTCTTTTATACAGGTAACGAGTTCAAACAGGTGCAGTTAATACAGGTAATGAGTGGAGAACAGGAGGGCTTCTTAAAGAAAAACTAACAGGTCTGTGAGAGCCGGAATTCTTACTGGTTGGTAGGTGATCAAATACTTATGTCATGCAATAAAATGTAAATTAATTACTTAAAAATCATACAATGTGATTTTCTGGATTTTTGTTTTAGATTCCGTCTCTCACAGTTGAAGTGTACCTATGATAAAAATGACAGACCTCTACATGCTTTGTAAGTAGGAAAACCTGCAAAATCGGCAGTGTATCAAATACTTGTTCTCCCCACTGTAGATACTTTTGTACCTGTTTCCTCCAGCATCTTCACAAGGTCCTTTGCTGTTGTTCTGGGATTGATTTGCACTTTTCGCACCGAAGTGCGTTCATCTCTAGGAGACAGAACGCGTCTACTCCCTGAGCGGTATGACGGCTGCGTGGTCCCATGGTGTTTATACTTGCATACTATTGTTTGTACAGATGAACGTGGTACCTTCAGGTGTTTGGAAATTGCTCCCAAGGATGAACCAGACTTGTGAGGCACTGAGTTTGAAGGTAGGCCTTGAAATACATCCACAGGTACACCTCAAATTATGTCAATTAGCCTATGAAAAGCTTCTAAAGCCATGACATAATTTTCTGGAATTTTCCAAGCTGTTTAAAGGCTGAGTCAACTTAGTGTATGTAAACTTCTGACCCACTGGAATTGTGATATAGTGAATTATAAGTGAAATAATCTGTCTGTAAACAATTGCTGGAAGAATGACTTGTGTCATGCACAAAGTAGATGTCCTAACCGACTTGCCAAAACTATAGTTTGTTAACATGAAATCTGTGGAGTGGTTGAAAAATGTGTTTTAATGACTTCAACCTAAGTGTATGTAAACTTCCGACTTCAACTGTAAGTGGAAGTTGCTGATGCACTCAAGGAGAGGTTTGGGAAACACTGGTCTACTATAATGTTGACTGGGAGGGTTGGTCCCAAAGTTCCCCCAGATGGGTTACAGAATCAAACTGACAGAGTTATAACTTATGTCAATGCAAAACAGTATTTTCTAGAGGTACAACCCACAGTACATAATCATTCACCCTCTCTTTTTGGTTCATGTCAGAACACCAGATCCAGTCATGATGACTGACAGAGAGGATGGCAGACTTCCATTTGGTCACAGCAACATGCCTCTGACACAGAAAAAATAAGTAATCAACTTGTGTGTTTATGATTTGCTATTGGTGGGTGGGTCAGAGCCCTGATTCAGTCTGGGCAAGAGTGCAACGACGGAAGCCAAGAGGCGAGCGAGTCCAAAGATGCCATTGAGGTCTATCTGGGTTTATTGTATCACCCCTACCAATACAAACAAAGCTCAGCTGGAGCTGCTGCTCCAGGCTATAAGGAGCTGAAGTGAAGTCACCATTGAACTCTGCATACTTTACGTAATATTGAGTTTTGATTGATTATGGGTTCATGGAACTAGATACCTCACTAAAGAGCTAGAATAGAAACTTGTGTTTCGTGGTACTGAATACCATACTGTACTGAATACCATGCTGTTTTGTTTCGTGGTACTGAACACCATGCTGTTTCGTGGTACTGAATACCATGCTGCTGAACAATAGGCGTCTTTTAGATCCTCTCACTAAATGTGTCTTTATTTTAGCAAATAACTTGTCAACCATCCAATAATTGACAGATGATATTATGATGAAAAGCAGCTTTGTGGAGGTTTGTTGGTGGAAGCTGGAGCCTGAATGCCACTAGGAGTAGGAATGGCCAACAGAGCTACACTCTTAGAAAGAAGGTGCTATCTAGAACCTAAAAGGGTTATTTGGCTGTCCCCATAGGAGAACCCTTTGAAGAACCCTTTTTGGTTCCAGGTAGGACCTTTTTGGAAAGGGTTCTACATTGAACCCAAAAGGGTTCTACATTGAACCAAAAAGGGTTCTCCTATGGGGACAGCCAAAGAACCCTTTTAGAAACCTTTATTCTAAGAGTGTATACTACAGTGGCAGGCGGATCATGGTGGAGGATGTGAATCTTAACCAAGACAGGTTCATGTCTGTCTAACTCCCTGACCTGTCATGGATCAGCCTGACTGCACCCGCCACACACCCACCCCACACCACCTTAAAAGATAAATACCTGGAGGTGAAAGCTTGCCGCACATTCCTTTTCCCAAACATGCTCTCTTGATGTCAAAGTCGGCTCCAAAGCCCCAGGGCCTGCAAGAGTAAAGTGGTAATTCTACGGTACCCTGCTTGGGCTTGCTGAAATATGCATTAAACCTAGGCTGGATACACTTCAATGAGAGGAGGAAAGATCTATACTGACTGAGACTAGAATCAAACACGATATCTATTATTTTCTCTTGTGTGTGTATTTTTGATTATAACACGCAGCTACTGTTTATAGAGATGATACAGGCCTGGTTTATATGAATACTCACTGGTCTTGATTTTGTTTGAGTTTGTGTATCACCAACAGGAAATGTTTTTTTCTTCTCAGTGGCAAGTGGTAAGGGATAGTCAATGAATGTGGTATCAGACACATGATGCATTCTTAACCATCTTAAAAATACCTTTTGTAATATGTTCACTTTAGATATATGAATTACAAGGAGGAACAATTCACTAAAAAATACAAACAATTTGCAGTCAACCTGAGACCACAAACTCCAAACTCCATTCTGGGCAGCATGTAGCCTAGTGGTCAGAGCGTTGGGCCACTAACTAAAAGGTTTCTGGATTTAATCCCTGAGCCGACAAGGTGAAAACCTGTTGATGTGTCCTTGAGCAAGGCACTTAACCCTAATTTGCTCCAGAAATGCCGTACTACTATGGCTGACCCTGTAGGTAGGCTGTCATTGTAAATAAGAATGTGTTCTTAACTGACTTGCCTAGTTAAATAAAGGTATATATATATATATATATATATATATATATATATATATATATATATATATATATATATATATATATATATATATATATATATATATATATATATATTTGTACAGCATGTATTTGTTAGCACTCAATAACACCATGTCCTTTATAATCTACCTCTGTAACAAATCCATAAATCATAGTCTGTTGAAGCATTCCCTGCATCTTGTCCTCCTGTTTCCTTACAGGCATAGAATTGACCTGAATCCCTCAGTCTGTACGGGATGTCCTGAGACGTATGACTATGTGTCCAGGCAGGTTCTGTCTGGCCTGTATTGATCAAATCATATATTCTACCGCGTACACTCAAACACTAATAGGTTTAGCCAGATCAGACACGGTCAACACACAGAAAAAATGGATGTAATCGTAATCGACAGGTATGGGGAACCGCATTAAGCAATACAGTTAAGAGATCAAACCACAGAGTATCAACGTAGCTAGCTAGTCCAACGGTTTGGAATCCTGTTTGTTTTTCTTACACCTGCTGACCCCCCCACCCCCCGCCCCTCGCTCACACTCGCAGAGGGAGTTGTACCTGTGTTTTGCTGGCTCCACTTGGCATGGCTCTGTCTTCACGTTTCTGCTCTACACGCTGTGTGTTTTAGTGGCAAGTGTCTGCGGTGGGTTGCGATGTGGACTCAGGTTTCTGTTGTAAGAGGTGTGCTATGCTATGCTCTGCTCAGCCTTAGCGCCTCAGCATGGGGATTGACAAGGGGCCAAAGAGAGGTCAATTTGTAATAGGAGTTTCTTTGTTTACTGATGCGCTTGCTTTCATTCATATTCATCACAGACAAAACGCAGGCCGTAAGGAAGTGATTTCCTCTCAGACATTTTTAGAACCTGTTTTCCCGTCTTTATTTTTGTATTTCTCATATATGATTAACCAGGGGTCTAGTCATGTCTCTGAGCCAAAGAAAATAATATGAGAGACACATTGCTCCGGCCTTTTGCTCAGGGTTATATTTTGGAAGGCACTAAATGGCTACACGTGCTAGGTAACCCATTGAAGTATGTGGTTCTAAAGACAAGAGTTACGAAGAGACACATGAGACTAGGTATATTCAGTTGAGCAAACAATATATTAGCTATGTGCCTATTGATTTGCGATGCATGCTGTACGTATGGTACACAAACTTAGTGTGTTTCTCAGGAATTACCAGGACCTCTGTGTAGGATCATACAGTAAAAACAAAATTTTTTTAGGGTGTAATTTCGAAGTGCCTCGGGTGGGGTGGAACTTTTTCTCTGCATGGTTATCTTGTTCTTGTGATCACGGGGCGATTACTTGTTAAACATCGTTGCACAGGTCAACAGTTAGTGAGCTAATTGAGCAGCACGAGACCTGCCTGCTCCCAGCTGCTCTGACTCTAGGGCTTCTGTAGGAGCAGCAAAACAGTGGGCAGACATCCCTTCTTTCTATCTGCTTTGTCTTCTTTTTGTCCAGCTCCTGTTATTTTGGATGCTTGTAAAATTTCCTTGTTCTACTGATGGAGGTTGGCGCAGGTCGCTGTGCAAACAAACACGGCACTGTCTGCCTCTGTCGTTATGACCAGATCACTCAGACGTGGATCACCAGATTACTGTCGTCAATAGCAGCCTTAGTGTGGACTGATGTTACTGCAGAAGGAGCTGTTGAATGGAGTGCAAAGAAGGAACTTGTTGCTACTATGTGGTAGCTGCCTTGCCAATGGCAATTGGAAGCCAGCTATTAGATCAAATGTCATGTTATGGTCGTTACATAATATGTTTAAATTCATAGTGAATTGATTAATATAACGATCTCGTTCATAGAACAAGGGTTATCCAAACCCAGCCCCTCTAGGAGCTGTATCTACCTGAGCTGACAAGGATGGATAGTAATCGAAATGGAATTATCCCCAACTCACCCACTCTAGTATGGTGTAAAACGGTGAATGGAAATAAATGGAACATGGTGGCTAAATCAAATCAGAGTGATGGGATGAGAGGAGCAGAGCAGAGAAACAGTGAGTGAGGAGTGAAGGAAACGTACTGTGTGTAACAAGCTCCCGGGGACAATAAAGTTGATATGCTACTGTTAGAATATAGCGGCCATAAATTAATCTAAGTTCATGGCCACTGTACAAGACAGTGGAAAGACAAACTGACTGGAGCCAGATTGACTGGTGCCTTCTTTAGATCAAACAATTACAGCATGCTGCTTGAAAAGTCTTCTTTAATAGTATTAGGATGACATAACACGAGATGACACAGCAGCGTACTAGTTGTCACATTTCCATAGTTACGAGCGATGTAAAGACCTCAATTGAGACACACACACAAACACACAGAGGGAAAGATATAATCAAGTTTGCACTTGTTGCAACCTAGAATACCCATCCTCAAAGGGAGGGGAGGATGGGGACGGATGGATATATAATTAATACATCCCTCTGAAGTCTCAATGTACGTTTGCACTCTCATTACCCTAAGCCAAGGGTAAAAAAAAAAGGTTGTGGTTCTCTGTAATAACAAGGTGCCGTTTCAAAGTTCTCAACCTAGAGGTCTATGAACCACTTGGGGTTCACTGGGGGACTTTCATCTTTCCCCGTGGCCCTGCTTTGTTACCTCTGGAGTATAGGACTGGGACTGTTTTAAATCCACACAAAGACCAGGTGGTTACAGAGGGGATAGATGCAGGGATAAGGTATGGATGCTTAATGGTAGCGTCTGATACACCAACCTGGTCTCAGAGCTTTTCCTATTATTCTGCACGTAACTCCGTAACACTCCATTTAGTGTTATATGTTTCGTTTTGTATGGTATGTATTAATTTGAGGATTTCCATCTCTCATCTCGTATGATATGTTACGAATTACAATTCGTATTATATGTTACGAATTCTAGTTAGGTGGCTAGCTGGCTAACGTTAGCTAGGCTAGGGGTTAGGGGTTAGCGTTAAGGTTAGGGTTAAGCTTAGGAGTTAGGGTCAAAGAGTTAAAGTTAGGGTTAGGGTTAGAGGAAGGGTTAGCTATAAGGGTTAAGGTTGTACATACACACTGCACATAAGCACAACATACACCCGAAAACAGAGACAGAGAGAGAAACACACACACACACACATACACTCAGTATGTTATGTCACTAACCAGCCTCCTCTCTCCCCCATGCAGGTCCCTAGCGGTGGGCCAAAAGTACTCGTCCCTGGGCTCCCAGCCCATCCTGTGTGGCTCTATCCCTGGCCTGGTACCCAAACAGCTGCGATTCTGCCGAAACTACGTGGAGATCATGCCCAGTGTGGCAGAGGGGGTAAAGATCGGCATCCAGGAATGCCAGCACCAATTCAGGGGCCGCCGCTGGAACTGTACCACCATCAACGACAAGGCCATCTTTGGACCAGTTCTGGACAAAGGTAACATACCGTAATACCCCTAAAAGACAACACAGGATACACTCAGAAAACAATGCGAGGTAGCCATCTTTGGACCAGTGCTTGACAAATGTAACAACATATCTTGAGAGGAAAAGGCACTGTAATAAAACAGTGCAGCCTTGCCCAATGGTATTTCTTGTACTGAGTGGGCTACTCATCCCCAGAACAGGAAGGCTGTGGGTGACAGGCCTAGGCTTAATAACACTGTGAGAATCATGTCTAAAACCAGTTGAATTGTTGAGGGACTTGGCTATGTTGGAAATAACCTTCTTTGTGCTGTACAGTACAGGTGGAAACCAAATTATTTCTCTGCATGACTTGAGTACCTGTTCTTGGAAGAATACTAGTGCACTATAATCATTTCCTTTCCTGTCAATGTTGGTTACGCTTGGCATGTCAAATGCCAAACGATACCTAACCCTGTCTCAACTGAAACTCTATCACTCACTTTACTTGAGGCTGCCACCTGTGTTGATAGTCAGAGAGTATAAGAGCATTATGTTGTTTAGTTGTTGTTATCATGTTGTTAAACAAGCAAGAACAGTTTGTGTGTGTGTGTGTGTGTGTGTATGTGTCATATGCACTTAAAATCCTTGTTCAAATAGACTTGTGAGAGTCCCTCAGCTATGAGCAGTGTAAACAGATGAAATGATGGGTGTACACACTTTGGGTGGAGAATGTTGTCTTTTGTTGAAATTGTCTCTAGAAGGGAATCCCCCTTTAAGCATACAATCCCCCCCATGCTTCTATGTGAGCCGATATATCAATCAGAAAAGGACAACGTTTTCTGTCCCATCATCTCTACTTGATATGAACCAACGAATAACCCATATTTTACTCAAAACAATGTTTGCCCTAAGTATCATTCAGCTGTGATATCACAAAGCTAGTGTTTTTTTGCGTCTCCACACGGTTGCACCGTGACCCCAGGATTGTTGCCGGTAGTCAGGGATAGAGGGATGAGCAGAGAGGAGCATGGAGGGGTGATGGAAAGGAGAGAAGAAAGGAGGAGAAAGAGGGAGGGAGGGGGGGGGGTCTAAACCTGTCAACTGGGTCTGGAAAAGACTGATGTTTACTATAGTGGGAGGTGGGGTTAGTTGGGGCAATTGCTTTTAATAAACTCTTAAGCCAGTTGTTCCATTGATAGAGAAGGCTTGAGCTCAAGTAGGTGGGTAATGATAGGGGTTCACAGTCCATGGCCCCATTGTGGTGTAAATACCTTCACATCTCCCCATGGCTTCTTTCCCTCCTTGTCTAAATTGCAGGGCCGCTGGGTGGAAAGGGGAGGCGGGGAGGCCAGGCTACTCTTGGGCTTTAGGCTGGGGGGGGCTTTAGTAAATCATTTTGATTGGATTAAGGTCAGTGAAGCCCTTAATAACGTGAGAGGTCAAAGTGGTTGGATTAAGTGTCTTTGTCAGGGTCCGGGGAGAGTGACTGGCGGGGGCTCAGGGCCTTTTGATAGGGGAGAAGTTTCTCATTTCATTTGCTTTGATTGATGCTTGTGTTTGTCTGTGGATTCTGGGCCGTTGTCCCCTGGCAACGGCCCGTGTCTGTTCTGTCTGTCCGTCATGCAGATGGATGTCTGTTTGTTTCCTCCTCAGGCCTTTTTAGTGGGAGAGAAGCTGAAAGGAACAGTAGACCTCAAAAGCTTTGCATCTATCTGTTACAATAGTTAACCTGTTATCGCCACTCCCTTGTCCTAACCAGCTCACTGGCAGACGTCTCCCTGAACGTCTACCATGCAAAGATGAGGAAGACCAGGGCTCAAGTTTGTTCCTTCAGATACCTAACCTACTGCATATGCCATCATTTAGGTTGGATTAATGAAGGCATATATGTGTGGACTTCTATATATATATAATGGATTTATATGACAGAAGATACAGCTATTTAAATACGCACACAGGTAATAGAATGCCTTGAAACATTGAGTGGAAAACATCATTGGATTTTGAAACGTTTTGTTGCAGGTTGTGGCAACAACCTGTTGTACTGATCACAGCCTCTCACTCACACTGTCTCTATTTTTGTTCAGTACACATCAAACAAACAGTATCATGCAGATGTTGGGTTATGCGAGCTTTCCACGTAGTATTTGCATCTATGAGGTTTTGGGACAGTTTTCCTTGGGCTTTTCCATGATTTGTTTACTTGAATGCATGTGGAACCGTCCATATCCGATAAGCCAGTGATCTTTCCCCCTCACATTAGTCAGGGGCTCCTCCTGATATCTCTCTCTCTCTCTCTCTCTCTCTCTCTCTCTCTCTCTCTCTCTCTCTCTCTCTCTCTCTCTCTCTCACTCTCTCTCTCTCTCTCTCTCACTCTCTCTCTCTCTCTCTCTCTCCCTGTCTCTCTCTCTCTCTCTCTCTCTCTCTCTCTCTCTCTCTCTCTCTCTCTCTCTCTCTCTCTCACTCTCTCTCTCTCTCTCTCTCTCTCTCACTCTCTCTCTCTCTCTCTCTCTCCCTGTCTCTCTGTCTCTCTCTCTCTCTCTCGCTCTCTCTCTCTCTCTCTCACTCTCTCTCTCTCTTTCTCCTGCCCTGCCCCTCTCACAGTGCCTAGCATACCTCCAGGCTATGTCTACGTCAGCACTCATTCATTTACATTAACCAGTGTCAAAACATGCACCGCTGGAATCTGCCTGTGATGAAAGGGAAAGCAGACTGTGCAGGTGTTCTCAGTGTGTGAGAAGTCCTCACAAGGAGAGTAAATCCAGGAAAATTTGGACAAGTGGGGACATTTCGCCACAAGGAAAAAGGCTAATTTGGTCATAGGAGTTAGGTTTAGCGTTAGGTGTTAGGGTTAGGATTAGGGTTAGAATTAGGGTTAGGTGTTAGGGTTAGGAGTTAGGATTAGGGTTAGGTGTTAGGATTAGGAGTTAGGCTTAGGGTTAGGGGTTTCGGGTAAGGTTTTGGGTAGGTTAAGGGTTAGGGGTAATGGAAAATAGGATTTTGAATGGGTATCAATTGTTTGGTCCCCACAAGGATAGTAAAACAAATGTGTGTGTGTGTGTGTGTGTGTGTGTGTGTGTGTGTGTGTGTGTGTGTGTGTGTGTGTCGGACAGGGCGTTCTTTGGGGAGTTAGTTCGGCACACTAGGCGCAGTAGAAGGAGCATAATACATTACAGCAGGGCTGCAGCTAAACCCTAGCCTAGTGTGAGTCATAGAAATGCTAAGAACAGGGAATGCCAACGAAAGTGGACTGGACAGACAGTCACACGAACACAGACACAAAAGCGCTGTTTCACAGGTATAAACATGCACTGTTAGTCAACCCAGTGGATTAAATGGCCTCCATTATGTAAAAGTGAATATGATAGGGAAAAGTGTGCTTACAATGAGTTTGATCAATAGTCTGTGGCATTGTCCCAGTTGTGGGTTATAGTTCAGCTAGTCGTTCATGTAGTATCACAGCTTCGCAGTTGGACTTTTTAGTACTGCAATACTGTTGAGAAGTGACGCAGTGTTCTAAGACACTGCATCTCAGTGCTAGAGGCGTCACTACAGACAACCTGGTTCGAATCCAGACTCTATCAAAACGACCGTGATTGGTAGTCCTGCACAATTGGCCCAACGTCGTCGAAGTTATTGTAAATAAGAATTTGTTCTAGTTAAATAAAGGTTAAATAAATAAAATAAAATAAAGAGGATAATGTGCAACAGGGTGTTTTTCCTTGCTTTAGGGACTGATATATCCACAATAACCCTGATAAATGTCTTAGATGGAAAATACGTTGAAGATATACAGTATGTAAATAAAGGCAGTGCATATGCATCTACAGTCGTGGCCAAACGTTTTGAGAATGACACAAGTATCGGTCTCCACAAAGTTTGCTGCTTAAGTGTTCTTAGATCTTTATGTCAGTAGTTACTATGCTACACTGAAGTATAATTACAAGTATTCCATAAGTGTAAAAGGCTTTCATTGACAATGACATTCAGTTTATGCAAAGAGTCAGTATTTGCAGTGTTGACCATTCATTTTTCAAGACCTCTGCAATCCACCCTGGCATACTGTCAATTAACTTCTGGGCCACATCCTGACTGATGGCAGGCCATTCAATGCTTGGAGTTTGTCAGAAGTTGTGGATTTTTGCTTGTCCACCCGCCTCTTGAGGATCGACCACAAGTTCTCAATGGGATTAAGGTCTGGGGAGTTTCCTGGCCATGGACCCAAAATGTCGATATTTTGTTCCCTGAGCCACTTAGTTATCACTTTTGCTTTATTGCAAGGTTCTCCATCATGCTGGAAAAGGCATTAGTCGTCAACAAACTGTTCTTGGATGGTTGGGAGAAGTTGCTCTCGGAGGATGTGTTGGTACCATTCTTTATTCATGGCTGTGTTCTTAGGCAAAATTGTGAGTGAGCCCACTCCCTTGGCTGAGAAGCAACCCCATACATGAATGGTCTGAGGATGCTCTACTGTTGGCATGACACAGGACAAGGTGTTTTCCGGATGGCCCAAACAATCGGAAAGGGGATTCATCAGAGAAAATGACTCTACCCCAGTCCTCAGCAGTCCAATCCCTGTACCTTTTGCAGAATATCAGTCTGTCCCTGATGTTTTTCCTGGAGAGAAGTGGCTTCTTTGCTGCCCTTCTTGACACCAGGCCATCCTTAAAAAGTCTTCGCTTCACTGTGCGTGCAGATGCACTCACACCACTGGTGGTGCCCCGATCCCGCAGCTGAATCAACATTAGGAGACGGTCCTGGCGCTTGCTGGACTTTATTGGGCACCCTGACGCCTTCTTCACAACAATTGAACCTCTCTCCTTGAAGTTCTTGATGATCCAAAAATAAATGGTTGATTTAGGTGCAATCTTACCAGCAGCAATATCCTTGCCTGTGAAGCCCTTTTTGTGCAAAGCAATGATGACGGCACGTGTTTCCTTGCATGTAACCATGGTTGACAGAGGAAGGACAATGATTTCAAGCACCACCCTCCTTTTAAAGCTTCCAGTCTGTTATTCTGACTTAATCAGCATGACAGAGTGATCTCCAGCCTAGTCCTCGTCAACACTCTCACCTGTGTTAACGAGACAATCACTGACTTGATGGCAGCTGGTCCTTTTGTGGCAGAGCTGAAATGCAGTGGAAATGTTTTTGGGGGATTAAGTTCATTTTCATAGCAAAGAGGGACTTTGCTATTAATTGCAATTCATCTGATCACTCTTCATGACATTCTGTAGTATATGGAAATTGCCATCATCAACACTGAGGCAGCAAACTTTGTGGAGACTAATACTTGTGTCATTCTAAAAACTTTTGGCCACGACTGTATAGGTATACTATAGGTATACAGTATATGTACATAGGCAGTGCATCTGCATCTGCATCTATATTCTAGGTATATATGTACATAAAGGCAGTACATCTGCTTCTATTATTCTATGTATATATGTACATAAAGGCAGTACATCTGCTTCTATTATTCTATGTATATATGTACATAAAGGCAGTGCATCTGCTTCTATTATTCTATGTATATATGTACATAAAGGCAGTGCATCTGCTTCTATTATTCTATGTATATATGTACATAAAGGCAGTACATCTGCTTCTATTATTCTATGTATATATGTACATAAAGGCAGTGCATCTGCTTCTATTATTCTATGTATATATGTACATAAAGGCAGTGCATCTGCTTCTATTATTCTATGTATATATGTACATAAAGGCAGTACATCTGCTTCTATTATTCTATGTATATATGTACATAAAGGCAGTGCATCTGCTTCTATTATTCTATGTATATATGTACAAAAAGGCAGTGCATCTGCTTCTATTATTCTATGTATATATGTACATAAAGGCAGTGTATCTGCTTCTATATTCTAGGTATATATGTACATAAAGGCAATACATCTGCTTCTCTATTCTAGGTATATATGCACATTAAGGCAGTGCATCTGCTTCTATATTCTAGGTCTATTCTATATACACTGTATCCATTTGTCCTTGGTGCTTAGTGTCTAAACTAAACCAAACAGGGAAAAGGTCATTCAGGGAATTCAGGTTACGACCCCTGACCTCAGGATGAGAAAGTGTTACAGTTTACGATGTGCTAAGAGGACCCTGCTTTTCATGAAGTGCATGTTTCTCCATGCTGGGGGAGGTGAGGTTAGTGCATCGGTATATCATTAACTCTGGCTAAGAAAGAAAGAAGGGGTGTGGTAAATGGAGTTGATGGGGGGACCTTAGCCCCGCCCCCCGCTGGGCGCTGCTCAGAGCACAATATCTCCGCAACCATGAGATTAAGCCGGGGAGAGAAAGCACTTTTCCCCATTCACACGCCCTTTAGATTGTTTTATTAAACCATTTGAATAGGGATTTCCCAAGTCTGCCGACATGCGGGGTCTGGACAACGCATAGTTCTCTGTTGCTATGACTTAACTTGGTCCCCACTAATCACTGGCAAGGGCAGATTTCATATAAAATATCTAGAGCCATTGTGGGGCTAACGCGGTGTGACAGTGGCAGCACAATAGGGGATTCAGCCCCCCAGCAGGTCGTAGGGACCACTTGCCATGCCAGGGTCCGGCAAAGAAGGGGGGGGTGGGATGTCACAAGCAATCAGTCCACTTAGACAAGGCATCCCCCGACACATTATTTTCCCAGGTAAGCCCTGGTCTGCCCCACCCACCACCCACAGTCATCACTAGTTATCACAGTCATAAACGCTGCCTATTTCTTAAATGTATCTTCTTAAAATGTGATTTTATACCAAACCCTAACCCTAACCCTAACCTTAACCACACTGATCTAGCCCTAACCCTAACGCTTTGAACACACCAACTGTGTCATTGCGCAAAATAGTATGCAGCATTATCTGAATAATAGAAGTTTGACATTCACCTTCTGCTACCATTTATGTCAACCCGTCTACGCATACAGTTTTGCGCATGCGTTCGATAAATCCAACGTATGCACCACACAGAACGCACTGCAACTGCCTCTGCAACGCAACGCTGCAAGGTAAACGCAGCGTTCCATTGGAAGTGAACGTACGTCTGGAGTACCAAGATGCAATGACGCAGTCGGTGTGTTAAAAGCATCAACTTAACCCTAACCCTAAACCTGACCACACTGATCTAACCCTAACCCTAACCCTAACCTTAACCACACCGATCTAAACCAAACCCTAATCCCAACCCTAACCACACTGATTTAACACTAACCCTAACCCTAACCACACTGATCTAACCCTAACCCTAACCCTAACCACACTGATCTAAACCAAACCCTAACCCTAACCTTAACCCCACTGATCTAAACCAAACCCTAACCACACTGATCTAAACCAAACCCTAACCCTAACCTTAACCCCACTGATCTAAACCAAACCCAAACCACACTGATCTAAACCAAACCCTAACCCTAACCCTACACTGATCTAACCCTAACCCTAACCCTAACCACACTGATCTAAACCAAACCCTGACCCTAACCCTAACCCTAACCCTACACTGATCTAACCCTAACCCTAACCCTAACCCTACACTGATCTAACCCTAACCCTACACTGATCTAACCCTAACCACACTGGTAACCTTATTTTTGTTTTCATTAATATTTACGATGTAGCCAATTTTTACTTTGTGGCTGTGGTAACACCACGAAGCCCTAGGTGTCAGGACTTATTTTTTTTCTTCTGTCTCTCTTTTTTCTCATCTTGTCCCCAGATAATCGTATTTCCCTTTCTTTTGGTATTATCCCTCCGTTTCTCTCTTCCCCTTTATTTACTCTGCAGTATCATTGTCAGTTCATTGTAAGGGTTTGACCCAAGGTTTATTGGCTTCCTGATTATAAAAGTGGGCGACTCAGTGGTTTTAAATTGAAGTAGAAGAGGCGCCCTCTCAAGCTTTAGACCATTCACACCTCCAACTCCTGCTAATAGTGTTTGGTACAGTCCTGCTTAGGGAGGACAGTCCTGCTAATAGTGTTTGGTACAGTCCTGCTTAGGGAGGACAGTCCTGCTAATAGTGTTTGGTACAGTCCTGCTAAGGGAGGACAGTCCTGCTAATAGTGTTTGGTACAGTCCTGCTTAGGGAGGACAGTCCTGCTAATAGTGTTTGGTACAGTCCTGCTAAGGGAGGACAGTCCTGCTAATAGTGTTTGGTACAGTCCTGCTAAGGGAGGACAGTCCTGCTAATAGTGTTTGGTACAGTCCTGCTAAGGGAGGACAGTCCTGCTAATAGTGTTTGGTACAGTCCTGCTAAGGGAGGACAGTCCTGCTAATAGTGTTTGGTACAGTCCTGCTAAGGGAGGACAGTCCTGCTAATAGTGTTTGGTACAGTCCTGCTAAGGGAGGACAGTCCTGCTAATAGTGTTTGGTACAGTCCTGCTTAGGGAGGACAGTCCTGCTAATAGTGTTTGGTACAGTCCTGCTAAGGGAGGACAGTCCTGCTAATAGTGTTTGGTACAGTCCTGCTAAGGGAGGACAGTCCTGCTAATAGTGTTTGGTACAGTCCTGCTAAGGGAGGACAGTCCTGCTAATAGTGTTTGGTACAGTCCTGCTAAGGGAGGACAGTCCTGCTAATAGTGTTTGGTACAGTCCTGCTAAGGGAGGACAGTCCTGCTAATAGTGTTTGGTACAGTCCTGCTAATAGTGTTTGGTACAGTCCTGCTAAGGGAGGACAGTCCTGCTAATAGTGTTTGGTACAGTCCTGCTAATAGTGTTTGGTACAGTCCTGCTAAGGGAGGACAGTCCTGCTAATAGTGTTTGGTACAGTCCTGCTAAGGGAGGGTGTGATGGATGCCAGTAAACCTCTGCTGTATCATTGCTCTTAATGCCCCTTATTCCTCAAACTGGTTGAAACCTGCAGCCTGGGAGGAGCTCTCTCTCTTCCTCCCCCTCCTGACTCCCTCCCTCTTTCTCCCTCTCTTTTCCTCTCCTTGTCCAACTCTCTCACTCTTTCTCTCTTTTTCCCTACCATCTTCCCTTTTCTCTCCTCCCTGTTGCCCTCTCTCTCTCTCCCTCTCTCTCCCTCCCTCCCTCTCTCTCTCTCTCTCTCTCTCTCTCTCTCCCTCTCTCTCTCTCTCTCTCTCTCTCTCTCCCTCCCTCCCTCTCTCTCTCTCTCTCTCTCTCTCCCCACTCTCATGCCCTCTCGCCTTATCTGTCTTTCTCTGTTGTTGTCATTGTGCAAGACCATACAAGACCTAAGTACATATATCCAAGGAATACTCCCTGTCATAAGGGATCCTGTAGAAAGCAGCGACAGTGGAACATCAACAAGACCTCTGTGAAAAATGGTCATGTGTCTCAGCCTAGAGTCTTATAGTGAGGCCATTTCCTAACCTTTTCAAAAGCTTAATTGAGTCTGTTAATTATAGCCCTGTCAGGCCTGTCTCTTCCTCTCGTCTCCCTGGAAGTTCCTGATCTTGATGAGTCATCAGTGAACTATGCCAGATAGACAGAGGCCTCCTTCCCTCTGTCCCTTAGTTTACTCCCTTAATCTCTCCCTCTCTCCCACACACGCACAGTCAACATAGTAATTCATTCCAGATGTCTGTGCCATGTTTTCTTAGGAAGGGTTGATGTGTGACATTTACGGTAATATACAGGATGATACAGGACAGAACAGTAGCAGGTGTCAACATCATCGTTCTGCAAACACTGACCTGCATTCCTATGTGCTTGTTGAGATACATTTCTGGGTACATTCCAGCAAAGTTATTGGTAACAACGATCGATCATTCTCTGCACTGGTTTGAATACCCGAGCCGACAAGGTGAAAAAACTTGTCAATGTGTCCTTGAGCAAGGCACTTAACCCTAATTTGCTCCAGGGGCTGACCCTGTAGGTAGGCCGTCGTTGTAAATAAGAATTTGTTCTTAACTGACTTGCCTAGTAAAATAAAAATATAAAACAACCGTATGAACTATCGTCATTCACATACAAAGATCATTCACATAAGAACTGAGATGCTTACTAGCAATGTGTTGCGTTAAAGGCCCAGTGCGGTCAAACATTTTATTTTCCTGTGTTTTATACATATTTCTACACTATGAGGTTGGAATAATACTGGTGAAATTGTAAAAATGATGATAATGCTCAGATTTCTTTTATCACAGTAAGGTACTTAATTGTTACCCAGAAATTATTTGATATTGAAATAAAAACGTCTGCATTGGACCTTTAAAAACGTACGTGGTTGTTCACATCTGTAAAAATGCACCCATCCCTCTAAGATAGAAATATCAATCTGACATCTACCTTTCCCTCTACTTCTTTTTACAGCCACGCGTGAGTCAGCATTCGTTCATGCCATTGCTTCAGCGGGGGTGGCGTTCGCGGTAACGCGGTCCTGCGCGGAGGGTTCGGCCAACATCTGTGGTTGTGACACACGCCACAAGGGCCCGCCTGGCGAGGGTTGGAAGTGGGGCGGCTGCAGCGAGGATGTGGATTTTGGCAGCATGGTGTCCCGGGAGTTTGCAGACGCCCGTGAGAACAGGCCTGATGCGCGCTCCGCCATGAACCGCCAAAACAACGAGGCAGGACGAACGGTGAGACGTCTTCTCTCTCTCTGCATCACTGATAATATCAGCCTTATGGATTAAACATTCATAAAGATCACCAAATGTTATTAAGACTTAGTAATATGGTATTACTTATACATTCGTTAAACTAATTGCACCCCCGTGTTGCCCCGTCTGTCTCTCCCTCAGTCTCTGAACGACAACATGTTCCTGAAGTGTAAGTGCCACGGCTTGTCAGGCAGCTGTGAGGTGAAGACGTGCTGGTGGTCCCAGCCTGACTTCAGAGCTATCGGAGACTACATTAAGGACAAGTACGACAGTGCCTCAGAGATGGTGGTGGAGAAGCACAAGGAGTCCCGCGGCTGGGTGGAGACTTTGAGACCCAAGTTCACCTTCTTCAAACCGCCCACGGAGCGAGACCTGGTCTACTACGAGAGCTCGCCCAACTTCTGCGAGCCCAACCCGGAGACAGGCTCTTTCGGGACGCGCGACCGCGCCTGTAACCTGACTTCGCACGGCATCGACGGCTGCGACCTGCTGTGCTGCGGCCGGGGACACAACACCCAGACGGAGAAACGGAAGGAGAAATGCCACTGCATCTTTCACTGGTGCTGCTACGTCAGCTGCCAAGAGTGTGTTCGAGTCTACGATGTTCACACCTGCAAATAGATAGGGCCTTTGGCACTGCTCTTTTTGCACCGTACCAAAATAATTTTAAAAATACTTTAACGTATAAAAGAAGAAGCTACTGTACGAGCCAGGCTTGGATAACTTGACAGGCTTTGATTGGACTTTGATCAAGCATTACTTGACTTGTCTGTGGCTTCAGCTAAGTACAGTCGCCTAATGGGCAACCAAGATGGCCGCCTGTCATGTGATGCTGTGGAGTCAGCCTCTCTTAGAATGCTGAGGTAGTTCTAGAATACAGAGGTGGACTCATGGAGGCTCCATTCAGAAAAACAATGTGGTTATGTTGATGATGATGTTGATGACCACCATCTCATCGACAGAGGCAAAAGAGGAGACCATTACAGAGTGGACTGAGAGTAGCCAAGGAGTGACATCCAGAAAGGTGTTTCAAGGCCTTGGTTTCCTTCCTGACACAACAAAATAAAACTGTAGGTTGTATATGGGTACATACACTGTACTGTTGGTGAAAACTCTGTATACCATGTGTAGACTCCTTCATGTAGAGCGGAACAGCACTGTTTAAACCTTTGGGACATCGTACAATCTATTTTTCTAAATATTAAGTGGTACTCTGCTCTCCCTTTTTCATGGTACTTGTTTCTTATTAAGTGCTTATGATTTTAATATATTTAAAAAAAAAAAGCTGAGCTATGTTCACAACTTTGTATGACCATGGTGCACTCAAAAGCGTACATTCTACTCAACATTTGCGGTATGTAAGTGGTCACTAACTTTGCGACTGTTTATTGATAAATATAGTGTTAACCTTTTACTAATGTTGGGTTTAGAATGCACTTGTACCTAAGTGAATGTAGTTTTTACATTTCTGTGTACATGTATTCTCAAATCCTCTGTCTTTTTTTTATCTGTGGTATGAAGTAGAATTATTCTGATCTCAAGAAGCACATGAGCACAAATCAACTAAACCAAACAGGTTTGAAAAGAATTGACGTTTATCCCTATACAATCTTCTATCACTGTCTCACCGGGAACCCTGCTACAACTGCAAGCTCTTTGAAGAAATTTGCCAAGTGGTTTGGCCACAGTACCATCGATGATAAAAAACAATATTTAGCCCAAAGACAAATTACTTCCAGCTGGAGGAGGATGAGGTGGTCAGAGAGTCTAAAGTGAGTTTGAAAGTTCAGCACTTGTGTCTAGTTGAAGAGAATGAAGCTTGTTCTACTCGTTTTTATCAGTGTTAGTAACCGTTCAGAAAAACACGGTATGTGTATCACCACGTGACCCGGTGCAGACAACCCCATGGTATTTAGTGTTTTAAAATGAAAGTAGGTGAAAGGGACTTGCCCACTGGTATAATTCTGTTTTCATTATGCCCATGAATGCATGTATGCTATTTTACGGTTTCCTATCTGTAAGCTATTACTAACTGTAATCTGAAATGCTTCTCAGAGTATACTTTGTAAAGTATGTCATGAACAGCAATCTGATGTCAAGTGGTAACCCAGCTGCAGTTGCTGTAAAATTATGACCAAAACTTGTGTATCAGATTCTGATTCCTGGTTTACAGATGTAACATCTTAATTTGATCACCCTGTTTCAGGAGAACCTTCCTGCAATACAGGACATTTAAAACTTAGTGTATTTGAGGTTTAAAAGGGCTTCTGAAGTTTGTAATTTCCATTTTGAAATGAGATTTTCCCTAACGAAAAATGTATCAACCCCTACAAAAATGTCCATGAATTATTATCCACATAACATAATAATTCACAAACTGGCTCAAATTAAGTACCTACTTCTATATTCTTTCTCTTCCAACCTTACAAACAGCAGCATCACTGAAACGATCAATACTTCCCTTTACCCTGGTAATTATACATGTATGTATGTATGTATGTATGTATGTATGTATGTATGTATGTATGTATGTATGTATGTATGTATGTATGTATGTATGTATGTATGTATGTATGTATGTATGTATGTATGTATCTATGTATGTATGTATGTATGTATGTATGTATCTATCTATCTATCTATCTATCTATCTATCTATCTATCTATCTATCTATCTATCTATCTATCTATCTATCTATCTATCTATCTATCTATCTATCTATCTATCTATCTATCTATGTACAGTATGTATGTACAGTATGTATGTATGTATGTATGTATGTATGTATGTATGTATGTATGTATGTATGTATGTATGTATGTATGTATGTATGTATGTATGTATGTATGTATGTATGTATGTATGTATGTATGTATGTATGTATGTATGTATGTACTGTATATATGTACTGTATGTTAGTTATTCTTCTTTCTATGAAAGAGGTTGAACAAAAATGTGAAATTTTCTACTAATTAATTTTGCATATAGACTGGATAGACATCAGGGCCGGCCCTAGCTATTTGGGGGCCCTAAGCAAGATTTGGTTTTCGGGTAAAGCTTTTGGTGGTCCCCCTCTTGATGGCAGAATTTTTTTTTGTACATTTCCTGTAATTCTCTCCATTTTGCCATCAGACGTAGAGAAAATATTGTGGTTTTTAGCATATTGGGGGGGTTGGCGGCCCGCTAGCGGCTGGGGACCCTAAGGGACCACTTATATCGCTTATGCCCAGGGCCGGCCCTGATGGACATGTACATGTATGTTAACCAAATAGACATATTTTGATAAGTATAGTTTGCTAGTCTGTGTTTCGGTTGGGGAATCGTGTATTCACTGGTTCACCTGTGGATGGAAAGTTATGTAGAGCGTCAGCTTAGATTGCTTGGACAAATCTGAAACAGATATCACTTACTGCAATTCAGTGCAGCTATGTTATATGTAAGATCAGATACAGCATAATATAGTCTTACCTTTGTAGAACAAAAATGAGACTACTGAACCTTGAATCAAGAGTTAACAATTCCATAAGGAGCAGAGAACTTCAACAATAGTTTTGCTAGTTCCAGAAGTTCTTGGGAAATAGTAAAGGTTGATGGTTGATTAAATAGAAAACTGTGTATTTTCCTGTCAGGCATGTGTAGCTCTCACCATGTTCATCTTCCATAGACACCCATAGACTTAACGTGCATTCCTCATACATTGACTGCCACTATGCTGTATAAATGAAAGCCCAGGCCCAGAATGACACGATCATGTTTCACATGAGATTATTTTTGGATTATGAAAAACTACTGAGCAACCATTTTCGATACAAGCTGAGCTTTTCATGTTTTGTTTGTTTGTCTGTCTGTCTGTCTAGACAATTTGCTGACTTTCTAAACTTTTTGTTATGGCCTTTAAAACCAAAGTTTTGTACAAATGTGTATTTTGTGTTTATGTATTTCTAAAGTCTGATGTTTTTTTATTATTATTTATTTTACTGTAAATGTATATATTAGTAAGTAAGAGAATATATTTCAGTTTCCGAGACAGTGTTGTTACTTTTAGCACTGTAACAGTTTTACCTCAATGTCTGTTTTATCTGTACACAGGATACTGTCTGTAATAGATTGATAGATGTTAACTTTAGAATAGCATAATAAAACAACATAAAAACTACAAACATGGAGTCACTTTAAAAAACAGGTGGTTGGCGGAACCTTAATTGGGGAGGACAGGTCGTGGTAATGGCTGGAGTGGACGGATTGGAATGGTATCAGATACATCAAACACATGGTTTGATGCCATTCCATTCGCTCTGATCCAGCCATTATTATGAGCTGTCCTCCCCTCAGCAGCCTCCACTGCAAAATGCATTTCTTCTATATAGCCCTATAGTCTCATAGGATACAAACATCCATCCATATGTTTCCTTAATATGGATAAAGGTAATTACATCACAAGTAAGAACAGTGAACGTAGTCCAGTCACCACCCCATTACTGAGGCTTCCCCCACAATACAACAACCTGATGTTGACTTAAGCACATGTAAAGGTGAAATCATGTTTGACTGATGACAGTCCCTAAACGCCATTCCTTCTCCAAGTGAGATCACACTTTTCTATCTTGCTCTAAAATCACGTTACCATGTGGAGGATAGATACAACTGGCGTTACAAAAACAACTAGGCGGGTCTCATTGAGCATAGAGATACAATAAAAATTCCAATGTGAGGAGAGAAGCCAGTTCTAAATGACTGGATACAGAGGCAGAGGCAGAGAGAGAGGCAGAGAGAGGCAGAGAGAGAGGCAGAGAGAGAGAGAGAGAGCATAGAGAGAGAGAGAGAGAGAGAGAGAGAGAGAGAGAGAGAGAGAGAGAGAGAGAGAGAGAGAGAGAGAGAGAGAGAGAGAGAGAGAGAGAGAGAGAGAGAGAGAGAGAGAGAGAGAGAGAGAGAGAGAGAGAGAGAGAGAAAGAGAGAGAGCATAGAGAGAGAGAGAGAGAGAGAGAGAGAGAGAGAGAGAGAGAGAGAGAGAGAGAGAGAGAGAGAGAGAGAGAGAGAGAGAGAGAGAGAGAGAGAAATGGCAAATGGGGGTGATTATGGTTAACCTTAATCTGCTATTTCTAACAACGCTACACCATTTAGTACCCTAGTAGTTCTATGAGACCTGGGTTGAAATACTATTTCAAATATCCCAATAACAAAGTAAGTATTCAGATACTCAAATAAAAGTACTTGCTTTGGGGTGTGCATTTGAAAATACTCAAATAGATTATTTATTTAAAATACCAGATACTGCATTTGAACCCAGGTCTGTAGTTTGCAAATTAATGTGAATGTTGGGCTCAACGTCTCTGTTCCTCCTCTGCTGTACCTTATCTGGTCACAGGAAGAACATTGCCCGAGGCCTATTAGGGTGGACTATGGAGATGACATCATGACATGTCTACCCACACACTCCAACCACACCTTGAAGGTTTTGCACAACACTGCCTATTGGCGTGCCAATGGACAATCTACATGTTCACTTGTAAAGGGCTTAAGATGGATAAAAGGCCTCACTGCATCGATGCATTGACTATTGACTGGCTGGACAGACAAATGCAGCCAGCCTCAGTGGGTCCTTCACAATAACTATCTCAACAGGCAGGCAAAAGTACAATTGACACTGAGTGGACCTAATCCCTTGAGCTGCCCTTTCATATGCCTGAAGGTCCTTGTATCAGCTATGGTCATCTCTTGCTGATGGAGAGACTATAGATGACATAAAACAAATTATTAAATTAGAATGCATAAAATGCCACACAAACCTCCAGTAATAATTTGATTATTTTGACAGACACACCAGAAGCCAGCTGAGTCTTTGAGAAACAATAACAGCAGAGAGAGTGAGGGTAGATAGATAGATTAGAGGGGGTGAACCGGCCCGAACCGGCCCGAACCGGCCACCTGATACTCTTTCAGACCCACTACAATATCACCACCAGAGGCCAGGGCTCTGAAACCTCATTTTCAGAGAATACCTTGATACACAACCCCCACTCTGAGAGGAATGGCTACAATATAGCCAGTCCACTATGATGCCCATTTAATTCTGTTCTCATTCATATGGATTCATGTCTTTCTCCTAACTGAAACGTCATCGCAGGCTGTCATTCACTGTTAACGTTCTGCGTAGGCCAGGGGGTACAGATCGCAGGCTGTCATTCACTGGGGGTCCAGCAACAAATGAATGAAGGAATGACAGCAGTTGTGCCATGCAAACACTTTTTCTCTCATGACGAAGATTTAAGAAAGTGCTGTTGTTTGTCTTGTAACATTCACTTGTGTGTGTCCCCTCAAGACGAGAGCAGTTTGCAGCTAGGGTGGATTAATGACAGCCCAGACCAGTATAGCTTACTCATTCCACAAACTTTGATTCATCCACTTTTCACACAGACTGAAAAGGACCAGAAAACCCAGTATAAAACATGAAAGAACCAAACAACAGAGAGACCACAGGATGGCCAGAAACTCAGCCCCTGCAGCAACACTGAGGGGGAAATGGGCCCTTCCCTCCCTCACCAGAGCCACCTAACTGCATTGTCACCCAGGTGAGATGTACCAGATAGTTGCCAGAGGAGGCTACGGCGGCTCCAGCTATGGGAGCTGTCATCCTGACTGTGAGAACTTCGACGCGCCTAGACCCTCAAGTGGCACCACCCAATAACCATATAAATGGGAAACAATCAGTGCCCTCTGTCTATGTTTTTGCTGTTATTTGATTTGGGGGACAGAGAGAAGCCAGGGTTTCACAATAGAGAGAGTTCCATCCTCATCCCATGCATTTCAATAAAGCCATGGTGTTCTGGAGGGGTAGGAAGACCGGGGCATGATACATAGTGGTGGTGTACTGTGGTGGTGGGATGCAAAGCCCATTCTTTACAAGTGACATGGTGCAAAATACTCCCACGGTCTCAAGTCACACTTTACTTTGAACAGACCTAGGCCTTGTCTCATTCTCCCAAAACCTTTTGATGTCTATGTAGTATGGATTCCCTAATGTCATATTTGCATACAGATCACATTGAGATGTTGTTATTGTTGTTGTGGTTGCCCTGGTGATGGTGAGCGACGGCCATGTCATAGCTAGCATCCTAGCGCACTAATAATTCAAATGAATGTCAAAGAAATGTTGATTTGATCATCCAAGACACTTCTAAGTAACTAAATTAGATTTGAACCTTTGCTGATGGTATTTTAAAGCACTGGTTGGAATGTCTGACATTGAACACCAAGTTGGGAAATAATGTGGCCATCAAAGCACTATTTGTATTTCATACATCCCAAAGATTTGGTGGAATAATGGATGTACAGAGAGAGCTGTAGGCGTTTCATTATGCAGCGGACTGCGAAGAAAACCTTTTAATGTGCATGTGTGTTTCCGTCCCGGTGGCATATTGCTACACGTTCAACAAACTTCCACACAGCTGCTCTGAGCAGTGCAATACAGTAAGTCTTTAGAATGCAGAAGTGCAAAAGATTTTCACTTGGAAGCAATATAAATCCCGTGCCAATCAAGGCAAACGTGATTTCAAACACATATTTTACGTAGTTTCTAACACAAACCTGATTACTGATAGTTAACAGTCATTTAAGATAAACAATCACATCACACTAGGTTGTGGGGTGAAATATTTATTTGTTTGTATTTATTTAACCTTTACTTTGTCAGAGGGTTTCATTCAGACCAAAGCCTCTTTTCCAAGGGAACCATGCTTGAACACAATTTATATAACATTCAAATATACAATGTCATTTTTTGTTATTAAACCTTTTTTTAACTAGGCAAGTCAGGTAAGAACAAATTCTTATTTACAATGGCGGCCTACCAAAAGGCAAAAAGCCTCCTGCAGGTATGGGGGCTGGGATTATAAGAACATGCAATACTACGAACACTTCAAGAAGCAAACACATTTAATATATAATAGAAGTATCTTAATCTATTTTGATTTCCAAACATATGGTAACTTCACACTGGATACGAATGCCTCTGCTGCTGTTGCTGTGAGATATCTTCTAGCTTAAGTTGTGGCAATCATTGCCCCATTTCATCTTTTACGCCCACGAAGGGGAAACGTGAGAAGTGTGTCACCTGTCCTGAATGACTTGGATGGGGTTATCCCCTGGCTTTCTACAGATGAGAGACACCATCAGGAAAGCTGTGGCACCTGTACAGCATTCCTCTTTCTTTTTGAAGTGCTTGTTTGTATTGTTAAACATGGAGGATAATAGCAGGGGGGTGGGGGGGGTGCTAATGACGCTCGCTCAGTGAGGTGTGCGTGTGTGCTACTGTAAAGGCAGTCTGGGGGGGCGGGGGCAGGGGCAGGGGTTGACGAGAGGTCAGCTAGACTAAGGTGGGGGGGGGCAGACATGATCACTCAGTCACCTTTTCACCTCTCAAGCTGAAGCAGTTTAACTTGTATGACATGCATGCCTTTCCTCTCAGTTGATCTTATCAATGTGGGACAACATGGGTTCATTCATGGTATTCAGTCATTCCTTCAGTCAGGACCCTGTACTGCATCTCATGGCAGAAACGATTTTCTGTTAAGATTACTTTTCTGTTAAGATTACTTGCATCTGTAGGAACTGGACAGATAACCAGACAATCGGTACTGAAAATACATTGCGTAAAACACAACTATGAGAGACATTTTCTGTCCGCTAAACAAAAGCAACTGTATTAATTTACTCACAATCCTACAGCAGGGTTTATGACAAAAAATGTTTTATGATGGCAACACTGTGCACGGCTATTCATCCGGCTGTGCATGCATATAGTGTGTGTGCATATGTGCAAGCGGCTGTATGTGTGTGTGCATTGTCCAATAGCGTGTATCAATGACAAGGTGATACACACACTGTGTGTCAGAGTCCCCCGGTAGAGGGGTTATCATTAGCAGGGACTGGCACTGGCCTCTGCTAGTTCCAGTAATTACCTCACAAAGGGCGCTGCCTGCCTTCCCACTGGTTTTCCCACACTGCACTGCAGGCTCAGAATTCCAAGCGGCCCCAGACCTGCAATCTCCTTGGTTTTAGCCAGCAAATTACTGACAAGACCATTCTTCACAGCACTGTAATTGCATTTGAGTGCTGTTTTTATGGGGGCGACCCCCCCCCCCCCCCCCCCAACCGAACCCCCTCTGCACTGCCGTCCTCCACCTTTCAAACTAAATCTAGTTCCCACTAAGGAGGGGGTGAGGGGTTAACATAGATTGCATTATTTATCTTATTGGAAAATCTAAGAATGGAGGGTGGTTTGTATAATCCAAAATATTTTTAAGCTTTTCGATTTCTCTCGTCTCTTCTTACTGCCCCATTATATTCCACCATTGCCGGTTCGGGCATCATCGCATCACTGCTAAGTTAACTATTCATCAGTTGCATATTTTCTGTCTAGAAAATAATTGAAATGGTCAACAAACAAAAGTGTATGGGTCAGTCTGCTATTGACAGACTTCCTGTCTTGTTTCAAGCAATATAGTAGCAGTTGAGCATCTTGGCTTGTCTACAAGTGTATTCACTGCTTACTGTCTTTCCAAACCCTCCACATTATTCCCTCAGTATTGTACTGCACTTCCTGTCTTGTTTCAAGCGATATAGTAGCAGTTGAGCATCTTGGCTTGTCTACAAGTGTAATCACTGCTTATTGTCTTCCTCAACCCTCCACATTATTCCCTCAGCCTGGTACTGCATGAAAATCATTAGTCTCCATGTCAATACAAGCTCCGAGCAGAGAAACACCTCATTATCACACTGAAACAGATCCAGTTGCATTCTTGGCTCTGTGAAGCTCTTCCTATTTTTTTCTTGTCAATAATTCTCGACGTTCCGATGCCGGACAACCAAACAGCTGCTCGTTTGAAATGAGAAAAGGAGAAAGGATGGAAAACGGTTGAAGGATTAGAGGATTAAGACAGCATAAAAGAATAAGAGATTATTGGTGTGATCCAGTTTAGTTTGAAAGATGTTGGGTCTTAACAAGAATTAGTGACTTTAGACTGCCATTATATCCATCCAATGCAGTTTAATCTGGATTGTCTGCAGTTTGGTGCATCAAGGCAGCTTCAACACCCCCAACTCAATCTCCTATACACACACATGGCCCCTTGTCGAACATGAAATAATATGCTAATTAGTTGTTCCTTTTCACTCTCAAATAGATTGAAAAAACACACAACCGCAAATATGTTTGCATTCAACTTCCATTCCTTTTCCATTCGTTGTGCTTCTATTGAGACGCAACCATAAGGAATACTGAAAAACCAACAGGGATGTAAGACCATGTTACACTGCCCTATTTTCTAACCACATACCGTATATCACTGTATGTATTACCCTGTTTCCCTTTTTTGTGTCCCAAAAGGTGGAATAAAATGTGATCCATCAAACTAAAGTATGTCCAGCTCTCCTGATTGTGTGCTGAGGTAGGACTTGTTGAGTCTGGGAGCAGCCCAATTCGTCTGTGTCATAATCTGTCCATCCCCCTTCCCTCCATCCTCCCTCCGTCTGTCAGTCAGAGCAGGTTGACAACCCTGCTGAGTGTCTAATGGCTTTGTCACAGGTCTACATTACTACAGGATGAGCTGTGGCTCCAGTCAGAAAAGAGAGACTGCCCAATGCGGTCTATTTAGCCTGGAGGTAGGCAGGTGTGCTCCAATCTGGAACAACGCACACATACACATACACACACACAAGGTAAAACAAGGTAAAAATCTGTCGTTCTGCCCCTGAACAAGGCAGTTAACCCACTGTTCCTAGGCCGTCATTGTAAATAAGAATTTGTTCTTAACTGACTTGCCTGGTAAAATGAAAGGTAAAATAAAAAATAAAATAAAACACACACAGGGGGAAATGATTGTTAATACCCCAAGCATTATTTCACCCCAAGCATTATTGTTTTGTTGAATCCACAAAGTACTCTTGCTGGATGACATCCTGGGAAGAACCACTGATTCAAATTCTGTCCGAAAATTATGGCTGTCCATTCTGCACTACCGCAATGATTTGGATTGTTTCAAAAAATGTCACAAATTCCATGACGGTATACTGCCCAATTACCAAGATGACATACCAGGTGTACTAAGGTTAAGTTTTATACAGGAATAATAATCACATAACACAATATGGAATAACCTATAGCCTATGGCTTTCTTATATCACGGATGGACATGCATACACACAAAGGACACACACCGTCTCCAAGAGAGTTATCAGTAGCAGCACAGACTTGTACCCCATTCATTCTAGCCCCAGACCACCTTGGAGAGATACGTTATGAGACTGTTGGCTTTGTCAGCGTCTACGTCTCTCTCTCTCTCTCTCTCTCTCTCTCTCTCCAGACCCAAAGAGCCACTAACATTCACTCGGTCAGTCTGGCATCGACATCGTCACAATGGCAAGGCTTGGCGATGCCAAATTAAAAGTAGTAAGTAGGTACCTTTGATGCCACAGGTTTTCAATTGGCACTGGGTCTCTCTGCTCTCGTCAGTCTGTGCTCCGACACGCTACTACATTCCAACCAATTATCTAGCCCAAGGTGGAACAGGTTAACATTTTACCTTTGATGCCTCCTGTACAGTCTTTGATTGAATCATGGCAAACTTAAGATACAGGGTGGGGCATCCTTTATTCTTTCTTCAGTCATCATTCAGGTACAGTTCATGGCAGACGAACAGGGAAAAACTTCAAACGGAGACCACTGAGGAAAAAACTTTTTTTTTTTCTCTCTCTCTTTGATTAACCTTAACTATTGTTGATAGTATCGTCAGGTTTCTGAATAATTGGTCACATCATTACCTGGTGTTCTTAACTCAGAATAACAGTACATTTCTGCACACTGCAATGGAGGTCAGACAGAGCCCGTAAGACTAATCCATATGAACAACGAAAGTCCATCAAAACAGTCCTTGATAATCTCCACTCTAATCCAGTCAACTAAATAGATATTCTCACCAAAACACACAAATCTTACATTATGACCCACAATGCCCATGCATGGTTGATAATACATGGCCCCCCCTTCTCCCTGAGGAAATGCATCGTTGAATCTACGACAGATTTTGTTTGTATCTGCTATAGGGAAGTGCTTCCTCATATTTTCTCAGAAGCTAGGGCAAATGGAGAATGGATTTCTGTCTTTAGGATTGGATTGGGTTTCCTTCAAACATTTTGTTGAACATTCAGAATGATTTAGCATAGGTACTATTGATATATTGTTCCTTGTGGTCTGCAAGGCTCCTTGTTGTAACTGGGATAATCTTATGCAAAGCACCTAAAGTCCTAATTACTTTTGCTGACGATAATTCATTTCTAGTGATTGGTTTACTTCATTTAGTCTTCTTCATGGCACAATTCGTCGTCAAAATCTCATCCCCAAGGCGTACAAAATGTTATGTAAATCCCCTTAACGACCTTTTCAGGCCGCTGACAATCGCAACACAAAGGTGATTGGCAGCCGACACCACGGTGCACAGTTATCCTTTGCCCCACACCACCTCGCTCTATGGCGCCCCCTACTGTGAGAGGCGTGGGGTAGGGTGCCCAGTGGCGATCGTTGCCAATGGGGTAAAGCCAGCAGGGATCCTCTCACGGCAACCATGTGGGTCGTGGTAATAATGTTCGGTTTGTTTCCTGTCCCACACACCCCAGGGCCAATATTCCGGCACATCAGGCTCAGAGGGAGGCATCCATGCCTGTCTGTCTGTGTTCCAGAATGGCTTGGCCTTCTTTCACCCCATTGTATGGCTCCCAGGGCAGCCTATTGGTGGCCCCATTGGACCACTCCGCTCCATAATACATTTCTATTGTCATAATTATTACTTGCCCCAACCCTGTAGTCCTCACACGGGGGATAAACAGTACATGGGCTCCATCAATACACAGACTGTCTCTCTTCTCTAACGTCTCAAACTCTGAAGGGCTACTGATCTGCTACAAGGATGACAAAATACACCCCTGTGATCCACACACACACACACATGCTAGAGCCCGACCAACACACGCACGCTAGAGCCCTAACACACGCACGCACACACACACACACACACACACACACACACACACACACACACACACACACACACACACACACACACACACACACACACACACACACACACACACACAGCAAAACACACACACAAATAGCAATGCACACACAGCAACAGACAAACAACAACACACACACACACACAGCAACAACACACACCCAAGAGTCCACTGTTCCCAAGTCCCTCACTGAGAATGTTTTATACTCTCCAGGCCTCATCTCAGAGGGGAGCACGTCTGCCCCCTACTGAGTCCAATACCCATTTCCTACAGCGAGGGAAGCCTGTTCTGATCAGCCCGCTGGTCTCCTTCCTCCATTCAGACAATGCCGACTAGCCCTGCAGACTCCCTGCCTGGTTACCCATGAATTTGCTTTGATTTGTGCATGAATGACTCAGCTACATGAATAACACATCCAGGGTTGATGACCTAAGCTGAAGACGCTACTTCAACATTTCCCATGGTCATGTGTAGCCTACAGCGTGTGTTTAAGACAGTTACTCTAGGGGGCCTTACTGTCCTTGCTGGGGCCCAGTCTCCTGTCAACAAAAGGTTGATATGGGAAAGCCATTGACGAGCACAAGGAAACTGTGTGTGTGTATATGTGTGTGTGTATGTGTGATTGTGTGCATGCGTGTCTGTGTGTGCATGTGTGTGTGTGTGTGTGTGTGCATGCGTGTCTGTGTGCGTGTTTTTTCTGAAGGGCGGGTGTAAGATGCACATCCTGTATTATCTTAGTTGTAACAGTCTGTCCACACATCTGAACAGTCACTGGGAAGAGGAAGAGCCCGAACATATGGATGCTACCGTTTCGACTATGGGAGGATGTCTGCAGAATTTCGCCTACTAAGACCAGGTCAGGGTATGTTGATAATGAGCATTATAAACTTTTTATACAGTATATATTTCAGATGACTACATATGTATGATATGAAGAACCTTTTTTATTTTATCTTTATTTTACTAGGCAAGTCAGTTAAGAACAAATTCTTATTTTCAATGACGGCCTAGGAACAGTGGGTTAACTGCCTTGTTCAGGGGCAGAACGACAGATTCTTACCTTGTCAGCTCGGGGATTCGATCCAGCAACCTTTCGGTTATGGGCCCTCTAACCACTGGGCTACCTGCCGCCCCTTTCATCCATATACAGTGATTATGAATACTAATAGATTTTACTGTAATTTTTAAAAAACATTTTTTAGCTCTGTTTGTGGTATAAATGTTGTATTTCTATTAATGATGCAGTGAGTAATATTGATAAACATTGATACACATTTTGATTGAGCAACTGTTTGGGAAATAATATTAGATTAAGAAATATATTGAGATAAATAAATTGTGTAATGTATTGAAGAATAAATTGAGAATAAAAAATGCTATGCCTGTATTGTAACATACAGAATCCCCTATTGATATATTCTAGCTTTTCAAAGAGTATTCCAAGCATTGCCTACAGCATGTTATTTCAAAACCTGCAGGGAAAAAGTGCTCTGCTCTCACATCCGTCCTTGTGGCATCTTGGCTTATTGACAAGATAAAAAAAAAACACAACCAAAATAAAATATGTGTATTTGACGGGATGCCATGCAGGTGTTTCCCTCTAACCTGACCTGTCAAACATCACCACCTGCACCTGTTCTCTGTTTTACTCAGTATGTCTGAAGACTAAATGACTGGGGATATACAGTGTATTCAGGAAGTATTCACACCCCTTGACTTTTTCCAAATGTTGTTGTGTTACAGCCTGAATTTAAAATGGATTATTTTGTCACTGGCCTACACAATACCCCATAATGTCAAAGTGGAATTATGTTTTTTTTTTTTTCTCTCTGTGTGCAATAATAGTTTTTAAGATGATTTTTGATTGACTAACTCATCTCTGTACCCTGCACATACAATTATCTGTAAGGTCCCTCAATCGAGCAGAGAATTTCAGACACAGATTCAACCACAAAGACCAGTGAGGTTTTCCAATTCCTTGCTAAGAAGGGCACCTATTGGTACAATAAAATAATCAGACATTGAATATCCTTTTGAGCATGGTGAAGTTATTAATTACACTTTGGATGGTGTATCAATACATAAAGTCACTGGGGCCTCCCGAGTGACACAACAGTCTAAGTCACGGCATCGCAGTGCTAGAGGCAATACAACAGACCAGGGTTCATTCCCGGGCTGTGCCACAACTGGCCGTGGCCGGGAGTCCCATAGGACGGCACAGCGTAGTCCAGATTAGGGGAGGGTTTGGCCAGGGGGGCTTTACTTGGCTCATCGCGCCCTAGCAACTCCTTCCTACACCTGCAATAACATCTGATAAATATGTGTATGTGACCAATACAATTGGATTTAATTTGTGGCAGGCCGGGTGCCTACAGGCATTTGAACAGTGTTTCCTCCAACACATTGGTGCAGCTGGCTTCCGGGTTTTTTATTTTATTTTTTATTTCACCTTTATTTAACCAGGTAGGTCAGTTGAGAACAAGTTCTCATTTGCAACTGCGACCTGGCCAAGACAAAGCAAAGCAGTGCGACAAAAACAACAACACAGAGTTACACAGTAAACAAACGTACAGTCAATAACACAATAGAAGATCTATATACAGAGTGCAAATGTAGTGCAAAATGCAGTAAGGTTAGGAAGGTAGGACAATAAATAGGCCATAGTGGTGAGATAAATTACAGATTAGCATTAACACTGGAATGATGGATGTGCAAATTATGATGTGCAAATAGAGATACTGGAGTGCAAAATAATAAAATAAATATGGGGATGAGGTAGTAGGGTGGGCTATTTACAGAAGGGCTATATACAGGTGCAGTGATCGATAAGCAGCTTTGACAGCTGGTGCTTAAAGTTAGTGAGGGAGATAGGAACCTCTAGCTTCAATGATTTTTGCAATTCGTTCCAGTCATTGGCAGCAGAGAACTGGAAGGAACGGCTGCCAAAGGAGGTGTTGGCTTTGGGGATGACCAGTGAGATATACCTGCTTGAGCGCATGCTACGCTATGGTGACCAGCGAGCTGAGATAGGCCGGGGATTTACCTAATAAAGACTTATAGATGACCTGGAGCCAATGGGTTTGGCGACGAATATGTAATGAGGGCCAGCCAACGAGAGCATACAGGTCGCAGTGGTGAGTAGTATATGGGGATTTGGTAACAAAACGGATGGCACTGTGATAGATTACATACAATTTGTTGAGCAGAGTGTTGGAGGCTATTTTGTAAATGACATCGCCGAAGTCAAGGATCGGTAGGATAGTCAGTTTTACAAGGGCATGTTTGGCAGTATAAGTGAAGGAGGCTTTGTTGCGAAATAGGAAGCTGATTCTAGATTTAATTTTGGATTTTGGATTACAGTCTAACCAGACACCTAGGTATTTGTAGGAGTCCACGTATTCTAAGTCGGACCCGTCGAGAGTAGTGATGATAGTCCGGTGGGCGGGTGCGGGCAGCGTTCGATAGAAAAGCATGCATTTAGTTTTACTAGCATTTAAGAGCAGTTGGAGCATTTAAGGTTAGTTAACACAGTGTCCAAAGAGGGGCCAGATGTATACAGAATGGTGTCGTCTGCGTAGAGACGGATCAGAGAGTCACCAGCAGCGAGAGCGACATCGTTGATGTATATAGAGAAAAGGTTTGGCCCAAGAATTGAAGCCTGTGGCACCCCCATAGAAACTGCCAGAGGATCAGACAATAGGCCCTCCGATTTGACACACTGAACTCTGTCTGAGAAGTAGTTGGAGAACCAGGCAAGGCAGTCACTTGAGAAACCAAGGCTGTTGAGTCTGCCAATAAGAATGTGGTGATTGACAGAGTCGAAAGCCTTGGCCAGGTCGATGAAGACGGCTGCACAGTACTGTCTTCTATCGATGGCGGTTATGATATCGTTCAGTACCTTGAGCGTAGCTGAGGTGCACCCATGACCAGCTCGGAAACCAGAGTGCATAGCAGAGAAGATACGGTGGGATTCGAAGTGGTCAGTTATCTGTTTGTTAACTTGGCTTTCAAAGACTTTAGAAATGCAGGGCAGTATGTATATAGGTCTATAACAGTTTGGGTCTAGAGTGTCTCCCCCTTTGAAGAGGGGGATTACCGCAGCAGCTTTCCAATCTCTAGGGATCTCAGACGATACGAAAGAGAGGTTGAACAGGCTAGTGATAGGTGTTGCAACAATTTTGGCTGATAATTTTAGAAAGAGAGGGTCCAGAATGTAGGCCAATGGTGTCTTTAAAAAAGTTACATAGTTTGATGGCTGTGATAGGAGAAAACTGAGGACGGATCAACATTTACTTGAAAATACTAACAAAATTGAAAGTGAAAAGAAGGAAGCCTGTTTGCAACAAGGCACTAAAGTAATACTGCAAAAAATGTGGCAAAGGAATTCACTTTTTGTCCTGAATACAAAGTGTGGGGCAAATTCAATACAACACAGTACTGAGTACCACTCTCCATATTTTCAAGCATAGTGGTGGCTGCATCATGCCATGGGTATGCTTGTAATTGTTAAGGACTGGGGAGTTTTTCAGGATAAAAAAGAAAAGGAATAGAGCTATAAGCACAGGCAAAATCCTAGAGGAAAACCTGGTTCAGTCTGCTTTGCACCAGACACTGGAAGACAAATTCACCTTTCAGCAAGACAATAAGGCCAAATCTACACTCGGCCAATGTTTGAGTGGCAGAGTAACAGTTTGACTTAAATCTACTTGAAAATATATGGCAAGACCTGAAAATGGTTGTTTAGCAACGATCAACAACCAATTTGACAGAGCTTGAAGAATTTTGAAAAGAATAATGGGCAAATGTTGCACAATCCAGGTGTGGAAAACTCTTAGAGACTTACCCATAAAAACTCACAGCTGTAATCGCTGCCAAAGGTGCTTCTACAAAGTATTGACTCAGGGTTGTGAATACTTATGTAAATTAGATATTTCTGCATTTCATTTTCAATACGTTTGCACAAATTTCTAAAAACATGTTTTCACTTTGTCATTATGGGGTATTGTGTGTAGATGGGTTGGAAAAAAAAAAATATATATATATAAAATATGGAACAAGTCAAGGGGTATGAATACTTTCTGAAGGCACTATGTGGGGTGTGTGACTGACTGACTATCATTGGTTCCAGCAAGTAAGTCCTCTCCAAGTCACACAGTGCTTTGTTGCTGGATGTGCTTCATTTGGTCTTGTTAAACTTAATTTATTAATGTGGCCCTCGGGCATGGGTTGGGAAGTAGGAAATCTCCCAAACTCTATAGTCTAGGAGGATAGGAATCACAGAGCATGCATTGTTGTTGAGGCCTCTGTTCGATCCCTTGCCTTCAATCTGTCTAATCACGTTCCTACGTGCTAGTTCTGCGGAGGACCACACAGTAGCACTAACGGACGGACTGCTTTTACAGTACTGAGGGTTTTATAATCACACTGTATTGATGCATGGGTTGTGAGGGAGCTTCGATGCACAATCCTTCATTGTAGGATTGTAATAGTATTCCTTATTCAGCCTGGTTTGGTCAAATAGATCCCCGATAAATGATCCATAGTATTGAGGAAAATCGTTGGCAAGAGTGTGTGGCATTCCACAAAACAACCTAGCCTAGCCCCTACTGTGTATGAACTTGAATTGGTGGGATTTTTCATAAAAAAAACATTGATGCATTTCTAAAGAAGAGTCTTGCTTTTCAGGTCTTTAAAAATAGTCCATCTTTTCTGGTCTTACAGCATGTTTGGATATAACGACCCAACTAATTGTAACTAATTCAAGCTGAATATTTAACTTTAAATGAGCATAGCTATGACAGAAACCAAAAGTAATGACAACATTGGGATCACTGTTACTTGCAGTGCAGAGACCCAGTTGGTTGGAGTTCTTTTAAGCAGTGAGAAAAATAGGAAATGAATCAGAATTTTCTGAAACCGATAAAAGTGTGCCACAATAATAATAACAACAATAGCTGATAGCCCAGTAATCTTACTTAGTTTTTGAACAACAAAAAAAACTGTGGTTTCCATTTTTTCAACTAGGTAGTCAACAGTAAGTTGCCTATTACTGGGGAAATACCAGTAACTTTTAGCTGACAACCTCTTATGTATGCAGTCTCTGTTTGAACCATAGAGGGCGTTAGGTCACTATTGAGAAAGGGATTCCCCAGTGCTGGGTTTATACCAGTGTGATACCTACTGCTTATAGCTAATAACATGTTTTCAGCTTATTGTGATATTTTTTATGTTTTCCAGTGCCACTGCCAAAATGTGTTAATGTCATCTGTCAACAACAGATACACTCTAATTACAATATAATTGAAATCATCATGTTTGTTTTTAGGCCTTTAGAAAAATGTGGATTGTAACTGCTCCAGTTTATACTGTATCCTGTTGAAATCATGCTGCCAAAATTCAGTATACAAAGCATAAATCATGGCACTCTTGGTCTTAGTCTCAAAAGTACAACAGAGATGTGTGAGGAAAGGAACGACAGAAAATTAAGGGCCAAATTAGAAAAATATTAGATTGATCTGGCACAGGACTGCAACATTAGAACAGCGAAACCCCAACCATCCGAAATAAAAAAGAAACATTGTACAGAGAAAACACAGCACTCTTTCAAAAGTGAATACATCACTGGCTGCCTGCTAAACGAAAATATGCTGAAAGCTTTTCTTCCCCAGACATTTGGCAGGCCAAAACCACAAATGAAGGTTCCAGTAGTGAGACGGCATTATGCAGGCTTCGCTGTGTGGTCCTCCACCAACCACAGACCCACTCTCCCCCCTGCTGCTCCGTCCCTGAGACCCAGGCGCTGCCCTCTCCACTTGTTGAACGTAAATATTTGATTACTAGGCTTCTTCCTAGTGATATGACCGTGAATCAGAGGAAGAATTTTGAATATTTTTGGGTACCAAATGTTTGGAATTCCTGTCAGATAAATATAGGCCTCTGTGACAATGCAACACAAAGTACAATCACAACCTTGAAAATGAATTCTCTTTAGTAGGCCTAGAGAACATCCCCATTCTATCCCTTTGAAACCTATAGCCTGAATTGTATTTCATTGATTCATTATGTTTATTTGTTAAAGGATAATGTACATCAAAAACCTAAGATAAATATCAGAAAAAGTGATGCATTGCCACAGATTTAGCCAACAGCTAATTTACTTCTCTGCAGTCCCAGGGGCAGGTGAACATATCAACTTGAAAACTAATAGCACATTCACAATTTGCTCTCTTTTGGAATGGAACCAACTCACACTTGAAAATTTGGTCAGGTAATGGAAAATTAAGTTATAGATCTATTCTTGCAACCATCCCCGTGTCAATGTTCTCATTGCTTTTTCCAATAGCATATTTTTGCTTGCTCACAGCCTTTATTGTCAATGCATGGACACCTGTCTCACAGGCACACATAGGACATTGTTTTGTGGTAAGCTAGTAAGTGGACAAGGTCTTGCCATGCCAGAGAGCGGGGGTGATTCTGGGCCGGGTTGGCTGGCTGGCTGGCTAGACTCTGCCCTCCACCCCCATAATGGCAACAGCTGAGCTACCCTGGTCTCACCCTGAGAGCGTGAGATGAGAAGACAGACATGATGAAAAGCCAACCCGGCCCTCAAATGCCACCGATTGGCACTGCAGATCTTCCCACATGAAAAGGCCTATGTGCCATTGTACATTGTACAGTGGCGGCAATATCAAGGGGCAAAGGCGGTTTATTACTCTACTCACTCCAACAGCTGGGAGGCAAGACAGGGCATGTATAGAAAGAAACAAGGATGTTTTGTAGTGACAGCACCACCACCCCTTGACTTGTATTAGTAGTTCTACACTAGAGTAGAACTAGTACAATCAAGGTCCATAAGTACGATGATGAAAACGTTAGATTGGATTCATGTTTATGGGTTTGTTACGACTGTCGTGTTTTTCAAACAGCGTCACAGGTCTTGGTTAGAGTTAGAGAATCTTGTTCATGCCTTATCAGACATTTCAGTGTTGTAAACTCAATCTGCCCTGTTGCTAAACTGTCAAGGAATAAATGAGGGTTTGGTCTTGCACTGTGCTGGGTGTGGAGAGAAAGAGGAGCTGGGTATTTTTAGCCTTGGTCTGGATCTTGTGGGCCCTGTGTCTGGCCTTTGGTGAAGTCCCTTGAAGCCCTGTAGTCTCCTGAAGTCTACGGCAGAAAGACTGAATTATTGCCCAACGCACAAAGAATGCCAACGCATTATTGAGTATTATCCTTTTCAAAGATGATGGGTGGTTGTGTTGAGTGCAAAACGTTTAAGCTGGAATACCATGGCGTGTTCTCAAAGCATGCGCAGACCAGCTGGCAAGTGTTTTCACAGACATTTTCAATCTCTCCTTGTCCCAGTCTGTAATCCCAACATGTTTCAAGCTTACCACCATTGTCCCTGTTCCCAAGAGCTCCAAGGTAACCTGCCTAAATGACTATGGCCCTGTAGCTCTCACATCTGTAATTATGAAGTCCTTTGAAAGGCTGGTCATGACACATATCAACACCATCATCCCAGACACTCTAGACCCACTCCAATTTGCATTCCGCCCCAACAGATCGACAGATGATGCAATCTCAATTGCACTTCATACTGCCTTCTCCCACCTGGACAAGAGAGGAAATAACTATGTGAGAATGCTGTTCATAGACTACAGCTCAGTGTTTAACACCATAGTTCCCTCCAAACTCATCACCAAGCTAGGGACCCTGGGACTAAACCCCTCCCTATGCAACTGGACCCTGGACTTCCTGATGGGCCGGCCCCAGGTGGTGAGTGTAGGCAACAACACCTCCGCCACGCTAACCCTCAACACAGGCGCCACTCCTGTACTCCCTGTTCACCTACGACTACGTGGCCACGCACAACTCCAACACCATCATCAAGTTGGCTGACGACACAACGGTGGTAGGCCTGATCACCGACAGTGATGAGTAAGCCTATATGGAGGAGGTCAGAGACTTAGCAGTGTGGTGCCAGGACAACAACCTCTCCCTCAATGTCAGTAAGACCAAGTAGCTGATCGTGGATTCTAGGAGAAAGAGAGGAGAGCACACTCCCATTCACATCGACGGGGCTGTTGTGGAGTGGGTTGAGCTCTTCAAGTTCCTTGGTGTCCACATCACTAAGGACTTAACATGGTCCACACACCCGCACAGTCGTGAAGAGGGCATGGCAGGACCTCTTCCCCCTCAGGAAAATATTTGGCATGGGCCCTCGGATCCTCAAACAGTTCTACAGGTGCACCATTAAGAGCATCTTGACTGGCTGCATCACTGCCTGGTATGGCAAATGCACCGCCCTTGACAGCAAAGCGATACAGAGGGTGGTGCGGACTGCCCAGTACATCACTGGGGCCGAGCTCCCTGCCATCCTGGACCTCTATATCAGGCGGTGTCAGAGGAAGGCCCAGCATACGCACCATATACAAAGTCACTCACACACACTAAATCCCACACCAAACCAACACCCATTCACATACACTACATACGCACACACATACACACACTTTTACATTCATCATTTGCTGCTGCTACTCTGTTATTTATTTTACTCTTATTATTATCTATCCTGATGCCTAGTCACTTTACCCTGCCTTCATGTACATATCTACCTCAAATACCTTGTACCTCTGCAAATCGTGTTGGTATTTATTTTTTATAATTATTTTTAAACTCTGCATCATTGGGAAGGGCTCGTAAGTGAGCATTTCACTGTAAAGTCTACACCAGTTGTATACAGCACTTTTGACTAATACAACTTGATTTGATTTAAAAGAAAATGAAAACACTGCGTTTGCCAGTAGGATTACTCTTCAGAAGCTTTCACTAGACTGTACAGGAAGAGGAGATCAATTTGACTGACTTGTGTTTTCAAAATGGTGCCCATGATCTTGGAATTCATCCAAGAAATGTAAATATTTATAGAATGGCACATCAACAGGTAAAAAAAAGAAGAAAAATATTGAAGATAATGTTCAATACAATCCATCACAGCCCTTACAATGTTGTCTTTCTCTAAGTTTACCGTTTCTGGCCAAGCTTTTGGCATTCCTCAAACTAAAGTTATATAAGGAAAAGCAGTATGTGAGTTTTTTATTTTCATTTAATCGAATAATTATTCTCGTGCAACTGCAAAAAGCCAAATAAAATGTGAAAATGAGTGTCATTCGCCTCCAGTCCACAGGGCGCGATATAACAAAGGCTCTGTTTCACGGAAGTCGTTCTGGAAGCTCTGACGTGGCCAAATAATAACCCGACATTTTGAGGAAGGAAACGCCTTAAAGAGGAAAGGATTGAAAACAACTGTAAGGGGAAAACTGTAATTATTATTATTTGTTACTATTGGTGTTGTTTGAATACGATAATAGTCACATACATTGTATTTAGATGCTTAGCTATATAACGTAAAAGGCTATCATTTCCTGGGGTCTAGCTAGTTAAAAAGGTCTGGGGAAAAAACTAGCCAGATGGCTAGCTTGGCGCCTCTTGCTAAAGCTAGCAAAACACTCAGTTAGCTAGCTAGCTATTAGATAGCTAACTTATAGTGGCCTTTCGATATAGCTAACGCAATAGCTATTTGTCTTCTTTCACTGAAATACAGTTGTCTACACGATGGTTGTTATATTCCTTTATCCAACTGGTTAGTTTATGAATGAACTTATTTGTGTAACGTTATCTAGGTAGTTAGCAGTTATATAAGAGTTGACGCTTACTACATGGTTCGGTATCTAGCTAGTTTCTTGAGCAAAGTTATCTTGGTAGCTAATAAACTAATAAAGTTGTCAGAAAGTTTTCTATACTAGGTATATTAAACAACTCATAATTCGTTATAAGATGTGTTAACCTTGTATAGTTGGCAGGGCACAACTACACACTGACTGTTACAAAACTGGGTTCCTCTTGTTCTCTTCCCAGTATTCCTTCTGCCAAAGTTGAATCCGTCTTTCACTATGGGAAATTTATTTGCAAGCCTCTTTAAAGCGTTTGGCAAGAAAGAGATGAGGATCCTCATGGTGGGTCTCGATGCTGCTGGTAAAACAACAATCCTGTACAAACTCAAACTTGGAGAAATTGTAACTACCATTCCAACTATAGGTGAGTAGTAGCACTGGTCATGGCATGTAGGCCTAAATATTGTCAGCCCAGTTTGTATAAATATATTTGTGTAACGTTGAGACTTACAATTATTTGTATATAATTAGAAACAACACAATTAATCCCCCAACCCCCCCCATGTTCACGTGTTGTCTCAAATAGATTGGGCAGGTTATTAATGTCTTCTTCCTCAACTCAGGTTTTAATGTCGAGACAGTCGAGTACAAGAACATAAGTTTTACAGTGTGGGATGTCGGCGGTCAAGACAAAATTCGACCGTTGTGGCGTCACTATTTCCAGAACACACAGGGTAAGTTGTGTGCTGACAGCAAGTCATTTCACTTCTGTCAAAGGGGTGAGACGTTGACTCAAAATGTTAATGTTTTTCTCTTGGTGTGTTTTTCAGGTCTCATCTTCGTTGTGGACAGCAATGACAGAGAGCGAGTAAACGAAGCCCGCGAAGAACTGATGAGAATGTTGGCAGAGGACGAATTACGAGAGGCAGTCTTATTAGTATTTGCTAACAAACAGGTAAGCCTACATTTTCACCATAATTGTCCATCGTGTGACAGCAAAAAGCCTCTGACTTGCTTTTGTTTTGTATAAATAATATAGAAAGGACAATACACCTGTTACATACTTCGGATGCCCTTCCCTGGCTTGGCCTTTGTCTCATTATGGGAGAACTTCTCTTTTCAGGACCTCCCAAATGCTATGAATGCGGCCGAACTCACAGACAAGCTGGGACTGCACTCCCTCCGCCATAGAAACTGGTACATCCAGGCCACCTGTGCCACCAGCGGAGATGGTCTCTATGAAGGACTGGATTGGTTGTCTAATCAGTTAAAAAACCAGAAATAGACCATATCATAATCCACTGTCCTCCTCCACCTCACGTATACCCTTTTCACACTATCGTGCTGACCCAAACCGTACAGTGGCTCGGATGATTTTCTTTCACATTGTCTTTTCCAGCATGGTTCTAGCAACCGTGTGGTAGACGAGTTACCAGGCTGGCGCAGTACAGCTCGGCCCGGCACAGTTTGGCTCTGCTTAGTAGTGTAAAAAGGGTACCACTATCTTCTCTCTGCCTTTACTTTTACTCTACTGATGTTGCAAATTGAGCTACGTTTGTCAAAACGTACCTACTGGAAACTGCCCTCATTTCTCATCTCTAGTTACAACAATACACCATTCAGGCCAGGGGTGGTAATAACCCAATCATGGAAAGCTGTCTGTGTTTCTTATTTAATGTAAATAGTATTGTTTTTTTGGGGGTGGGGTTATGAGGCAGTTTGTTGCAGACTTACAAAAATACACCTTGGTTATTTCCTCCTCTTGACCCTTGGGCAGACATATACATGTCAGGTAAATAGAAAAGGAGGCAAGGCAAAAAAATACAAAATAATGAATGGGACCCAATGTCTCAACCCTACGTTTAATTACTGTTTTACATTAGAAGTCTGCTGGTAATTTGTACTGAAAGAAGGAGTGTTTCTTGGGGGGGGGGGGGGGGGGGGGGATTCTGAATTATGCATACCTACAGATGTACAACTTGCAACAATGATGCTTTAACACCTGAATGCTACAATAACCTGCTCCCCCAAAATACCATTTAGCAAAGCACTGAAGATAATATTATTGAACCGCAGCCTAAAACAGGTTAGTGGGCTTCAAAGTCGAGAACTCTTGTCAACTTTGACCAGCTTGTGTTGTGTGTCAGATCATGTTGGCTTTCATTGAGAAGTGGCTGCCACGCAGAGTAATCTCATCGTTCATGATGGACAGAGGTCAGCATTATGACTTATGTTTGTATGACAGTGGCTCAGGTTAATAATCATGTGTACTGCCTTTGTTGCGGTGAGCCTGAATTTAATAGCAAAAAAAAAGTGCATGATGTGGTCTATGTTGGTCTTGTTGGACAAGCAACAAGTGCATGTTCAAGATACACAGATTCTACGAATTCCTGCCTATCAATTTGCTATAATAATCCCATGTTCTGTGCAGAATCTAATATCTCAAACACACATTGGCTGTCAGCGGGACTAGCTAATTGATTGTTTAAATGTTTTGTCTGCATAAGCATTGTCATTACTCCTCTTGTCAGCTGCAGGTGCTCAAGGGTTGGGATACCTTGATGTCCTCGACATCAGCATCACAATGACTTAGTGCCACAACAACCTTGTAACTCAGGAGTCTTGGACCGTTTCTTGCCCGGGGAACCCCTCCCAGGCAAACCGGTGACCCAGGGACTCCTATCATATGTTAGCCATCAGGTGAATGATAATGTCAAGGAGAAGTAATAAAAAATGTTAGTGAATAGGTTTGGTTAATAGATTTTCATTAGTTTGACCTCCCCACATTTATAATTGGAAGAGGAAGTGTAAACTCTAACATAGCCTATTCGCTAGAAAGGTAACCACAAACACTTTCGCTAAGTGCAGCTGTTTAGCTGGTTATCCATGTGTTGGCAAAAATGTATGTCCATGTCAAGAACTTGCCACACTGGTAGTGTATTATTTTTCAAAGCCTATGTCGTACTCCAGTGAGTGTAATTTGCTCAATATTAGGAGTTGAGAAATAAAGTTGACATCATTAGAAATAAGATATTCTCCTCTTTTCTACTGTAGGTATGTCATTCAAACTGTTCAGTCTGTTGCTAGCGATATTCGTAACATTGAACCCCCATTGCGGACCCCCTGCAGTACCTCCGCGGTCCCCCGGTTGTTAACCCCCTGCAGTACCTCCGCGGTCCCCCGGTTGTTAACCCCCTGCAGTACCTCCGCGGTCCCCCGGTTGTTAACCCCCTGCACTCAAGGTATAAAAGCAGTTGTATTCTAAATTCTGAAGTCCTACATTCATCTCCTTCATCACATGACCAGAAGACCTTGTTTTCATCCTTTTTATTGAGAACGATAGTATATTAGTTTTGGAACGAGGCATGTATCAATATGAAAGCTGTATGAACTCCATATTTTTTTTACTTAGTGGGTGCTAGTATTTTTTTCTTCTCTCCTTCGTTGCTCATGTTGTCCTTGGCTAAGTTCTGAGGCGATCTTTTTGTCCTCACGTCAAAGAAACATGCTATTCCATTACAAAACCTTTGAGCTTCTTATCAAAAGGTTCAGGGTGTTATTCCACCACAGTGCTATGGACACTGTCTTTCTTTTAAAGCAAGGCATTGGATAAAACATTTAAAAAAAAATAAACGTATCTTGATTGATAACCAATTGCCTGAAACATTGTTAATCTCTTTACCAGAACTTTGTCTAAACATATTTTTTTTAAATGTAAAGTTATTTCACCTTGATTTTGTGAGAAAAGCACTGTAATTAAAGTGATTAGAGAATGTTTACATGTTCTGTTGTTTTTCCATGTAATTCTCTAAGTTAGTTATTGGATTTGATCATGCTGACACCATTAACCTTGATCTCCTCCTTGGACTCAGAGGGCGGAAGGTACAGTGAACATGACCGGTCAACAGCAAGGAATGCAACATGTACTGAATGAATCTGCCAACTGGCACAAAGCAAATAGAATATATTTCCATTTACTCTTAATAACTTCTAGGTTAGAAACCCACTGCCATGTGTAGGAGTTAAATCAAGCACCTCTTTCCATATGACATAATCACACCCAACAACTCTCACCCCATGACCTGGGACTAAAGGAGTGGGTTGGTCCAAGTTGATGGCAGCCAACTAACCACCCAAGGCGGGTGTTGAATAAGTGACAAATGGCTATAGCTGGGCCCGTCTCTGTCGGTCTGCACCAGGCGACAGGGATAGGGGGTGGCAATAATTGGGGAGCAATCTACGACGTTCTTTCAGGTTGATTAGGCTGCCATGGTTAACGCAGCCAAGCCTATAAAACATGGCAGGAGAGTATGGTGTTCGTGGAAGCAGGGGGCAGGAGTCTCGAGTCCCTTACAGTGTGGCTTTGTCCAAGCTTGGTTTGTGTGTGGCTGTCCTAATGGTACTCTGCCATATAAAAGGACAAGCCTTTTTATTTTTTTTTTTGCAGTCTCCTTTGTGAATGCTTTGCTCTTTTTAATACACCACCAGGTGCCTGCCAGCAGAATGTCCCCTTTCAGAACTGTTTCAAGGCAAATGCAAACACTACACTCCATTATGACCACTGGAACGCATTCTAATGGAATCTTACCACAGCCATGGAGGCAGGGAACTGAACCTAGAACAGAAAAGAGTGATGAGGCAAAGTGGTTCTGGCTTGATAGAGGAAAGACAAGAAGCAAAGCTGCTGAGTAGTGTGAGGCACAGTGGTGAGTACTGAGAGAAGTGTTGAATACCACAAGCCTCAGGGAGCATCGGTGTGAGGATTTTCAACTGATGACGAGACTGACAAACCAAAGAGGAGAAAACTCAGTAACATTTAGGCGTTGCAGCACATTTATTTTTATTGTTTTACTGGTGGTATGGGCAAGTATGACAAGAATGAATGTCTTGGACAGTAAAAGTTTGTATTAACTAACTTATTTTCAGCACCAAGAACACATGCACTTAACTTGCTTTCGGTAGTCCCTGATTCAATTGCATGAATAGTGTCCTTCAATTTTGGTAGCTACTCAGATCATAAAATACATTTGCGCTGGTTCAGAAAAATAAAATTCCAATAGAAACAAATTGAACAATTCAACACACACAAAAAAAAAACAGGTCAGTTGAAACAAGGCCACAAGCCTGCTGGTGGTTTGAGTAGTAACCTATAGATAAACCTACTGTTCTCAACAACAGCCCTTAAGTCCAGTCCAGAGGTACATGAGGACAGTCCATAGACCAGTCAAGCTGCTCTGCTGTGGACCAGAGCGCTCCCTCGGCGTGTCTCTGATTGAGTGGGGGGGACATTAGTCGTCAGAGTCCGTGTCATGGCGGCGCCTGTGGCTTTGTGTCGGAGCAGCATGGGCTGCCTTGTGGTTGGCACGGTTACGGGAGACGGGGGACCCCCTGTTGGAGGAGTGTGTGTCATGCCTCTGCTGGTGTCGTTGGGTGGTGGGGTGGCGCTCACCCTTTGGTCCCCCCCTTGAATGGCTGTCATGGGGTCTGGCTCCAGTCTGACTGAGACATGATGGATTATGATGACGGTGGTCCTTTCTGCGCCTGAGGAGTAAAGAAACACAAACAATCAATGATTGGGACTAATAGTCGGGGGTCGAAGTAAGCCGATGTGCGAACTGGCTGAGGAAGATAAAAATCAGGGATACACTGAATGTTATGATACAAACCATTGCCTCATCTATAAAAGGATGATAACTATCTGGGTTCCATAGGAGAAAAATAAAATATGTCCCACCCCCAAAAAAGATAAGCATGACATGGCCTGGATGATGCATTCACTCAGATTAAAAATCAACCCTACACCTTATTTTACATTTTATAAGACTACCTCTTCCTGTTACTAAACATCCCAAGCCTCAGTTGGGTATTACCACAGAATAAGGCAGCTGGACACTAACTGACATCACTAGTAAAGGGTACAACCTGTTCTATATTTCGATAAAGAATACAAAGTCTACTGGTTGACAAAACATTTGCAGGTTGGCAAAAAGTCAGCTTTTGAGATGGAACCAATTTTCTACCTCGTCAACAGTGATTTAGCGCCCTCTAGTGCTAAAGCCAATAAGCCAACTGCATCTCAGTGCAAGAGGCGTTACAGTCCCTGGTTCGAATCCAGACTGTAACACATCCGGACGTGATTGGGAGTCCTATAGGGTGACACAGAAGTGGCACAGCGTCGTCCAAGTTTGGCCGGTGTAGGCAGACATTAAATAAGAACTTCTTCTTAACTGCAATATATACACACACACAGTGGGGAGAACAAGTATTTGATACACTGCTGATTTTGCAGGTTTTCCCACTTACAAAGCATGTAGAAGTCTGTAATTTTTATCATAGGTACACTTCAACTGTGAGAGACGGAATCTAAAACAAAAATCCAGAAAATCACATTATATGATTTTTAAGTAATTCATTTGCATTTTATTGCATGACATACGTATTTGATACATCAGAAAAGCAGAACTTAATATTTGGTACAGAAACCTTTGTTTGCAATTAGAGATCATACGTTTCCTGTAGTTCTTGACCAGGTTTGCACACACTGCAGCAGGGATTTTGGCCCACTCCTCCATACAGACCTTCTCCAGATCCTTCAGGTTTCGGGGCAGTCGCTGGGCAATACAGACTTTCAGCTCCCACCAAAGATTTTCTATTGGGTTCAGGTCTGGAGACTGGCTAGGCCACCCCAGGACCTTGAGATGCTTCTTACGGAGCCACTCCTTAGTTGCCCTGGCTGTGTGTTTCGGGTCGTTGTCATGCTGGAAGACCCAGCCACGACCCATCTTCAATGCTCTTACTGAGGGATGGAGGTTGTTGGCCAAGATCTCGCGATACATGGCCCCATCCATCCTCCCCTCAATACGGTGCAGTCGTCCTGTCTCCTTTGCAGAAAAGCATCCCCAAAGAATGATGTTTCCACCTCCATGCTTCACGGTTGGGATGGTGTTCTTGGGGTTGTACTCATCCTTCTTCTTCCTCCAAACATGGCGAGTGGAGTTTAGCCCAAAAAGCTCTATTTTTGTATCATCAGACCACATGACCTTCTCCCATTCCTCCTCTGGATCATCCAGATGGTCATTGGCAAACTTCAGACGGGCCTGGACATGCGCTGGCTTGAGCAGGGGGACCTTGCGTGCGCTGCAGGATTTTAATCCATGACGGCGTAGTGTGTTACTAATGTGTTTCTTTGAGACTGTGGTCCCAGCTCTCTTCAGGTCATTGACCAGGTCCTGCAGTGTAGTTCTGGGCTGATCCCTCACCTTCCTCATGATCATTGATGCCCCACGAGGTAAGAACTTGCATGGTGTCCCAGACCGAGGGAGATTGACCGTCATCTTGAACTTCTTCCATTTTCTAATAATTGCGCCAACAGTTGTTGCCTTCTCACCAAGCTGCTTGCCTATTGTCCTGTAGCCCATCCCAGCCTTGAGCAGGTCTACAATTTTATCCCTGATGTCCTTACACAGCTTTCTGGTCTTGGCCATTGTGGAGAGGTTGGAGTCTGTTTGATTGAGTGTGTGGACAGGTGTCTTTTATACAGGTAACGAGTTCAAACAGGTGCAGTTAATACAGGTAATGAGTGGAGAACAGGAGGGCTTCTTAAAGAAAAACTAACAGGTCTGTGAGAGCCGGAATTCTTACTGGTTGGTAGGTGATCAAATACTTATGTCATGCAATAAAATGCAAATTAATTATTTAAAAATCATACAATGTGATTTTCTGGATTTTTGTTTTAGATTCCGTCTCTCACAGTTGAAGTGTACCTATGATAAAAATTACAGACCTCTACATGCTTTGTAAGTAGGAAAACCTGCAAAATCGGCAGTGTATCAAATACAGTGGGGCAAAAAAGTATTTAGTCAGCCACCAATTGTGCAAGTTCTTCCACTTAAAAAGATGAGAGAGGCCTGTAATTTTCATCATAGGTACACTTCAACTAGGAGAGACAAAATTAGGGAAAAAATCCAGAAAATCACACATTGTAGGATTTTTAATGAATTTATTTGCAAATGATGGTGGAAAATAAGTATTTGGTCACCTACAAACAAGCAAGATTTTTGGCTCTCACAGACCTGTAACTTCTTCTTTAAGAGGCTCCTCTGTCCTCCACTCGTTACCTGTATTAATGGCACCTGTTTGAACTTGTTATCAGTATAAAAGACACCTGTCCACAACCTCAAACAGTCACACTCCAAACTCCACTATGGCCAAGACCAAAGAGCTGTCAAAGGACACCAGAAAGTAGACCTACACCAGGCTGGGAAGACTGAATCTGCAATAGTTAAGCAGCTTGGTGTGAAGAAATCAACTGTGGGAGCAATTATTAGGAAATGGAAGACATACAAGACCACTGATAAACTCCCTCGATCTGGGGCTCCACGCAAGATCTCACCCGTGGGGTCAAAATGATCACAAGAACGGTGAGCAAAAATCCCAGAACCACACGGGGGGAGGGGACCTAGTGAATGACCTGCAGAGAGCTGGGACCAAAGTAACAAAGGCTACCATCAGTAACACACTACGCCGCCAGGGACTCAAATCCTGCAGTGTCCCCCTGCTTAAGCCAGTACATGTCCAGGCCCGTCTGAAGTTTGCTAGAGAGCATTTGGATGATCCAGAAGAGGATTGGGAGAATGTCATATGGTCAGATGAAACCAAAATAGAACTTTTTGGTAAAAACTCAACTCGTCGTGTTTGGAGGAGAAAGAATGCTGAGTTGCATCCAAAGAACAACATACCTACTGTGAAGCATGGGGGTGGAAACATCATGCTTTGGGGCTGTTTTTCTGCAAAGGGACCAGGACGACTGATCCGTGTAAAGGAAAGAATGAATGGGGCCATGTATCGTGAGATTTTGAGTGAAAACCTCCTTCCATCAGCAAGGGCATTGAAGATGAAACATGGCTGTGTCTTTCAGCATGACAATGATCCCAAACACACCGCCCGGGCAACGAAGGAGTGGCTTTGTAAGAAGCATTTCAAGGTCCTGGAGTGGCCTAGCCAGTCTCCAGATCTCAACCCCATAGAAAATCTTTGGAGGGAGTTGAAAGTCTGTGTTGCCCAGCGACAGCCCCGAAACATCACTGCTCTAGAGGAGATCTGCATGGAGGAATGGGCCAACATACCAGCAACAGTGTGTGAAAACCTTGTGAAGACTTACAGAAAACGTTTGACCTCTGTCATTGCCAACAAAGGGTATATAACAAAGTATTGAGATAAACTTTTGTTATTGACCAAATACTTATTTTCCACCATAATTTGCAAATAAATTCATTAAAAATCCTACAATGTGATTTTCTGAAAAAAATTTTCTCATTTTGTCTCTCATAGTTGAAGTGTCCCTATGATGAAAATTACAGGCCTCTCTCATCTTTTTAAGTGGGAGAACATGCACAATTGGTGGCTGACTAAATACTTTTTTGCCCCACTGTACTTGAATTATGTTATATGGCTTATCAAATTAAAAGCATATTTAACGAGTCAGTGTTATTTGAAGTGTATCTTTTTTGAAACACAAAGACCCAAACGGCGTTCAATGGGCCTCACCCTAATAGTTTGGTCTATTTTTCAGTTTTCTTGTGATTTTATCATTTAAAAAAAAGAAAGGCAAAGAGAACATGTCATACAAGTGACCTGCAGGTCTAACAGGGAGAAACAACACGCTAACCTTTTGTCATCGTCCGAATCGGAGGAGTCTCTTCTCTGCCTTTTCTTCTTCTTTTTCTCTTTTTTGCTCTTCTTTTCCTTCTTCTTTTTGCTGCTCTCATGTCTATGACGTGGAAAAGTATAACGTCTTTTTTTAATTGAGACTAATTGGAAGAAATGTACCTCAGGGAATTGATTGTCAACACAATATGCGATCAATAACAATACCTTTGATCCACATCCTGTTTCTCTGTGTCCTCAGATGTTTTTCTGGCAGAGGCTTCCTGGTTTCCAGACTTCCCTTCTGTTTTATGGTGCTGTGAAAACAATGCTTTCCATTATGACCATAATCATGTAACATCTTACATGACTATTACAGAATCAATTCCCAAGAGGTATCAATCATGTTCTGAAAAAAAATATGTAGCTAACACAAATAGAATAACACACCTACACGGTATTGTGTACTATGTTAGATGGCTCACCTTTGAATGAGGATGTTTTACCCAGAGAGCATAAAAATAAACTTACTGTGAAGACTGACAAGCCTATTTTGGCAGCTTCCTTCTCCTGTTGGGAGAACACGATTTTCCGTGATGTTGCACTGGTGACAGAAAACATACGCATAGTTACTCAACTAGTACACTCCGATCCATTATGGCAAGCAGTATTATTTCCACTTGAATTTCAAGGGGATACTCTGCTACAAAAGAGAAAGACTCTACAGTCTGGTAACATCCAAAAGGTTGAAGAACGGAACAATATTTCTGTAATCCAACCAGTTGAAAGTGTCAGTTGGTACTTAAAGAATGTGATGTCAGATCAGTGGTTGTTTTGGGATATTGTTACTGCATGATAATGCAACATCATTGAATCTTTGAACGTCTACACCTTCTAGTTATCAGATTAACATGTAAATGTAGACCAATTTATATGATTCAACATTAAACTATTTGTGAGAAGATTAAATGTGATTTTAGTCTCCTATAGGAGAGAATTGTTCGCATAGGAAAACTTAGGCCAAGTCAGTGGCCACACCCAAATGAGCAGACATTGGTTGAGAACTATGAAACGCGCCCTTCTCTCCCCCAGTACAAAAGCCTGTCAACCCCAGTTCCCAATGACGCTAGGACTGTGGTCCATGAGTTTAAAAAGGGCTAAATTTAACTACAACTCTATCTAATGAGTTCCAGAAATGTAAGGACGGATGTCCGAACGTTTTAGAAGGGCGAATTGTGAATTTCGACTAGACCAGCCAGCTAAGTATGGTAAAATGGTATGAACTTTGAACTATCCTTCACTAAAGAAGAAGTTATTAAATACTAGACATTGCTTTATCAGCTGTAAACGTCCATGACCTAGGAAAGGACAGACAATCTCCTAAGAACTGAGGGTATTTCAACGTATCCGCTCTACAACACCACAACCAGAAGGACTCTCTTTTGGACAAGGGCGATCTCTGCTGAACCAGAATCCTCCAGTTTCGACCCATCTATCGAAGCCATAAATATCTATAATTACATCAACTCTTTCCGAATGGGCGGTTGCTAAAGTGCAGATGTAGTGATGCAGATGGGAGCAGATCTCCCCAGGTCCCATAGAGAAAATCGTTCCTTTTGTCTTTCAATCACCTGCTCTTTTATCCCCCTCCCCTTTCCTTTCCTTAACCAGACGTCATATCGGGTTAGTCAACTAGCGAATTTTCATGATGTGACTGAGTAATCGATGTATAATCTATTGTGTATTTACTGTATATGTAATTCTTTAGCTAGTAAATAAATCATTAAGACAATTTGTGTAATGCTGATTCAACCTGTTCGCTAGGTTTTGTGCAGATTTAGATCTTACGATCATCAGAATGAGACTGATAAGAGGTATGATTAATAATTGACTGTTATAATATATATAATATCCAAAGTTATTTTCTGGAATCGGTAACTCTGTAAACGACAGATTCCAGTGGTGCCCCAGGTTATTAATAATTTAAACAAATCACGAGCCATAGTGGCTCCAAAACCATTAATCTCTTTTTGATTAGAAGTCTCCTACAGTATCAACCCAGCTTTAAAACAGAATTTGATCAACAAACAGTTCCGAGTCAGTTACCCAGAGCTTCCAAGGCCAGAGACTCGGTCCACATCTCGGTCCTCAGCTTCCGTATCCTCCCTCCTGCACACATCTGCAAGGTCCTGTTGGGCACATTGGAATCGGCATTACAAAAGCAATCCTGTATTCATCCTTAAGATTTATGATCAAATATGATTAGGCTAGTTACTGCAACAACAAAAAAAGAGAGAAGTGAGATAAATGAGATTGAAACTAAATGAAATGTAACTTTCCTTGGTCTAATGCAGTTGCGATACTATAAAATTAAGACATGATTATAATCCAAAACATACTAGGACTCATGTAAATAAAACACACATAATACAAATGAGTCTCAAAATAAAAATAAAAGGCAAAAAAAGCACCTCTTTGGTCAGGCCAGTTGGTTGTCTCTTTATATTTTTGTGGCCTCTGAAAAGAAAGAATAAGACATATTAGTTTGACATTTTACTCTTAATATTTCTGTAAGGTAGTCGTTTATGTGTGATGTTCCACTTACAGGGCAGCCAGCAGTGCCTCTTGCTCGGCTGCCTTCACAGCGGCAAGCTCCTCTTCTCTTGACATAGGCTTGACACCGCCTTTTTTGTCTTTGGCATACCATGTCAGATCTTTGCCTTTCTGCCATCGGCCCACTGGTGCCATAAGAGAGTTCCCTGGGGATGAAACAATAACAGGGATGTAAATATACTCCAAATGCATGCATGCCAAAATCAGAGACATGGCTTAAGTAATAAAGTTACATAAAGAAGTGATCATAACTATTCTTCTCCAGGTTGATATCTAAAATCAAAGAGTTTGCAACTATGCAAAGGTTGCAGTGGTAAATACTCCCCTTTCCTCCCTCCTGCACAGGGTAAAATATTTTAGAAATAGTTATCGTTCGTGACCAGTGTATTAATGTGGATAAAATATAACGGAGGAGAATGAAGTAAATGTTTCGGTCATCTCATTTCAGTGTCTAGTCTTACAGTATATGCCCTGTGGTTATATGGATGTATAATGTATAGAATATGTGGGTATTTTGTTAGCAGTGAGCCTTGTGGATGCATTATACATTCAAGTTCATGCAGTTGTGTGAAGATGATGGTGCTGCTCAGTAGTGCTGTGTAGAGTGACTGTTGTCAATGTGTGCAGAGGGTCCCTGGTTCGAGCCCAGTTAGGGGCTAGGAGAGGGACTGAAGCAAAACTGTTACACTGCTTCATAAATTATGTAGGATGCCAGAGAGATATGTATACTGTAGCTAAGAAAGTAATACTAAGTGTATGTTGTGTAGTAAGCTGTTAGTAGCCCATGTGCCTCACCCTAATAATTTGGTATATTTTCATCAACGTGGTATTGTAAACACAAAGTTTGTGGCCGGTGTGCGATTGTTTGCAGACTTTATTGTACAGCTTTGACAGTGCTACTGACAGTAGTGGTGGCGTTTGGCTTGCACGTGCAAATTCAGCACATTCTATAATTAGAATTATGTTCTGCTCTATCTTGGTGGTGCACATGTAGCCTATAAACTGTTTTAGAGAAATATAATCATCAAATATTGTAAGAGCTTTCATTGTCTGCTTATATGCCCCCTTTATTTATGCTACGGTTCTGTGTACAGGGAGAACACATTTACAACGGCCCATGTTCTGAAATCTGCCGCGGTACATTTCAAAAATACTGAACAAATAGTTATATTGACTAGTTCGTTGTCGCTCGCTAATTAGTCTTAATCGAAATTACGGATTGCTTCTTATCCGCTTGTCGTCCCCTTATGCCATAGTTTGTACATCTCAATTGTCAGTGGAAACCACATTCGTTTAAGCAAGTCAGCCATATCAGCTATGTTTTTAAAAAAAAAATTATTTTGTATTAAAGGTCAGGTTGAATTAACTGTTTCGCTGCTCCGCGGATAGCCAGGTGTAGCAGTGGTAAAGTATTGGGACTGCTTTAAATAGGCCCTAACAGTTATAGTGCAATTAATGTATTGTTAAGTGTTGTGGCTTTGCTGAGATTCATAAAATAAAATAAAAACATATTTGTTTGCCCCACCCAAGATTTACATGGTAAAATCGCGACTGGTCATTTCAACTATGGCTCCTTCATGTATAGGCTATATCAAGCCATAGCTGTGCGCACGGTAGGAAACGTTACGTCGCTAGCATCATTGCATTCTCTGACCAGCTGCTGTCGAGTGTGCGTGGCCGCTCTCCTTGGTCAGCGTAGTCAACTGTGTGCGCCTGGGTTTATCTTAATGTCACATTCACCATAGCTAGGTTTAAAACCAAAACCAAAAGTAAATTCCAGCCAGACAACCGGAGTTGTTGACAATACAATAACTGCAACGCCGAGAGACCGACCACATTGAGAATAAGGTAAGAACGTGGCACGTTAACTGTTGTTTCCAGGGTAACACAATATTGCCGTTTTACGGTAACGTAAACTAACAACATTGTCGACTCTTCTAACGTGTTAAGTAACTAGAAGGTATCTAGAAAGTTATTTTAGGTGGCGAACGTCAAAACTACCAGTCGAGTTGACTAGTCGCCATGCTGTGTATCTGCAAAGCGAAACAGTAGACGGACAAAGGCCATTGGCGACTAATGGACGCCCAGTTTACTCCACTTACCGAGGTAGTTCTCCCTGTGTTTATCGCCTTTCACGTCATCCCAGTTGAATTGGTCTTGCCCTCCCCTCACACCTCCAGATCTCGAGGCACCAAACATTATTTCAGCGTTGGCTAAAAGACGACGAACGCTTTGTTTACACGTTAGGCCCACTCAAATGATGTCCATGCGGGGAGTTTCCTTCTGGATGTTCTCTCCGCGTCCGCTACGAATAAATAGCGCTTGGACGAAACACCGAGAGTAACCTTCCCGCGTTGTGCATAAACGGGGTTAGCTAGCTAAAAAAAGGTGAACAACTTAAGAAAGCAACAAAACAAAAAACGCACCGTCGTTAACTTTTCTGTGCGCCGATCATCCGCGCGCAAATAGCTCTTTAGACGGTGGGCGTTCTTAACGCACAGGTCGTGATGCAGAGCCCGCAGCCACTGTCAAATACTTATATGAAGCAGTTCGACCGTACTTGTATGATACTGTTGCATTGGTTTGGTTGTAGCTTTTCAAATACCACAGCGTTTTCTCTTTGGGATGTACTCGACTGAGGTATACACACTGGTACATGAACGATGTACTCTGGTTTATTTGGCTCGTGATGATGACGTAGGAAGACAATCTATGTAATGGCTCTCACGCGGAATGTAGGACAGGAAAGGGAGACGGGGGTGTAGTAAGTACGGCGAAGACGCCTTGGAGACATTATTGAGATCTTGAACCGCAGTCATTGTAGATGTTTACGAGGCTCTTCTCAGGTAGGACGATCATATATTATTTCGACCGCTAGTCTATGAAATATGGCTCAATAGCCCTGCTGTTTTTTTCCCCTCTATCATCACTGAAGCGAGCCAGTCTGTCACACAGGCAATAATCCGTGTTCAATGCATTATTCTGTCCCCAGGAAAAATCACTTCTTATTTACTGTTAAATATAAGGTCAGAGGAAATGTTATTAATTTTGAACACTTTTTTTTCAGTGGATATAACTAGACGTTTTTGACCCGGGTGTTATTCATCAACTTCCACGATAAATATAAGCCATCAAATATTCAAAATCTTAATTATCCTAATCCTAATTATTTTATAGCCCTAGTTAAATTGTCTTAACGTTTTTTTTTTCATAATTATTGTATTTATTAAGATTTTATTTCAGATTTTCTGATATCACTTTCCACCATGTTAATTTGTTGTAATTCTCCATTTAAGAAAACAACCCCTTCCTACAATGACACCACATTCAGGAAGTGTCATAACTTCTTTGGTGGGAAACCAAAGGTGCAAAGATAAATAAATAAAAACACTGTTTTATCTATTTTTACCTGTTTCATGTTAGTCTGTATGTCCCAGTTATACATTTTTTTAAGTGCCTCAGCTTGACCAACATCAAACATGTACATTTTCTGATAGAATACAACACATATATATATATATATGCTTTTCCCAAAAAATAATAAGCTCCAATAGGCACCGCATAGTAGGATGACCCAGCTGTCTAATTCTGTGTCAATTTATGTTGAAGATGAAATGTCTTGTTTACATAATCATCATCATCTATCCTCTGCCACACAGCTAACCTGCTAGATTTAGGCTATAGCAGTAAGTGGTGCTTAAATTATGGCTTGATATCATATCAACTTGGATGTTTCTAGAAAGCTCTGAGTTATTATAGGGGACAATATGGGGAGAAAAGGAAAACTGATTGTTAGTACAGATTGGACCTGGTTTGGCAGCTTTTGACTACTTACTGTTGAATGGGAAAAAATGTTATAGGGATGGAAGACCATTTTAGGCAAAAACCTTCTCATCCAATATGGTTTAGATCAACAGAAAATGGCCGGTTGTGGCACAGCCCGGTATATGAACCCGGGTCCGTAGCCACAAATAATATGGGGTCTGTAGCGGTCTAAGGCACTGCATCGCATTCAGTGCTAGAGGCGTTCCTACGGACCCAGGTTCTTATCCCAGGCTGTGCCAGGAGTCCCATAGGACAGCGCACAATGGTCCAGCGCCGTCCGGGTTAGGGGAGGGTTTGGCCGGTGGGGCTTTACTTGGCTCATCGCGCTCTAGCAACTCCTTGTGGTGGGCCGGGTGCCTGCGGGCTGACCCCGGATGCCAGTTGAACACTGTTTCCTCAGACACTTTGGTTCGGCTGGCTTCCGGGTTAAGGAGCGCATGACTCCACCTTTGCCTCTCCCGAGCTCCTTGGGGAGTTGCAGAGACAAGCCAAGATCAAAAATTGGGGAGACAAAGGGGGTAAAATACAAAAATGTCTGAACTCATTATGGGGGGCCATAGTGGCTTGATTGTCTGCGTACCCACATCCAGCGATTTTTGTGCTTCCAACTTTGTGGCAACAGTTTGGGGAAGACCCTTTCCTATTTCAGCATGACAATGCCCCAATGTACAAAGCTAGGTCCATACAGAATTTTTTGGGGGAATGAGATGTTTGACAAGCATACTTTTGGTCATGTAGTGTATCTTACCTGACTGAGCACTTTGTTATCGCAGGCTACAGCTGATTAGAAAACACACTAATCAGTAGCAGCCTAATGGAATTAGGAGCCAACTGAATTCGCATGATGAAAGGTTGGTCACTGTCTGGCAAGGATCGATCACATGCCGTGGAACATTGGAAAGCATATATAAGGGTTAATCTAAACTAAACCTAATGTCAAATCTGTAATGGCATGCAGAGCAACGTCTCCTGTAACCATTTCAATTAGGTTTATCCCGTGCCTGCAGTCGGCTCACGTGCACCTTGTTTTCTGTAACACCTAGGCTGTGTTTACACAGGGCAAGGGCGATTCTATATATTTTTTCACTCATTTGTATTTTGACCAATCAGATCTGAAAAATATCTGATGTGAAAAGATCGATTGGGCTGTCTGTGTAGAAGTAGCCTATAGCCAATTGGTGCCTTTTAGATGTTAGGAACATCTTATAGGCTTGGCCTATGTATGGTGTTATTGTAGGCCCCATTTAAAAAAAAAAATTGTGCCATTTCTGGCTGGTGACTGCAAGGAAGTGAAAGTTAGTTCTAAACCTAGTTACATGCGGTTACTCGTTGGAAATTTAACTGGATATACCCTACACCACTCTTATAGTCTATTTTCTGTTCACATGTTTTTGTGACAACAGTCTGACCCTCTGCATCCCAGGGTCAACCCCATGACTGATTCTGACATGGAAAGGAGCTGTGAATTTGTTTTTTGTGGATTAAATATTCAAGAGGCGGAGAATGAATGCCTCTGTCACCTGCAGCTGTCAGGCTACATGCACCGAGGTTTTTCCTATCTTTTTTTTTGCAGGGGGCGAGCTCAGGTCTGATTTTAGCCTATGACAAGAGAGAATCCTGTATTATAACAAAATACTTTTTCTGCAGACAACGCTAGTTCCTTTAAATGAGCATCTATAGATTTATGGGGAGGAGGCAGCACTTAAATAAAGTACAAGTCATCCGCATGGAGTGTCTTATTTTTGGACCAAACCCACTGATACATGACTTTCCATGAAGTCATCTAAAACAGTATATCCTAGCAATGTATAAATGGTCGTTTAAGGTGCAATGTTATGTTGTGGAATGAAGAGGAATTTATCATGTTTATAAGATATGCCTTTTAGGTCTAAATATGTTTACAGTGTTTTATAGTAATGAAGTAGACTGTTGTCTGATAGTTAGATAATTTCTTACCCGAGTTTATTTTGTGTTTTGCATGATTAGTTCATCATTTCCATAGCCTAGAGAGAACTGAAGGAAGCTGGCAATACCTAGGCTATGTCACGAGCTGCTGGGCAGGCTTTAGGCTACTGTGTAACTGACTGCGAGCTGATTGGAGGGAGCAGCGATTTGGTTCCCTACGTTTGTACAGTGCTCGTTCTGCTCCCATACACCCCACATAGACTGACACACCCAGCTCCAATATTTAATAGTGCTGCTCATTCACTTGCCAGTCCAGTTCTCCCACATCCTGCTGCTCTCCCTTACTTACACGTCTACTGAAAGTGACTAAAGGTAAGGATGAACAGAGATTTTAGCATATATATATATATATATATATACAGAATTATCTTTAGTTGTTAGCCATATAGCCTAGAGCACACATATATATATATATATATATATGTGTGCTCTAGGCTATATGGCTAACAACTAAAGATAATTCTGTAATAGGATAGGTGTACAGGCTAGGTCAGAAGAAAGAAAAAAATTGTAAGGCTGTTTTGTTTATTTGTTTTACTAATTTCAAAATAGTCCATCATTACTATTCTCACTGTCTTTATAGTTGACCTGGCTGTGTTGACTCGGCTGATGGTTTGTAGCACACAAGCTAAATGTAAAATCAAATAACTCCACGGTATGTGGCTGTTCCTCGTTCAGGTTGTACTAGTTTCAGTTTAGGCCTAGGCCTAGACCTATTAGTAGAACATTTGCTGAGCATGTCTGTATTGGACAGCACAGTACAAAAATAGCCTAGGCTACATCATAAGAAAGAAGTAACCATTTAGCATAGGATCATACTGATTTAGTGTTTTTAAATGTATTTGCTGGTAAAAAAAGAAAAAAAAAGAAGTAATAATTGCTGACAGTGTACTGAAAGCACTTATGCCTTGTAATCAGAATCAGCAGGGTAATTTTAGGCTCTCCAATTAGTGGATTGTTCCATGGTGGTGCCGTGGTAACGGCCTAATGGGACGTAATAACCGCTCTAGCTGTGTTGGTCCTGCTAGTCTTGTTGGAACATGTTCTGATTGCTAAGGACGTTTACTACAGAATCACCTTCTAAATTATTTTTTTCTTCCAAAAGGCAATTCATCTGTTTGTTCCATGTTTTATGGGATACTTGGTTCGTCATATCCATTTCATATTCATCCCTCTTTACACAAGGCATATTACACATAGCCTCGTACTACAGGTGAACCATTTATGTACAGTGGCAAGAACCCTTTGGAATTACCTGGATTTCTGCATAAATTGGTCATAATATTTGTCACAACAGTAAACAAACACAGTCTGCTTTAACTAATAACACACAAACAATGATATGTTATATGTTTTTGTGTCTATTGAACACACTGTGTAAACATTCACAGTTGCAGGGTGGAAAAAGTATGGCTAGATGATTCTGCATCTTTGTTGCATTCTTCACATGTGATTTGGCACAGTATTCGCAAATGTACACAGCTTTCCTTCTACATTAGCTGCAGTGAAATGTCTCCACATATCAGATAGGGCCCGTGGCATTTTCCTGTAAAGATGAGGAAAAAAAAGTTAAAAAAATAACAAATGCAATTCCTTATACAGATAAATAGTTAAACAGTTTGATTAAACAACTAATTTGTAAGATAAATGAAACATGTATCAATTAACACTCCTCAGTTAGCAGGCTCAAGCAAGATAAAACCCACATGATAGCAAAAACTAACTAGCAGAAGTTAGAAATGATTTAAACACACTTTGCTGTAGGCAACTATTTACTAGTTAACAAAAAATCATGTATGTCATATAAAATATATTCACCCCACCCAGTATTGTAATCAAAACTTACCAGAAAGCATGTAGTCCTTGGCTCAGACAGCGTAGTAGTGTGGGCTCAACAGCATCTCATTAGTGTACAAGATCTTGAGAATCAGCTGTACATGTGATGGAAGAATGCACTGTGCATGCAGAGGGTTGAAATTCCATTGAATTGGGGATAGTTTAACCCAAATATGCCACAAGACCTAGAATTGCCTTGTGTATCCAACAAAAACGGCTCACTGTTATAAGCTAACTTTTTTTTTAATGAATTTAAGCAAAATTCCCCAAATTCCCGGGGCTTAATTTCCCATGGAATGAATTGAAAGTTTCCGACCCTTTGTAAACCCTACTTACCGTGGACTGATGAACTTTTAGAGATCCTTTTAGCTGACTCCTGTCTCCAATTAGCTTTGGAGAAGTCATTAGCCTAGGGGTTCACATACGTTTTCCTACCTACACTGTGAATGTTTAAATGATGTATTGTATGTCTTCTCATCTCCTCTAACCCTCTCTCTTTCTCTCTCCTCCTCTCCCCCAGCTATGGCAGGACCCAGGCCAGTGGTGCTGAGTGGCCCGTCGGGGGCTGGGAAGAGCACGCTGCTCAAAAAGCTGCTCAAGGAGTACGAGGGCATCTTTGGCTTCAGCGTCTCACGTAAGAGTGCTCTGCTCCAGTGCCATGTTAACTGTGTATAATGTCCGGGAGGTGTCAGTTACAGAAATAAGATATCCAATTGTGTGCTCTCGTCCCTCAGATACAACGAGGAGCCCTCGTCCTGGTGAAGAGAACGGTAAAGGTAGGTAGGGTTTTTAAACTCCCAGGATAGACGATCTTGCTCCAAATCCTCTTGCTACTTCTCTTTTAATTCGCTTTAACCACTTATGCGGTCCCCTGTGTCCTATTGTTTTCAACAACCAACCTTTTAACATGAAACTGTTGTTTTGTTGTGTTTCAGATTACCATTATGTTACAAGGGAGTATATGCAGGCCAGCATTGACAAAGGGGAGTTCATCGAGAGCGCAGTGTTTTCGGGGAACATGTATGGGACAAGCAAGGCCTCTGTGCAGGCCGTCAAGGACAAGAACCTGATCTGCATCCTGGACATCGACATGCAGGGCGTGAGGGCGGTCAAGACGACAGACCTCAACCCCATCTACGTCTTCATCCAACCTCCTTCCATGAACATCCTGGTGAGAGACAGGCAGCATTATGAAAACTGTTTACCAGGACCATTTTTGTCTCGTTTTACTTTGAAAGACTTGATATACCATATTGAATGTTATTGTTTATAAACATGTAATATGGTTATAAAGCTATAATAACTCCTATCAGTCTGGGATCGTGATCAAAAGCTAAACCCCCATGACTTAATTAATCTTCTTCTGTCATTTTGTAATTTTAGGAGAAACGTTTAAGAGACAGAAAGACTGAGTCAGAGGAGAGCCTCCAGAAACGTTTGCATGCTGCTCAGTTGGACATGGTGATAAGTGAGTCTGATTCTGGAGAGACTTTGGGCTTAAACAAAGTTGTATGTAAATCAATTAAATGTTGAACATTTGTCAAAGGGCGTTTTCTTAAACTGTTTCCCCTGTCTTTCAGGCAAGGATCCTGGCATATTTGACGTTGTCATTGTCAATGATAGTCTTGACGATGCCTATGGGAAGTTGAAAGACACTCTTATTGAGGTCAGTTGGTATTGACATAACATAGCTGGGTATGATGGACTGGACCTTATGCACCATTTAGCTTGTTGAAACCCAATAAGTCGTATAATGGGTATTGCTAAATTCTTAAAAGATTTGTCTGTGTTGAATTTCACCATTTCCAAAATGTCATCCTCAAACCTACTTTCTTTCTTAAGGAAATCAAAAAGGTCCAGAAAACCAACTTGTCTTCTTAGGCGACGAGAAGCCTGACATCCATCCCAGAAATCCCGGCCCCTTTATTCCAATCCTGAACATTCCGTCAGATACTGGTCTGGGAAGGAACTCCAGACAACATCCAACACCCCTAACCACATATGGTAGCCTTTTGAGTGTGCAGGAAGATCTAGCCTATGTTTTTACATATTATATAGGTAGGTATTAAGATGATAACATACTGTAAATAGAGATAGAAGTTGACCATTTTGCTATATTTACTAATTTGGCACAAAGTTTTTAAAAAATGTATCCACAAAGACAAATAGTCCTATTAATGGTTAACCTGTGACTGAGATGGTGCCTAATATGTTTTTCTTGTTTTACCTTTGTACTCGGTCTTAACTCAGTCTCGGACAGTGAGGACTCGTAATTCCCGAGACCAGCCGAGAAAAAAAATAATTATCAGCTTCCATTCTGTCATCGCATAAAATCGCTTAGCCAGGCCAAATATGTACACTCCTTTCTTGAAACATGAATATGTTAACAGCCTTTATATATGTTATAGACATGTTGCAGTGGCGAGCCTATAGGCTTTAAATGTGTGACAGGTTCGTGATTCTGAAAGGACCGCAACCATAATACCAGTGCACTCATGAAGGAGTGCACTTTTTGTAAAACCCAATATGTAGCAAGCTAAAACACGGAGCCTAACGTTAGCTAGCTAGTAGGATGTCATGCCATTGGAGGAGTGGGTAAGTGGCTGACTTTCCCCCCTCATCGTTTTTCAGTGGCTATACACAGCTAGAGATGCAGGTGTCATTTGGTTAGCTAGCAAGAACTTGAACGAATGTTATACAGTTAACATATCTCTTGCGTTCGCAAATTCACTCTGGCTATCTACTCCGATATCAGAGCACACTCGTCATTGGCAGGCAAGCTGCAGAAGGACGAGGAGGCTACAATTCCACACAAGTTATTTTCAAAGATGGCTGACAACAGCTAGCGCAATGCAATAAAAAAAAACAGTTCCACTCACCAGTGGTCATTTGACAAACTTCTTGTTGAATGTTATTATTGAAAACAAATTGGCAACAACATCCTCTTTGATAACACCTGCTGCAGCCGCTGCAAACTAGTCGACAACAAAAGGTAGCTAACTAGATTGTGGGAATACTACTGCAGTGACATGTTGGCCTTCAAGAAGGCAGAAGTTTCCATATGTTTTTGTAAAAACGGTCTCACTCATTAAGTCAAAATGTGATTGGTTGATTCCACTGTCAGTCCAACATTTTCGCTAATACAGTTGAATGGCAGTTGAATAGCTAGATTTATCTCCCCAGAGACCAGCAAAACAAAATTCTCTTCCGTGTTAACTCTTTCCTTTCCAACAAAAACTGAAGAGATTAAATCAGAACATCATTGAACATAATATTATATTATAATATTCATTATTTTATAAATCCTTAGCCCTTCTCTGAAGGCGTAGAAGGCCCATTGTTCCTCACTGTGTTTGGGTTAGTAATCATTTGTGGCTCTATTTTCCCTCAGCATGCATTTTTTTTCACTTTTCTGAATGTCTAAAGAATCCAAATGTTGTTCTTAAATATGAATACAGAAATGCTGGACATTATGGTGGTGACTTGACAAAATTACAAACATGTTCTTGAATTGGACTTGACTCTGTCTCGGACCCCTTGTCCCCCTCCTGGTCTTGACTCTGTCTCGGACCCCTTGTCCCCCTCCTGGTCTCGGTCTTGACTCGGTCTCTATTTGCTTCGGTCTTGGTCTTGAATCGGTCTCGCTTTAGGTGGTCTCGAACACAACACTGAGTAGTGCATAAACCAATTTGTTCAGCAAGAGTAGACACTGGTATGGCATGTTCGCAAATGTCATTGCTGTTCTGTTTCTGTCCAGCAGAACTGTCCTTAAACCAGTTAGTGTGGTTGTACAGATATGCATTGGCTGTCATATTAGCCACAGCACAGTGCCATAGCCAGAAATGTGTAGAGGAGAAAATCAATGGTTCTATTTTTTTTTAATGTTGTCTTTTCATTATTTTTTAAAAGAAGGATTCTTGACTCATAGTAGTGCGTCAACATAGGGCAGCTAACAACCAATCACAATGCCAGGGGCTTGGGCACTAGCTAAGCACAGGCGAACTCTGACTCTTACATAGTCACACAGGGAAGCACCATCCATCCATATTACAGCTGATCTCAGGAATGTACTGTAGCCTAGCTGCTGTTTGCTAATGAGTTTCCCTGTTTCAGCATACTGATAAAATTACGATAAAGTACAATATTCATTCACTAATAAAACAAAGGATTGACATTTTAGGATTTACAATCATGATGATAACAATCAAGCTACACTTACTGAGACCACAACTCATGGTGATGTCATCTAACCCCTAATATATATATATTTCTTGTCTTGACACTTGTTTTGTACAGGTGTACAACTTTTGTATTGTAATATTTTAGTTTTTGTATCATTATTTTACAATCTCAACTGTATTATGATATTCAGTTGGCCTTTTTTTTTTTTGTTGAGAAAATGTTTGAATGAGAATAAAAAAAGAATGAATATTAAATAAATAGAGCAAATATTGCCTCTGTCCTCAAAGGAGAATATAGAAAAGCTTAGAACCAAGCACACAGAGCGTCCGCTTTACTTAGAACCAAGCACGCAGAGCATCCGCTTTACTTAGAACCAAGCACACAGAGCATCCGGTTTACTTAGAACCAAGCACACAGAGCATCCGGTTTACTTAGAACCAAGCACACAGAGCGTCCGCTTTACTTGAAATGGTTACATTGAATTCCACAAAACCTGTCTTTGTTAAAGGCAATCTCCATAGCTTCTTCTCCTCTGTATTTGATCTCCCTTTGAACAATACATTCCTTCCTTTGCCCAAATTACTTATTGAAACATATTTAATTAACTTTTCACTCTAAACAGCTTTTAAATTATGCAAATGTTATACCCCTGCTTTGAATGTGTCATCTTTGGCCAAATATTGACAATTTACCCAGCCTTCACCAACAAGCCCTTGTTTTATAATATGTATGTCTATTAACATTTTATGTGTGTAGTAAAGAAAAAGAATGAAACTATTTTGCCTGGATATCTTTATTTTATAAGTGTAGTGATCCTGTTAACTTGACTGAAAACAGCCATTGATTTGCTGACCATTATGGCAGAATGGTTGAAGGCCAAGCACCTGACCTTAAATATACTGTATAATCAATGGTTAGTGCTTCCATTGTTGACTCCCAATTATGACTAGTATTTCTTAGGCCTACACTTTTAAGTGTGAAAGATTCAATGTAATTGAAGAGGATAGGCTTACATTCGGTGATTGCATTACCAACCAATCCACACATTCACCAAGAGTAAATAAAACAACAGGCTGATCAGTTCATCAGTTGCAATTAATTTATTTTGGTATATTCAACACTTGGGAATACCCCCCAAAAATACATTAACTATTCATTCTCTTAACTAAACATGTGCAGGCAGTCAAAACCTATACGTGCTTTATATTGAATTTCTTACACAAAATTAAACATTCAATGCTTTTACAAGACGTTTAAAATAACATGAAACAAAACATCACTCTTACTTTGGAAAGCGGTAATTCACTTTTTAAAACAATATTATTGCAACAAAGTTAATGAATCCAGTGTACAATGGCTCACTACTAACAATGCAACTGTGCTCTCACCTGAACCAAATGTGACACAAGATTAATATTAACCCTATCAGTTCCGAGACCCCAGCAGAAATCGGACTTTCATTTATCTGCATGTCCAGTCCTTATATTCAGCCTCACAATGGAGTGTTTCACCATTTTCTGTTTAGGACAACCAGGGCTACTAGTAGAACACAAAACTATTTGACAAACAGGTGAATTCATGAGTTTTATTGACAAATGTCAATAAATAAATAAAAAGTCAGCCAAAGCAAAAACCTGATTTAAAATGAATTTATATGAATGCTGTAAGTACAGAAATAGTTTGCTCACTGAGAAATGAATATCCAACTAGTCAGTGACAACTGTTTGGAGTTTGTGACGGCCACTATGTGAACTTATTATAGACACTATGTCCTGGGATTTCCTATGATCTTCTATGTAGAAGAACCCCTTACCTTCTAATGACTCTTGTGTAACTTTTGAGTGTCATAGTTACATGTACGTGTTCACGAGTCTCGCCTGTTCATAACTATCTTTGAACAGTTTGTAGCTCAAACCATTCAGACTACAGATGTTTTTCTGTCAAAAAGACCCAGCTCCGGGCCCCTTTGGGATCCTCGTCTCACAAACACTGCTCTAGCTCCGCCCCCGTTAATTACACAGACTAATGTTTGGTAACTATGGATGCAGAAGAAAGATGAATCCAATGGTTCTACCCAGAAGTCCAAAAACACGCCGGCGTTACGGTGGGTCTCATTGGATTAAATAAATTGTCAATCAGATAAACACTCAAATCAGCTTTCAAAAAGCTAAGACATAACATGCTGTCACTTTTTTTCTTAATATAATTTACCCTAAAGTAATCACAAATACTTAAATTATCTGAGGTCAATCCACTTTTCATTGCTCTCAAGAAACTGATAATGAAGTGCCTTTCTATAAAACAAATGACCCAGTTCAAAATGAAATATCCTATATAGGTCCATGTTTTGGATGTATAGAACCTAAAGTAAACAGAGACCCTTTTATACGAGACCTGTATAACACAATCATACACCTATATCATTCCACACCACAAGTGAGTGATATGCAGCTCATGTAGAAGTATCAGCGCTGCACCACATCTAACTGCCCATCTAGAAATGCTTTGACACTTCTAGACTTCTGCATAGTATAGAACAGCCCAATCTGAAGTACAATTCAATGATCCATGTATCTGTCTTTAATCTGGATTTCTTGTATTCTCAAGCAGACAGCGACTGCTGTTGAAAGGACATCAACGTTTCACACAATCCGGCAACTTCGGTAATCAATGCTTTTTTTTAATATACTTCTTTTGTACTTCTATCAAGCTTGTCAACGTTTTTTTGGGTTGGATAATATTATCCCAGAATTACACCTTCTCCATAACATTTCAAATCGGACTGCCCTTTTGTACAATGTCATGTTTGTTGCTGAAGTCACTGGTTTGGTAAGTTACTGTCGAGACAAACTTTTTCCCTTTCACAGAAGTAGGTTAGCCTATTTACAAACTGATACTCTACAAGTCAAGGTGGATATTCCTTGTTCATTAAACTTCAGAGACAAAACACAGAGAGAAATATAGTACTGTACTGATGTTCTCCTACGGAACAGAAGTTTAACATCAAGATGTTGACATTCAAAACATCTGTCACCTGAGGGTAAAGCAGATTTTTTTTTTTTCTTTAAAATAGTGTCAGTCCATGTTGCAACACTTGCAATTATTCTGTCTTTTTCTGTACATCAAATAATCAAATATGTAGCAACAGGAAATTGAAGCCTGGATAGTATACAATGGCATTCAGAAATCATTTAGCCTAAACAACATATCCAACCCCCTTTTGATGTTTTGTCCTTTAAAAACGACTTCCTGTCTGACCAAAACAACTGACGTCCTGTGTCTGCATTTGACTTTCAGATGGGTTGATTCAAAATGGAATGATCCGCCATTTGCAATAAATTGCAAGGTTAGAATATGCTTTTTAAAACTTAAGTAGAAATGTTCCCATTTAAGACTAAAACGGCTATTGTACGTATCACCAATGAAAAAATATATATGCTTGGTTCAAATCCAGCTACTGATTTTCACATACTAGGTTATTGGTTTTGATATGGGTTCTTCTTGCTAATCTGAAGAGTGACTGGCTTGCCCACGGACGTGTAGACTTTGGTTTTGTAGCTCTGCTGCCCTCCCTCCATTCTCTGCACCTCAGAGCAGTATGCAGGTTTGACCTCTAGCTTGGCGTGGCTGACCTGGATGGGAATCTCTCTCTCCCTTCTAGACTGGCCTTGCTGGGGTCGTGGTGATGGTGGTGGGGGGTTGGCAGCCAGGGAGAACATGCTGCCTGAGAGGTACTCTCTAAAGCGGCTGAAGAAACCAGGCCTGCGCTTCTCCCTGGGCACCACCACAGGCCTCCCCACGTTGAGCAGCACCGGCTGGCCCACTGCAGAGCCCCCAATCTCCCTCTGAAGCACAGAGATCTCACAGGGTCTCTCGGCAGGGGAGGGGCTGGTGTTGGAGGAGCCGTAGGTCTCCCCCTCCCTGGGAACATAGTCCTCCAGGTCCTCCAGGGTGAGAATGCGACCAACATGGGTCAGGGTCTTAGGCTCCAGCTTCCTGGGAGGTTCCATGTTGTCATCATCATCCGGTTCTGTGACGAAGGCCTCTTGCTGCTCCTCTAGCCAGGCTTCATCCTCTTCATGTACATGGTCTTTAGGGATTAGAACAGAGGAGACCTCGTAGGCCTCTCCACTGAGTCCAGGGGCGAACTCTGACCCAGCCACGCTCTCATCCTCATCATCCCAGGGTAGAGACTGAGCCCCCTGCAGCTCGGAACGGTTCTGCAGCTCTACCAAATTGTTGTTGGAGTTGTTGGCATTGGGGTTCGGGGACCTCCGTGGCCGGGTGAAGGAGGGAGTGTTCGCTCGCTCCAGCCCAGCTGGGGAGACCCCTCTCCTCCTGGATAGCCTGGGCGACTTGTTGACCTTGTACTCAATGATTTCCTCTACCTCCACCCACTTGTTCTCTGCGGCCCGGGCACCATTGCCCCCCTCAGGCTCCGTGACGTACAGGGTGGGGATGGTGGTCTTCCTGCTGGCAGAAGCCTGCCTCCTCTGCCTGGCCGTGCCAGTGGAGGTGGTAGGGAGATCTGGGGTGGAGGTTTCAGAGCGGTTGAACCCGGATGGAGAAACGCCGCGACGCTTCATACGGGTGTTCTTCACCACCGTAGTTATGGTCTCCTCTCTGGAAGGGGACACAGCACAGAGGGTGTGAGAGAGGGACAGACCAGAAGGTACACACTTAAAAAACAGTGCTATCTAAAACCTAAAAGGGTTCTCCTATGGGGACAGTCAAAGAACGCCTTTGGAACCCTTTTTTCTAAGAGTGTACTATATGCTAGGAATAGCACAGAAGGTATGAGAGAGACAGCAGAGAGGGATATAACAGCTTGTTGGCATGCTGTTTTCACAATAGGCCTACATAAGCAAGGTGTAAATTAGCGTGTGTACACACACACACACACAGAGCAAAGTGGAGTGTTGTCTACTCATACAAACATGTCATGCGATGGTCCATGAGTTAAGGAAAATGTGCAGACAAAAAAATACTAACAACCATTCCTTATGCAAACCATTCCATATGCCTGCTCCTTGGAAGTTATATTTGGGGTTGAGCGAGACCCTCTCACACTCAGGGTTCAAATACTGTCTGGCCATGCATGCAGAGGCCTAAGAAGGACACACACACACACACACGTATACATGCTTCTTCTAGCCTGCATCCTAACATGGTCACACTTACATGATGATGGTTTTCTTTGGTATTTTAGTCTCCTGCTCGGTGACTACAAGGAAAGCAGGAAGGGGCTTATCGAGTTAGCCAGATAAATTGATAGCTAATGCCTAGACAAAAATACTACATCATCTATATTGTTGATGAACTGATGCTTCATCTTTTCCTTTGAATGAACGTGGCTTATGGAAATGAAAGCATACATCCTTTACATTTTGAAGGATCTGGTAAAATAGGTAAATTATGAAACTTTTCCTACCTTCGATGGTGATCGCCTGCTCTCCTCTTCTAGCCACAGCTGAAGGAAGGCACAGATCAGCTGCACATTTAGCACTGCCCAGTCGATTGGACAACTGGGATGGGCAGGGAGGAGAATACATTGGGCTTTACTGAAAGAATGGCTTCATCTTATCAACGCAATCTCTCATGAAAACAATCCTCCTTTGGAGGATGCACAAGCATCCAAATCATGGAACTACTGTCACATGTTATTACTACTGTGTCTCTCGTTATTTTTATAGTTTCTATTGTTTATTCACAGGTGATACACTTAGGTTGGATGCAGCAATTCACAAGAGGTGCTTTGCAGCCCAATGTTTTACAACTGTATGGAATGGTTTCATTGACCCTTATTAGGACTAGTCCTGGATCAAGAATCCCTATTGAAAGTACATTTCAGTCCGGTAGTAGGCTTTATCTGGCTGGGAAACCGGCCCTATATTTCTTAGCTGAGGGCTGGTGAATTATAGGCCTACCTCACACTCGTAGTGTCCCAGGTCTCTCTCTGTAGGGCCTTTAATGACCAGCACCAGGACTCCACTACGGGACTCAGTGTAGGTCTGATACTTCTCCTGGTCAGTCAGAACCCTACCTTCCTTGAACCACCTGTTCAGGGACACACAGACATGTTGAGATAATAGGAATTACCTTACACATACTTATGTATTAGCTTATATATGAACTATTAAGAATGGTTAACGTAATGAGCACAGTAGGAAGAAACAAACGGCACAGTCCATTGTCACCAAACAGTTGTCAGAGCCTAGGAGAAGGATGTGGTGTAGTGTTGATGGGGTTAAAGAGTTACGCCAATACCTTAAAGGGTTAATAAATTGTGATTTAATGAATTATATTTGAGATGATTCAATGGTTGTAATCAATACATTGTGTTATGAAACATTAGAAAGGAGGCCTCTCTTTTCTGCAGCAGATGACACTCATGTTGAACTACCTGATTCTGTGAAAAGAGGATGCTGCATCTAAACCACAGAAAAATCTCCTCCAGCTAGAAGATGCTTAGTTCTCCTTTATGAAATGTCAGATATCATGAAATACTATTACCCAATTCCTTTATGAAATGTGAAGTATCGGCCAAGCCCATATTTTTTAGTTGTTAATTACTGATAAGATGATTGGTGCTGACAGGGAGAGGCTAGATTTATTTCAGCTGTTGTTGCTAGGGAAAGTAAACCAAAGAGGATGGGGAACTTATAAAAGGTCAAATATTGTCTAAAGAATTGGCGGAGAGCTGCTATCATACTGTACTCTGTACTGAGTTTCTGCCTGCACTTCGTGAATTGCATTTACTAAAGATAATCTTA